>JAFMSR010000006.1:12577860-13325360 GCA_022818135.1 Saxidomus purpurata | reverse complement strand
GTTTGTAAAAAACAAACAAAAAAACAACAGATTTCTTTATTGTTTACAAATGTGTTGTGGCACTGTTAAATAAAAAACACTAGTATATGTTATCGGTCTTAGATTCGCAAAAAGTGCTCATGTATACATGTATAAAGGTTTATTTGTGATTAATGACATTTATGTAAAGTTGCATATTTCATAATTCTTTTTCAACACTACATCACAAAATATTAGAATTGGTCATATTCTGTGTTTGAATAGCTCCTTTTAGCAGTACATTTTTGTACTAGACTTACAGTTAGCGAGGGGTACAAAATATGGTCTAAGAAAACTGGCAGCATATTCAGGAACCCCTGGCTCCCGGCATTGGTTAATGTGTAATAGGTATGGTCTGTGCTCGTCCAAGCATTGGTACCTGAAGCCATGTTTCGACTGGCGAGCAAATCCAAGACGCCCTGAAAAGTTAATTTTATCAAGTATTCTTAGTATTTCAGTACAAATTAAATTCGTAATGAATCAATATGCCAAGCGTCTATTTGAGTTTGTTCGGATAAATGAATGACAAGGTTAGGCCGTGAAGCTTGGGGGTTAAATCCCAATTAGCCTTTTGCATCAATCCAAACTGAATTCCGATTAAGTTACTTTTAACGTTTTTTATAATGAAGCAGTTTTCAAATGTACCCAAGAACCGCGACAATGTGTGAAATCTTGTATTTTGGTGTTTAGAATGATACCTTGTGCGGGAAATCCTCACTGCCCATAAAGACCAAGTGTTCCAGGGTATGTGGCAAACCATCATCATCAAAGGCTTCTGTGGCTGATTGTATACAAAACAGAGCAAATACTTTATGATTGATGTTTATGTACACTTTTATTGCCCTGCCATTCAAAGAATGGTGGATGGACATAATGTGCTTTCACTGTCTGTTCGGCGTGCGTACGTGCAAAATATTTCAGCCGAATGGTGGTTTCACATCAATAACTTTTAAAAGGTTGCATGGATTTGATTTAGATTGTCGGTTTGTTACATAGTTGTCCCTTTTTGCGGTTCGGTGTAAGGTACTGTAGAATAGTAAAATATATGTCAAGTTCGATTGTGGTTACAATCCATTAATTGTTACAATAGTTTCGCCTCGTTTTCGAGTTAAATTTCAGCAAAAAGGTGTTTTTCGAACTATGACATCTGAACGGCTGAACAAATTTAATTCTATTTTTCATGTAGGTTTTATAACTTATATTTTTAAATACAAGTCGCAATTAGTTTACAGACGCACGTATTGTAACATCTTAAGTAAAGAGACAATTTAAAAAGACATAGTTTACTTACCTAAACAAAAATGACCATGAACAAGTGGTCCTTCAACGTCTGCAATATATACCAGTATTCCTGTCCTCTTTGATCTGTACTTGGACACTTGAATATTTCCATCTGCAATCACCTTACTGACAACTTCAAACATGTGAGCAGCCATGAAATATTCTTAAGAACTGTAAAACGAGATCATTAAGAAATCTTTGTACAGGTAAAGCTATATATAACATTATGCATATATAAAATAACAACGAAATAAAAATGGAAGGTATACTAACATACTGGCCTAGCCGTATGCATACGATACATGGTGATTTTTTGCATGTAGATTTCTAATTAAATTACATATTTGTTCTAATGTATATTGTAAACATCTAGTTATCTACATTATTGTTTTTCACCGTCTACACAATATGTACTACACATCATATAATACATACGCGTGCATTTATTTATATGCGTACGTTCGAATGTTTATAAACATTTCTTCATGCACCTAGCACACCGGTTTACATAGTAGTCCGCTTTTATCAATAACTAAAATCATTGAGTGCGTATAATTATGATTAAGAATAATTGCACTTTCAAAAGAGAAATACGTGTAAGAAATGTCGATTTACCTTTTACACTGTGGAGTCTGTTCTATCCGATAAATAACACGTTATATGCAGGTTGTATAATTACTTTGATTATCATCCAGCGCATATTTATCTACTTCGCCAAGGCCACAATAAATATCTTGCTTGCAGCGTTTATCATAATGTATATGTCTGCTATTTGTCTCCTTCGGGGGTTTAATTAATGGATATACTATAAACATTTTGTGTTTCTGCATTTTTATCATTACTCCACAGATGTGTTGAATTTATATAAAACATTATCCAAGTCTTCTATGTTCTGGAGGCACAGCTAGGACAGTTCCCGGCCTCTAGTTTCGTAGCACCCCAGGTCAAGTTATAGAATCAGAAGCAGGCATGAAATCTGCTGAAATATTTGAAGAAAATAATAGATGCTTGGTCTACATCTGATATGTGGGTATTAAGCGTAAATGTTTTAAAAACAATCTGTTTGGTAGTCATTTACCTCATGCAGGTTGAAATGTTGTAAATGACAGAAATGAGAAACTGCTGTCAATCTAGCTTTATTCACGAAGCAAAATTGTATTTTATCGCTTTCCACTTTCACTCCAGATTGTCTCAGATTAAATAAACCTTAGAGAGAGGCCTGTTTAACACAAGAACACCGATAACGTGGTAACTGTAAATGAAAGTATGTTTTAATTTGGTTAGAGCAATTTATTTTCGGCCAGTCAAGATGCTTGTTAATTGGCAACAGCCTATACGTACCAGAGGTATTGCATAATTTTAAAATGAAATACATTATATAATTACTGCCGCAACACTTCGATCTACTAATCTATGTCACAGGCGTATACATACCACACAGACTGTAAAGCAAGTCATTTACATGATCAAGACTGTGTTCACTTTGTAATACAAGTCTTTAGACATAACTGTTTGCTTGTATTGTGCAAGCTACATTAGATATGATGAACCGGGTAAATAAAAAGGGGGTCTCAGAATAAAAGAACCCCTTGCTTATCATCCTAAATGTTTATCATTCAAATGTTGACGATATCGAGTCTCGCTGGTTCTTTAATTATTCCTGATACTTTGCACATTCCACTGTTCACACGGAATGTATTATGAAAGAATGTAGAATGGAAGCAATACATAAAATAACAACAGTAAATATCAAGATATGTATTTATTAAAACAGACATAAGATATATCGTCTTGATTTTGTTTTTGCTACAATAAAGATAACTAAAGCTATTATATTGTATATTGTACATGTAAGTCAAATCATTTATGCTTTTAATTTTCCGGGAGTACAAAAATATAGCTGATCCTTGTAGAACTCATTTTTTAAAATAAATCATAGAAATTGAAAGCAATAGTTTACAGAAAATGCTAATTAACAATATATAGATACCTTATATACATGAATGCGATAAACAAAACTACTTAAAACTTTATTGTTTTAATGGCACTTGTCACCCTAATTTACCCTTAATCTCAACATTTACTTTCTTTGATTTAATGTAACAACAAGGAAACGATCCTTCCTATTCAGTGCAAACAGGGAGCATTATGACATGTATACAGTATGACTAATAATATATAACAAAAGATTCGTATTCGCTTTAGCTGGACCTCAAATACGTTACATACTAATACATTTTAGATATTTTGTTTACATCTACACTGAAAGAAATGAAATAATCAATCATGCTTTAGCAATTACTATTTAAAACACAATACAAATATGTATAAATACGTACACAAAAGTAATCGATGGATTGTTTTTCAATTTTGCTACTTCAAACGAAAGACAATAACTGAGTTGAATCTCAGAAACACAATAATTTAATGGGCTTTTTCTTTAAAGTCTGTGTATTAAATATTACAAATTTTGTCAATTAAGAAATGCCATGAAATGTCAAATGAAACCAATACATTTACATACACAGTATATAAGGTAGGAATGCGTTATCAAATCCGATTCAGTGGGCGAAGTTTAAACGTTGAGCGCACAAAGCACACTATAAGTCTTAGAACTCATTTACTTAGTACCTTATATACCTGATATACAAAGATTGAATGGCAGCTTTATATTTTCAGGAAAAACTAGTACTGATTTAAAATTTGAAAAACAATATACCTCAATCACCAGTGGATCATAAACATATCTAGCATACAAGCATGTGGCATGCACTCATATTCAGTTTGTATATTGTAAGACATCAGCAATAAAAAAATCAATAAAATCGAAACTGGGACTATCAGAAACGCCATGTTCTCCTATTATCTTATGATATCATCTCATACTTATCTAAGCAGCATGGGCAATTGTTAACATTAATACTCCTAATAGCATTTCTTGTCCTGCAGCAAATAGTTGCTGTTTATCGAGATATTTGAAAGTTGTTTGCAAAGATACTTTCGGACGGTAATGTCTCGACCATACAATCCCGCTCAAGACATGTCATCTCAATGCTATACTCGTTTCCGTTAGTACAAAACATGATACAACAAGTTGCCAAGTGCCAATAAATAGCTTTATCAGAATCAAAATAAACGCATGCTGTTATTTAATTATGCTACCAATTTGGGTATTTATTTACTAAAACGTAACAGATGAATCCTGTGACAGATATCTGCAGAATACACCCAGTCTCGTTAGTATTTGAGTAGAATCGGCAAATAAGGGAAGGCACCCCTTCTTTAGAAGATGCGAAGAGCAGGTCCGTTAAAGTTTGTCGGACACGAAATTGGTTTCAGTAATGAAGGATGATATGGATAGGCTAGACATCATGCGAAATGTTTGCAATTAAATTTCGTACAGTCAACGAGCAGTGCATTGCACGTTTCCAAAACGACTTAACACTAGGAAAGTCATCTCTTGGGGAGTCCTTGCTAAGTCGTGTTAATGTCATAAGCAAGTAGTACACTTAGCGCATCATTCATCTACGCCGTGTATGTTCGTTGACGATCCCCGTCTTCTTGTTACATATCAGTGTGTTTGTATGTATCTTCAATAATTTTTGCACAAATGAAAAAGAAACAGAGATGGAAAACTAGCATACATGTGTAACAGAAACGCGAATATTTTGTTGTTTAAAAGAACAATAAAATTCCATTATACCTAAGATAACAATAAAACACTTTGAACGTAATCACACACTCAGAAAACAAATATAGATAGAAAATGCTACATTTCAGCGCAAAACACTTGTTTTAGGAATCATTATTTAATAAAACTCACTCACATATTAAAATGTTTGACTCCGCACATAGCAATTCTCGACGAATGTTTTTCAACTTCAACTTAAGACATACAATTTATTGAAACTCAGATGCCAGGGGCGTAGCTTCCTATAGGCACTGTAGGCACGTGCCTACACTTTTTCTCAAAAAATGAAAAATATAAAAATGCCAAATATGCAATAAAAAGGACGGGGTAGGGGGTGTATGGATCTACCACTTGTGGACCTGTGCAATAGCGAAATATTTCGTTAATGTAACTAACTAAATACACTATAATGACTTAACCAAAAGTTTTAAGAACTAGTTCGTTAATGTAGTAATTTGTTAATACCAGATATGACCATTCATGGTCCCCTGCTTTTGAAGAAACTCGGATTGTCTGTTGTACCAATTTTAATGTTTGAAATGACACTGATTTTCATGATGTTCAGTAACGAAAATGCCAGGTTGCGATTTCGTTGGAATGCCTTGAGAACAAGCAGGAAGGCGTCTACAAACAAACAAGGTTTGTGTCCCTGTATTTATCATTCACATAGTGAGGATACGTAAAGGAGGCTTCAACACAACAAATGACATCGTTATCACTGTCAAAATGGCAAAAGTTTGGGAAAGAGGTGAAAATCTGATGGTATTAGATCAGTTGAATACGGGGAGTCAAAACCGCACTCAGCAGCTTTAGCTACTGCACCTTGCCAGGTGTGTGCAGATGCATTGTGCGGAAGCAAAAGGATTTATGCTTTTTCACCGTTTTTCTCGTTATTAGTATAAAACTGCCCAGTGATGGTTTGACCATTCTGAAGATAATCCACCTTGATAACACCTTGTAATCCCGAAATACTGATCTCACAACCTTGCCTACTGATGTCGTCTGAAAGAATTTCTTCGGTGGTGGACCTTGCTGTTTCCACTTTGAACGTTAGATCCATTTCATATTCTGCGTCACAATTCTCCCGAGTCATTCTCTGGGTTTTGCTGAAAACGTCTCAAAAGCTCTTTGGAAATATTCAGCCTACTCAATTGTTTGTCTGGCATTAATATTCACAGAACCTATCTTGTCAAACGTTTGCTCATGTGAAAAACATCAGACAAAATGAACTGGAGGGAATCAAAACTCATTCTAGACTTATAAAAGTCTGTTGAGATTGAGATGTCATTTTTCTCTTGAAGACTTTTTTTTCTTTTTAAAAATAAAACATTTGTATATCAACAATTTGTCTCAATCAAAGCTCATATAAGGTCAAGGGAAAAATTGTGAAGATGTAAAATCTCACGAAAAGATATGCATAATGACTCTAACGACTGATGCCAGTCCTAGCTGTAGTATTAGCAATTTGTTATTTTTTTTTTTTTTTTGTTTATACTAATTTATTTATTCTCGATTTTCGCAGTCCTTCCAACTTATATTAATCGCTCTCGAGACTCATTCCAGGTGGAATCAACCTCGAAAAGAGAGAGGCAATGTGGAATTAATTGTGTTTTGCCGACATGGCGATGATAGGGATTGAACCCGGGGCCCTTCGATCCTGAGGCGAACGCGCTACCACTGCGCCATGGCGATTTGTTATTCTAAAATTCATTACCATACGATCTACATCATCAAATTGATTTTCGTAAGTGGCATCTTTAAAACAACCTGATCGTGGATCATTTTCAGTGGTGGTTGTTGCTTGAATTCAGCAACCCATATCTTTATATAGTTGAATATGAAGATAGGATAATCATCACTAGGTGCATTTTCACACTTTCATGGATTGCCTTTTGTGACCTGACATTCCTTTCTTATGCAGATACTTTATCATCGCTCCCTTTTCTGACTATTCTTTCTCACCAAAGCTAACAACTCATCAGCAATGGCACATTTCCCCCATACCCCTCCCCACCTCCCCTCAAAAAACAACAACTGCGGAAATGAAAAATGTTCAAGGCAATTGACTTTTTTATGTATTCTAAGTTCGAATTTTTTTTATTTTCGATTAGTGCTTTGATTTTTAGCAAAAAAATAGAATAAGTTTTAAGATAACTGATTTTCAGTGTGGCAAAATTCACAAACTCTTTCTCTTTATTTTCCTCCAAAATATACCCCATGATACGCCAGAATGCAGCTGTGGCGATATGGGATTTAAAAAATTTCGGGGGAGCATGCCCCCGAGCCGCCGTGGCGCAATGGTAGCGCGTTCGCCTCAGGATCGAAGGGCCCCGGGTTCGATCCCTACCATCGCCATGTCGGTAGTGTCCTTAGGCAAGACACAATTAAATCCACATTGCCTCTCTCTCTTCGAGGTTGATTCCATCTGGAATGAGTCTCGAGAGCGATTAATATAAGTTGTAAGAACTTGTTTCGCAATCGAGAATAAATAAATTAGTATAAACTAAATAAAACTAAAATGCCCCCGAACCCCCCTAGAAAATATGTGCCTACACTTTCATTTCTTTCAAGCTACGCCCCTGGATGCATATGGACTTTTGATGTAAAAACAACATTATCATTTCAGATTTTCTCCTTCAGGTTATCAAGAAATGTGATGAAATGTCCATCCTCATGCATCAGTGTTTTGCCAACCTTTCAGACAAACATGAAATTATGTAATGAATGCTCTGGATGACGAGAATGTGAAATGTCATACGGAACCGATATTTTAGCATGCAATATAGTTAAGAACTGCACGAGTGATTCAGACCCGATGCAATGGGACAAGTGCAATGGTCAAACAAAGATTGAATACTATGATACCTCTATATTAAGGTTATTGATTTACATTGTTTATTGTTGTGTGTCATTTCAGAAAAGTTATACGTGCATCAAACTTGAAACAAATCCCTTAACTATAAAGAGGAACGTAAGCATATATAACAAACAACTATATGACATAATATAACATACAGGCTTGGTGTGTTTCTTTTTAAAAATAATAAAAATCAAAACAGATACTATTCTTAAATGCCATATTCTCTGTGTATCTACTGATATCTTCCAATACGTCTTTGTCAATGCTGACAATAATCTATTAAAAGTCATCATTAAACCCCATTTCTCTTCATCGAATTAATATTGCCACCGTAGGAAATCCTTTCATAATAAAAACGCACTCTGTTCTAGACAACTGTTTAATTAATAATAATTTTAAGAGTATCTTCAGATCTATTTTGTTATCAACAATTTGATTACATAATAAATTGGTATCATCACGTTCCCTTAAGTATGAAACCTTCTAACGTTTTATTTACGTTACATTATACATATTATGAATACATTGATTATGAAATAAAAGATATTAGGCATTATCAAGGAATTTCAAATTCAAATAAGAACATTGATAACACCGATGGATGCTACCCGAAGCATTTCATTGTCCAAATTACTAGCACACATCTTCTGCTCTCGCGGATCAAAACGTAAAGATTCAATTCATTTCGGTGAAATCGTAGATCTATTTTACACAAGAAGGTCACATGTTCAACATGAAAATAAATTAAAGGAAGAAACTACTAAAAAGAAGCATGGATTATGGTTCTTTTACACTTATCAACCTTTAAATGCCTTCATCTATTTATAAAACAGCTATTTCCTTTAATAGTGTTAAGGAATATTCTTGAAAAGTATAAAGAAACTTAACTGATATAAATGTGGTGGTAATTAAAAACAGGCAGAAGTTGAGATACGGTTCTTGGACACTGCACTTCCTCTGAATGCCTTTCATATCAAATACCAACGTAAAACCCTTCGACAGTTTCTGAGATATCCGCAGAAAAACACAATGAAAATAATAAAAAGAAGTAACCAATATACGCAAAAAAGTCATGTAGAAACAAACAAGAAAATTTAATATTTAGAACATAAAGGAAATCGATAATAAAGCAACAATTTTATCAAACACATATGAGGGAAGTCATTCACATCTACATGATTTGTATAATATTTATCCGTCAAATTTTCAAAACACGTTTAGTATCATATACAAATCAAGTTACCTACTTTACCGAAAGGCGACGCAAAGATCAATAACCAAAATAATAAGATATCCATTTAAAACAGAGTTTGTAAGACACATAATAATAATAATTTCATGCAAAAGAATGCGAGTAAAGTCACGAATGTTCATGTACGCATAGCAAGAAGACGTCGTAGAATTATCCCAAACTGATACATATTGTCTTGCATTTTTCTTTCATCACTGGTACTGGAAAGTTTCGCAATCAGCACTATACTGATCTTTAGTATCTGCACAAAATACAAAATAAGGGATAAACGTTCAAATATGAGGTGTTTTAAAAATTAGTGACATGAAAAAAGTCATTGAATACAATAACAAATGGATGTTTTGAGACTCGGCGATCTAAATGATATTGTGTCAGAGTATGCAACACTGTAGCATGCATCGACATCACAATTAAGATTAATTTTATTGCATTTACTCAACATGTTTTAAATAATTTGTTAGTTCAACATTTGTTTAAGAAAAAGGAATACAGTAACATGGATATATACTGCAAGATTATAATATTGCTAATACCTTCTTATCATTAATTTTGATATAGGTGGTTTCAGGAGACAGTTGCTCTAAGATGACAGATGACTCATGTAGCAGACGCAGGTATCTTGATAGCAGCATGCTTGTCGCAATGGCAATGCTGGTTGAAATATGTTCATCCTCGTTCATCATGTCATATACACTTTTGCCTTCTTTTACACTCTTCTTTATCTTAATTGAATGTAAGGCATGGAAACGGATAATTGCAAGGCCTATTTCTGAAATAAAACGAAACGTTGAAACGAGAAACTCTGAAGGACACAATACTTATTGTGGGTTAGGAATAAATCAACACGTTAATAGTAATGGGTCAAATGGAAACAGTTATACTTTGTGAAAACGTATTATTCTTTATCAAATAACAAATTTCCTGCTATTCTATTGGCATATTTGATAAGAAGATCCATGTTATTTTGGTGTAGGTTATACATGGATTTTCGATAGGTTGTATAATGTTGGTTAATTAAAACATTCTCCTTGCAAATAAATGTGAATGGTTGTTTAGATATATATCAACTTCGTTGCAACATGGATGAAATTATCACCGATAACTAGTTAACAAAATGCATGCTTGAAACGCTTGAAAACCGAGCTTTATGGTCTCATGAAAATACTTTGGAGACAAATTAAACAAGTATACAAAACGTGCAACAAAACAATCCACCGAATGTTTCAAATCAAGTTTTAATAAAATATAGGAAAACAGATATAGAAAGGTAGCAAAATAAACTTCACAATGTGTAAACGGTGAATAATGTTTTACTGTTTGTTGAAAACATATGCAAAATGTGATTATCAAGTCAAATAAATTACCCTTTTGATTTTCCAGTCTGTTTTGCTCTTCTGTGCTTGGATTAAATTTCTAAAATTATAAGATATAAATCATAGTGACATTCATGTAGTCTTAAGGAAGCACATTTTAGGTTGGAGCATAAAATACATGATATTAAAGACTTAGGCTGCATACTAGATGTCTTGAAATGTCTTGTCCATAAAAATATTACATTTATGTTTCTTATTTGAATTTGTACTGCTTTGTTAACAACAAACTCAAAAACATTGAAACCGTGTCGTAAAGTTAATTCTGATTATTTTTATAAACTTTGACTCTAGCTTATTCAAACTGTTTTGCAGCTATCGTTTTGTTTTAATGCTTACGTGGTATCAGATTTCAAAGAACCCAAACTTTACATGCATGTACAATCATTTCTAGAAGACCTTACGTTTCGCAAAAAAGACTCTCAAATGTAAACGAATATGTTTTAGTTCACTGTCACCGGCCGGTCTTATCTCTATGTAAAGGCATTGCAAAGTCTACTTTTAAATGAAGAATTATTCAACTTTCTCCTGACTATAGCTGTCTAAGTATTGCGGGAATTCAACACGATAATATATAAACAACAAAAACTTAACATCGAAATTTGACCGTTCACTTAGTAACAATACAACTGTCCTGTAAGTAGTCTTTTTCTTTCCTTAAGATTAGACCCAAATTTGCATGACAAAAGGTTTCCCACCAAATTATAAATTTCATGGGATAGATGTGATTTGAAGAGGAACAGTGCAACCCAGGTATCTTAGCAACTGGGCAAGATACACTTGGCCCTACATCTGACGTCTTCTGTATTTGTATCAATTAAAAAGTAAACGATTTTCTGGATTAAGATAGACACATTATTAATACACGGTTTGGAATAGAAATGACTCCTCGATGACATATTCAAGTTTAAAAACAAACATCTAAACAGTTAAGTGAACGTGGTTTAAATTAAATATTCGACATCGCGACATAAATTTGCAAACAATAATCCCCTTTTAAAACGTACATGATTTGCCTTTGTTTTCTATTACCCAGTTGATGTGAAATTTCAATAAACTTCCAAATCACACCATTTCTCATTAAAATCTAATAAACTGTTTTATTTTATGCTAACTAATGAAATACTGTGTTATATCAGTGAAATATAGAGTGATGATATTGATATCTTTTCAGTCACAGTGTGGGTGATATAGGTCAATCGGAACTAAGTGGTGCATATACATAATTTAGGTTCTGTTTTAATAGTAAGCATAAAATAAAAAGAAAATATGTTTGTTTTGGGTGGGTATGGAATATATCTCAACTAAAAATGATACAATTTTCACATTTTAACTCGCGCTTCGCGCTCGTGAAAATATTACAATTGTATCACTTCTCGATGAGATATATTCCATATCCACTCAAAACAAACATATATCCTCTATATATTTTATATAAATAAGGATTTTGTTAACACAAATTATGTCCGACATTTGGATAGAATAAAAATCCAACCTCCTTTCCTAAGATTGCAGACAATGTGTAAAGAATAGGATTAAGGCCCGAGTTAAGAGGCAAAATAAAGACTGCAGTCCATGCATACACGTCACCACTTATCGTGTGTCCATATAATGCCATTATTCCTGTAAAAGACAATTTGGTTAAAAACAATTTATTAATTACATGTACATGTTATATAGTATTATAATAATTATTCCATGATTCATTTACTCTGTGTAAGGCACTCATGAAGTTGAATATATTCAGCTATTTATTATATGGAAGACGTGAGTCCGTGTTAGATTTTAGCATTCAGTAAATATCATCCTCACCATGAGTGGTCTCGTTACTGCAATATCGAAATGTCGATGAAAATGTAATTAAATAGGTTTTCTTAATCTGATTTTGAATTGTAAATACATTTAGTTAAGATTAGATATGTATTCAGTTAAAAAAAAAGTAACATACTAAAAATCGAGGGGTCAACGCGAAACTATGCTAGCTGCTTCCATTTCTTTCTACACTTAGATTGTTTCGCGTTGATTCGAAATTTTTCCAGACACACTTTGTTTTTGTTGCTTAGATTGCTGTGAAAGTTGTGTCAGACAGCTTATTCTGTCTTTACAAATTGATATTTCGTTTTCCTATAGCTGTGTCCTCCTCACACAGTCAACAAGTAGACATTTTGCACCCTTCAAAGTCGCGAAAATGTAAAACAAAAGACAGATAGATAAAAGCAGACGGGAAAAAACTTTTCATATTGAATCTTGGCAATAAATCCAATGTGCGTAGGATATAATTATATTATAGCATTTATTCACAGGAAGTCAATACCGATTATAATTCATGTATCAACAAAGTCATACAAGAAAGCAATGGACACAAGTCTTTAAGTCTCAGGATTGCAATGACAGGAGCATGTTACATGTACCTAGAAAGTATTTTAAAGATCTATTTCAACCTACCCATTACTCCTACAGGAAACCAGCACAAGAAATCGGTCGTTGCTACTAGAATCAAGTTTCTAGCTACTCGAAGATCTCTTTTCCTTGATGTATTTTTCTTTTGTATCCGTCCAGTAACGTTCCGGAGCTCTACAAATATCGAGCATTGCCCAAGAGCTACCAGGACGAAGGTGCAGAAATTCAGACCAACGAAAATTGAGACAGAGTATTGCCAACCAGGAGGCTTATCCTTTGTCAACGGGAGAGCGACACATACGCCAGATCGAGAGTAAAATTGGTTTTGAAAATAGTCTGTGTATACAACCGGAATCAGTGCCAATGTGAAGGCCAACATCCAACAGAAAATAGAAGCAATGTGTGCTTTCGTCGCTGTTATTCGAACTGTACCAAAGGGATACTTAATTACTAGGAGTCTGTCGAGTGTTATCAAGCAAACAAAGAGAACGCTGGCTTCAGATGACACAGTTGATATTACACCGGCAGTTACACACCAAATGCTTTTCCTCCATTTATCGTCCATAAAAATATACCTGCAAATTTAGACAATAACCTGTTTAATTTCTCTAAAACAGATACTTAAACAAATCAAAATGAAGTGACTAATAACTTTTTACATGTATTTAAAGTGTATATATAAATAGTTTGGACCACATCCTTACTATCGTTGTTCATGGCCTATGTCTACAAAAATGCTTGTATACCTTTATGAACAGTCCCTGAAAACATCAGTATATAATACAGTTTATAAAACATGTACGTATATATATGTTTTAATAAAAAGATTAGTTAAGTGTCATATTTTGACATTTCAATCTAAACCAAAAGTCTAATAGTATGAGACATTTTGGATTAGGTACTCAGGTTATTCGAGCTAAATATGAGCACATGCGCATTGGTAAACCCCTATCTCTACTATATCGAACGTATTTGGGTAAGAATCGAGTTGGTTTTTTTGTCAATAAGTACAAGTATTGGCCTTTAAAAGCTTAGTTTCTATGACATTCCTTGATTTTTATGTGTTGTGTATTATCATTAGGTAAAGTAGTAAAAATTGTTGCGCCGCCATTTTGAGACTTAAAAGATGTATAAAGAAAGGCAGCGTACAAATTATTTATGAAAATAATCTGGAGTACATACATGGAACTATGGATTACTCAGTTGTGAGTCGCGAGATATACTATTAACAACTAACAGGTTATACTACGCCGTTAGATAGCACTATCATATACTTCCTGTTGATTCATTTCGGGGAAATTTACTTGAAAGTCAATATATCATTAGTTTGGAACAGACATTACGTCTAGAAATGCGCCGTGGCCCTCATAATTTGGAAACAAATATATTTTAAGGTCATGCTTCCGATATTTCTACAGCACGGAGCATTGTCCAACAAAGTTATTCTTTCCAATGAAACTACAAATGTATACCGCTTGAGTAAATGCTTCAAACAGGAGCACCTGCTTACTTTCTGCATGATTATTAAATGCTAGACTTTATGCTCATGTGAACTGGTCTCACTCAGGCTACATGTTTGATTAGGAACTGTGATACACTCGTCTGCCAATCCAAAAATGGTTTTAATGTTGAAGTAGTAAAACGATTTCATGGTGCAATCAGGTATGTTTATTATGAAATACACTTCAATAATAGACGTTACTGCTAAAATACGTATTAAGCTTGCGCATTGTAATTATGTTTTTCATACAACAATATTTCAGTATTGTTATTTTCATTTTGAAAGTCTTAAAATGTAGATCAAATCAAAGTGGATTAAGAATGCATCTCGAAAACTTTACCTGTTTCGGAAAATAGAATCAGCAACTGCAATAGTGATTAGATATATACCCATCAGAAGGTCGGCTATTGCTAGATTTGTAACAAAAATACCATAGCCTATTTTAAACCTTTCGCGATCATATATGAGTCGGTATATGATTGAAGAAAGATTTCCGAGAAAACCAATTATCCCGATAATCCATAACACTGCTTGTAGAATTGGATGTCTCATGAGGTCTTCACAAGATGAAAATTCGTCTCGTTTTGGATAACAGTCGCTTTCGGTAACATAGCATGGACGTATACAACAAAATTTGAAAGCAGTAGAACGAAGTTTGTTAAGCGATCTGATTCCAGCAAAAATATTCTTGTTAAAGTTCAGAATGTTATTACCTCTGAAATCTATTTCATCAACAGACGTGTTGTTAAAAGCATAGTTTTCAATTTCATCTATTTCATTGTAAGAAATATCTATAATTTGTAAAGATAGGCCATTAAAAGTGTTCGCAGATATTTGTTTAAGTTTTGTTCCAGTGATTCGTAAGCTACTCAATTTTGTTAATCCAATGAATGTCGTGGATACTATAACACGGAGTTCAAAGTTACCGTCAAGGTTGAGAGAGACAAGTTTTCCTAAATGGCGGAACACATTGCTTGGTAACACTTCAATTCTATTATAGCTGAGGTCGAGACATCGGAGGTTGTTCAAATAAAACAATCCACCTTCATCTATTGTTCTAATTCCGCAGTAAGATAAGTTTAGTCTAGTCATAAATGGAAAACGAAGTTTTTTCTTTATGACTACATCGCGAATGCCTAGATTTACACTCAGGTCTGCACTTCTAAGACTTGAGGACATTAACTGAACATCTTCGCTTGTAAGCTGACTTTCTCGGCAGAATATTGAATAACCAACACATGTACAATGAGCCGGACAAAATAAGCCACACAGTTTTTCATCATCTTTACCGAGACACTGAGGAATTCCGTCACATACTTGTTCTAACGGAATACACTGTTTACTTGCTGAACATCTATATCCTCCTTTGCAAGGCACTTCAGTCAAATCTGCAAAATTAAGATAAAGGATATTAATTTTATGCAGTGAAAAATTACATTTGTTCCGGTTTGTGCAGACATCTGCATTTATCTTATGTCAAATCAAACCCAAAACAGTTTCACCGCATCAATTGAAATTTAATGGAATGTGAGCATCTTATTTAAAAAATGCTGAAAAGTGAAATGTCATATATTGAATATATAGAGAGAGAGCTAACTGTAAAGGGATTAAGTTCATTGTAACCTTAAAACATTCATGTACATGACCAGTTACAATATTAACAGCCACTGTTGTGTGGCGATTACTCTTCCCCTACATAACTTAAAAAAGTAAATTGAAGATACTAATACACCTAAATCCTATTAACAACAACAAATCGCAACTGTCTATGCCGTGCAAACTGCCTTTCAATTGACCGAGTTCGAAATAAATGCAGTAATATCGATACCTGTAATAAATAGACTATTCCGGTCAAGTACCGAGTACACATACTTTAATGGATGTCAATATATACTTGTCGCTTATTTCTAACAGTTTTATGATATAATTTCTATAAGGTATACGTTATAATAATTGTAGACTAATGTTTGAGGCCAATATATACTTCGTCCTCTGTTAACATCACCTTTAAACAGGTCCGCAAAATTACATAATGAACTCAACATTAGTCTTTAGTTGTAACATGTTCACTGATATTAATTTACAAGTCATCTGGTAACACGGAAGAAACGGCTGAAACTCGAGGTTATCTATAAAACGCTACATTAGAATACATATAATAAATGAATTGTGTGGTATATATGGACATTTATGCGTTTTACATCTGCAAAGTATTTCGGTATTTAAGACCTGTAATTCGTCTGTAAAAGATTATTCCCGTCTTTGTAGACCTTTAACATCTTTCTCAAAACCAAACAGTGCTGCTATAAGAGACGGCCGATATAGCTAGTGCATATAGTACTAGTACAATGAACATACGGATGAAGCATGCGAACAATTTTAAAAATAGCGCTTTAACTTCAGAAAGAAAGGCACTAAAAGACTTCCTCCTTTGCTGGTTTGGGACTAAAAGAACCGGCGCCTATACTGTGCCCGAAACATTACAAAGTATAAGAAAGTTGTGTTATTCAGTCGGTATGCAACTATATCAATCGAAACTACTTAAAGCTATATTACTATTAAAAGTGGCTATCATCATTGACATTTTCAAAACATTTTGTCGTTCATAATTACGAAATTAACAATAAAAATATAAATTGTGACTCTGTATTAGTGTTTTATTCCTACTGAATATAAAATAAAACTTTGAAAAAATCTTTAGACTACCCTGTTCAAAAAATGTTAAAAATCAAAACACTTTGTTATTTAAATTTTCATTTCTATCAGTTAATAAGAGAAATGTAGATGAATATATAAAGTATATTTGTTTGTTTTGAGAAGACTTTCAGTTCACCTACTGTCATTATAAGTCGAGTAATGTGTTGCATAAATGTATGACTACTGAACAGTAGCAGCGAAATTCAGCTGTCTTAATTTCATGTTTCAAGAATGTTCATGGTTACCTAAATATACAGGCTTGTGTTCAAATTACCTATAAAATCAATAAATTTGCACGTAAAAGTGTTTTTCAAGTTTTACATAAATGTTCTTGTAGCAATCAGCCCGTTCCAAGTACACTCACGATATTTGGAAACGCACCTATTTTGTTTGAAGGACTATATCAAGAAAATGGCAAAACATCATAATGAGTCAGTGGCATATCACCAATTTAATTTTCAAAACACCAAATTACCGATATCGTTATCCCGTAATCAGTTTTTGTTCGAAACCGGTATCCAAAACAAAAACGTCAATAGCGTTAAAGGTTGTACTCCTTCTAATAAATAGTTTATTTAGTAATATGGTTGTTGTGTTTTTAAATGTCTTGAATGTAAATACAATTACTTGTAAGCAGAATATTCCTGCCGCATTTTACCCTAATAATGTAATTTAGGATATTTGACCACATTATTCCCTTTCAACCTTTTTTGTTGAAATTATATGTTTTTGTGTTTTAGCTTTATCAGATTTATTGACATGCTTTGTTTCTAAGATAAGAAAAAAAAACGTTTTAGTGTCTGAGCATTGAACGCGACTTTGATTTAAATATTAAAGATCCAGATGAATTATAAGACGCATGTTTGGTTCTGTCAAAAATAGTATGCAGGAAGGTTTTACATGAGCTGTATGGAGTCCTAAGTATTTAACAACCAAAACAAATAATTGTCAAATGTTAAACCATTGTGATGTCATAAAGTATTAAACTACCTATACATATTCCTTGGAATCGCCTATATCCAAGTGAATACAATACACTCCATCTGTCAATGCGAACGTCTTGGACGGAGCTGTATGTGTTTGATTTGTTATTTGGTAATTGGAGATGCATGTCCTTGAAAACACGGTAAATCGGAACTGCTGCTATTGAAATGTTTACAAACATCAACTTCGCAACTTTTGAGGACTCCGCAGTATCTTCGATGAAAATAATGCCTATAGAATCACTTGCATTAGTTAGAATGTTGGGTAATAAATTTCTGGCCATAGTTTGATACTGACAATCGGGGGTCTGGACATACTCTTTTTCTGGCTGGAATCCTATTTCTCTAATGTCGAGAACTCTGTGCTCAAAACTGAGTTCCTGATAAGTGTTTGATGTGAAATAAAGTATTCGTACATCATTATCAGTATTGTAGAATTGTTTTGCAAGTCCAACCACGGCGGTGTTACTTTCTGTGAGCCTTTGGTCAGTTGGTTCTTCGGTGATAATGTATATTTCTCTAGTAGTATTTGAACAAGCTGAAGTTAAAAGACTGCATTATATCTACAATCATTTATACATGTAACTGATTTGTAGGTACGTAAATACTAAAATAAATGCGTAGATCTACAAGGAAAGCAAAAGCTGAATACATGTTATCATCAGGTGTCGATTTAACTTTTATATTTATAAGTTAATGTATTTGACTTCACACGCCTTTAGTTGTTTCACATTTCGGGCTTATCAGCGGTTTACATGTACTAGCGGTAACATGGACTTATGGCCTTACACTCTTATACTGAGTGAGCTACACTCTTTAGCATGTCTTAAATGCATACGACAGTGAAACACGGGGAACATTTGTGACACTTACTACATTCAAGTTCATCCTCACCATATGGACAGTCAGGCACCTCATTACAAACTAAACTGAGTTGAATGCAAAAACTACTTGGGCACTTTACAGTGTTTTCTGGACATGAAAAATCAGCTGAAATCAAAAACAAAACTGACAAAAAACGGATTATTGAAATTCATCAATGTTATATATTATGTTAAATACATGTATGTGAATTATAGTGCACTCAGTAAAGAAGTAATGCCAGATTATTTAGTTAAGAAGTTGAAAATGTATAACTACGAAATTGAGAAGAGCAAACGGTGCCTATCTTGGACCACCACCATCTCCACTGGATCAGAACCATAAAGGTATGAACTGTTAAACATCAGTTTCTGCACTAATATGCATGAGCCTGCCTTACGCGGAAGATGAGGCTATCAGGAAATTAATGACACAAACTATGATCTCGGGAGATTGTTCAGCAAATACATAGACTTTTGTGTGGACAGACGGCTCTGCAACAGCTGCTATAAAGGTTGGTAGGTGGTACTGGTATTTTCATCACCATTGGGTCCGGCACAGTAAGCAAACCATCAAGAAGCCACCACACAGATGTCAAAATAAATTTTGAACAGTCAAGAGAAGACCGTCATCAAGTGGTAATTCTGACAGATCAAGCCTGTCCCTCAGCAGACGCCAAATTACCACAGACTCGATGAGAAGCAAAATATGTTGTTTCATTGGATACTTGCACGCTCATGGCAATGAGATTGCGGGGAAAATGGCCATACAGGGAGCTTGAAGCAATACCAACAGTGTTACATTTCAAGATATGAGTATCTGTGGAACGGATGTATTTTCCCCGAAGCAGATGTATTTGTAAAGTGAAGGCAATTCAGATGATTATATTTGCAACAATTTATTTATAGATGGCCATAATAATAGGAGATAATTCGAAAAACATTTAGCATGGTAGAGTTATAGTTCTTGTACACTGCGCATCTGCTGTTTTCATTACACACCTTTGATTCATTTGCTGTTTTCTTAAACGAGCTTTTGAACGAGCATGATAAACAGAGGTAATTCATAGTCATGATTGAGCATACTTATAATATGCAAACCTTCTTTCAATGGTAAAGGTTTCCGTGTAATTTTATCAAACTAATAAAGGAAGATAATTCATAACCATGCTGATAATAAGCGCATCTTCTTTAAGTAGTAAAGCTTGTCATCAAGTACTGTATAGTTCCAAGCATCGACTGCTGAGAAACAGAGTGGACAAAAATTGTCTTAATTAAACAATATTAATTTACAGCACAAATGTGTGTCTCCTTCCACATAACACTGTATAATAGACAGGTACCTGTGTCATGAATCACAAATAATTCAAAAAATCAGTTATTTTCATATGGTCTTCAAATCCGCTAAGAATCATTGAACCAGAAAATGTCGACTAGGCTTGGGACTGATCATTCATGTGAAGTTTGGTTGAAATCTGTCTTGCAGTATAGGAGAAGTTACGTGGACAAAATTAGGGCTAGGGTTTACGCAAAAGGCCAGTAACTCCGCTAAGAATAATTGAACCAGAATTGCCGACGGAGTGCACAACTACGCTTGGTACCAAACATTACTACCAAGTTCAGTAAAATAATGTAGGAGGGGTTGCGCGGCCAAACTTTTGAGACAGACAGGCAGGTATGCAGATAGGCAGGCAGACACACATACACACACACACGCACGCTAGCACTGGCGCAAGCACGTACGAACACACAGTTTTTATTTGTATACAAAGAATTATTACTTCTGTGAACATTAGATAAACTGTGTTGAATTTACAGTACATTTGTATAAGAATTTCGGAGAAATTATCTGTTTTGAACAATTCACTCAAAATACATGCATATATATATACATTGTATCAGGAAATGAAAAGAATTCACAGTAAGGGATTATCAAGTTATTGCCCTACATACCGCAGTTTTCCAAAAGGTCCTCTCGACATCTAGATAATAAACCAAGATCATCACCATCATATATGCACAGCTTACAATTACCCTTAACGTATGTTGTGTTGTCTTCAATGAATAAGAATAATCTTTGTTTAAAATTGTGAAACCAATTGTTAAACTGTACACGCTGTCGAACATGAAGGAGTACAAATAACTTTAGCAAATTAAAGCCATAAATCATGTGATGGTATCTTGAATGAATGTTTGAGAGCGATTCAAAAAGCTACAGAAATATTCTTGTCGAACTAAAATAAATTCGTATAACCTAAACTGAAAGTTTGGTGAAATTCAGTTACATCGATAGTTCTTAAGAAATACAGCGTACAAACAAGACACAGGCAAAGACTAAAGTATGCATCTCGCGTATCTAGACCATTAATCAACCAATCCTGATAGCTAAACCGAAATAAACCTAAGGGCGTACAATGATCAATGTCAGGAACAAGAGACTCCTTCCCACAAAAAACCATACATTTGTATTCAAAAATAGCAATTTCATAATAAATATAAAGGAATTGGTGTAGCATTTCCGACTGAAATTGTAATCAGAGTCGGTTAAGTAGCTCTATATTGACATTATTATAATTGGAAATTCTTACCAAAAATGCAATTAATTTCCAAAGAAATGTCTATTGGTAGATCTCCGTTCAATAATCGATCGTCGATATATAAGTTCCCATCACTCGTTACATTATAGTACTGGCTAGTATTGGCAAGGTCTCTCCATCTCATTGATTCATCACATGGTGTTGATTTATACAACGTGTACTTATATTTTGACTCTTGAACATCATCCAATTCTAAATCACTGTGAATACAAAATATTTGCAAATAGTTGCAGACGTTCTTGATTTGATGTGTATGGCGGTTTCGTGGTACGTACGGCCGGCAATTTCTACGGCTATCTGTCCATTAAAGCTGAATTTACGGATGACGAATCATAGCAATTATTAAGAATATTTACACTTGTGAGTAATGAGTACTTGTTTAACAAACATTGAAAGCTGAAAGGCACTGAAACTGAAATAATGTAGATCTCGTGATTAGAAAGGCGGTATTTACAGAAGATACATTGTAAAACATCTTAAGTAATCCCTTTATACCATAAACACAACCTTCACCAATAGCCAAACATAAACACGGAACAATTTATCCTTCACTATAAAAATAGGTATCAGGCAAGGTACACACCTCATAAATCAGGTAAACATTGTTGTGCATTTATTTTAAAATCATAGGCTATCCAAAAATCTATTTCTAAAGGTATCGTGAAAACCTGCTGAAAGTTTGAACTCATAAACTCTACGTTTCATAGTTGTAAAAGCTAAATTGAGACATATCTATTTCAGTGCGGTTATAGACTCAAGTTCTTGCAACATAAACTGCTACCTGAGGTAACAGAAATTTCGCCAACATAAGTGAATATTGAGGTCCCGGTCATTTTTCTCTGACAGGATTCGAACCTGAACTTTCTGGACTCCCTTACCCTACGTCATGACGCTTTGGAAGAGCCACACAAGGTCTACAGCAGTTTTAATGTTTTGTGTTGCTTTCATTTTGATCTTGAGGGTAAGAATTCGGTAGACATATCCTTACCTGCCATCTGCATATTCATACTCTTGTTCATATGGATCTCTGGCAATTGTAAATGTTTCAACTATACATTGACACTTGTAAAAGGCAGCACTATACTTAGGTATCGCATAGCGAATTTGACATTCACTTTTTATCTGCAAATGAGTACTGAATATATAAAGCTGTACTTCCAACCTGTGTACGTACTTATACAGTGTGAGTTCATTCTTTATCATAGTAAAAAACAGTAGCTTGTCTTTTAATTATCAAACTTTGTATGTTGCCAAAGAAATACCCGGATTATTATTTGGTGGAACGTGGTGTAATTTACACAAAGGAGCTAAAAATCTTAGGGAAAATTAAACAAACGTTTTCGATAATACAAACAACTGCACCTTAAGCGAATGATATAAAACTGTGTAAAATATGTCAATACCGGGGCCGTTAAAACTTCATGCGACCATGAAAAACCCGTATACGTTAAAACTCTTTGCAACCATAAATAAAACGTCCAAATTATTAACAGTTAACCCTATTTTATAGCACTCAGTCTGTTTATACACTTATGTACTTTGATTACAACTTACCTCAAGAAAACAGCTATAGTCGTCTTTATAAGCAACCTCTTGAAATTCTCTTTCTTTAATTTGTAAAAACCCATGTTCTTTTGACTGTGTGTACATTTGACCAAGCTTCATGTCTACGTCTATATTTTTGATTGACATCATTATTGTTCTTGTGGATGTACTCATAGCGGAGAAGTCACAGTAAAATATAAAACCATCTGGATATAAACAATTTCATTTTTCGATTAGCAATACAACATTACTTTGTTTATAATGGCCACTCAACGCATCACCCAATCTAGCCACTCCCCTCGCCCAAGCTATTCATTCCCCTCGCCCTCTCACCAAAGCCAAATGATGCGTCAATATACAACATGTGTGTTCAGGGAGGACATACAATACATTCGAATACGCTATATTATTTCGGATAATAAGCAACAGTGGTCTACCAAATCATAATCGTATTAGTTGTCTATTCAGACAGAGAGAAAGTACGCGTTACATTTCCATTATGGGCACGATATGTCATCTATTAAAAAAATATGTGCTAAATATTTGTGCCATATAATTTTACAATCCTTCAATGTATGACAGGATGCCATGACATTAAACTCTTAAATGTGACATTGACCTTGCACGCAACATGTTATCTCAATGTACTGAACATTTTTGCAAATTTTTTTAAAACCCTTCAATGAATGACATAATTACATTCCGGACATGAATAAATACAAGATTCAATGACCTTTTAACTTGTAAGCGTGACCTTGACATTCTAGCTAGGGATACGGGACTTGTACGTAACATGTTATTTCCATATGCTTAACATTTGATTCGAGTCGTTTTTAAACATTTCGATGCATGACAGTATAACAGTTCAATATATAAATGTGTGAATATGTTTAAGATTCCACGACCTTTAAACTTGTAAGTGTGACCGTAATCTTTAAGGTAAGACAATGGACTTGTATGCTGAACATTTGTGCCAAGTTTTTATGCATAAGAAAGTTACTGTCCGAAAACGAATGTGTGCTTACATACAGGGTCCGTTACTTTTAATTTTTAAGTCTAAGTGTGACCTTTAACTTTGAGATAGGGACGCACGTCTTGCGTGCGACACGTCATCTTCATGTATTGACTTATTGTGTCATATGATTTGAAAATATCGTGACGAAAACAAAGTTACAGCCCGGATACGAATTTGTAAATATATAAAGGATTTCAGTACCTTTGTGACCTTGACATTTGAGGTAGGGACGTGGTTGTTGCACGCGACACATCTTCTTGATGTGCTGAACCATTGAGCCATTCCTACACGCATGATAAAGTAATTGCCCGGTCATGAAATTATGTAAGGAAGGACCTACGAACGGGCGGTGCGAATTCAATATATTTAAGAAAAAGTGCATCGAAACAAAACTTGAATACGATTGATATTATCGTTATATTTTTCTAAACTTACCGAGAAGTGACAGTTATAACGAAGTGGCAGTTATAACGATGTATGATGTTGTAACTCCCCCCCCCGTACCAAAAAAAGTGACACTTCGTTTCGTTTGCCCGTAAACAAATACCAGGCGATCAAACTATCTGTCATAAAAATGGCAATATAACAGTGTATTTGAAACAGTACGTCAGCTATTTTAATGTCATAGATGACTCTTTTAAAACCAGACTGCATGTTTGCTTATATAAAATTCTACGTCTTAGAATAAATATTTCAATAATATTTCTGAAGAAACAAAATATTATTGTGTGGGAAGGAAATCCGATGTTTATTTATCTTCATATTGTTTGAATTTTTCAATGGTGAGAATACAATCAGCCTAGCTCTACCTAAGTTGTATCGCCCTGTAGTGTGAAAGCCCTGTTTCCATAACTGGTCACATGATGACGGCGGAGCGTAACTGCATAATTGTTCGTCACTTCCGTCCTCACAATCGGCATACCGATCACACTTACGTCTTAACGGTATGCATTTTACATGATCACAGTGGAATGAACTGGTACAGGAATCTGCAAAATGTCAATTTATCAAAAACATATTTGTTAAAAGCAAAGGCAATATATTTTAACAATAAAAAAAACAAAATCCACGTAAAAATCTATTTTGAAATTCTCTGTAACAAAAAATAACGCTAAATTGATAACTCCCATTTTAGAAATATCAACGAAACCAATAAATGCTAACATGATTATCTACAATACGAAATAGTACATTAAGATCAACTGCATTAAGAAAAAGTAAGACGTTTCCTAAAAATATGTACATATAATTTTACTTAAAACTTGCACAAATGGTATCCCCCTATAGTTGTCACGATTGTTTATAGAGCCATTTTTAAGCACAGATACATTTGAACTAGTATACTACGCGACCATTTTTCAATAATTCCGCCACTAATTTGAACTTAACGTATATAGGGCAGCAACAAATCAATTACTGCGAAACATGTTCAGGCACTAAGTAACCTACAGCTGATTTAATCATATTTAGTTCTCACAGAGCACCTGTGATCTCATCATTTATTCTTTCACCATTAAATAAATAATTCTCACTATCATTAAGTATTTCTTGGTTTACAGTTCAACACGTATTTATGTCATAAAAAAAAATTTTCTGAATTGACGCCTCGTACTTGGTAGACTGAAACAAATTAAAATGATCTCATGTGACTGAGATATAGATATTCGGGGGTTCTCATTGGTTAAATTTTGGGAATCTTTAATTGTTGTCCAAGTTGCACTGGATTTCTAAATGAACATGCAATTGAGTCAAGAATATTACGATTATACATTCTAGTTGTGTTTTCTATACTTACACAACCTGTTACAACTTTTTAATTGAATGAATTGAATGCTTAAATTGAATGTTAAGTATGGAATTGAGAGGGAATATTAATAAAGAAACCGAAATTTCACGTTCCAAAAACGGCATGAATGAGTCCGATACTGCAGTGTAACTGAATGATTACTGAACTTGGCCTGAACATTATGCCAATAATTAATGGAACCGTGAATTCTGAAGAACTTTTTTTTTCCAAGTTAGAGACAGTAGAACGAAAACTAGTTAGCAAGGTTCAATGGCTGTTACTCGGTGATGACTTCGTGATATGGCTGATTATCTTACTTGGATATAAAGGGACAACAGATTTACGCGCTTGGTGATAGAATTTTATGACTGACTTATTATTTTCAAATTTAAACTTAATACTTTTTTTTGTTTTGTTTTAAATAACTCTTTAATTCAAATTTTTGGCAATACTACATTTTTCCAGAAATTTATCTGCACTTTTATAATTTACATGTTGACCATCTTTATGACAAGATTTGAAATGAAAATCAAAACAAATTTCATAAAGATGGTCAACATGTAAATTGTAAAAGTGCAGATAAATTTCTTGAAAAAGGTAGTAATTCCGAAAATTTGAATTAAAGAGATGTTTTAAACAAAAAAAAAACAGTTATACTTATCATTCCCTGAGGAATGTTTAAAAGAATTTATTGTAAACCTTAATACTCAATTAAATTTACCACATTGATTTTCATCACTCATGTCAAAACAGTCTGAGTTACCATCACATTTGCTGTCGAGTGGAATGCACAGTTGATCTGTACAAGAAAATTCTTCAAATGTACATTCTCGTAATTCTGTAATAAAATTTTGAAAAAAATAGAATCTTATGATGGAATCATATATTGACATCACATGTGAAAAGAAACAAATAAAACAGTTTCCCTTCAGATCTGGTCTTGGACATGAATACAAATCGCTCATAATAAATACAAACAATGTCGACACTTTTCCGAAAATCAAACCTTTTGTAAGAAACAGTTATTTTTCAACAATTCCTGCTTGTGTAATAAGGTTTCAATTGTTGCTTGTAATAAAAAAGTATTTCATTAATACATATGTGTTGTGCCAAGTCTTGTCACTATGAAGATTTCCGGTTTTCATTATTTGACAATATCTGATATATCTCAAGGTCTAAAATGCTTTTAGACATACAATGAATTATCAAAAAAGCGAACTACAGAAGAATAGACATCCAGACAGAGAGACAGACAGACGGATGGGTGGAGGGTTAACATATAGTCCCCTCCGCTGAAACTGTTCAGGGTCTAGATCTGATAAACGTTTACTCACTATTCGATATTAAGCAATTGCCTCTTAATTGTATTGAAAATCAAATCGATATCTGTTACAAATCCCTTTTCTCTCCAGATAGTACGCATGTTATTATCAACAAAATCATATTGAACTATTTGTTGACCAATTTATTACACAATAGCTTTTATTACCACGTAATTCTTGCTCCACTGTTTGATAGCCAGGTGTAAAGTCACATACGTCAATGGAACAACGGACGCCATCACAAGAAGTATTGTCTGTATTGTCTTTATTCAAATCTTAAGGAAAATAAAAAGCTAGTGTTCAAATGAAACAAAGGAATCAGACTGCATGTGTCAATAATAACATCGCAGCCAGTTTTTATTATAAAATATCAATATTTAGAAGGTAATTAATAATAACAAGCATGGATGCTACCGTTTTTTAAGATTATATACGATATTTTAGTGCAATTGAGATTACAGTTATCCCAATTTATTCAAACGACGTTAGAAGATCCATCGTTTATATATGTGTAATAATGCAGCAGTTATTATTGTAACCGGCTGTAGGCGTATACATCATGTGCATGGCTCTAATAACCAATCGGGAAACGAGGATGTAGTTGTGGAAATATATTTAAACATAAAAAGTTTGTGTACATAAGGCATGGGTTCCAGATCTGTTCACAAATGTGACAAAATAAACCAGTTATGTTTACAGCTAAATCTCTTGCATTATTAATCATCTTCACATCAAGGAGCACATCCTCTGAATCTTATATTAGGATTTAAGCACACACTACTCTTCATCATTTTCTATAATTAAGAAAAATGATAAATTGGTTTAATGTTTGTAATATTTATTGTCAGTCAACATTCCTCCTTTCAGTCTATCTGTTTATCAAGATTTTTCATCTGTGATACATGTAAATAGTGCAACTGGTGTGTAAAGATTTGGAGATATAAGAGTTAAGCAACTAAAATACAATTGTAACGGATAGATGCAATTTGATGTCAGTAAATCCAATTTATATTGGATATTTTTTTCATTCTCATGTTAAAATGATTTATATCAGTCATTTGTGCCTAAACTTTTACTTGTGGTACCATCTTTAATTATTTAAACCAACCAGATTATCTTAGAAAATCTTTTTTTGCTTATAAATCTGTTTTAAATAGACAGGTTATCTTGAATTTTGAAATAATAATGTTGTTACAAATGTGAAAGGAGTTTTCTGTTGAGCTTATTAGTAGTTCTTGGAAACATCTAGCCTCGCCCGAGGCTAGATGATAGTATATTTTCATTATTTCAGCAGAATATTTTCTGGCCCATATTTACTGACAGGGCTTGATCATCTTACATTTTTGGCAGCAAATGGAGTTAATTGAGTAAGAAATAGTAAATGTAAGGACTGAATGCCAGTCTAGGAAACATAGTGAGAAAAGCATTTTAATAATTACCTGCTTCTAAGGTGTTGTGATAAAAATGTGTACGCTGCATAATATGTTCTGTATTATTGAGTGAGTGAAGTAGTACTATTTATTATATACTTATAGATATTTTGTCAAAAATACAGCATTAATTCAACCATCAAATACGGCCTGACAGAAAAACAATCCGTATTGTATGTAGTGCAATACGAACAGTGCCATTATCTGTAAGTCTTAGAGTGAATTCAATTGGCCCTAAATTACACACGACGTCGATAACGTCGCCTTTGACTGGATCGTTACTGCTTGTTTATACGATGATGTCAATAAATTTCGCGCTAAAAAAGAGTTTTTCTTCAATTTTATGCTTAAAATGTCATTTGAATTTTGTTTATTCGCGCAGACAAGTGTCAAAAGGTTTATAATAAAAGGGTTACTAGTAAAGTAATGTGATCCATAAGCCGGATTGGCTTTCGTTGAGGTCGGGTCATACTCGTGCTACGCACGACTCGGGCAAATGCGGCATTCTAGTTCACGTTATTATCTAAAAGCCCTATTTTATTACGAGAATAATTTCACGAAATTAGGGCACGTGGACACTTTAAACATTATTCACTTTGCATTACATCGTGAATGCCTTTGCTTTTTATCAGTAGGTTTTCAAGTTCAGCAAAGTGTACGTATTAGTAAAATGGCAAGTTTTGACAAGGTATTTGCAATTGATCAATTCAAACAGGACCTCAAGCCCAGTTCAACTAGTTGTACCTATACGGTTACGTTATTGTAAGTTTTAACTTTCTATGTGAAACAAACTCAAATAACCTGAAATATTTTAAACTCACTATTTCCTATCCATAATTAACATGTATTTTTATCGAATCGGAAACCTTTCTTTATTATACTATTACGGTTACCTTTGTCTGTTCCTGAGCAATCAATTTCGTCCGACGCATCTGCACAGTCAATGATGTTATCACATTTAGATAAAACTGATATCCATTCTTCACTTCCACATAAATGGTGGGTGGCGTTTTCGAATCGTTTATGCGCATAACCAGTCCGAGATCTGCTTTTGTTGTTTGTTAGATATTGAGCTACAAATATAACAAGTGACACAAATTGTCATTACTACATGATTATATTGTTTATGCTCAGCAATGTCTACGCTATCAACAATCTGGCTTAATACCGGGTATCTGAAATCATCCATGAGATTTCGTTCTCTGCAACAGTTCAACAAGGAGAATGAGGCTTCTGAAATTGATGTTCTCGTGGAGCTGCAATGGAGCAGTTGTAGCGCGTTCGCCTCATGATCTGAGGGTCCCTGGTTCGATCCCTATCGGTGTCATTAGGCAAGAAACAGATATTTCAACATTGCCTCTCTTTCTTTGAGATTGATTTCATCTGGAATAAGTATGAAGAGCAATTTATATAAGTTGTAACAACTTGTTTCGCAATCGAGAGTATACAATATCATTTCTGTTCTACATTTGAAAAGTGAATTTTGTGTATTTTCCTATCAGTGTTGTTCCAAAGTGCCTATTTATTTCTTAGGGTACATGTTTAAAATCAAATCATAAGGCATGCTTTGTAAAGTTTTTTGCATACATAGAAGGTGTGTACCAATTCATCTATCAAAACTAATAGATGATAACACTAGGTCTATTCTCCCTACGTCACAACTCGAATTTATCAGTGCCCTTATGTTTCCAGTCTAAATCTAAGAATTACTAAATGACTATGTTCGACAATTTTTCTAACGAAAGTCCATAACTACATGTAGTCCTACTTGCAAGACAAATCAACATAGTAAATACCCCACGAATGGCTGCCATCAAAATGTGGCATAAATACTGTCAAAACCTTTATGCATTGTATTTGTTATGAGATTCATCCACTTAATATAAATTTTTCATTTTCCACTGTGTCAAAATTGATGTAAACAATACTATGTATGGTGTAGTTGTATATAATATTTTTTAATGTAGAGTTAACATTAATGTCATTATTCACCGATAATTTTGTACATACATTGCGACTGACTAGTTTGCTTTAGCATTGTCGCAACACATTTGTTAACAAAAAGAAATCCGAGTTTTGGCGTTGACAACAGAAAGTTAGTTAAAAAGAGGCAGATGTTTTACTATTACATAAATAAATCCGAATTTGCAAAAAAATAATGTTCGGTACCAGCACCATACTCAACCTATAAGACTCTTTCGATACGTTGTCTATCAAAAGGTATCTCAGGGTACTGGTTAGTAATGTTTTAGCTCCGCAAGTGTACATTAATATCGCTTCTTTATGCTCATTTCCACGCACATTGTTCATATTTCATGAGTATATTACATTTATATTACAACTGTGACATCTCGCAACGACAACTATACTGTGACATCTGGCAACAATAATTATATTGTGACATTTGTGAGAAGTGTTAACGATTCATCTATAACATCCAACCAACGTTACAGAACAACCTAACGTAAGATCGTTTTGTGACATGGTGCAACTACATGTGTATGTCAGTGATTGTGAGGCTATTTCTTGGACTGTTTCTGAAATCTCTATGTGTAAAAAATAAAATTAATGTACAAAAGGAAACTCTTCTTAAAAACAAGATGTTCAAAAAAGAATTAGAAAAGCCTTCTGTTACCTTCCTTCAGTTTGTCATTTTGCTGACAACCATATATGTTTTATATCATTTAATATGAAGAAAACAATGAATGTCCGTTAGATCAAAACAGTTTTTCCAATCCATTAGAAAGCACTATACTGTCGCACAGTTAAACAAGTTTTTGCAATGGTTGAACAGTGAGTAAGTAGATTTTATACATGCTACTATTTGATTCATAAAAATATAAACACTCTTTCCCAGGATGTTCACTCATACTTCACTATATAGAAGTTAAAACGAAAACTTCAAGAATGTTTTACTTAAAGTAGGACTGTAATACAAAGTGTGCAATGCATAAAACTGTGTACTTAGTTAAACTATCAGAATGTCATACTCACGTTTTGTGTAACAAAATACTTCGTCCGAAAAATCCGTGCAGTCCAAAACTCCATTACAACGGAATGAAATAGGAACTTCTCTGCCGTCTTTGCATTGGAATTCATTTCTACTTTCGTAATTTTGATAAACTTCGTCAGTATTCGGCACTTTAATACAAAAAGAAACAATGAGCTAAATCATGCTAACAAAACAATGAATTGGCTTGAGTCAGAGGTTATATCCAAAGTTCATCGATGTTGTTTTCAGGATTTCTGCTTGTTATAAGTTCCCTATCACCGGCCTTGAAACACCTATGCAACTGGAGCTCATTGCATCTAATAAGTTAAACATAATGCACTTTTCATCCTTGGCATGCAGGTGGCTCCTAGCCTTGTGATTATAAAACATGTTTATGCTATCGATTCAGTTTCGTGTTAAAACTTATAATACCTTAGTTAAACACCTATTACGATATGACCCTTGGGATAAAGCCCTAGGGCCAATATCTACATTAAGTGCGCCAATATCCTGTTTGGGCGCACAGCGGCCGTTTATCAACTTCTTAATATCATACAGGGTCGTACTATTGAAGGCTATTCATGTTAAACATTGCTACATAAATCATAATTGCGTCGAGAAAAAAGTTGCTATTTGTAAACACGATATGCAAATCTTTATGTAAGGAAAACATAATCCTGCACCTTCAATCATTTTTCTCACCTTCTTTTACCTTTTGAATAAAATATAAATGGCAACAGAAGATGAAAAATGCTTGACAAAATCAACCATAAATTGAGCTCTAGTATTAACGACGTAATGCCTGGACTCTTAATAAACAGCCCCAAACGGATACAAGAGGGTAACTGCGCATAAATCACATCCATTTTGTCAAAAAGGGCGTACGATTTTAAGGGAATGATATCCCAGGATATACTCACTCTTGATTAAGCATGGTTCCCATATAGATGCGTACCTCTCGTATGTGTAACACCATGATATTCCTGAATTTTCGGGATCTATACAATTATTATAAACATTATAATAGTATTCAACTTCAAAGTTTGAAAACCTCGTTTTCAAATTATTCTCCTGGTTTCGTCTAAGTGAACTCCAAGCACGACATTCATGTCCAGTTAATGTTATGTTGGAAGTTTGACTTTCATCTTCAGTTGTCACACACTGGACCTCTGGTGCTGAAAGAAATTAATAGTTCACACAATTACCGATTTAAATTTCTAGTATTAATGTACATTTAAAGGGATGGTTTAAAATATATTGCTTCAATTACACGATATACTAGTTTATTTATATATGTCTTTTGATAGGAGATTAGTTAAGTTCGTACTCGAAGAAAGCTACGTAAGCTTTATGAACACTCACTCTAGATCTTTTTACAAACACGAGTAGAGGGCTTCGAGTTTTTGCTACAAATTGAAAGCAAGGAGGTACGAGGAACGTAGGACACAAGTGATTTTAGCCAAAGTCTGTAGTTTACTTTTTTCATTTATCATTTTATATATTGACTTTAACTAGATGGGTTTTAAGTAGAACACTTGTGTCGCCCTCTTACACTTTGCTCGAAAACCAATAATTTCGTGACAGAATCTTAGTACAAAAAGGGGCATAACTCTGTCAAATATGACATTAATCTACAAGGTTTGGTGGCATCATGACCCTTTTGTCATAAGCAATGCAATTTGAAAGTTTGGTGAAGATATCTTAAGAAATGGCAGTGTAATAGCCAACGTCAAGTTTTTGTGACAAAAACTACAACTTGTGTGTATTGCTAGGGTCAGAATTCGAATGGAAATAAAACAAATATACGTGTATACGTATTGGTATTCACACATTATGAAATTATTGATGTACCCTGTGTTAAAAAGGGTGTAAATAGGTTCAAAATTCTTTTCTTTTCTTTTAAGTTTTTAGGAGTAATGCTGCTCCCAAATATTCATGTTGTGGCAACGATTTGACAACAGCAGCAAGCAGTTTCAGAAACTAAGTTCCCTTGCGTCACTTTTCATATATGATACAAAAATGTAGTATTGTATTCCCCGGTTATCTCTTGGGACAGGTCTCTTTGCTGATCATGTTGCAATAAATGTTCTATAAGCTGCAACCATTTGCGTCATCACATTGCGTCACACTTGCGCGTGGCAATGTGGTATTCCCCATGCGCGTGTAGGGCCAATGATGATAAAACTTATGGAGTGCTGATAATTTTTGTTATAATATTATTTATATTATATAAATGTGTTACAAAATTTAAATTCCACGCAAAACTTGACGTCGAAAGAAAACTTAAATATCTCGCCCCAGAAGTATAAACGCCTATTAATGAAAAACTAAAAGTTAAAATATTCCTTATGCTTATATCCAGTACAGTGCAAAAGATATCACAATTTGAAAGCGCTTGCTTATTAACTTTTAAAATGCAAAGCAAAGCCATTTATGCTGAATGAATTAAAGATAAATTTTATCACCACGTAACGCACGTGCGTGTGCCGTGTTGTCATGTTTGCAACGTTATGGTAACGTTTAATACATAAAAAGCATCAAATGAAGTATAGTGGTCATTTAGAAATATAACATTATTTTAGTTTCTTTCGTAGAAAACACTAGGGTATACTAGAAAAACGTACAGTTTGCTTCAACTTAAAAATACTAATTAGTTTGCAGGAATATTTTATAATACATTATATATCACTTACAGATATGAAGAGTTTTTAACTAAGTGTTACGTACCTATTTCTTTCTCACACACAAACTTTATAGATGAAGAACAATTAGTAAGTAGCCAAGGCTTTTGTTTTGTGATCTTTACACAATGACCATCATACTTATATAATATAAGGAACATTTTTTCAAAGTAATCAGGTAGTGCATTTCCAGATGTGTTCCAAATAAACTTTCCGCGAAAGTCTGTAAGATCTATCCAGATATCCCCTGAAAACATACAAAACAATAATTCAGAACTACATTTGTAGTAAAAAAATAAATTGCCAATGTTGTTATATCATTTGTTTAGGCAACAAATAGTTTTAATTTCGTTATTGTGAAATGTTGTTACCTTTTCCGTTCCATAAAAAGCAAATAAAAATTCGTGTAAAATATAGGTGTAAATGATTTCTTATTAAAGTAACAGTTCATGTTTACGGATTGAAAGCCCTTATTTTCGTTATTACAAACTGTATTCAGTAAAGAGAACGTACTAGTACGTATTTTCGAAAAGTAATGTTTAACTTAATTCTCTGTTACAAAAAGTAATTTACTTTTTACGAAATGCTGTTTCGAAATTACGAAATCTTATTCCATTTTTATGACATCTTATTTTGTTTTTACGAAGTCTTATTGCACTTTTGCAAATTCTTATTTCGTGTAAAACTTTAAATTCAAATTAGTTAATGTAGTTTCTACCTTTTATATATTAAATCGTTCCTTTTTATCGTAGTTTGAATTATTTCACGTTTTCAAGACTATCTTAACTTAAACAACAGGGTGTTAGACAGAAACTTGTAATATGGATTATAATCATTTGCTGTCGTTCCTTGTAATGACTAAATATCAAGCCGACAAAAGAAGATCTTGCTTGAAAATGTTTTAAAACACGGCGGGAAACGGTTCCATATATTAATTAGTTGACCGCGAAGGAACACCGGCGCTTTACAGTATTCGTGCCTAGAAGATAAATAAAGTTTTTTCATATCTATTCATCAGCGATATATTTTAATGCAGTAAACAAATACAATTATTCTTGCCTAGTCTCAGGTCGCTTAAACTTATGTTTCTGAAAATATTGGCCATCGGGGATCATTCATACACTTGAAAATCTCACGCAAAATTGGATTGTTGTTAGATGGCATGTATATGATTGTTGTATCATTTTTAAGCACAGAAAATGTTTAATGTGCACGAGTAAGACAAAATGTCTGGAGTTTTAGCGACACAAATATCCTGGTACGACAAAGCATTAGCAAGCCTTTCTATCTTAAGATCGACAGTTTTCTCTATTTCCCCTCATATTACAAACAAATCGTACATTTTCAATACATACCTTAAACTCAAACACATTTTATCCTCAACTGCATTTTTTGATAAAAATATGATGAGACAAGCCTAATTTTCAAAATATCCAAGCACGGATATATTTATAATTTTAAATACTGTAAAATATAGTAACTGCTGTTTTCTTTATAAAATCGCTTATTAATAAGCTATGTACATCTACTTCTTATCATGATTTCCAGACTTTCACGTCTTGCAAGACTACCTTTATTTTGAAGATCTATACATATAGATTAAAAATATAGAAAAAACAAAACAAAATGTTAGTCATAAGCAAGAAAAGTCCTAGTCATGTGACAGAAACAAATGTAAAACCAACATATATCTGCTAATGGGTATGTAAAAACACCCTCACTCACTTTCGTTCGTTTCGACACTTTCAGATCTGTTAATTGAAAAATGGATATAAATCACTTGCAGTCGTTCCTTTTAACGACTGATTATCAAACAAACGAAATTCTTGCAGGAAACTGGCTTTAAACACGGATGAGAATGACACTCAATATTAATAGGGACTAAATTTGATTACACTGCGGAGGAACACAGGCGATGTACAGTTTTCATGCCATAAATTAGTAATTACCAAATAATATAAAGAACCATTACGAAAGGTATATTCTAATATGCCTATGGTATATTTCTATAGTCAATTCGAGTGCATTAATATGATTAAAGCACTCGGAAAAGAAGGCGGAGTTTCGGACATGGGAGTAGCTCCTTCCAACTTTTCTAATTTACTCCCGCGCAGAAAATAAAATATAGAAATATAAATAATATCTGTATAAATATATCAGTCGCATAAAAAAGTTGTGTTTAAGAACCTAAATATTATTTTTGATTGCGTCAAGTAAGCCTTAGAATACCTTCACATTGTTTTCCTTTAAAAAGGCTAAGAAAATTCAGGATTAACGTCATACAATGTTTTGATTCCGGGAGACAAAACAATGAATGAAAACGTTGACGTCATCACACTGACGTCATTACTCCACGTTAAAACGTTGTACAGTTCAGATTAACGGTTCGCTTTTAAATCGATTGTCTGCTTTGTTAGGTTCTGAATCTGACGTATTCTGCATAATGTCACAGTCGGGTATTTTTTTATATTTTATGTATTAGATGATTAAACTAAAATAAGTTTGTATAATATAGTTATGTATGATATCTTGCCCGAATAGGGGAGTGAATTTCAACAGCCACTAGTTATGCTATTTTACATTACCGCCGAACTGAAAAAAGGTCCGTAGTAGTTACGATAGTTTTCATAAATTCGGCTAATAAGAATCGAAATAATCTATGCTTGGAGTGCTTTATCGAAATTGAAGCATTTCCCGTCGGTTATATGCCTGCGTAATAATTCACTCAGGCTTCGCCCTCGTGAATTATTCCGCCAGGCACATCACCTCCGGGGAATGCTTCAATTTCGATAAAGCACTCCAAGCCATAGATTATTTCTTAAAAAGATGTCTGCACGTCCACGTGTTAAGAGCTACAAATGTGCCACCACATGCGAGGTAACAAGTGGCTGCATGGAAATAAAAGGACGCCGGAAAATGTGCCGTTACATGGATAATTAGGGAGACAAGCCTATTTGTATTTTCCTTAATGTTCTAAAAAATGGCGAAGATGGTTCAGCATGCGGCTAGCTAAAATAAGTAATAGTAAGCAATAAGCAAAATCATTTTACAAAACAGAAAAATAACTTTGAACGCAACAATTGTTAAATCAATCCTTTGATCAGCGTTATAAAATCGATTGCCTCCACAAATTGAATATAATTATTTATATTTTAATCCAGCCTCAATTTGAGTCTTTTTTGCTTTCATGTAACACTTTATTTTGTGATTATTGTAATGTTATACGTTTAAGACCAAAAATAAATGCGACAAGCAACGAAGTATCCCCCGCTGAAGGCGGAGGGATATTTATTTGGCGTTGTCCCTTCCCTCGTTTTGGTGGGGTTGTCCGTCCGGCTGTCTGTCCGCCCGGAGTAATATCTAAGAAATGTTTGGAGCTATTTGAATAAACCTAATAGAAATATTCATTACTATCGGGAATTTCGACCCGCAAAGTTTCAGTTGGATTGTCCAAAAGCACTAGAGTCATGACCCTATGAAGTTTTCTTCTATATTCTATGAATTATGGAAATCTAAAAATCCCTTTTCTACGAAACCAATTGTAAGAATTTAATTCTATGTGGTGCAAAAAAAAACAAATAATTGGTGTGTATTGAAATAAACAAAATTGGTATAAACAATTTCAAAATGAGCCCCACTAATTGGACTATTCTGCCTTCAATAGCACTTGCACTGGAATTCCAATTTTCAAGTATTAAATGCGTTGATAAATAAATTATTGCAAAATATATAATTGATTACACTGTGGCAAACTGTGTTCTTTAATCTTTTTAGCGTTAGAAACGTCTTGCTGGTCACTATGGCCAAAGTATGTCCGTCTGTACATTTTGTATATCCGAATAGGCACGTTATAAATGTATATAGATTGCCGTATCTATAGACATTCGAGCCAAGGCCATTAATTATAAACCAAGATCTATCAATTAGATATTTGTCGCATGTGATCACCGGTGTCTGCCCGTGTGCGTGTGTGTCAGTTTTCGCGCATAGAACCTGTGTAAAGAAGGTCGAGACTAAGTCCAGTAACTAGCTTATGTACCTAGCCAATTTGCTCATTTATATAGCTACGACATTTGGAGTCGTGACTACGTGACGCCCGTTACATAACCTAGTATATTTGAGTCTTTAAAAAATCTTCTTTGAAATCAGAAGTCTGAATCGTTCGGATTTGGCTATGACATTAATAATATTATGGTCCTTAACCAAGAAATAAGGCCAAAATAGGGTTGAGCTCCTTCTCTTACGAAAAAAGGTTCTAAACGTTTTTTTACTTGAAACTTATAACATATAACCAACTTATAAAATATATACCAACAACTCTCAAATAAAGATGATCCCTTACAAATAAGGCAAATAGGATTGGCTATTTCCTATATAATTTCTACAGAAACTGAAAATATATTGATCAGAATGTAAATTTATCTGGCAAAATTTACAATCCTATTATCCTTAACCAAAACTCAAAAAGGAAACTAATTCTTGAGTCGGAAATACATGCCAGGTGAAATAAGGCCCTCGGAAGGAGTAACGTTGTTTAATAACCTGTTTTAAAAGAAATTTCAAAAAAACATTTCCTTCAATATCAATCAAGTTGCTAAAACCTGATTTATTTTGGCACTTATGGTGTAATAACCATATTCTGAAAATGCTTAACAAAAATTTACCCCTTTAGACATGTGGCCTTAAACGTCGGCGGTCCCAAGTCAATGAATTTGCATTTACAAATTGTACTGTGACAAAACATTAAACGACAAAATATATGTATATAATATTGTGTCGACAACAAATCCAGACTACCAAAAGTAGTCAGAAGGTTCTTGTCTTTTTGCAAAAAGTGAACAGCTGAGACCCAATGTTTTATACCTGTTGAAAAACATTCAAGTGTACTAAGAAAAGCTGATCTTGTAACCGACGTGGCCTTTAAACGCGAACATAAATTTAATCAAATGCAATATCATTTTGCTGAAGACGAAATTATTTTTAATATTAAGTGATATTCTTATATATTACGACATTTCAGTTGTTTCAACATAATTCCATGGAGTACATTTAATTTACTATCTCTTGCACAGTCAATGATTTTCGCCAGTATACACTACTATATTTAATTTATATTTAGACTACACTTAGATATTCCTTTTCGAAATTGCAAGACATTCAAAAACAGAAACAAAACACAAAGTTTAACACCAAAACAAAATACGAAAAAAATGCGTACCAGAGCGTTCTGCAAGTGCTGTTACGAACAACTTTTCAAATGTGTCCGTCAATTCTACCAGTTGGGATTGAAACCGTGTGCATTCCATCTATATATTTACATAAAAAATCTAGTTTGATGGCATGAATAATATTTTGAGAGGGAATAAAGAGAGTCGGAAAGACAACATACTTCCAGTTTCCCGTGCATTATATCTCTCAGGTACTTTTATCAATCTTACTTTAGAAAGTTCATCTTAACTACTTGTCTTATAACAGATTTAAAAACAGAAGTACTAATGTAAATAGTTTATAAATTATATCATTGAAAACACAAGATTTCGAAGTTATTGTTGTCTTATAGACAATTGTCTTACCATTATTTTGGGAGAAAATGGTGTCAAGTAAAATAAATTCGTATTAAGGGGGGGGCATTGATGTCATTGAACTAATTGTTGAAAATGACAGTGGTTATGCGAGTTAGCTCCAAAGGAAAGTGTACAAAAAGAGATGAATGTGTATATAGCAATTTTCTGGCTACAATAAATCCCTTAGAAATAATACTGTTAGCTTTGACAGTATCTCTTCCACAGTGTTCATCGTCTACACCATCACCCATGTCTTAGCAATGCTGGAAACTGTTTTGTTAAGATTCACTTTCCTGTAGTACTATTTTTTTAAAGGATGGTACAATCTTGGTTCATACTCTCTGTTGATTTTTCATACAGGACAAAAAAATGAGGTAAGTGCTCTTTCTTTTATTCTAAAGAAACTACATTTGCATTTCCATGACAAGGACAGCTTAAAGTATTCATACATATGAGAATTAAGCCTATTGAGTCCCGTGCCAATCATAAATAGAAAGAAGATGAATGACATTTTTCTGTGTTTTCGCTCTTGAAAACATTCTTAATCACAGTGAACAAGTTTTAAAAAATAATTAAGATTGTCTGTCAGAACGACCACTAGATGATAGTATTCTCTCTTGACTTTTCAAATAGTTTTGCTGTCTACTTTTGACTTATAGTTAGTACATGTACATTGTTTGCCAGATAGTATGCTCACCGTCTCGGACCTCAAGTAATGCACACCTCACGATGGAATTACAAGCACTCACATCTTGTATATCAACTGTTCTGGAACCGTTTGTGTACACATGTTTCATGTTCTCCGATTTATAGTCTTCCGAGGTCTTATCTTATGTTATGGTTTAAGTAATTCTTCCATATCTGATTGGAGTCCAGGCAAAATAGTGCGCAGCCAAATATTAAGCTGGTTCTATCTTCATGGGTTTGGCTATTCCGACTGATTCAGAGGATTTATTCATGGCAAGAGAAAGGCAGCATTTCCCCTTGTCATTTCTTTGGATTCATGAACGAGTACTTATTGACTTTCTGGAGTACCAGCACATTCCTTCTTTTACCGAGTGGCAGAATAGTAGTTTCTTTTTACATTGCCTTACCTGGAGTTGTACACAATGCTTAAGAAAAAATTAAGACTTGCACTTTAGCTCGACATAGATAGAGAGAGAGACAGAGAGACAGAGAGAGAGACAGACAGACAGACAGACAGACAGACAGACAGACAGTACCAGGACTTTAAACGGAATATCCAAAGTAAATATACGACATACTTGAGCATGAAACCAGTCTCCAGCGGGTTGTACACCGTAGCATTTTGATGAATGTTGTATCCATCCTTCTTGACATGTGCATACTAAAAGAAAAGTTTAATACATGTGTAGTGTGTTGCCTCAGACAATATTTAAAAGAATAAGTTACTAATAGATGTAACACTACATTGCACACTATCAACTTTTGTTGAAGTGTAAGTGATCATTTCTTCAAATATTTCTGGAATGGTTAAATGGTTGTACATGAAGAGGATTCTAGTCATTTGCAAGCTTTTAAATCGATATGTAACAATGTACGTTCTAATCTTGATACGATTGCGCCTTTTAAAGATCGGGTATTCTCAGTAGGCATTTTATGAGCTCTCATATATTTTCCATGCTTCAAAGCAACGCGTCATGCGAGACCTACAAATTCAACGGTTCAATGCAATTTTATAATTTTCCAAGCACCTACCCGTCATTTTTTGGTCAACTTAATTTTATTATTGTTTTAATTAAAATGGTGGAAATACTTTCACATTAGAATACAACATTATTGATAATAGTGTTTGTACATGTATGTATGAAACTTAAAGAAGGAATTGGCAGATGTGAAATCAGTCTCCATAGCGCAATGGATAAGCGGTCGGGCTACATTTCTGTGCACGGTGGGTTCCAATACACGCAATGATATATTCGAATAATTTGTTTAATTATGTTTAATTCTAGTTTCTCCTTAAATGGTGGTTTTTACTTTTAATGAATATTATGTTCTTAAGTATCTTGAACTTGATCTATCTTTACATCTTAACTACAATACCTACATGTCAATGATAACATCAAATGCTGATAGTTATTTTGTTTTATTTTCATTTACCTTAAGGATACATTCAGTTAAAAATGTATATATTTTATACCTTTTTCATACCTGGGATGGAACCAAATCAATCATTTAAAGCGGAATTCCGTTGCAAAATTTGGTTTTCCAAAATTCGTTCACTGCTGTTGGAAGAAAAACTAATACCCGTGTCGGGCGTTTACTCTCATGCAAATAATACAACACACGTTACATGCATGAGGCGAAGGACGTAAGAACAATTTATAAGTCATATGTTGATACGTTCATTTTACAATTATATAGAGACAAAGAGAGCCAACACACATACTACACTAAGTATATATGTTAAGCAATATAATGTTCTAAATAAACATAATTTACGTTCGTTTTCGTCTGTTTGCTGTTCGTTTTCTTCTCCGAAATGTGGGGACTGGCATACAAAGTACATAGCAGTGTCCGATGTACAAGATTCTGATAACAAAGATTCATTTGGAAGCAACTGTGTATATATCTGTGTACAGTTCTCACCAGCACGAGGATAACCTTTTCCCCTGCAAGAGAATATGTAAAGTAATTAGATTTTGTAATCCATCCAAATATCAGAGTTAGGGTAATTAGACATATATATAGAAAATGTATATAGAAAGGTAAAAAATGATTATATCTTTTATTGCTTTTTATTGTTCTTTAGCACTAACCCTTCAAAGTTTGCATGATCTCTTGTAAAACAACTCAGTTTGAATATTGTAGAACCCATTTATATCCTCGACAAAAATATAAACGATGAATATTAAAGCAAGGATAAATTTAAACTGGAACAACACAATAAGTTTTACTCCGAAACGGATTACGTAAATATGTACCCGCTTTGAAAATCTAAAATAAATATAGCAAATTATATTTTGTTATATCTATTCATAATTATGACCTGCTGTAATCGTAAGGAACGTGTACAATTTCCATGTCCTTCAGACAGCTAGCATAATTATCTTGATACACAATCGGCAGACATGCATTAGTACTGCACATGATGACAAAGACACCAGCAATGTTACAGTGATACATGTAGCCTGGTTACAATATATTTTCGTAAATATATATCGAAATATAAATCTAATACCAAGCAGAATATGTCACTGGAGAGCCATTTTCCCAAATGAATTTACTCCTTCCGTCTTTAATCATTTGACGTCTCAAACCTTCAAAAAGTATGTATACATATTATATAAATGGCACAAATACATTTCACATTTTCAAACTCACCAAATCTGTGAATAATTTCTGAGCAAAGCTTTGGAGTAGCTGATCCTAGCCGACGGTCAAATAAAGTGCTGTTCACTCTGCTGCTAATGGAGCAGACGAATTCGTGATTTTATAAACATGAATAGTACGAAATCGTGTTTTATGGTCAGCTACGAGTATATTAAATGTTATGACCCATCCGCCTTTCTGTTTTTCTTTTTTTTGTTCCTGTTTCTGCTTTTCTGAGCTTGCTGACTTATATGTCAATGTATTACGAACTGATATGATTAGTCTTTAACTTTATTTTTAACACAACATCACATTTTACATAAAGTGTACACTTATAAACATGTTTGTAATGCCAACTGGTAGACTTACAACTAGATTGCAAACTAAAGAAAGCTTGTAGAAATGTTGAACATTTCAGAGTAAATAGATGACAAAATACTGGTTTACTTACCAATATGTGCAGTTAAAGCTAATGTGTCGTGTCGGTATTTAGAAACTACTTTACGGTCACGGGATATGCGTTTTTTCAGTTGAGAATGTACAAAGTTCAACTCATATTTTGTTGTAATAGACACGATTTTTAGATTACATTTCCTACAAAATCCATATGCTGCGCTCCAAGTTTCCTCTCCTCTAAATATATGATAACATTTTCCAAATGTTTCGGAGCAAACTGTAATAAAATATCATGAATACTTAATATAAAGCCTTGTCCGGTAAACATCTGACCAATACTTCAGGCAGAAAAAGAGGGCATTGGTATCTCTTTATCGCTTACTCTCATGGCATTGCTCTTATTGACAAGGTGTAGGTTTTACGTATAGGATATCGACCGAGTACAAGGTCTTTCTTTGTAGGAAAGACCTGTGCACGGGCTGCATGTAACATCGAGGCGCGTAGCGCTCGAGGTGTTTCATGAAGCCCGTGCACAGGTCTTTCCTACACAGAAAGGCCGCCGTACGAGGTCGATATCTGGCACACACCACCAACAAGTCTTGCTAGTAACATATCTGAATTTAGTTACATTGTTGAATTGGAGTACGATTCTTACAACATTTTGTCACAGGCTCTGGATACTTTTTAAGAACAGGAGGCAAATGAAATGTTTCTAATGCAGAATACGTACATGTATTTTTAGATGTATTATTTTCATCTGTTATACATGAGTGTCCGTGAAATAACACTTGAAATTTTGTACGGTATTTACATGAAAGTATATACATGTATTTCAGTTTTTATACCCTCGTAACGAAGTTTAACAGGGAGTATCCTTGAGTCGCGCTGTATGTCTGTCAGTGTGTCCGTTCGTGCAAATTTAACTTCAAAGTAGTGGTCGGTACTGAGCGTATTTTTCGGATATCGTCGGCATGTTGCGCTCAGGTTTTTATTCAGAAATGGATGTAACAAATTTTAAGTAACCACCTGCCGGAAATCTAGAAACTTTACTGGGTGTTTGGTTCTTTTAATGCTATCGGCAACGTCTTGCTATCAGCTAATTAGTTACGGCCCTTTGATTTTGAAAACGTCTAGCAGTATCGTTTACATCGAGAACTGTGTGGCTTTTTTTAAAAATATACCTAGAATACTAGAATTTGTGGTATCGAAAACATAAAAAGAAAATGCACTGGATCGATTGTGTTTAGTTTCTGTTTTCTGTTTTTTGTTTTTTTCGAGACCTACGATTGTGTTATAAATGACCCATTTCTTTCAGAAGTAATTTTGCTGCGCGGTCTATCTGTGCACGTGGACAGGTCTGGCAGAGAAATACCAGACCTGCAAAGCACAGATAGACCTGCGCACGAGCTTTCCTTTGTTACTGTCGGTCTTTCCAAAATATATGGACCCATGCCAAACAAAAGAGTAGGTGTGTAATATTCTTTAACAACTTACGATCAGTTACCCGTAACATTTATACATGTACCTTAGGGTTTAAAGAGTTTTGTATTATAACATCCTCACTCTTTCGCGGAATCAACAGTCAAAAGAAATTTTGATGTTACAGTCTTTTACAAACAATCAGACCACCAATTACTTGAGAAAAGTGGATGAACACTTGTATTGGCGATTTTGTTTAGGGTTTTCTTTATTGAAAATAATTTACGGATGTTAACCCTCGAACCAGCTGGAATTTATTCTTTAAGTACCACGTGAAAGTTGTTGTTTTGCAATGAGATGACCTCTATTAATTATGAGATCGCTCCGTCAAAGGTAAATTTCACAATGACCTTTAGTCTTCTAACATTGAACAAAGTATCCCATGCTAACTCTATATAAACTTGGTACGTTTTTTTTGGTACGTGTCATTCCCTGTTTGATATTATTTTTGTTTTTGTTTTATTTTTGTTTTTTTTGGCCTTTTTCGGACCAAAGATGATACGTTTAGACTTAAACATTTGTCAGTAGTCACGGAATATTGACCATTATTATAACGAAAACGGTGCCGGTGTATACGGATAAAATATCCAGACATGCTCAAGTTACACACTTCAAACTTTAAATTTTGGTTGTTGGTTTTTAGTATTTCGGAGCGACTGGACCCCTAGCGTGTTTAGATATCTTTGTTACATATCAAGATCAAGTTTTGCAAAAGTTTGCAAAATGTAAGGCATGTGTCTAGAAAATAAATCAGACTTTCCTAGTAAATCATTAATGTCGCAGATACACTGCGATTATTTATTTTGATATTCAAAAGGAAGCTTATGAAATACCAAATCTAATACGAGTGGCTGTGTTTCCTATATAAACATATAGGGAAAAGGTTGTTTTACTATAAAATACAGACCGTTTATCAAAGGACGATGTGCCGGGAAATAACCGAATGACGTGACATATTTAAACAAGAGCGAACAGTCGCATTTCGCATTTTAAAGTTACAATGACGTATTGCTACGAGTCTAATATATACTGATGTAAAAAAGAAACGCAGGGTATCAAAATATGTAATAATATCAAAACGGCTATGTGTAGAAGTATGAAAATCGGTCAGATAATTATCTCGGTCACTTATCAAAATCACTCAAAACCAGTATAAATAGTAAGTGCATGATATCACTACTTCTACACATAGCCGTTTTGATATTTCTTTTTCGCTTCAGTATAGTTCGGGACTTTTAAAACAAATGACGTGTAAGAATCGAAATAATAAATATGTACCAATATTTAATCGTAAAATGAAATACAGTCAGTCGTTCGGATGCAAAAAATACAATCACTCGTGCTACGCACTCATGACTGAAATACTACGCATCAGAGATCCATGATTGTATTGAATTCAACGACAAAATACAGGGACATATTTAATTAAGTAAGAAATAGATAAAAATCTCAACAATTTTCTTTGTCTAACCTTACCTTCAGTAGCTGATTTTTTAGAGTACACAATGTTTTGGAATGGGTCAGTTATGGTTGCATAACGGAGACGAAAGCCTTCTTTCCTTATAAACGATTTCTGAGTATGTCTTTTCCGAAATTCCACTTCAACAAGCGAGGTCTTCGAATAAATAACGTCTGGTGGTAAGTCTGTGTTACAGTATGTTTTTTTCTCTGAGGTATCATCAACAGTAAATGTTGAAGGTTTTCTTTTTTCGTCTGGACGTTGTTTTAGCATGTACAAAAGTAAACAAAATTTATAAACATAAATACTACTCATGTTTGTGTGTTTCTGTTCTCCTTGTCAAAACAACCAGATCCATGTTAGACATGGCAATCCCCCGCCGCATTCTTTTTCTATGACCTAGAAAGTTGAGGTGAGAGGAATGGAAAATATTTGTCATTATGAAAGTAAATTCAATAAAGGGAGGTTATTCAAAAATAGGACTAGCTATAGTTAATGTCTTTGTACAGTGCACTTAATCTCAATGTCCTTTGTCTGCGTGAAAAGTTTAAATTAATTCCTTTGAATATTTTCATAGTTACTCTTCGGACAAAGGTATGACGGACAGACGGACGGATGCACGCACGCACGAACACACGCACGAACGCACACGAAGGCAGGGGATAATTAAGGTCGAACGGACTGAAGTTTTTGTTTTATTTATAATCATACTTTGCCTTTTTTGCACTAAAACGTTTGAACACTGGTCTTTTTTATCATTTTCTTATTTCAGAAATACGTATTTATAAAGTTTGAAAATCAAATACTTACCATGTGAACAAACAACGTAAAAACTTATGACACGAAGTTTGACGGTATGATGTTTTGCAGCTTGTATTTCCCACTTTTCTCTTTTGTTATCAAACGGATGATTCAGAAAAGACTTAGACGTTAGAAACATTTCAGTCATGTTACAGATACCGTCACTTTTTTTGCCCGAAATTGTACGTGACCATTTCGGAAAGCAGGCAGGTATTTCTGTGAATCAAAAGAAAAACAAATTGTAGAATTGTTAAATTAGTGCATAAAGGCTATATTAAATGGGAATTTCATTGTCATTAGGTTTTATGAAACAGTCTAGGTGATAACTCTTTTGATACACCCAAGTCTTCCCAAATGCTCCTATCTTGTTAATTACAGTACATGTACATGCATTTTGAAATTAAAAATATTATGATAATCTCATTCTTTCTCAAACTCAGTGAATAAAGACAGAAAAGGAAAAATGCCCGTGCACTATTCCGGATCAATCCACTCAAATGATATTTCTGCCATACATTTTAATAAAAGTTTAGATAGTCAGTATTGAAATGATGATATAGTTATAGCCAGATATCGTACACGCTGCAAACACTTGAGTTAATGCTGTATTAATTTTCTAGATGTTACACACTTGTTCTGTCAAATATAACTTGTACATGTACTGTTGAAAAGGTTGTATGTACTTTGTTAATCATTCGCACAGAGCTTGCCATTTACGTGGTTAACGAATACATGTAACTTAAGGTTAAAAACCTATTATTTTAAATCCAATTTTAAGAGTGTGCTTATCTTGGCTGGCGGGACATTATACGCACGACTCTTTTCCGACCGAACAGTCAATCTTGCACTTCCTCTTTAAACCTCCATGACAATACATTCTGGTTAGAAATGATGTCTTTAAATACTAGTGCAAATTGAGATATACATTTACAGTTTTAATGCCACACTTCAAGCATATTCTATACGGCTCATGATGGAAGTAATAAGAACAATTACTTGAAGATATATTGTTTTCAAAAACACCATACACCATTAGGTACAAATATACATACTTGTGACATCTACTCACCTACACTGAACAATTTACACTGAAACCTTTGATATGGAAATTCTGTCTATCTCCTTCTGAAAATCATTTTCACGTAGGACATGTTTCAGTCAGACGTTTTTGTTTACAATATTTACATTATTTTAGTAGTATTTTATAAGATGTAAATTCCATTACCTTCAGCTATGATGACCGCACGGACTCCACTGTACACAACCCTCCTTCGTGTAGGACAGGAAGTAAAGCTTATAATTACAAGGGATGTATCTGTCTCAACCACAAACACTCTTCCATTATACTCATGGTCTATTTTCATTCCTTTATTCACGTTTTCAATTCCTTTGCTCATTAAAAGACTGTCGTTACATTCCTATAAAGCAAAGAATTGTCTACCTTATAACCGTTTCTAGATTGTACTAGTACAGTAGTAACTATGACCGAGTCTCCCAAAGTCGCTGGATGCGTTCATGAATATACAAGGGTTGAAGTCAAACGACCGTAGTGTAGAGCTCAAGAGCAATAATTATGGTGCCTATGTCCTACTCTTGAACCGTACCTACGTACCTAATGTGAGATATGTGGCCACCGGTGGCCAGACAAACTGGTGAAATTTCAGTAGGAGTCTTGGTCCTTGATAGACTAGCTTCTGATTTTCATAATCAGCTACTTCATAGCTACTTGAACAGTTACAGTGGACATATGTTGATAAATGAAGTAGCACGTGATGAAAAGAGTTTAGAAAATAAAGTTTGAAAACAGTCTCACCTCGTGCACTTGACTAAGAGATATGTTAGTAAACACAATTCTAACATAGCGATGATCTGAAAACTGTATAATCCATCTATATGTTTGTCCAGTCCCGAAAGTAAAAGGATATCCCACAGATGTTATTATGGCATTTTCTTCTACAATTTCCACGTTTGTTATTCTAGATCCATCAGCAGATTTCAGTGACGGAAACAGTTCAACAGGTTCTGCGTATTGAGAAAACATTATGAAAATACTATCTTTCTGTCTGCCTGTATGTCTGTTAAGCGATTTTTGGTAGGGCTAAAGAAAAAATACGTGTTTTTCGGGTTTCCTTGCCAAAAACAATTAAAGTCAGTCGGTTTATTTAAAAAAGTCAAAAATCTGAACTTTGACATTAAAAGCCTGATTTTATGCTTGGACTACAGCATGGAAATAGAAAGACTGTTTCAATGAATGCTAAATATGTCGACGTAATCTAAAGTGTACTAAACAACTTACCGTTTGCGCACAATTTAAGAAACCAGTTCTCATTTCTTTTCTTTCTTATATCCCACATTCCATAATGGCTAGCCGGGTAATGCATACAATCTCTACCCTCAAATATTGCTACACTACAGTTTTCAGTCTCAAGACATTGATGTTGACAGTTTTTACTTGATTTGCTTTCAAATGTTTTCAAACGTCTGTCCTCGGGTAATACTGCTGCTTCTGATTCAAACATTTGAGACCCATTGTAGCAATTCAATGTTGGTATGCCTAAAGAAATGGCATAATACAAAATATGTAGTACAACATTTTCTAAAAATCTACAGTTTTTTATATTTCAATGAGATACTTCCTGTTGAGATGACCACCTTAGAGAGAAAAGTATTTGTGCTAACTTGCTTGAGAGGTAAAAAATCACCACAATAAAAACGGTGTCAAAGCAGGTATGTATCTGATATTTGAAAGAAATAAAATCTAACATCTAAGCACGATATTCGACCATTGTGTGATTTCAGGTTGGCTACGCGAAATTATGACGCGAAAACCCTTAATTTGACAAAATCTTAACACAACTTTCAAACTCGAGAAATCGCAAACAGTAGCTTAGGCCTGATTTTGAATTTTTAGATGACTATTTTGACGCTGCTGGATACCTTGCCGCTAGGCTGTTCCTAAATTGGAGTTTTTAGAAACCATATCTGATTTTAAGACAAGTTTTGTAGCTGTACGAGACAAAGACAGAACTAATTCCATATTGCAATAAATGGCCCTAGCAATACTCAACGTGTAGGAGCGAAATCATGAGCTTTGCTGAACTTGTGCTGTTAATATCCGGGCAAAAGAATAGTGACCATGGGACCAAAATAGAATTTTATACCCAGTATTGATATGGGAAATATGTTCACAAAATTAATGCAGTTGCATGATGCTCATTTACAGGCCGTGTTAGTGATGCAATTAAATGAGTTTTCAATTCTTAACGTGTGGAAGAATCTTCATAAAAAGATTAACATATGTAAATGGATGAATTGAATACCTGACAGCTTACAGCCATGTAGTTCAAACTTTAGGCACTCACTGTCATTTCCATTACGTTGTCGAATTTCCAACTTCACATATCGGGCTTTCGTCGGGTTAAGGAATATGAAAGTCCATACATCCCTCTCAGGAGTAGATCTTTTCATTTCAAAATTCTAGAAAAAACAATTTAAAATCATTTTCATCGATCAATTTGCTCATTAAAAAGTAACAGGCTAATGGGATTTTAATAATGTAAATATATTTTCTTCCATTAATGGTTATTAATGGATTAAATAATTCACTGACATTATTTTCACGGCCCGTATAAGTTACAAAAGTATAGGTGAATGCAAAGTACATGTACAAATTTAGTACATATTTGAATCATATCATTTAATCGTAATCCTTACCTTCTTTAAGGTCAAATCAGTCTATGCAGTTACTTTTTCATAACTTAAGACAAAGACTCTCATTATAATTAGTTTTACTTAATACAAATACAGTGGAAGATAAAATACATTTTTAACACAACTGGGTTTCGTGTCGTCCACAGTAGGGCTATAAAGAATATCTGTTCGTTCAATTATTCGAAAAGGTGGTAGGTACTTAGTACATACATAGGGGCTATGTTTTAAAACACTGTTGCATTTTGTATGTATCTACAGGGAGAATTATGTTACACACTTAAAATCGCAATTATTCTAGATGCATACTGGATTTCTTTGTTTTTTGTAAAACAATGGTTATAAACCAGGAAAACGGATGAAGTTGTGTCGTTGTCAATGATACTGTTTAATAACAACATAAATGTCAACTTATAAGTCAATGTTATTATAATTTATTCGTAGACAATTGTGATTTTTGAAACGGTTAAAACATTTGCAACCTGAATACTACAGAAGTAAACGTCTTAAAGCACAGACACCCCTCCCCGACCAAACTCTACGAAAGACATATAGTTTGGATGTGTCAAGTATTTGTTAGGTATGAGATATTTACCATGTCTTTGTACATCAAAAGGATGTCAAGATCTATGCCATAATATAGACAGAATGGAAAACATCTTTCGTCATGTCTAGTACTTCTGCTTTCATTTTTGTTAATGTTCCAGATGCTAACACCTTCAACAACTGTCACTGCTACTAAATCCACCTAGAAAAGAAGAACACTCAAAAAGCATATGTAAGATTAAGTTGCCTGTAGGTTAACGCTTTTAAACAATATGTATACACTGAGATAGAGCGTGATATCAAGAAAACTTTACAACATTGTCTCTAAATTTAAATCTTTGACACGTTTCTCTAAAGCAACCCATTGTTTATTGCATGCACAAGTAACACAACAATGTGACAAAACAGACTTTTCTACGGTGGCACAGAGGTGACATCCGCAACACTTTATTTATATTGTGGCCACAACTTATTAACTTGTGGCCACAACTTATTAAGTTGAGGCCACAAGTAATTAAGTTGAGGCCACAACTTATTAAGTTGAGGCCACAACTTACTAACTTGTGGCCACAACTTATTAACTTGTGGCCACACTTATTAAGTTGAGGCCACAACTTACAACTTGTGGCCACACTTACAACTTGTGGCCACACTTATTAAATTGAGGCCACACCTTAATAACTTGTGGCCACACTTATTATTGATAGCAGGGACACGGGGCTTACTCATTCAGGCGGGGATGTTACTTCTACAAACGGTGTTTTCAGTGCTTAGGGCACAGGGCTGAGTTCTGTTAATAGGGTGTTATCAAAGATTGGTGCACTATAAGTAGAACTGTATTGAGTGCAGAGGACACGGGACAGAGTATGTGAAGCGGGGATGATACTTATATCAACAATATTTCAGGGTTGCTTGATACTAGAGGGCACGGGACTGAGAAAATAGAACTGATGACTATGAGAAGGTACGGTTGTGACCCCAGTGGGGTTCTAACCCGAAACCTCCGGTAAAGCGGCAGACTCTTTACCCATCAACACCACTGCGTTTGTTCGTTGTCCTGTGGTGATGTATGCATAGGTTAATTCAAGGACTTTGAGGAAACCATCTAGTTACCCCCCGCATCCCCGTGAAGTTAGCCCCATGGCACCTAGTTACCCCGCATCCCCGTGAAGTTAGCCCCGTAGCACCTAGTTACCCCGCATCCCCGTGAAGTCGCCCCGTAGCACCTAGTTACACCGCATCCCCGTGAAGTAAGCCCCGCAGCCTAGTTACCCCCGCAGCCCCGCCATGTTATCCCTATGCCACCAAGTCTCAACACGCCTCGTGGCATATGGTTTCCTCAAAGTACCGCTTGAATTAACCTATGCAACTCACCACGGACAACGAACAAACGCAGTGGTGTTGATGGGTAAAGATGTCTGCCGCTTATACCGGAGGTTTCGGGTTAGAACCCCATGGGGTCACAACCGTACCGTACCTTCTCATATGTCATCAGTTCTATTTTCTCAGTCCCGTGCCCTCTAGTATCAATGCAACCCTGGTGATATTGTTGTATAAGTATCACCCCGCTTCACATACTCTGTCCCGTGTCCCCTGCACTCATCGTTCTACTTATAGTGCTACCAATCTTTGATAACACCCTGATTAACATGAACTCAGCCCTCAGCCCTGTGCCCTAAGCACTGAAAACACCGTTTGTAGAAGTAACATTCCCGCCTGAATGAGTTAGCCCCGTGTCCCCTGCTACCAATAATAAGTTGTGGCCACAGTTTAGTTGTGGCCACAACTTATTGTTGAGGCCACAACTTACTAACTTGTGGCCACAAGTTATTAGTTGTGGCCACAGTTATTGTTGAGGCCACAACTTACTAACTTGTGGCCACAATATAAATAAAGTGTTGCGGATGTCACCTCTGTGCCACCGTACTTTTCATCTTTGGACAAGGCCAAAAAGTGTCAAACAAGGATTCCGTATAAACATAAAAATGTAATTTGATGCATGCATGTCTGAAACAAATCCTTCGGTCCATCAAAGTGTTTGTCTGAGGTTGCCTTTTTAGTTTGTTTCATTGATAAAACTGAATTAGGTAACTTTGTGCTAATATTAACTTACAGAAAATGACCATATTACTTCTCAGAATATTTTGTTATTGACAGGTGTAAGTATGGTCAAGTATACTTCACTGCCGTCATAAATGGATGTAATTCTTGATAAAATTATCGGACTGTTTTAATCAATCGTACATGTGTGAACAAGCCTATTTGATACAAGAATCAGTTGCTTAGTTGGTCCTGCTCTACCTGATTGAGGGTGATAATAGATTTCTTAAACGGTTTTTCGATTACGCTTTAGTGTTTTTTTTTCTATTTTCAGTATATTGCCTTCTGAATGTCCCTTCTGTATATTTAAACATAGCAATTAGGAACTGAATCTTGCATGTTTATTTACGGGATTATTGTGAGTGTGATGTGTACATTGGCGAGACGTAATTAAATCAGGATAAAATGTAGCATACAAAATCGGTTTATGATTTTTTGTTTATTGAATGGTCATTTCAGGTTTTCTTTCAAACCTATTTTAGGACAATTTCTATGAAGAAAAATATGTATTATTTAATATGAAATTAAAGTTATCAATTGAAATCCTGTTTTTAATTAATCTTTGAGTTATATGTAAATAAAAGATGGTTTACCCACAATCTGCCCTTTACAATGTTACAATTGAGGTAATTTCTCAAGTTAAGTTTAGTTTCATGCCATATATATAAATGCTTTTAATGATCAGTTTCAGAAAGGGCACACCGTGAACTATGGATTATAATATTCATAATATGCATGTGTGACATCAGTCGCAGTGATAAAATGAAATAAATAACTGAGTAATTGTTTTTAGGATAAATGGACGAAATATTTGTACTAAAGATCTGATATTAAACAGCAAATGAAATTAAAACTTATCAAGTAACTGTCTTAAGGTAAGCACCGAATGCACTCTATAGTTATATGTAGATAACAATTTTACATTTTTGTTTTTTGGAGAACAAAGCGTAGAACTGAACCAGTGCCTTTAGTTTTACTTGATCAATCTTTAGTATGACATTTTGGTGTTTTAATTATGTTTTCCTAAAACGCTCGATTTTAAAAAAGAATATGTACGTGTCAATGGCATTGAGCATTCCATGATATTATTTAGGAAAATGTTTCAATAAAGAACAGGTGAATATATCACGATATTGAGTGTACATGTATATGTCTAGTTATTTAATTGCTAAGGCCAGTGTCAGCTGTTAAATTTTTGTTAATCTTGCACTTTACGTTTCTTGCATGCATGTAGCTTACTGTACAACAATAGCATATCATATCAGTAAAGTCATCAGCTAATAAGCACCGTGCATCACGAAATAAAAACAAATATGTTTGGAGAATGCAATTAACACATTGAAATTTGGCCTTAGAAAGGTAGAAATGCCGATAGCCTTGCGATTGCAGAGAATAATCAACTGAAAGGACCGACCTTATTATACAACAACATATAATCAGAGAGAATGTTCATGTAGAAGACAATGGTACGAGATATATGAGAAAACAACGGCAAAATAAGGGCATTGCAGTGACAGAACTATGGAATATCTTATTTGTATACAAACATCAATCAAACAATGAGAAAAGAAATGGGTTCATTAAAGATACTGTCGCTTTAGATTATAATGATGAATTTATGTTATAGAATCTTCTTTTAAAATGGCATAAAGATTATAAACACATTTTTCTTGACATTTAGAAAATCTAAGCAGTGTTCAATATTTTAGTACCAACCAAAATCCAAGGCTTTATGTCACTATGCGCTGCACACCAACCAGCCCCAAATGGTCTTGCCGCCGACGGGAAGTGAAGTGGGAGCGACGAGGAAGCTGTTAATTGGAGATCTTGAATACTCCCATCTTCCATTCCAAGATCTTCATTGCATGTCTCAGCTGTATTTAAAAATGTAGGCCGTTTCACTTTATATTAAAAGTATAATAATCATAAAAGATATTTCAAATGATGTAATATTTCTTAACTTCACTTCAGAAACTGCAGTAAAAAAGCAAGCCTTGAAAAAGTTTCATTAAAATTAGAAATATTGAATACATGCAGAAAGTCATATTTACAATAGTGACAAAAAAGATGTACGTAATCTTATCAACTCACAAACGATGCACTTTATAAATAGAATACATACAAATGAACTTTACTTACGAAAGTCTGAAATGAAAATTTGAATTGATCCTTCTTGTTTTATCACCGGATATCTCAATGTTTCCGCCAACATTAGTGTAATGAAGCGAGCGTGTATTTTTCTAAAATGAATCAAATTACTCGGTCAGTATAGACCAATTGGCCTTCGCGTATAAGGTCAGTCAACGGTAGCTATTGCCATCTTGAGATTATATATAGCAGACATATATTGTTTTGGATTCAAAACACTTCATTATATTGAATAAAAAACTATGAGTAAGAGAAGAAGGTGACATTAACAAGTTCAATGAAATAGAAATTGAATATAAACTAGATGGGTGTTCAGTAGAACACTTGTGTCGCCCTCTTACACTTTGTCAGAATAATAAATGATTTTGCGACAAAATCTAAGTGCAAAAACGGGCATAACTCTGTCAAATATGACATTGACCTACAAAACGACCCTTTTGTCATAAGTAATACAATTTCAAAGTGTGATGAAGAAATCTTAAGAAATGGCAAAGTTATAGCCAACGTTAAGTTTTTGTTACGGACAAAGCGATCCATATGTATCGCGTTTTCTCCGAAAGGGCAACACAAAAACGCGATCAAAATACTTAATACAGATACTGTGTAATCCACAAAACATTCATATGCATGTATATACATGCTCTACTACTCTGTAGAGAAACTAAAAAATGAAATGTTTGTATATAGTTTTAATCACCAATAATGTGGTACGCTTTTGAACACGCTTTTACTAACTCTTGATAACTATTACACTACATTTTTAAACAAATGAATAAAAATGACGACGCTCTCAGTAGGACAGCCAAAGCATCTGACTTTCAAGAGAAAGTACTGCGTGCAAGGGTTGGTTTTCTATGGTGGCTGATTTGGTACACTTTTGTGCGTAACGTGTTATAACCAGCGATTTTTTAACTATACAATTACGCCAAGGCGTTTTGACGAACTTTATTAATCGATCTTATGTTAGAACTAGAAGTCGGTATAGAGACGATCCATATACGGCGCGTTGACACACTGTCGAATTTGTCGTCCTTTTGTTGTAAACATACTATTGGTTTCCATATTGCGGCCTTAGCTTTTTCGTTGGCTGTTGATTAATGTTATTATTGTCGCTGGTTAAATGAAAGACTTGGATATTTCCTTTGTCCAACTTATAATGGCCTTGATACTAAATTACACCGTACCAGTCTAACCTCATTTGCAGTGCTCAATGAACGAGCAGAGACGACATGACGCATTATGCCCACATTTGTCCGTCCTACCGTACATAAAACTCCACATTATATTGTCATAGACCAACTTAGTTTTCTTGCTGCACGTCCAGACCTGCAAAAACTAATAATGCATACTCTTGATTATAAATAGGATTTTTAACTATACAAATCAGTATTTCTGTCTGATTTTGCACCAAAATTTCTTGTTACGAAATTATCTTAGTAACATATTAAAAAGTCTGTATAGAAATACCCATATACTAAACGTAAACACGGATGGCAGTCACGTTCCATTTGACATGTTGCAAGTAGCACTACTGAATTTGGTTTCCAGTTTGGCAAACGTAAGCTTGTTCACGTCTTAACTTAATAATTTATGTTTTTATGTCCATTGTGTTCTAAAGTTTTAAATTACCCACGTATATACGTTTTAGACATGCGTCAAACTTCGGGAGAATGGGAACGACTCTTGATACGATAATTGCTGTAAATAATGCCTTATTATCTTGCATGGCAGAGCAAATGAGACGGGTAAGATAAGAAATGCGGTATTAAATGATACATATACAATACAAGCCGCAAATTACTTGAAGCATTGATTTTAATTGTCAAAATGAAACAACTTATGATTTGACCTGGGACCTTAATCGCAAAAACTGAGCTTAATGCAGAGTGCTTTTGTTCCATATTTAAGGTAGTAGCTTAATGTCAGTATTTCTGCCTGTATGAACCGTACATTTCCCGGAAGTATAACAAATTAAAAATTCGAACTATATGTAACACATATGAATATTCGTCGAAAATAGTCTTAACGTGAAACGGGATATGGCACAATCTGTATTCCTTTGTCTTCGAATTTGTAGGAACTACGAAAATTGAATATCTCGACTTTGAGCAGAATAAAGGCAAAAAAAACGAATTGTAAGCTGTTTGGGTATAATATAGTACATGTATATGGTTAATGTGAGCCGAACAATGATGATTATCCAGGAAGTCCAATGTAAATTACATGCACAACACTTATTGAACTTAAACACGTTTAAAACTTGTCAATCTGCATGGCCGGCTCCGGGATAGTTCCGATCCTCTTTCCTGGATAATTGCTAGTAAAATAATGGCAATTTTTATCTTTCATGGCACTTTAATATTACAACATGTAAGACATAACGTTGGGATATTAACTGTACATATACAATGACAACAAACGAATATGCTTCACATTGATTTTAATTGTCAAAATGAAAATAATATGGTGGAACATTAAGCAAAAACCGAGCTTTATACAGAGTGGTTTTTGTTGCCATATTTTAATAGTAGTTAATGTCAGTATACAGCCGTTTCTGTATCTATTGACTTGCTAAAAGATCATGTAAGTTTTAAAATGTTGTTTTGAATGTTTTCAATCTTACGATTTGGTTCAAATCTACTTGGGGGGCATATATGTAGCCAGTTTAATCGATTATCGCTTACGAAGATAATTATCCGTGGTTAAGAAATCCCTAGGGAGCTCGAACAGGCTCTATTCTCAGCATCCTATCAACGAATAGAGTACAGCTACCTGTATTTTGGTCAAAAACAAAATAAGTTATCTTCCAAATGCTTGATATAAAACCAAGAGCGGCAGGAATCTGACTGAAAGTAATGTTACATAAAAGGCAATTTTCGGAGAGACTTGATGATGACATCAGGGTGATCCAAAGCCTCAAAACGTTACCACATTAGAAAAAAACGTGTTTAACTTACTGTATCAAGACGAAATGTTTTGACAAGAATCTCGGAATCAATTTATATCATACATGTACATGTAATTCGACAGAAAGGTCGTTAATACACGAATAGTTTTACATTTTTGATCAGCTGAATAAAACAGCACCATTACAAATAGTTAAGGATAGGGTCAACATGGAAATTTATGGATTTACATTTAACCTTTTCGGCCACTGTTTCCATTGTATTGTACTTCGTGTTGACATAAGAGAGATTCTGTCTTTATTGACAATGACGTATTTTATATAATCCATGTATATTTCATATGGAAAAGAAATTTAAATAAATTTACAACTAAGATTTCGACTGACCTGTTCATTATTACTCGTTACATGTATAACTATTTTGACGACAGACAACGTGCGCTGCATATCAAATTGGTACCATACATATTCGTTTCCATCTGCATTCAGTTCTAAAATATAAGATAGAAACACGTAACTGGTTTATGATTAGAAAGTTTGAAATGTGTATGTCAGTTGTAGAATAATGTGACGAAAAGACTAAATATGCTAGTGAAATAAATTAAGTTAACAGGACCTACGTGACATGTTTCGAGTCGCTCATCAGATCATTGTGTCTATGATTACAACGTACAGGTAATAAAGCTGGTAATAAATGACGTTACACAAATAAATGTAAATAAATAACCTATCAATTATTGCATTGGGGATGGGTTTGAATTATTTAGATTATAGAAAAAGTACTGCTTGCGAGAATAATTACGTCATTTCTCGGAGGCTACGAATTATTCGAGTCAACAGTACTGTATCTATTTTGAATTACGGCACATTTGCTCTGTTGCGCTATTGTAAATGTGGTCTATTGTACATAGATCATGTTCTCTATTGTAGATAGATCACAATTAAGCTCCACCTCCATACACAGTGCAAACTATCAGAAATACGGACACTGTTTCCTATAGACATATGCTGTAGCCATAATTCAAGTGTAAGGGACCCATTCTCTTGATAGATAGTGGACCGGGGACAGTTTAATATATTGATAATACAATGGTTAATTTGTCGCAAATGATAAAACATTTTGAGCAAGATCTTTTTATATAGATTTCAGTATCAGCATTGTTATAGTAATACAAGAAGACATAAAATTTTGTAATTATTTCTCGACAGAGTAATCATAGTTCTGCAATGCTCTAGTGCGTTGCACTATTGCGCAACATGAAATATCATCTCATGAATACTCATTACCGTTGGTATCAACTTCAAACGTCAAATAGCATTTGAAATAAACTCTTGCCAACCCATGTCAATGACAAAAACAACGTTCTCACAATGAGCAGATACAAATCAGCTTTCATACCTGATTCCAAAACGATTCCTTCCGATAGCATGTAGTTCAATATCGGGTCTGTGAAGAGTAAATTTAATTTAATTATACGAACAAAGTAACTGTAATGTGTATTGGTAACAAAGGAAATTACGGTTCATGAAACAATTGATAAAGATACATGTAGATGAAAAGACTCTACAGTGTATATGCTTTAAATAATTCGCTACTTGAAGCGCACATAAACATATTTTTTCGGTAGCATTTAGAGCAACAACTTACTTAAAGGTCCACTACTAAGCAAAAATCAAGTGACAGTTATTTCAATGGCAAGTACATTACCTTATGCAAGACACTAAATAATGAAGATTGGCAGGTTAAAATTTACAGAAAGTGTTCGGAACACGAAGAAAAGTATGTGTATTAGGCTGAAATCTCAGTGATTTGACAAAAAGACCACCCAGGTCTTTTTCACTTTCTTCATAATGCATAGAAAAATAATTGTACATGTACTGTGATTTGTTTAGAATCTCTACATACCAACTTTCATTTTAGATAAGATAACTTATTTCTGTACTTTTTAAAGTATATTTGAATTTTCACTTTCCTTAGTATTGGACCTTTAAAGTCTAAATATAACAAATGATTTCACTTCTCAGTCCCACACATTCAACAAAGAAATGAATATGTTTACCGCTAAATTAATTTAAAATTGCAAACACGGACAATGCAAATCAATTTTAATAGGATAGTATATACATGTTTAAGTACATACCTGACTTTGCAAATATCCCTTTTGACATGGTAAAATCCGAAATCAATTCTATAAAAAAAGCATATCACAGTGACATATTTGTACAATACATTTAACATTGTTCTTAAGACATTTTAGCTAGAACGACAAACCGATGTAACAGTCATGTATTTTAAAGCCAAATGGTTACTTTGGAATGTTGCACATGATATCTCTATCACACTTTCTTTTGTATTCGTGTTCTTTCTGCAAGAAAAAAATGTTATCAACAAGATTAGTGTTTTTGTTTTTAATATTTGGCAATATTATTGGAAAAAATACAGCACTATGTTCATAGCATGTACTTTTGATTTAGACAGCAATTGTAGGAGCGTGTTGGTATAAATAACTGACAATTTTTCTTTGTAGTATAAGAGCTACGTGATTGTTATAATTCTATGAACATGGGCCTATAGGTGCGGACTTTCAACAGATTGTTGGATGACATGACGACTTCTGGTTGCAAAGTGTGGGCGTCTGTGTAAATATGGAACTTATAACATTTTTGATTCTCGATTTTGAATTAATTAACTCCAATAAATTTTCACTAACCGGTATGTAAACTAATCAGGTATCAGTACTCTTTACAACAAGAATAATCAAGACCATACCTTTACAAAACTAAGTAAGTATCTACTTTAAGTACTGTTTGACTTTTGAAGTCTAATATAAATCAACTTACCAAAAGAGTTGCTGCCTATCGATAATCCTGAAAAGACAGACCATATAATTATTTCGTTTCCTGCGCCACTCAAGTAAGGAAACGACATTGTGATGAATGAAAAAGCAAACTTAATTGCTGCAGCAATGTAGATGTATGTTTTCAACTCTTAGCGTAGGAATATTAATATAAGAATATCCATACGTGTACCGCTTACACGATGGACAGCGATGATGCGGTCTATTCATCGATACAGGATTTTGGATTTCACTACAGAAATACTTAAGAAAACTAAGGTAAACATTACTCGGTATATAATAAAAACCTTTAATTTTCCTTAAATATGTAGCAATATGACTTCACCGTTATCTTGGTAACGGCAAGTAAAAGGTGCTGATCATAATTAGCCTGTAATCAGCCTGCATTCCCGTCTGCTCCGATGCTGATTTTTGTGAGCACCCTTACGATAATCTAATGTTACCGTCCAAACTGAAGTTTAATTGGGTAAGGGCTTACGGCTAGGCTCCTCCTCATGCGGTGTATATGAACAGGAACTATCTCCTTCACCATCACCAAGAGATATTGTATGTACGGTAGCATTGGCTTGTTTTGGACAATCAACATTTTCTGTCTGAAAAAGAATATTTTATGCACACATATACGAGTACATGTTAACCAATAATTCTGATCGATTGTGTAAAAATACTGATACCATTTTTGTTTTATTTGAAAGTTTGATTCCCGTCCGCCCGCCCTCAAAAACAGGTTAACTACCAGCTGAGTTATTGACCTGCTCGATATTGTCCTTCGGTCAGAAAGATATTTGTTAATTTTTTATATAACTAACAATACCCATATTCGCAATACTCATAAATCTACAGTGATATTATACTAACAGAGGTCCGGAGTATCAGATTAATTTGTCAGAGTAATACATGTATGAAAGTTTTGTGTTACGCCCATTTTTGATGCTATAGCACTGTGGTCCGCAGGATGTACTTTGAGTAATTTTACATTGTTGCTTTCAACATGTAAAGTAAATATTATTGTAGTAAAATATCTAGACTCTATGTGTAACGTCATAAAACTATAGCATTTTATTGCAGAACTATCATTTTATTAAGAAATAATAAATGTCTCCCTGTATTTTGTCGTTGAATAAAATATAGTCGTAGTAATTAAATTACGAGTGCGAAGCACGAGTGATTTAATTTTTCGCATCCAAACGACTGACTGTATTTTATTTAGCGATAAAATATAGGGAACGATTTATTATTTCGATTCTAACACGTTATTTTCTTTGAAAACTATCCCGAGCTGAATTTAACGCGTAGTAGTACATCACTGTAACCTTAAAACGCGAAATACGATTGGACGCTCTTGTTAACATACGTCAAGTCGTTACGTCATTTACGGCACGTCGTCCTTGGAAAAACGTGCTGTTTTTTATCGTTAAATAAAATACAGGCTTTTTCCCTATATGTTTATACAGGAAAAGCAGCCGCTTGTGTTAGAATAGAAAGTAATGAACGTCAGTTTACCTTTCCAAGTACGAATTCTGTCTTTAACATCTCGACATTTGAAGCGTCTATACTGGTACTGGAATTTCTCTGACACATATGAAACAGAATACTGTTGCCTCCTGCATAAGAAGTTATCAATATTTGTATGAATTTTCATAGAATTGTATAATTCTGAATTCTGTTTTCGTAACAAAAATGTGCGTATTGTACACAAGTTATATAACTCAAGAAATTTGATAGTTAAAATACGAATTTGTTTTAGTTCGTTTCCGTAGCTTATTGAATCGTTCTAGAATACCTATCTCCAATATCGTTACACTCGCGATGGAGAGGCAGCGGACTGGGACAATTTGATTTTTTTGAAGATGTCATATATATATCAGCTGTAATATCAATAAAGATTTACAAACGAAAAACAAAAATTTATCAATAAAGCTACAGATAAAAAAAGTTAAATTCAAGACAGATGTTAATATAAAAACTCTGATGAGCCATTAGATATTTTTTCGTATTCGTGCAATATTGACGACACTTACACAGCGCAGAAAAGCACGAGATTTACGTTACCTGTAGTAAACAAATTTCATAATATTGAGAAAAAGAAAGACAAACAAACAGATGTGTGTGAGTTACAGTCTAAAGATGGAGAAAAGATATACATTATTACTATACCAGAATTGTTGTACACTTCAAATTGTGGAACATGTCCAAAATAAGCCAAGTTTACGTGTTTAAAGCCATTAGTCCAAGTTTGATTGACTTCGTAAAATCCTCGAAAGAGATATATAATTATATGATACTATATTTCAAGTACCTCTACAACGTTTAACGAGAAATTAAAGTGTTAAATCATATTCGTGAGAAGCAACGAAAAAATTAAAGTTTGTCTGATTCACAAATATATAAATGAACTTATGATGTTGTTTTTCCGGTTCTTAAAATTTATATATAAACATTGAAATACCCGTATCGGAACTTACAAAACAGTTAAATTATAAATTTTACAGTCGCTGAAATACAACAATATCAATAAAAACAATCACAAGTATATAGCTTATACAGTTAATAAAATTATCAGATTTAATTTATCATTTTGCTAAATACTATCTAAATTAAATTACAATATCTAATATATCAAATATATAATGAATTATCAATTAAATACTTACCTTCCGGACAGAACTCCCCAAGTCTATAAATTCTGTACTTTCCTGGAATCCACTTTCCTCTGTCAAGTTTATAACTGTCTCTAAGTTTTGCACAAAAGTTAAGTTTCAAATGTATGTCAGCTGTATGTGCTTTTAGTATTAAAATGCCCTTTCTCCACCCCCGAGACTGCCACTCTGGGCACCTGTTCCTCGTCATACGTATCGCGTACGGGCCTGGTGGCCATAGGCTAGCCGTTTCTTGTCTTTCTGTTTTAGGCAAAAATACGTGAGTACATTGATAATGCAAGTATTCAACGAAGACATATTTTGTGCTGCTACATGGTCAGTTGTTGCTTCGAAAATATGTATATTACATTTTCATACACGATAACAGGATTGTAATCCAATTGAATATAGAAAAGTTTTATTTGTTGTACTTTTCAAGTCGTCTGTGTAAACAAGAATAAAGTATCGTAAGGTACGCCTGACAAAAGCTAAGTTCATTCGCCAAAATCTATAAACGTTTTAATCTTCTTATTTTGGTTAGGAAGTAAGTATACCTATTCATTTTTGGAAAGGTCTTTTTAACCTATAAAGAAATAAAACGAAACAAATGATGGGGCTCAGGATTACAAAAGGAAATAGGTCACTGAATGTAATAATAATAATAATAATAATAATAATAATTATAATAACAGTAATAATAGCAATAATAATAGGTTTACATAATTTCTACATTCAATTAAAAAGATATGTTTGCGAAGAAATTCTATCTTTTGTCAGGCGCTATGATAATCATAATAATTTGACTAAGAAATAGGATACGTTTTGTTATTTCGAGCTTCTCACAAGACACGCCCGTTTCTGTTTCGTTGCATTTAGAATAAGAGAATCTTCCTCTGATGTATACAGGTTCCTTGGTGGCATTCGCTGAAAAGAATTGCAAAAGATACAAAATTTTCTTGGTCAAAATTAGACAGTTGATACATTTTTAAGTGATGCTCATTTTCAGGACTTGATAAATAACCACGTATTTCTCATAAACGGTTTTACATTCAAAATAAACAAAAACAAACGGAATTTTATATCAGGCAATACATTTTGTACCACAAACATACCATATTTGATTTATATATTTATCTTAACTCAGTGGAAGACTTTTGTTTAAACTGTTTTTAGACAGCAATAGTACATTTCAGAATCATGTTAATAAAAAAGCTTAATAGACAAATCACCCATTGACATAAGAAGTGCAGAAACATTACTTCCTTACAGTTTTCAGCTTGACCTGTCCTTTCGCCTGGTAAATTTTATATAAACTTGTAAGGACTTACTTAAATCTTTAGCTCCGGCTACAATATCTATGGTAATAATTAGAATATGAAATACATAATGTTATCTACCACCCGTCAATTCGCTATTTTTACCTTCAACACTGTGAAGGACCAAATTGATGGACGGGCTTGATCAAACGTAAACCGGCACATAAAGTGTATCATAACCGTATCAACAAAAGAGCAAACTGCGTTATGTAAGTGATTGTAAATATTCCCGGATATTTCTCTTTAAAAAACATGAAACAGTTTCCGACCACCTGCATAAGGAGCGGGTTTTTCTCCTCGATATAATAAATCTAATTTAATTTAATAAAATCTCCTCGCCGTAAAATTTGCTCCTCTTAATTATCTATGTCTTTGTAGCGCAGGCACTTTCTACGTCACCCCGCCGACTCTCCCATCCTTCCGCTCCCCCAATTACCACTAATCAGGCTTATATATATATATAAATGAATAAAATAATAACAATGCATTTCCACTTGTCACTTTACTAGCTAAAAGATTTCTCTCTGTTCAAGCTACATCTGCCCCAATAGAAATAATATTTAGTATTGCTGGAAAAACATTTACACCTAACCATGATCCCGATATTAATTAATAATTTCATCACTTCATCATCGTGATTTCGTTGTTCGCATGCACTTCCAACTTTCCTAAAAAACACCCAAAAAAACAAACAAAACCAACCCCCCCCCCCCCAAAAAAAAAAAAAAATTTTTCCCAAAAAAAAAAAAAAAAAAAAAAAAAGTCTGTTTTCCCCTTTTTTTTCAATATTTCAACATCAATGTTTCAACTTTTCACAATCGTGATTTCTACTGTTTATCTTCATAGTTTCAACTTTTCAACATCGTGAATTCGACGTATTACCATCGTGGTTTCGACTTTATAATATCGTGGTTTTAACATTTTCACATGGAAGTTTCGACTTTTCACCAGCGTTAATTCGACTGTTCAATATCGCAATATATTCTTTTAATCTCCTATGGACCCCCCCCCCCCCCCCCCCCCCCCCCCCCCCCCCCCCCCCCCCCCCCCCCCCCCCCCCCCCCCCCCCCCCCCCCCCCCCCCTGCAGCATAAAAATCTTTTTGATAAAACGCGGCCCTTCAGAAATCGAACCCCGATGCCAAACAAATTACAAGACCCTCGTAAAATTTTAATTGAATGATTCAAGTAAGTATTGATTTTCGTTAATAAATGATGCTGACAGACAGTATAGCTCCTGAGCTCGTTTACCTATGATTGAAATTTTATTAATACGTTATTAATGTTATATAACACCTTTAGGGAAATCTTATTGACAAGTATTCGAAAGTTTATATCTTGTTCATTAGGTTCAGAAACACTTTATACAGGTAAATTCAATTTGTAAACAACTAGAATAATTATTCAGTTATTATGTATCTTATTATTATGACTTTGGGGAGACGTATTGTTTTCGCTTTGTCTGTCTTCAAACTTCATATGATAGTTGGTCTTATTGAGTAGGTAATCCTTATTGTTGTTTTTCGTGGCTCAGTAGGTCAAAGGTCAAGGTCACAGTGACCCGAACTTTAAAAATCCGCTCAATTACTTGAGGCCCATATGACCCACAGTCTGGAAACATGATAATTGGTCTTATAAAATAGATGATCTCTATTGTAACTGGGGTTAGAATAACAATGGTCAAGGTATCGATGACATACACATTAATTATTCAGTGGGGCAGACGTATGATTTTTTTCAAAAATAAGTCCATTTAACTTAGTAATGTGACGCTGGATTTGCTCGCGACCCATCACATTTCTACGTTAACGACCCTTGTATTATATACATTTTGGTACTTTCCCACTAGTGGTGTAAGAATAAAATAGAAGAAAAACTCTATATAGTGCGAAATAGGCGTTGTATATGACGTCATTCATTTGACGTCACTGCATAACAAGACATAACGATCCAATTATAAGTGACGTTATATTGCTGTTTTGGTCATGCAATGATATTCTATTGACCAACCGGAAACGCCCTTACAAAACATTGGATAGGTTTTGTTTTGATACTGAATCAGATGTCTACATGTCCTTGATCCGTGATGTATCACTGTTATGTATATAATACAAATGTAACACAAACTTTGGTAAAACAAAATCGGCCACTTAATTAAGTAAAGTGTACTGTCGATACTTTTTTTACAACAAGACTCAGAGCTGGGAGTAGGCCTACCCACCTCCATCAAACACGCTCATGCGTTTTCAACATTGTTCCCTATCTTATTTTTTTAACCTTTTGTATGGCTATAGGCCTATTGGTCATATCTCTGTCACATATTGTCCATACAATTACATAACATATGTGTCATGTAATCTTTAAGCAGGAAACTCTAAATAAAGTACAATCATTTTAAGTACAATAGGGCCATTAGCATAGCAATGTGACCCTGAATGAGGCGCAATAATCCTTTTAAAATACACAATTGGGTACTTTCCCACACTAATACTCTTAAATAAGTGCTGCATGCAACGTCATTTATGTGACATCATACTCTAAACAAAACACAACGATCAGCATTATTAACGATGTAGACAAGCAAGAATTCCCCACTCTTAATCTTAAATGAAGTTTAAGCATAAAATAGACGATAAACTCTAATTAGCGCTAAATAAGTGTTGTATGCAACGTCATTTATGTGACGTCATTTTCTAAACAAAACGCAACGATCAGCGTTATTAACGACGTGGTCATGCAAGAATTTTCTATAAACCAACGGGAAACAACCTTACAAAACAATTGTATGGTGAAACAAATTCAGATTTATACATGTACTTGGTCCGTAATCACGGATTTGTCGGCGATTTTTGTTTTTGTCCAATGTTTATATTTATTCATAGGGTACATTGAACATTTCTATATAATGATAGCCTATGATAGACAACAGCTACAACAGCTACAAAAACACTTCCGACAGTTTGATAAGCTGACAGTGGCACATTTAATATGCTGATTGACAACAGTAAGCCTAAAATAATCACAATCACTTGTGTTTTAACAATTTAGTTCTTCATTGATAAATAGATCTAATTGATATGATCAATAAAAATGGAAATTAATTAGATCTATATAAACGAAATTATCAACACTCGTGTAAAGACAATTCATCTCATTTTCAATTGTCAAAATATTTCAATAAACTTGCCCTATGGACCAATATATTACAAGGCAGTTACATCATTATAACCATCTGCATGTCTGTTTTTTGTGTCAGAAAAAATATTTTGTTTATCTCAATTCAAACTTTCGAAAAGATTGACCTTACATGAAGAGTTATTTCAAATGCACTAATCTATTACAAGTTGGTTAAACGTGTCATGCGTGTGCTGAAGAAACCCTAAAAATGCCTTAACTATCGTTTTATACACAAATACCACAAACCCTGCTGGAGTATCATCATACATCCGATTATCATATACACTTTCCAAAATCGTGTAAGAGAATTCGGTTTATTCATACTGAGCTGCAGTGTTGCTTTTGCGTTCGTCAAAACGACACCGTACTAACTGAATAGTGAAGAGCCGTCATCACTTCCTCCAACCAATAATGTAACTGGGTGATTGGTTGCGTATTCAGAGTTGTAGCTGTAGGAAATAACCATCTGCATGTCTGTTTCCGGTGAAGTCATTTCCCGGTATTGCCATGGTTTGACCAAGGGTCAATACAAAAATACCTTATACAAAGGCAATATAAATGATAAATGCTACTCACTACAGTAGTGTTTAATGTATTTTACACAACAATAATCCTCATCACTGAGGGGCAATTCTTTTTTCTGCATTTTACAGTGATACGTAACTCAGCTGTGATGAGTTGAATTAAAACAGTACTATTAGAATATTTAAGAAAAGCGCTACATCCCCCTTAGGGGCCGCATTTAAAAAAATCAGTAAGAGTAGAGGGTGGATATTAGAAAGAGTGATCATTAAATTATTATGAGCCAATTACAATTTGATTTTGATAACCGGTTTCAGAGAAATAGAATTTTAATGTTTTCTATATTGAATAAAGAAGAAAATAACAACAAAAGGGCAATAACTCTGCAAATACTAATCAAATCTTGACAAAAGTGTGTGTTCACCACGGCAATATGCTATTGAACACTTATTTCAAGTTTCATGAAATTCTATCCATTGGTTCTGACTCTGGACGGACAATGCCAAGACAAAATCAATCCGCCTATGGCGGTGGATAATAAACAGGCCGTTCACATGACTGTAGAGATGATTGGTTTATTGCTTATTTCCTGTTTGTTTGTTATTTTAAGAAATCAGTTTATTATCCAACAATGAAAATGTTTTTATCACAAAAAAAGTGTTTACGTCAATAGTTTACATGTGATTTCCTAGGCATATTTAGCAATGTTTTATACTTGAACACATTTATTTGCAGAAAACAATTTCTCACTTTAGAGCATTATGCGAAAGTTGAAAAGTTTCATCAAATTAAATGTTTTGTTTAAGAAAGATATACAATAAATTGCATTTTTTCTTTTTTTTATTCTGACCAAACTATCTATAAACTAGCGTATTTTTTAGTGAAGTAAGCATGTCTCTAACTAAAATGAATAATTCGTTTGTGGAAGAGAAATTTTACAATTTTATCAGACTGTAGCAAAAGTAACCTACTTGGGTAATTTATTTCCATAACTCAACACATTACTCAATTTGAAAGATAAATTGGATACCTTTATATTGACAGTGTTCTAACCACACTATATGTTAAATACGCATAGATGCTATTGAAAAGCATAAGTAAAACTTTTAATTTTCTTCACATTTATCTTTCTTGATTTCTTAACTATTTTTACCATGTACACCATCATTTATCAACTTTACCGACCATAAATACTTATAGTTGTTTATGAAAAACAGAAGCTAGTCTATCATTGGCTAAAACTCACACTGTGAATACACAGGTCTGCCTTATCCGCTGTGGCCACATATTTCACTCTCCTGTTCAGTTGTCTTTATGCGATGAAGCGCTTTTCTTACATGCATGTATTCTACATAGATATTTAAGAACTTTTGTTTTCTGAAACTGATAGTGCTGACTTAATCCAACTAACAACAATTAAGTCCTTGCAGAGAAAATATCCCTCCGGAAATCAGGCCCCAGTTGTGTGGTGAAATTTTTAAAATGCTTCTTCTTTCTGAAGCCAAAACACTTTCCAGTTGGTCTTTTTCAGTGATTTGCCTCATTCGGAGGGCGATATAAATTCACTGGTTAATTTCTTAATTGTGACATCGCTTTAAAAAATATATATATTGATAGATACTAAATGACTGCAATACTCTGTAGTAAATCATCTAATTTTGGACAAAAATATAAAAATAATTTGAATTAAATCATCAAGTTTTGGACAAAAATGTACAAATAATTTGTATTAAATCATCTAATTTTGGACAAAAATATACTGCAATTTGTATTAAATCATCTAATTTTCGACAAAAATATGTTTCGCTATAGTTATGAATTAAGCATTACTGTACTACTTATCATAATAGTTAACACATTTTGTATGAAACTACATGAAATACTGGTAAACATTGGTAAACCTTGAACAAAACGTGGGTCAATGTGCATCTTGACTATCATTGCTTCCTTCGAAATCTGACCAATATATAGGACAAGGGATTGTAGAAGACTTGTCCTCGTCAAAGTCTACTGATGGCTTTGTCTTTCCTGGTGGGTAAATAATGTATTGACAAAGGTGCAAAGAAAGCTTCTATATTGGACGGATGTGCACTATTCTCAACAACTGATTTATTTACAGTAATAAACACTAGCTCTACAAGCAAAGCAAACTTACTGTATTTCATCTCGAGCACAATATATGTTGAAACCTGATCTAAAATGAGTTTGGTTTTTATTGGCTAGATCAGACAAGTATGTACAGATGATTTTATTTTCCTGTCTACAAAGTCACAAGATTAAATAAAGCAAAGTATCACTAACAGACGACTAAAGAATAATCAGCTATAATTCAACTATGTAAATTCCTGCCTAGATGTTAATGGCTGAAAAATTAAACCAGAACTATTGAAAACTTAGAAGACATTGCTGGTGTTGAAAAGTAAAAATGGAAAGTTTGTTGAAAATTTTTAAGTGTCATAAATGGTAATCTTAAAGTGAAAGTGACAATCATAATTAAGAAAGCTATTTAGCACTGGTTAATACTCTTAAAAAATGAAACCGCGCAGATCAATAGTTATAACTCATTTTAAACTGTAAAGAATCGGTAGAACTGTTTTATTTCGTTTGAAAATAGTGAAAATATATTTTTGACTATCCTAGTCCAAAATAAATATAATCCACATTTTATAAAGGTTATTTTCATTTCTATGATCTGTTTTAACTGTTACCTTGCCTATGCGACCGGTTCTGATCATGATAAGCCTGCACATTTGTGTAATTTTATCATGATCTCAACTGTAACCTAGTCATTCAGCGAATTCCCACTGAGCACTAGCTTGTAGTAGTCAAAAGAAAGTTTTGAATAATCCCATTTCAAACAATAAGCAGGGTAAAGGTTAATTAGAATTCCAAAATGTCCACAACAATATTTTGTACACAAATCTACTTAAAAATCATTATACATTTTGTATTAAGAAAAATTATCAAGAACATGAATTAAAGATTTTTTATAAGATTTTAATTAACATTTTATTTTTCAGTGTATAATCAAGAACGGACCGTGTGGACAATTTTCACGTAACCTAGCAGTGTTGGATATTGGCAGCAGACAGCTTGTTAAGAAATGTCAAAATTGGTAAGTTAATGACATGAGAGTGTGTCCTAAATCATAAATTTCTAATTTATTTCAGTAGTTCATCACAGTTTTACTGTTACATATTTACTCGTACCACGGAACACAGCAATGATTAATGTCCCTAAAAACAGACATCTCAACGTGTACTTATCAGCGGTTTGCTAAATATAATTGATTCATTACGTATTGTTTTAGTAAACATCGATAATTTCCGTTTTTTTTAGGAATAAATGCACTGGAAAATTCATATGCTCTATATAATGTTTTCGTATGACCATAAATTATTTTGTATTAGAAATAAATATAGAATTCTTCAAAATTTCGCAAGTAAGATTCCTGGTGTTAACACGTAGCCCACTGCTCGAATAACGGGCAGCCTACTCATGTTGGCAGTGGCTAGCCGAATCCCTTGACAAATGACGTTAGCGAACCGGAATTGTGTCCAAAACATATATATTTACCAATGGTTAACAGGTAAATAAACATTTATTCACTTATGTCTGACTTTTTGATTAGATTATAATTTTAAGAACACATTATTAACACCTTTGGTATCTTTATATCGGCAATAATATGTATACAACAAAAAATCCGCTTCACTAATGTCGGTGTATAGAAACTAATTCTGGTTCGCTAGCCACTGACTTTCAATCTATTATAATAGGCAGAAAATGTAAAGCCCCTAGCCATTTTCCCAATTTGGACAAGCTAAAACCTTGTTCTGAGTGTAAATGGATTACATAAATGTAGTTTTAGCTACAGTATGCAGAATCCCGCAGTTTGTATTATATATCGTATTATTTTAATTCATTTCACTTCACAGTTTAATCTGGTCAAAAGCCAATATTATAGCAAAGACGAACGCTCTGCAACAATAGGACAGCCAACCATGCCGCGACGTCACGATGTTAGTGAATTTGGTGTATAAATCATAAAAAGGCAGTCGGGATATAGCGTAGGACTTGTAGCCCGCTGCGTCACGGGTTGACTGTGACTTGAACAAACCCTTCTTTCAGTGCGAATGCTAGTAAGAAATACTGGATGCCGACGACAAACGTTGCGTATAACATTTCTCATAGAATGTCTGTCTTAAATTACCAAATTACCAAATCCGATCTGTTTGCAAAATTTGAAAATTTAACAAACGCAAAACAAGTGAAATGTTTTTGACCTGTCTGTTCTTTATCATGTTGTTAAAAGTCATTCCAGTCCACTTTCTCACAAGTGACACTATTATAAAAGTTTTAACATATTTAGTAAATTTCACTTAATAGTAGGATTAGGAAGAGGAATCGTATCTGTGTGACCGAAGAATATTTCATTGCAAAGGCTTAGGTTATCTCTTAGCATATGCTCGTATACAGACTTCAAGTTTACACCTTGCTCTATACAGTGCGTTTTTGGCCATGGGTTTTTCAAATCATCTGACACCGAAATATCATAGTACCAATCCGGCAGACCACAAACCAGCATCGTTACTACAACAACACGACCATCATCCAATACAACCACTCCTGGAGACCCAGAAGCTCCTTTTGAAAATTTGCAATGAAAAAGGTATCTGTGTGGGTTTGTTAACACATTGTGTGGTGGAAACTCATAGTCCCGGCCTGTGTGTTGTAAACTTGATTGCTTTACTTGAACGATATCTCTTTGTGTTTCGGTACTATTCATATCTATAATTTTATCAACAGAGTTGAATTGCATTCGTTTTCCCTCCGGGTGTCCAATTAAGGAAAACCTATTATTCAATTGTGGTAAGCTGAAGTAGGTAAATGAAAGAGGCATTGGAGTTCCAATAGCATTGTCTTCAAGTTCAAGTACAGCAGTGTCTGTTAAACTGTCCATGAAATGGACGACACCCTTAAAACGAAATCTTTGTCTGTCAGATATTTGCTGTCCCTCGGTCATGAAATCAAACACAGCATAAACACCCGCATCCTGTAGTCTTGAATACGAAGGCTGTGCCGGTTGACCAATTTGCTGATATCCTGAAAAAATTGTTGGTAACATTGAGCGCTATCTGAGTTTATTTTTAAAAGATGGGAAATTTGATACCCAAAAATTATGAACTGCTATTGGTTAATAAAGATATAAATGCAGAAAAATACAACTGAATACGGTAAACTCGGTACATTACACACTCCTTTGGATCATTTAAGATTGTTCCTTGTATCTGTTATATCCGTTTTGCGCTTTCATATTAAATAAAGAAGAGAAAAAATGGGGCCCAGCAAAATTTGTTCCTTATATCCGAAATTTCGCTGAATGCGGAGTCATTATATATACGGAGTTTACTGTATCAAAAAGCGGATTTCCATGAGCCGTTAATATGAATCATTTCCCTATACATGTAGATCTACCATTAAACGCTCTATACAAGAACGGTTTTGTCCTCCTCTACCATGATGCCTGGTGTTTGAAACGCTGGTCTTGGCCAGGGATCGTATATAGTAAATCCTTTCTTGGCTTAATCTGACAGCGGTCTTATTCCTTTGACCTAGTACCAGTTCCCGTATAGAATCAGTAGGCAATCTTTATCTTATACATAATTATCAGATTTATTCAAACTTACACACAACTTTAAATGGTAAAGTTGTTTGCTAATGAAATCTTCCATGCGCTACTGAGGCTTATACTTAACACGTTCAACTTTATAAATGAAATATACAAATTAAAGAATTCACAGAAAACATTTAGTACTTTCGAGTATTACTGAAAAAATGCTGCGTTCAAATATATTTATAAATGAAAATTTGACAACATTTCAGACATTTCAAATTTAAATTTAAAATAGAATGTCTTATTCAAGGATAAACAAACCAGAGACAATAATTTGAATCCTATTTATGAAAAACCTCGAAGGAAACAACTGACAACACTTTATCAGCATTTAGAAATATCTTGATCAACAATGGATATATTTGAATAAACTAATTCTTTGCATAAAGATGTGATCAAGCAGCTCCTAAATTCCAAATAAAATGCAACATCTACACTTACCTGAATTCAAAATACAGTCAACCACATGTTTGGCAGTCATTATGTATTTCGTCCCAACCCGAAATCCTGTACCGGTACCACCAGGACAGCAGATCATACACACCCAACGCGCGGCATCTACTTTTACTGAAGATTCAAACACGTACTCTTTGATGTGAATATCCCTCGAGTCTATAAAATTCCCCCCTGGGGGCCTAATGTTTCGTCCCCATGGCGACGCATATTGACGTTTTTCCTCCTCTTTAGCGTTTGATTCCGAGTAATAACTCTGGAAAGGTTTCTCTTCGTATCTTCCTGTGAAGCAAAAATTTATCATTCATTCTAAATACATGTAAAAACAAATTCAAACAGATAGATATAACAAGAGCTAAACAGCTCAGCACAATAGAAAAATTATTTAATCTATCAAAGCATTATAGCATGTTACAAGGACTGCCTCTAATATCCGTTTCGATAACGTGAAAGAGATATGCTTGCTTCAGCATTTTACTCATTCTCACCAAACAACGACCTTTTGTCTCTAACTGGAAAAGGCATTATCGGTACCCAGGCTATTCATACTACACATGAATATATTCCGCAATAGACCCCAGGCTTCCGACGATGGGTAAAGGGGGAATTACAAAATCATTTTAATCAGTTTTATTGCTCTAGCTTACCATCCGTTCATCTTCGGATACGTGTTCAACATTACTGTGATCATGCAAAATCCATAGAAATTAAAAGTAATTAATAAAGTTCACAGTAGTTACATGAAAAGTTACACTTCACCCGATCGGCGAAATTCATACCAGGTTTTGTGGACTTGTCTCGAGTAACAGTTTGCGGAGTTGAGTTTGAACCTATGTTGATTGTAAGATTTCTTGCATTTTCTCCAATAATCATTTTGTTTCCTGTCATGATAGTTTTCTTTGATATGATTGTTGTACCACCACCCTTGTTCTTGTACACCTTTTTATTACTTTTCACATATCCACCGTCTGAGTCTGAAATAACATTTAAATAACTTGATGAAATATTCCTTTGGTTTCCAACCTTCTGTCTTTGTTCGCTAGAGTGTAGTTTTATTCTTCGTCTGATCGCTTGCGCGCTCTGTGCATACTGTTTTGAGTGTGAGTAATCTTTCTAAAGAAATTCTTATTCACAAAGCCAATAGTATTTTACTTTAGCTGTATATCATTCAGAAAAAATGGAAATATAACTAATACATATAATACGCCAGTTCCATTTGCCGGAAATGTCCTTTTTATGTTGCGTAGGAACACGATATAATAGGTTTATAACAGATATCAATATATTTCTGTTTACAAAAAAACTGTCAACGGATAATTGTCTACTTAACGTTTGACATGCTCTCTTAAGATTTCAACTAAAACAACCAATTTGTTTTTATTATGACAATATTTCAGAAAGCGTTTATATTTAAATCAACATACAAAGCAACACATTTGTTTCTGTTTCTATCAGTTTTTTTTTTTTTTTTTTTTTTTTTGATCTCAATCATATAACTGTCTCTGGCAAGTTACCTGATATATTAAGTCGTCCTGATCTTCGTTGTTATCTGTATATCACAACTATTTAATCATGCTAACATGTAAAACAGTTAGTTTTTATGCATTTATCTAACTTTCATGATGCTATCTAGAGGTTAACTGATATGATATATGTTGCATAATTGTATTATATTGTATACATGAATGTATCATTGTTGTTGTATGAAGTTTCCAACTGTGTGTTTGGTCATTTTAATAGGTGGGCATCATTCCCGTGTAGAACCAGTACAAGACTCCTATCTTCCGTAAGAAACTGCCAACTTTCTTACATAAGGAGACACACGGTAGTGGTAATTATAGAGGTTACGCAAATCACCATGGGCCAAGGATGTGGATATGCAGACTGTGAAGCTGAACATTGCTTTAAAATTCTCATGTAGGAATGTTTGTATCAAACTAATAAATTAAAAATAAAGTTGATAAATTATTTGAAATCTGTTGAATGTGCTTAAAGTTTATGGAATCATATTCCAGCTGATATTAGGAACGTTACTTGGCCGACCCTCATTCACGTGTATTAGTATTTGGTAATAGTATCCAACTACTGCTTTATCAATGGAAATGGAGTTACTATAATAATTGCATATTTCATGTAACATTTTCGGTACCGATACTTATATCTGAGTTATTCTAGAATAATTTCCTCTAATTTATTAATTGCTCTATGTGTAACCATGGTAACAGACAATATTTAATTTACCAGATTCAGAAGAATCCGAACTTGAACTTGTCATAAAGTCGCTGCTGTCGTCACTTTCCGAATGTTTTCTTCGTCTGTGTTTTCGACTCGGTTTCTTATCACCATCATCGGCAGTGTCTTTCATTCTAACACCAGTCTCGTTCTCCTGAAACAGCAACTGCCCGTATTTTACATAGATCTATACGTGTATTATGAAATACAATGGTATATGACACACATATTATTTTCAATAATGACCTAATATAAGCTTATTACAATTTGGATTTCTCAACTAACACCGACTACAAATAATAGTTACAGATAATGGAAATTATTTATTACCATGTTTAAGTTTACACAAAATGATGTAGATAAAGATCTAGAACATTTAAAGAGCTTAAACGTGTTAAAGTAGACATACTTGAGACAAATGTAATTTGAGTTTTGTGTATTGTATTGTGTAATAAAATACCTCTTTTCTTTCTCTTGTTTCCGTCTTGCCATTTGTATTCCCGTTAGGTTCTTCTTTTGTAGCACCTTTATTTGTTGCAATCTGTACATGTTTACCTGGATCATTTTGTTCCGGTTGAATTGCTTTACCTATTCCATTGTCTTCCTTGTACTTCTTTACGTCTCGTCTGCAACATTTGCTCACAAAGTTTCCCATTGAACTAATTTAATTTAATCGTAGTTGTAAACCGAAAGAAGGAAAGTAGGTCATATTTAACGTGTTGAAATAGCATAGGAATCTGAAATATTATCAATGTTTAATGAGGTTCTCTACACCTGCTCAGTCAATGCTAAATGTAAACATAAACGTTTTTTGTTAACATTTAGCACTGACCAATCAGATGCCAAAACTTCGTAAAATATTGATAATATTTCAGATTCCTGTAAAAATAGTAAATTTACAAATGAGCACGATATCTTAAATAAACACCGAGGTAAAAATCCAATACAATTGTGGTTTTATTGATTCACTTTTTAAAATATTGTTGAAATGCAAATGAAATTCAGGTCACAATGTCGCATTTGATATCATGATATTGGAATGGAATGTAGGAAATCGGAAATCCCCCACGATAAACTGCACATGAAGGTTATACTCCACTAAATACCCGAAAGCTAATTTTTATGCGGACCGTTGTAGTTCTTTTGCAAATATATATTATAGAAAGCTTATTATATAAATTACATTAGGATAAAGCCATAATAGAGATGTACTGCTAAATAGCGTGTAAACTAGGGGATTTTCTCAAAATTAGTTTGAGTATGATTTCAGGCATTTGATTCTTAAATATGGATTTTAATAAGAGTGATTTTATATGGGTTAAAAAGAAACATTAACCTAACATTGTAATATTACATGTTTTCTATGCGTACCTCTTTTTGCTTTTAAAGTCATAGGATTGCATTACATGTTGTAATTACTTTATTTTACTTTATAAAGTGCAAGGGTGAGCTATTGTAACCGTTTGATGTCCCGCGGTCGTCCGTCGATGTCGTTCATCTTCTTTCGTCGTCTTGCGTAGTGATCATCAGTTGCTCCAAACGACATCTTCTCTGAAACACATAGGACAATGTTGATAAAACTTGGCAGGGATGCTCTACCAAAATTGCGAAACGAATTCTGATCCATGCAGAGCTCTGGTTGCTACGGCAACCAAAATGAAAATTATTTTTCTCTGAAATCAGTGAGCAGAATTTAATTTTATTTGACAAATATAATCACCGTATGTAACTCTACCCGGTGGGTCGGGTTGTTTTCAATATATATTCTGAAACGTTATAAATCTTCTTCTCCGAAACTACTGGTCAGAATTTAATTTTATTTGACAAAAATTATCTTATGACCCTCTACCAAAATTGCTAAAATGAAGATGATTCCTTAAAAGGGGGTTTCCAGAAGGGTAGGGCTGTTTTCCGTATATAATATATATAAAAGTAAAATCTTGAAAATCCGTTGTTACAATTATGATTTAATTTTATCTTAGTATATATATATTGTCAGTCTTGCACAGAGTTTTTATACCACAATTAGATCTTTAAACGCTACACAATGCATGCAGGTATAATATTAGGTTGGAGATGTTCTCTGTTGACTGAGGTGAACGATATAGGACTAATGACCCTTTTGTTTAACTTTATTATTTATGATAAAGCCGAATGGCACAATGATGTATACCATATTCTTACAATAACAGACAGGTATTGTGCCATACAGAGCTCACTCAGCTATACGATTATATTTATCCTATTGCATGTTTCAATGGATTATCTTTACATTTTACACTTCCGTTTTTCATGGCAATGTTTCTTGAAAATTTAGCAGTACTGTAACTGGTGAAAATCGTCCGTTTGGAGTTTTTTTTATCCTCTGGTCCAATACAGTCCACAAGAAACATCTGTAATCTGCTGTAGCACTTTGGTGGTGCATTAGCGTGTAGGTCTGTGCACCTTTCTAGTGGCGAAGAATACCTGATTTAGAGTATTGCATTATGCCATTACTGTCAACCACAATCACAACCACAAATGTGAAGGCAGTGATAATTTCTGTGACCTGATTAAAATCTGTATTGGCAGTGGCCAGTATATTAGATGGCCTATGCCGTTTATAGCAGCGGAAACAGTAATGAAGTCCCTGCTATGGTGGCTGATTTGGTACACTTTTGTGCGTCGTGTTGTCGCCAGCGACAACACGACAAAACGCCAAACGGCGCGTTGTCGCACTGTCGTCTTGTCGTCCTGTCGCTAGCGAAGCACGCCAAACGGCGCGTTGTCGCACTGTCGTCTTGTCGTCCTGTCGCTAGCGAAGCACGCCAAACGGCGCGTTGTCGTGCGGCGTGTTGTATTATGGTGATAATGTGCCGAGCGACAAAGCGCCAAATAGCCAATCCTTCAATTTGAGCCGAGCGACAATGTGACATCGTGACAACACGCCGCACGACAACGCGCCGTTTGGCGTGCTTCGCTAGCGACAGGACGACAAGACGACAGTGCGACAACGCGCCGTTTGGCGTGCTTCGCTAGCGACAGGACGACAGTGCGACAACGCGCCGTTTGGCGTTTTGTCGTGTTGTCGCTGGCGACAACACGACGCACAAAAGTGTACCAAATCAGCCACCATACCCTGCCATACCTGGATACTTGTTCATAATATCTATGTAGAAATTGCATAACCAATTGCGTGATTAGTACGCTTCATTTTGGTCTCACTGTATGCCACATTTATGTTTGCCGATTTGCATGCAAAAGGCAGATACTGTTATACATGTAGTTTAGTTTGACTTTGACGATTTGAGTTCCATTCGTTAGACATATTAATTTTTTGGGGGTTTAATTGATTAAAAAAAGATGGGTCCCATTTGTGCATTCAAATTGGTTTGGTTTAAACAGTATTTATTCAATAAATGCATATACAATATTTCTGTTAAATAACAGCAATGATCGAGTAGAAAGCTCTAAGCTTATTTAAGAACTCTCTCCTTAACAATGAAATATGAATCACTTTGGTAACAGTAGATAATATATAATAAAAGTGTGCTTTCAGTTTATTTATGAGAACCATTTTTTTCAAAATAAATCAAACAGTTGTATATTACGTACTATTTAAAGTCAACAAAATATATTTATATTACACTAATAGAAACTTGTAGTATTTGTAATTGATTCGGATTTCTAGATATGTGTTATTCGAGTAGGTTTGAGTTAGATAGAACAGACGAAATTGGAAGAGTTGTTAGATAAAGTTGAGATTGTAGATTAGAGTAAGGTGTGTTTATGACAGAGTTGAAATACGAAAGGTAGAAAAGAAATTGAGAGTGAAGAGATTGAGAATGAAGAATGAAGAACCGTGACCACAAGGGTTACCTGGAATCTGGTGCGACCTTTCTATCAAAATACACAGAGGCTTTTCGTGTATTTTACAAGATTAATGTGAAGTAAGAGCTACGTATACATAATATTTATTAAACTGATGATTAATTCAAAGCATTTCTTTCATAGTAGTTTAAATAATGCCTGTATCAAATCTCTTTGTGATGCGTATGAATTTTTGAACATATAATTTTAAGAAGATTAGAGTATTCATTTCCTCTGTAATGTTTATGTTTCCATACAGTATAGTTGATAATGTAACTGGAGCAATAGTTATAATGTTATAAATAAGTTCAGTGCGTGCACGCTGGAACATAGGACAAGTAAAGAAGTGATGATATGTGTTTTCGATGTCCCAACATGCACACCTAGGGTTGTCCATAATGTTTTTAGAGTACAAATGTTCTTGAAGAGAGCTGCAGTGTTTTCTAAGTCTTGTTTGTTGTGTTTGGAGTTTGCGATCTCCAGCATCGTAAAATGTTTTTTGTTGATCAGAGTTCAATCTGCGTTTGAAAGTATCTATAGTTGGGGAGTTCTTCTGATCTGGAGTTAATGGGTTCCAAGCGTTATAACTACTGACGGTATGAAGGAGTTTGCAAATAGCTGTGTATGACAAGTGTTACCTCTTGGATTATTAGCATTTCTTTGATTATAATTAGATGCTTGACCGACACTTGCAGGTACAAGAGAAGAAAGATACTCAGGTGTAAGATTATTCTTCATTTTGCAGAACAGGGTAAGCTTGTGTTTTTGCCTTCTAATTTTGAGCGGTTCAAATTTTTAAAGCCTGTTTCCTTATAAAGATTGGCAAATGATACAAGTTTAGTTGTACCGGTAATTGGTTTGTGATGGCATGTACTGTATACTGTAAGGGGAAGTAACCGCTGTAAACAGAAGAACTACATTTTAGTTAAGTTTGACTGTGACGAATTGAGGTCAATTACAAGATGATGAAGATACAAGAAATTTTATTTTATGTCGGATACGATATAACAATACAACATTAGCTTAAAGCTATTTTCCCGACAATTGTATACTAACATGGGTAAGAAAGCTGTAAGAGTTACATATGACTGTCGGCTTTAAAAGCTCTTTAGAGCTTGTGTTTATTTGTGTACTCAGTACCAATGTTATGTCTAAACCCGACTTAATAAATAAATATTACTTGACTTGACTTGACATAATTTAAGGTATTAAAAGTAAATACATAAATATTAGTTATGACCTATAACAAGATTTTATAACATATAACACATTTCAAATACCATAAGATCCATTTATAAACCCTGCACTATCTGAAATTATATACAGTATACAATACAATATGACACTACATTTAAAGAGGACAATTAAGGGCACTACAGTGGATTTAAAAATTCATCAGACATTGGGGGGTTTAATTGGTTTTTAAATAAAAATTCAGATTGGTCCAATATTTTTGCATTCAATTTGGTTTGTGATGGCATTGTACTGTATACTGTAAAGGGAAGTAACCGCTGTAACAGAAGAACTACATTTACAAGATTCGAACCTCAAAACAAGATGGCTGCTTCCATGTTTGACGTTGTCGGTACTGTGATTGCAGACGGAAATATTCCAGTATCAAAATACAAATCTAAAAAAACAGGGTTGTCAATATTTATTGCAGAAGTTGAAGGACCACTTGTAAATGGATATTTTTGTTTAGGTAGGCAGGAAATTATTTCAGTTCAATACGTACCCAGGACATTTCGTACCCAGTACAATTCGTACCGCGTCAATTTATAGTCACACTATTTCGACTGCAAGCAGAGGTCTTTCAAATAGAAATGATCTTGAAATCACAATAGAATTTTTTATTCTAGTTGTCTATTGTAGGACATGTGATTGCAGGATTCACCATATTTTTCAAAAATTGCGCTAAACTTAAGTCGGGTATGACTTAATACCGAATATGACTCATATTCGCGAATATGACTGAAGATACCGAATATGAACAATATTTTTCATGTTCGTAGGAGTTTAATTTTTTTCTTCTTTTGTATGATTAAGGGTGTAAAAAAACTGCTATTCACAGAATATCTTTCAATTTAGTCCACTTTTGAACAAAAAATGAGCTATTATAATAATGCGCGCAGCCAAAAGTCATATTCGTGACCGCATTCAGATACCGAGTATGAACAATATTTTTTTTATTGTTTTATAAATATTTTTTTGAACTTCCTTTAAATTATCTATATTATAATGACACTAAAATGTATTAAACATCTTTCATTTTGTCCCTCGTTTAAACATATTATGAACTTTTATAATAATGCGTGCAGCCAAAAGTCATATTCGTGTCCGCATTCAGGTAACGAATATGAACAATATTTTTCATAAACGTGGGATTTTTCAAGTTTTATCTTCTTTTTTCAATGATTAAGTATGTTATTAAGCTACTTTTCTAAAAAAAATAGTTCAATTTGATTGACTTTTGAAAAAAATTATGAACTTTTATAATAATGCGCGCAGCCAAAAGTCATATTCGTGTCCGCATTCAGGTAACGAATATGAACAATATTTTTCATAAATTTGAGATTTTTCAAGTTTTTTCTTCTTTCTTAAATGATTAAGTATGTTATTAAACTACTTTTCAAAGAAAATCGTTCAATTTAATTGACTTTTAAAAAAAAGGATGAGTTATTATAATAATGCGTGCAGCCAAAAGTCATATTCGTGTCCGCATTCAGGTAACGAATATGAACAATATTTTTTATATAAGTGGGATTGTTCGAGTTTTGTCTTTTCAATGATCAAGGGTGTAATTTAACTACTTTTCACAGAAAATATTTTAATTAATTGACCTTTAAACAAAGAATTAGTCATTATAATTATGCGCGCAGCCAAAAGTCATTCGTGTTTGCATGCAGGTAATGAATACATGTATGAACAATCTTGTCATGAGCGTCTATTCGTGTACAGTATACAGTGACTTACCGTTATAACAAGAACAAACAGTTTTATAATTATATTAAAGTATTATATATCATATATTTCCATAATCATACGTAAATTGACAGTCAACCTTCAGACCGACATTTCCGCATAAAAAAAACCCATACAGCTATGATAACATTAAAATACGAAGCTATTTGATAGTCCATACATAATAAAACTTTTGACAAATGTGGCTACACTTCCAGACTAATTTCAATATAATAGCTCGGCTCAATAAATAATAAGTCGAAATCACTGGAGGTATTGTAAAATTGCAAAAATATGACACCCCGCGAACTCTTTTGTGCATAAAACAAAAACAAATTAATTATAAAATGATGTAAGTTACATACTTATAGTCAAGTCCATTCCCTTCAACAAAAACTTTACTACAATAAAATCGATCGAAACATATGTTCAAAAACCACAAAACACGGGTGTTAGATATTCATAAATTGTTTTAAAATGCACTGTATATATCAGTGAGTGATGATTGTAAGTCTAACCAACAGAATTTGTAGCAATGCAACATATTTAAATAATTGAGATTACAAATTAATAATTAAAAGCAAAATACGGCCGGAATCTGAAACAATGTATTTGTTTGGTTAAAAAAAACCTATGTAGATCTAGTTTAATAACTTAGATGAGCAATTATAACACGTTTCCTGATTAAAGGGATGTAATTAATAAGTTAAGGAGACATGCGATACAAAGAATACAAGTATTACAACGATATGATTTATTTGTCAATATCTACTTTAAGGTGGAGAAAATTTAAATTGATGAAATTTTTTTGAAATATACACATTTCCGAAATTTTATCAAATATAGCGGTGTATTACAGATCTTTAACGCGCAGTATACATACTATTGATGAACATGACTGTTTTTTTTTGTTGCAGACAGACAGACATTCTTATTTTTTTCATTCAGGTTAACTTACTTTGATTGGCAATGAAATTATAGATATCAAATAAAGTCTGAACGATAATGTAGCAAATAATGTTCTATCAAAATTATATTGATATTAAAATGAACAAATTATTTAAACCAGTCTTCTTTAGGACGGTAATATACAGATAATTTCATGTAATTTACTTAGTTGACACTGATTGTGCAAATTAGTCAAAACTGACACGCCGTCATGGCACTTGTTGCTCAATCAGGACGGCAAATAACAACTAGCAACTTCAAAAAACATGATACAGTACAGCTGGCCTATTAAGGAAGGTGCAATAATCGAATGAGGGCTATGTTTGAGAACAATAAATAATGATAATTTCGATAATGGGATTAAGCCGGGATTAAAGACAAAAAATATATCTACTGAAATGATTTCGCATGTACATCTATTGTTATTTTGATTTTTTAAAATATTATTTGATATAACAAATTATATACTATGACTTCAGTGTGCCAAAATGAAGTTTTAGTACATATATTTATCAAAATATTCAAAAGAAATCAAAAATAGAAAATATATACTTGATCGCGACACGACACGGATATGACTTTGACAGCGCGTGTTACAGTAAAACATGTAACTCATTTTTGTTCAAAGTCTACCAAAATGCGGGATTATCGTTGAATAGTTATTTTTATTGCGTACGCAAAAAATTGAATGGAGTAAAACTTGAAAAATCCTACGTATTTGAAAAACATTGTTCATATTTGTAACCTGCATGCGGACACGAATATGACTTTTGGCTGCGCTGAATAGTATAAAAGTTCATAATTTGTTTAAACGTGGCCCAAAATGAAATATTTTTTAAAACATATTAGTATTATTGTATTATAGATAATTTAAAAGAAGTTAAAGAAAAAATGTACTTATAATAAGAAAATATTGTTCATATTCGTTACCTGAATGCGGACACGAATATGACTTTTGGCTTGCACGCATTATTAAAATAACTCATCCTTTTTTTCAAAAGTCAATTAAATTGAACGATTTTCTTTGAAAGTAGTTTAATAACATACTTAATCATTGAAAAGAAGAAAAAAACTTGAAAAATCTCAAATTTATGAAAAATATTGTTCATATTCGTTACCTGAATGCTGACACGAATATGACTTTCAGCTGCACGCATTATTATAATAACCCCTTCTTTTTTTCAAAAGTCAATCAAATTGAACAACTTTTTTGAAAAGTAGTTTAATAACATACTTAATCATTGAAAAGAAGATAAAACTTGAAAAATCCCACGTTTATGAAAAATATTGTTCATATTCGTTACCTGAATGCGGACACGAATATGACTTTTGGCTGCGCGCATTATTATAAAAGCTCATAATTTGTTTAAAAGTTGATCAAAATGAAATTTTTTCTGCGAGTAGTATTTCTATTACACCCTTAATCATTTAAAAGAAAAAAAACTTCTACTAATATGAAAGATATTGTTCATATTCGGTATCTTCATTCATATTCGCGAATATGAGTCATATTCGGTGTTAAGTCATACCGACTTAAGTCTAATTAATTCAACGTCAGCAAGATATTTTTTGGATGGGCGCATTCATCTAGGTTTGACAACTATAAAATATTAGATCCTAAAAACAGGTCAAACCATTGAGCTGAATGAATTTGGCTAGTAACCTGCGTACAGTTTGAATCAGATAATTAAAAAAATGTTAAATAACTTGTTAATATAACCAGTTGGCTTATTTGTTTACAATGTAGACATGAACAATGGTAGGAAAAACGAAAGAGAGGCAACTCTAAGACACATAAATGTTATTCTTGTTCAAACTATTTAGGGAGGCAAGTCTTTATTTAAACTCTTATTAATATACAGGCAGTGGCTAGAGTTATGGCCTCCAAGTCTAGAGTTACTGAAGTTCCATATCTCTAGAAAATCCTCTGAGGATTGGCTACTGTTATGTAAGTTTATAAAGGCATGTGCATGATGCTTTAAATATGCATCATAATGCATTTTAAACTGAACATTTTGCCAGTAATCATGAATAAACTGATCTGTCAGTAAATGCAGCAATTCTTCTTATCACATTTAATGGGATTAAATGATAATTTAATTTGCGGTGTTTTTGCTGAGAAGTGACTTCAAATTAGCGTGTTTGTTGACTTATTACTGGCTAATTACAGTTGTTTTTTCTGAATCCCCCTACTAAAGCACTGTCGCTTATTCAAATTGTTGAAACAGTGGGAACTATTAGTGACAGACAGACTGTCTGACTAAGACAATTATAATCTTTATTCCACCAAAGTATTTACATACTATATGGAGATTTTTTGTAATACATGTACTAAATAAATACAATAATGCAACAAATAGTGATCATCTTATAATTATATTGGTATATATGAAGAATGGGCAATAATCATAAATGTTAATCTTAAATGTTTAAGAATAGAAGCATGTTTGTGGAGAAATATATTGAAAATCAGTGTATTTACAGACATATTTTCCATGTTTTTTCTGGACTGTTTCTTCATCAATGAAACAAAATTATAGCTCATGTTTTAATTGTTCAGACAATAGAAAAAAAATAGCAGCATTTTTTGAAGTGCAGTGACTCCAAAATCAAGAGTGTTTGCCGCTTAATTACCCGTAATTTACTGACCACTTTTCAGCCACAGAAGCCTATGATGATGATGGTTTGCCACATACCTTGGAACACTTGGTCTTTATGGGCAGTGAGGATTACCCTTACAAGGTAGGTCACCATTAGGTATTTTGTTTTCTTGCTATATTTTTTCTTCTGGCTAATATGATCAAAATTTCAATGTTGATTCTTTTAAAAACTTCCTTAACCACTCTGCAGAATACAGAGCTTTTAGCAACATTTGCGATTGGCATTCCAACTTCCTGACCCTTACTATAGTTAGATTCAGTGTGACAGAGTCCTGCTGCATTTTCAAATAGAATCAAATGCCTAGAATAGGGATTATTCTAGACAGGGTGCTCTCAAAAAAGGGCAAGGTGCACTGAGTTAGAGCAGAGTAAGGGCATGGTGCAGCACCCTGCTAAAACACTAGACAAATTCCTACTTAGAATGTCTTCATTTAATACAACATTGTACTTACAGCATTTGACTGTATACATGTAAATGGTTGATTATCAAATGATTTGACAACTACACCACACTTAAAAATCTACAGTCAAGCCTGTCATAAAGACTACCTTTAGATAAAGATCAACTTGCAAATACATTTGTAAAACCAACAGAGAAGAAAATGTGTTCGATGCAACTCAAGTCTAAACACCTGTGAATAAAGACCACCTGCCAACAAAGGCTTAGCTTCTTCTAGCCAGTGGTCTTTGTTTTACAGGCTTGATAATAGACTAGATATTTTACAGCTTGCATTCTTTCCGTACAAGCTACTTGAATTTTCAGGGAGTTCTGGATTTACTGGCTAACAGATGTCTTGCCTCTGGTACCAATGCTTGGACAGACACAGATCATACCTGTTACACAATGACGAATGCCGGGAGCCAGGGATTTTTAAATCTTCTACCAATATACCTGGATCATGTACTGTATCCAACCCTGACAGTGAGTGCAGACAAAGTTATACTTCTGCTTGGGTGTGTCAGTAATGTTGTAGCGGGGCAAGGGAGAGAAGGTGTCAGAGAGATGGACCTTAGTTTAAGCTATTTAAGTCATTGAAAGGCAAATTTTGGCTCTATCATAATCAATCAGGTTTTCCCTTGACTTATTCGTAATTTGCACCAGTTTTGGACTTATTTGTCAAAAACTGCCTAAAATCTTGAAAAGGAATGTTATTTTGAGGCGTTTTTGTGGTCTAAACAGAAAACTGTTGCCAAATCTATGTTTTTATCGCATTTAGCGACATTTAGGAGTGGCGGAGGGAACCCTGACAATGGGAGAATCAGTGCTGTAGGGATGGACAGTAATGTCTGTTGTAAAAGTAGTCTAGGCTTTCTTTACAATCCCTTGCTGTTCTTTTGTTTTGAATACTAGTGGTGAAAGTTCCAGGAAGTGCTCATCAAGAATTGTTTATATCAGAAGTGAGAATTTAAGATTTAAAGACTAGAAGCCTGTCACAATATACTTCCAATTGATTATTATTTTTCCTTTTATGAAATATAATTAGGGCATTTGTATAGAAAATGTAAGATTGGACATTTGTATAGGACATTTTAGATTTTAACATTACAGGGACATGTTACATATCCTCTACAGATTGATTTCTGAGATATTTTTCCTCATGGCTTTATGTTGGCTGTCTGGTTGCAGTAGGGAATGTTGTTTGTGACAGTACCTCTTGAGATGAAACACATAAACTATTTAGAAAAATTGCAGCATAAATCCATTTGAATACTATCATTAAAATGTTTTGTTATATAAACTGTTGTTAACAAGAAAAAGATGAACATGTTCAGTCACCGTGTGTAATCTGTCTGTGACTTCCACTGTTGTTAACCTGTGAAATTATTCTTTTTCAGGAGTCTGGTTACATTACTGAAGTTCATCATATAAATGAGAGTGGTGAAGATGCAGGGGTTGTTTACTGTGAGATGCAGGCCAGAGAAAACTCCGGTGAGAGTCGTACACATTTGGAGTTGATTCGCGCCATGTACCCAGGGCATTGTGGGTACAAATCTGAGACAGGAGGTATCATGAAAAATCTACGGGAGAGTACATCTCATAAAAAGGTAGTCAAACCTCCCCAAACATCACCACCCTAGAGCAATAACTTTTCTAGAAAGACAAACATTTTCTTTCCCATTGAGTCATTTATATCAGGAATCAACCTCTCCAGATCAACACCTCTCTAAAACAAATGCATTTCTGTGTTCTCAGGGGTGTTTGCTCCTGAGAGGTTGTTGTCAAACCTGTGTTATAGACCACCTCTGAACAAAGTCCCATGTGCACACCAGCAGGGAGCTTTCAGTTTGTAGTAATTTGTTTTAAATAGATTGCGAAACAAGTTTTCACAATTAATGCTTATCACATTGTTGATACACCATTCATGATGAAACTGATCTTATATAAGAATATCACAGAGAGAACCAGTAATTTCTCACTGGTACCCATTTACAGGTTGACAGACTGACTTACAATTGGCATCAGGCGTCTTGCCCTTTTTGTCACACCTGACCAGGCCTGATCAGGGAACCAATCTTGGACTTCTGGATTACTAAGCAAACACAATTACCACTATGTCAGAGGCGGAGTAAAACTAGCAGCCTGATGGGTACATCAAACAACATTTTGTTTCATGTATTTACATTTTAAGACTATCTGAAATTTTGGTCTGGAAGTGGTTGACCAGCTTTCTGATTGTATTTTATGCCCAGCTTAAAGTATGTTCAGTCAAACCTGTCTTAAACGACCACACAGGGGAACCTGAAACTGTGGTCTCTTATGACAGGTGGTCTCTTAACTCAGGATAAAATGCTATCATAAATTACAAGGGAGGAATATAAAGTGGTTGTATATGCCAGGTTGTTGCTTCTCTCAGGTGGCCACAAGGGCACAGTTGACCAGCAAATGATTTTTGATAGAATCCCAATAAGAATGCCATGGAAGATGTAATATAGCAACCAAATTAGGCCATTTATTAGTTTTCAATTATTATTTATGAATATTGTAGGTGTGTTCGTACCACAAGGAATTCTACCGTCCAGAGAATCTGTGTCTAATTATAACAGGTCAGATCAGTGCCAATGAAGTGTTCAACGTGCTGCAGCCATTTGAAGAGAAGATTTTGTCAAAGGTATTTAAAATGTGAACTCAGAATATGTAATTCATAATAGCTTGTAGCATAGACATACTAGATAAGAAAACGTATACATGTATTTCATGTTTTTCCATAAATCATTGTAATATAGTGACCATAGATTAATTGTGATTTATATAAACTCACTACTAGATCATCAGTATTGAAGTATGAGAATGGTTTTAATATGCAGGTTATATTTTCATACCGTAATTATTTCATTTAATACCAGGGCAGCTTACCAAGTTTTTCAAGGCCATGGCAGTCATCGGTTCCAGCCCTACCAGAGAGTGTTGAAAAAGTCGTGAAATATGCCGCGGATGATGAGACGCATGGTATCGTTACTGTAGGATGGAGAGGACCCCCAGCAAAGGTAACACATCATTTGATTCAGTGAAATACAAAATGTATAGTTAAAATGAAGTTCATTAGAACCATTTGAATTTTTTTTTTCTCACTGTTAAGTCTAATATGGTGTATGAAAAATAACAAAAGCTTATTACGCATTTCATAGAAAATTGAAATATCCAACAATAGTTCAGATTGAACAGTCACTCAGTATATACAGATCAACATCATTCTAAGATTTTGTAAAATTCCTCACATACACGTACAAAAGCAGCAAAAAAAACAACATCAAAATGTACATTTGCAGGTAAATATTTATGTCGAACTATGTGACTGTACAAAATACGGAGGTTACAAATTTTAAAGTCAACTTCATGCAAAACTGCTTTGTCAAACCAAAAAGTTCCACTTATTTAAAAATGGAGTAAGAAAGCCCATTATTAGTGAACAATGTTGGTACTGGTGTCTGTTGTAGCTATAGTTGGATAAAGACAGTTAAAAATGGCATGTAACATTAACCGTGCTGGTGAGAAGTGATGCTGCCAGTGCAGATCATGATCAACTTGCGCATCTGTGCATCTAATATACACTGTCCAGTATTCAGCTTATATATGAAGTGGGCACCCCCTTTGAATAATTAATGATACTGTCCAAAATGAAAGGTGGACAAGTCCATTTAAGAAATTTAGCCGAGTCAGGACTAAGGGAACAAATAGTGCTAAATTTATCTGTTGCTGCACAAGGAAGAGAAATGGCAATTAAAAATAACAGGGGATGACTGTGACAGGGAAAAATATTTTGACAATGACGAGGGGAATATGCTTTGACTGTGAGAGGGAAAAATCCTTTGACAGTTACAGGGGAATATACTTTGACAATGATGGGGAATATACTTTGACCTTGTCAGGGAAAAATACTTTGACAATGACGATTGGAATATACTTAGACTGTGACAGAGAAAAATACTTAGACAATGACGATGGGAATACACTTTGACTGTGACAGGGAAAAATACTTTAACAATAACGATGGGAATATACTTTGACTGTGACAGGGAAAAATACTTTGACAATGACGATGGGAATATACTTAGACTGTGACAGGTAAACATTTTTTGACAATGACAGGGGAATATACTTTGAAAATTACGGGGGAATATACTTTGACAATTATGGGGGAATATGCTTTGACTGTGACAGGGAAAAATACTTTGACAATTAAGGAGGAATATACTTTGACAATGATGGGGGAATATACTTTGACTGTGACAGGGAAAAATACTTTGACAATGACGATGGGTAGACAAGGAAAAATACTTTGACAATTACAGGGGAATATACTTTGACAATATACTTTGACTGTGACAGGGAAAAATACTTTGACAATGACCATGGAAATATACTTTGACTGTGACAGGGAAAAATACTTTGACAATTACGATAGGAATATACTTTGACTGTGACAGGTAAACATTTTTTGACAATGACAGGGGAATATACTTAGACAATGACGATGGGAATACACTTTGACTGTGACAGGGAAAAATACTTTGACAATGACAGGGGAATATACTTTGACAATGACAAGGGAATATACTTTGACTGTGACAGGGAAAAATACTTTGACAATGACGGGGGAATATACTTTGACTGTGACAGGGAAAAATACTTTGACAATTACGATGGGAATACACTTTGACTGTGACAGGGAAAAATACTTTGACAATTACGATGGGAATACACTTAGACTGTGACAGGGAAAAATACTTTGACAATGACGGGGTAATATACTTTGACTGTGACAGGGAAAAATGCTTTGACAATCATGAGGGGAAAAACCTATTTCTTACCAGTACATTCGGGTCTTTGATTTTGATTTTAATGTTATACTAACCCTATGGTTCTGACAAACCAAATAAAGCCTAGAATCTGCAGCATAGTAGGTCTTTGCAGTCATTCCTGAAAGCTTTTGATGTCAAAGAGTAAAGAAGGAAATTGAAGCAGTTGTTGAAGTATAAAGTACAGATAGATACTGCATCCATTATGAGCTGATACTCTGGTGTGATTGCGGACTGGGGTATTAAAGTGAGTCTGTCATATTTTTGAAGGAGGTTAAATGTTGCAGGAAGAATACAGAAGCAGTGAAATGCTCCAACAGCGAGGCTAGATTTTGTCAGTTTTGTGACATCATGTTGTCTTCTGCCATTGTTTGTGTCAGATTTCTTCAGTTTGCACATTATTATGGTAACCATGGAAACAATGTCACAGACTGTTATGAGTACCAAGGGAAAGACACAAAGGATGTATAGTTGTGAAAGTTCAGTAGTTACTGTGAACAGTTGCAGTATTTCATCAGAACGTGGTATACCTAAGATGTCACATATACTTAGCCTCGGCAGATTGACTAGAGTCAATATGATCAGAATGGCTCCAAATGCTATTTTTGCCCTTTTGCTGTAACATTTTGTCTGAATCTTTAAAGGAAAGCAAATGCTTAACATCTGCTCTATAGAGATGTAGACAGTTAGCCAGGCGGAGAGCTGAGGGGCAAAAAGGGGGAGAAAACAGTACATAAAGCATGTGTCAGATCGGAGTGTAGTAATGGTCGTAACAGCCAAACAAAGAAATAAGAAAATATCACTTGCTGTGAGAAATTTGAAATATGTAGATCTTGTTAAAACGCTGCTCTTTTCACCTGTTACCCAAACAACAAAAGCAAATGTATTTCCCACTAGACCCACTGTGCACTCACAGACGTTTATACCAGCAGTAATGGTTGCAACGTACTGAGCTAATTCTTTATGTGTTTCTGGTCGAGATGTTAGTTGACCAGATGTACTGTTGTGAGAGTCTATAGAAATGTTTGAAATGGTTCCTGAACAATTCATGTTTCATTCAACATTGATACTATTTAGATATTATATATATTGAACTCACTTACAACTAATAAAACGTAGTAGGGAATCTGGTGTCAGAAAAAAGAGAAGCAATTCCTGTATGAAACAGAAAACCTATGACATCAAGTTTTTAGACATTTAGAACAGTCTTCTTGACTGTGTTATTTCTGTTTGAAAGTAGGAAAAAAATATGATAACTGTAAAAAAAAACAACAGAATGGTTAAATATTCCAGGTGAATCAGCTAATTAATTCCTCAAGTTGACTCCTGAATAATCTAGAACATGTAATAGTTTGATATACTAGATTTGTTAATCCTTCTAAAATCTTCTATAATCAATAGGTAACCATTCAACACCCAATTTTTTCATATAAATTATCCACAATTCAATAAAACTTCGTGAAATGTAGTCTGGTAGCTGTCTGTCAGCACAATTCCTCGGGTATTGTTCAACACAATTCACTTTCACACCTCAACACAATGTCAAGAGTCACTTGACAGGTAAACCTGCTGCACAGCAATTCAACACAATGTTGTAGTTGTACTTGCACAATAAATCTTAGCTGATAATAAGAACATTTTGCAGTAAAGTATAACAACACAAGACCTCAGTTACACTACAATTCAGTACCTCTGCTCAGTTACACTGAAGTTAAGTGTCTAAGTTTATCTGCAATTCAATTCTTCAGTTACACCACAATTTGGTTCCTCAGTAACACCAGAGTTTGGTTCTTCAGTTACATCATGGTCCAGTTCCTCAGTTACACCACAGTTCAGTTACTCAGTTACACCACAGTTCAGATGCTCAGTTACATCACATTTCAGTTACACCACAGTTCAGTTCCTCAGTTACACCGTAGTTCAATTCCTAAGTAACACCACAGTTTTATTCCTTAGCAACACCACAGTTTGGTTCCTCTGTTACATCACAGTTCAGTTCCTCAGTAAAACCACAGTTTAATTCCTCAGTTACACCAAAGTTCAATTCCTCGGTAACATTGCAGTTGATTGTGTTAGTTACACTGAAATGCAGTTTCTCAGTTACCAAGAATCTTGAATATGATTTTAACACAAAATATGAAGTACATGTAAAGTCTTTGAAAATTATTTGTGGTCCTATTATTCATGTATTTTAAAAGTAGTTATGTAATATTTTATTTTGATGTCTTTCCTGTGAGCAAACCTACAGATGTAGCATTTTGTAATATTGCGTAGTTACTCTGCCACAGATTATGATAGTCCAAAAACTGAGTTTTTAGATATGCAATTTTGGTAATTTGGATAAACTATGAACGTAATTGCATATTTTTTTGCTAATAATGAAGTTATTCATGCCAGAATTGGCAGTTGCATTGCTATGTAAAATGCATAATGTAAATATTTGTATAATGATGTCTGGCTACATTGCCCTACATCAAATAGCTTTTTGTGGTAATGATTTCTGACTGCTAAGGGAAGTAACTGCTGCTGTTTTAAACTGACTGTTAAAGATATATCTGTATTGCTTGCTGAAACCAGAAGGTTGCTTTAATATAGGTGACTGTTTAAAGCCCCATTATCACTTTATATACTTGCGTGTAGAATAATGAATTTACAGATAGAATAATGATAGAACTGTGTTCTGTTTACTCTAGCACAACTTTGATGCATACGTTATTTCATATGTACATTTGTATGTTGCTTATTCACACAAAGGGTTGTCAAACAGCATTTCCTTTTGTTATGTAACATCATTAAAAAAAAATGCTGCGCTATGTTAATTTTATAGTGCGTTCTTTTGATTTAAAATGCAGTTTAACGAAAGTCAATGTTTTTTGTACAAATAATTGTCAATTTCATTGATAATACAGTAAACTCCATACATACAATGTAGCTAATTCCTTGGGACTAATTTGTTCTTTATACCCAGGAGTATGTAATGTCCATATAGCATTTTCATATTTAATAAAGAAGAAGAAAAAAGGTCCCAGAAAATTTGTTCCTGACATCCAGATTGTTGCTATTTCCAGAGACATTGTAAACAGAGTTTACTTTACATATTTATATTAAGTCATATTAAGTGCTATAATTAAGTTAACAACCATCGTGATCATGGGACTTTAACACATTTTCCTCAGTATGAAATTGTATACTTTCAGGACCAGTACACGTTCAACAGCGTTAGTTTACTACTGGACTACCTCTCAGACTCGCCGATATCCCCGCTACAGAGAGATTTCGTAGAGATTGACGAGCCCTACTGTTCAGATGTAGGTATTTGATGTTACTGATTGTAAAACTTTGACTGGTTTTTAGGAATATGATCTGACAGTATTTGCATGTTATGATATTCCGTATACCAGTCAATAAAACTTGTTGACCAAAGAAGAAATTGTGACCCACGTGGAAAAGGGGTACTGTTGCAAAATACCATGGAAAAAAGGTGTTTGCATATTTTTAGAAATCCTTGTCTTACTTGATTTTCAGATGTTTCTGTTACCTGCATAAAAATGTAGTTGAAAAAAAGCATTTGAAATACAATATACTACAAGCTAGGCAGTATTCAAATACCTTGTAATGATGTAAAACACTGCATTTTGACTTTATAGTAAATTTATATTTGTTTCTGTGTTCATTGAATCTGTAGAGTAAACTACCTTTAGGTTACGTCTTTCAAAATTATTTGCATACGGCTGTCATTACAAAGGCCTTCCAGAATAAAAAAGGAAATTCCATTTGTCCTTTTTCCGGGGGTACATTGAAAACCAAAGGCAACAGTACTTGGTCAGAGAAAGAGGAATATTCCTCTTTCTTTAGCACATAGAGTAACATTCCTCTATCTTTCACACATAGAGTAACATTCCTCTATCTTTCTCATCTGATACATTTTTCTAACATAGAGGAACATTCCCCTTTCTTTCTTGTCTGATATATTTTTCTAACATAGAGGAACATTCCTCTATCTTTCTTGTCAGTTATACTTTTCTAACATAGAGGAACATTCCTCTATGTTTGTTTCAGATATATTTTTCTAACATAGAGGAACTCATGAATGCTGAACTAAAAGTGTTTTCTTAATGTTTTCAATATAGCACATAGCCATTAGAAATAAGTTCTGTGTAAGTGGTTAATAATTTTTAAAAGACATTTTAATTGTATTTCAAAACTTTTCAAAATTTATTGAATAGTCAAAATGATATTAAGAATACAAGACTCTGATTGTATACACAACTATTGTAACAGCATTGCTATTGCAAACCAGATAATGGATATTACATCATGACCTTTGTTGTATATCATCCTTTTGTACCTAAAAATGAGCCACAGAATATTTTTCTTCACATGTTTATCATGTCACATAAACCTTCTATTTGATTTATTTGTCACTATCTCATATGCTTTATTTTACCATTTTATACATATATGCCAGTTACTTCATATCAAAGACCTATATGTCAGACCAGATATGAATTCAGTGGAAGAAAACATTTGTGACACTGGTGACCAGTGTTTTAAACAATATAAAAAAACTATATGAAAAATCTAAGAGGAAAACCAAGCTGTTCTCAAAGTAGAGTTTGTATGATTTTTGGTGTTGTTGCAAGATATTTGTGCAACTTGCCCCATAAAAGAAAATTCCTCTAGTGTGTGTTATTACAGATTCTTTGTCACATATTTGATCACAACATTAAAAGTTATTTTCATTTGTGTTGATTATCCTAGAATTATGGGTCTTTTGGTTTGGTCTTCTGGACTTTTGGTTTGGTCTTCTGTTTCCTTTTCTTAGATGGCACTAAAATCTGCAATAAAACCAAACAAAAAGTAGTTAGATATTTTACTAGATAAATACTTTACTTTATACGACTTTTCTATTTGAAATACCATCACAATACGAATCTGACTATATTTTCCTGTATTCGGCAGTGTGATATATGACCTTGTTTGCTCGAGTGGTTACCTCAAAATGTTACAAGATGGGTAGTATTGCACTTGTTGTCAGTGTAAATACATATTTCAAATCACCCTTTCATGTCATGCGATTAAGACTTTACATATTCAACTTGATCAATACAAGCTATCAGAACAATAAAATTATGTAATATACCCCATATATATAATATGGGCAAATATCAGTATATTCTGTTGTACTTGGAAATGAAAAATAATACACATTATTATATAGCTATAATCGAACCCAAGTGTTCATTGTACTTAGAACCAGCCACATGAGTATATTATACATACCACTTAAAAATACTTAAATCATATAAGGCAATCTGTAACGATCCTCCAGATATTAACTGAACGTCTATCAAAATACCATGGTGTAGCGTTTAAATATCTTTCAGCCAGTCCTAGACTATTTTACTTTTTATTAAGTTTTTATTAAAATTACTTCATGCTAGTGATCCAACATTATGATATGCAGCACTAAACTTTATATTGCTTCCTGGAAAGTTTAATGATAATCCAGCAAAGGGTTTTGGAGAAGACTCACAGACAAGATTTTCTGTTTTCAGGTCTCTGTGACCGTGACCTTGTAACTAGTGACCGCAAATTATTATACGCACAACTAGACTTCATGCTTATTCTTCCTGCAACGTTTTACGATATCAAGCAAGGGGTATAAAAGAAGTTGTCAAGATAAACTTTGTACTTGAACAGATAGACTGACAAATAGCACAAAGTCAATATATCCCCACACCACTTCATGGTGCAAGACATGAATATTTGAATGAGGACTGACATAGAAGACAATGTCATGTAAATGATCTATTATAAACATTACCTGATGATGATCTAGCTCTTTATGTAGCATTTCTGTCAGATATGGTTTTACTTTATCCTGGACAGGACTGCTTTCCAATTTTATATAAGCTTTCAATTTGGGCAAGATCCACACTGCTTCATTTGCTGCATAGTCTTAAATGTTTGTTTTGTTAGTTTGAATGTTGTGTTTTCCATCAATGAAATGCTGCCACCACCAAAATTCGTGCAAATGGTAGTCTCAACATTACTACTGGTAAAGCTGCAAGCTGAAACATAAAACACGAAAATCCAGGATATGATGAAGAAAATATTTTTCATGCATGAAGAGCATTCTGGTCTTTAATTTGACATTGTAATGCTTTGTCCACGGTAGGATATATGTATTTTGGAAAAACATTATACAGTAAGTTCACATTAATTTTTGTGACAAAGCTATTGAGTTTTGTGACAAACGAAGCTGGCAAGTTCGGGTGCTCTACTGTTTTATAAACATTTACTGTCTGGTGTATTTGATTAACCCATACCTGACTTATTAATACATGTATGTAAAGTAGTAGCCTGGCCACCAGGCGAGATGATAGGATATTTTCATTATTCAAGCAGAATATTTTCTGGCCCGTATCTACTGATAGGGCTTGATCATCTAGCCTGGTGAAATCCGGCAGGCAAAAGAAATTCAATACCCTTGTTCACTTGAAACAACCGCTAACAGCCCATTAATTGACCAGGGAGAAATTTGCCTAGAGGGTCATAAATAAACATTGAGTATCAAGATCTTAATCACCAGTTCCAGGTACAGATAGATTTTTCATTGGATTTTTGTATATCAAGAGTTGATTTCTGCAGGACTTATATTTATTGAATTAGCAGTTAAATCTATGATTTCTGTGTTTATTTAGATGTAAATTGTAAGAAAAACAACAATACATGTATAATATTATGCTATTCTGAAATGTTTTGATATTATTTAGATCTGTTACTATATAATATTTAAAACAGAAGACAGTATAATTCGTAACAACTACATATATGGAACTACTTGTATGTATGTAAAGCGTTCTGCCGCAAGGAAGCTATACTCTGTTAACATTCAATCGATCCAAAAATGGAATGAGCAAAAAGATGCATATACGTGTATTAAGCTACATGCCTATGGCACCCAGTTTACTAAAAAAAAATATAATGCCTACGTTCATATTGATAGACGTACTGTACGACCCATTTGAATCCACATAAGGATAGCAAGCAGATGCTTCATGTTTATATGAAGCATAATTGCAGTATCTAATGACACCCTACCGAAACTTGCAAACTGTGTTAAAACAGACTTAATTTTGAAGAGTAGATATAGTTACTATCTACTCACATTCTCGCTGCATTCTTGAAAAATACAATGGAAACTGAAGAGTCTTTTATATTGCACTTAGACTGAAACCGATGCATGGTTAGAAGAGGTAAATAAGATAATTTGCAAGTTTTGATAGAAGATAACTATCTGTGAGTTGGTACTTCACCATTTATTAAAAGTCTTTAGACAGAGTTCCAGTTATATTAAACAATAGTGCTTAATCTTCCCCAATTAAGAACAATCGTGTTATGTACTTAAATTGTCATTCTCGTACATCCAGAGCGTTCATTTCATAATTTCCTTAATTAGTTTGTCCGAAAGGTTGGCAAACCACTGATGCATGAGGATGTTAAATTGTATACATGTACTCAGCTGGTTCTCTCATTCCACTTCAAATTTGGTAAGATTTGGTAAAGAATAACTTAATGAATAAATGAACTATTAAAATTTACAAGTGATGCTAATTTGTGGTTCAGTGTGCACTTTAAAATAATGACATTGTAATTAATGACAAACAAGAGGGCATTCACGGCCCTATATCGCTCGCCTGAGTACCATTGCTAATCACGTCAAGGTTACTAAGTCGAACACCACGCAAACATGCAGATATTAACTCATACATTGCTGTGTATCCAAGTTTCTAAATAATGACTAAATTTTAAATGAACAGTGGTTTAACTAATTCTTTATTGTACCTTCTTATGATATTTTCATTTATTTCATAACATTAGCCTGTAGTAGTGTTGCCATGATTTTGTTGACTGACTTACTTAAGGATTGCATACACTCCGAACAATTTTTTTAAATCTTAACTCGAATAAAACAGGTTATTGTACTGTGGAATAAAGAATTATTCCTTAGTTTAGTGTATACTAATTTATTTTAGCTCCATTGTGAAGAAAGCTTGTAGCTTATCGAATCACTCTCGAGCCTACTTCCTGGAAAAACCAGTATTGGTGTCATATGAGGAAGAACGGTCGTTATTCCTTGGCAATTTGTTTCAGAAAACATCATTAAATTTTAGCCCTAACACGAGAAAACCTGTATCAACATAAAATATTAGGCAGCAGTGAATTGGTAAAGAAGATGAGCAACCTTTTTATAGTATTATTCTGAAAATTTGAATGATGCAATCCTGATAACTCTGAACGGTTAAGCCCAGGGAACTCCGCCTCATATCCCATAGTTTCAATTTGGCCCAAGTTACATTGTAAACGTTTCTTTCAGTATTCCGTCAGCTCCATGTCCCCAAGCATCTGCGCAGCCCTAGATTACATTGCTGACATGAAAATCCCCGAATGGTGATGAGTTAAGCTTTGTGTCATCTAGTATCGACAGTGTATCTGATTATACGACTTTGTTAATATCCCTGCAACCCCATACAATTAGCCCCCTGTCTCACTATCAACACAGCCTCAGGTTGCTTTGCCTCTACATGTGTCCCCGCTGAGAAGGTGTTTGTTTTCACGGGCTTTATTGATACTACTGTTGAGGATACACCTCAGGAAGTGGTGTTACCTGCAGGGTCAATCTTGATACAACGGAATATGGAGCTTAGTTCACGGACCTGCGGCAAAACCTGGGGACACGTCGTGAATAGGCTTCAGGGATACTAGGGAATAAAAGGCTAATTTCACGTGGCTGCGGGTAACAAGGATTACAGGATAACCAGGGTGCGTGTCCAGGTAAGCTTGGGGATAATGTGCTCATTTCACCGGGTAACTAAACACGGATTTACCAGGACGCACAAGGATACTAGGCTGGGGCACGAGATTAATTTGCAACCAGTTTCACTTGGGGAAACGGGACTCAGTTCTCCGGGCTGAGGGAAAACTACAAATGTAAGGGTCACGGGCTAAACAGAGACTGTGTGGATATTAAGTGCCACGGTGCCAACTTCACTGAGCTGCATGGCTAAACAAGGATGAGTGGCTTACTTCCTGTCTGTGTCTAGACTGTATCTTTGTCATTCATTGGGTATTTTGAGATTCCTAATTGCAACATTTAATGAATTTTCTGTTAGGACTTAAAACTTAATTACATACGGTGTGCTATTCTGTTTATGCTTGGTACATTTGTAAAGGGCTTGAGTCCTAAAATTTGCAATAAGATTTTTTTTCTTTGATAATTATCTACTGCTATTTCTGGCAAAATTCGTTTTCACATTTATTCTTTTTTTTATCTCAATTCATTCTTTGATTTGAAATTAATTGTTTTCAGGATCTCATTTTATAATAAAAAATCAACAGCCGTACAATAATACGTACAATAAGAATATACAAGTACATGTGTTATGATGTTTTGTCTTTCAAAGATTAAAATAATTCTATTTATATTGATCATTTCAGTTTGAGTAAAAATAAATTCTCTGAGATTTCAATTCACAGGCTCCACTGCACTAAAACATTTTTTTCTAACAATTATGCCAAGATTATACATTGTACCTAGATATAATTTCATAACTTCATTAACTGAAGAAAATGGTTTTTGGTTGCATAATTAAGTACATGTACATTGTACCTGAAATTTCTTATAACTGACACAAGATTCCTTACAGCACCAAATTTTATCAATAAGTTATAATCACTGTTTATTCACACAAAACTTACATCTGTTAAAAAAATATTGAAACAATTTAGAAGTTTCAATTCATATATTTCAGGAAAATACAGAAAGGACAAATAACCCCAGAGTTTATTTCTCAGTATCATTTGATCTTAGATAATAAAATTAGATATGGAACATTAGCACTGACCACAAGCTGTTTCTCTCTGCCAGGTGATTATTGCTTGACCTCAGGAAAAGGTGATTCCCAGAATTTAGGGAAAATGAAATCCGCTTTTCACCAGTCCTTACATTTTTGGGAGCAAAGGGAGTTAATTTAGTAAGAAATAGAAAATGTAAGGACTGAATGCCAGTCTAGTAAAGTAGAGTTGAGTACCAATTTTGGCAGTTCCGCTTGAAGTGTATAAATAGATGTTAAGTAAAATATTGCTTACTGAATAGCAGTGTAGATCAGACTTCAGTCTAATCGTGATATGAACTGGTCATACATGCAAACTTGCTTGCCATTTGCAGGATAAAATAATAAATTTTGTATTAAAACATGAGTAAATTTTTAAATACTTACAAAACATACTGTTTTGTAACAAGCAGAGACTTATGCTTCCGGTACCTCATTCAAAATGTTTGGACAGCTTAGTATGACTTATCAGTTATCACTAGCTACGGCTTATCAGTAATGCCATCATGGATAATTAATGTGCATGTCTCATAAAACCTGAAAACCTGCTGTCTCACAATAATTGTCTGCCAATTGACCTTATCTTGCACTTGGCACTGACCACATATTTTGTTGCACAAAGTAGAGTTTCACTTGTTGTTACTTTGAAATATAAATATAGTTTTTGTTGAAATAGTTTTTTGAATGTTTCTAAAGAATTGTTTCAAAAAATGTAAATTTTCAATAGGTATAGGTAATCATCATACTTGGATTTTTCTCGCAAAAGATGGTACACATGTACATTGTATATTATTTAGTAATAGAAAATCTAGTAAATTAATTAGCCGATAATAATACTATAAAACTAAACAATGTTTTTTTCAATACTGTAAAGTCTGTGTAACTAAAACTTACAATGTGTTTCTGATCAATCAAAGAATGAAAGTTTGTTCAATGTTTCTAAAGAATTGTTTTAAAAAATGTAAATTTTCAATAGGTGTAGGTAATCATCATACTTGTATTTTCCTCGCAAAATATGGTACATTGTATATTATTTAGTAATAGAAAATCTAGTAAATAAATTAGCCAATAATAATACTATAAAACGAAATGATGTTTTTTGCAATACTGTAAAGACTGTCTAACTAAAATTTACAATGTGTTTCTGATAAATCAAAGATCGTTTAAAAGACAAATAATCATCATTATTGAATAGAAATACTTTGATGCCCAAAGGAGGTCATATTGTTAAAAGTACCAGAAGCTAGGACCTGGCAGCAAGTGACTCTGCGTGTGTGACTATTGCAGATCATGATCACTCCACACATCCCATCCTCATGCATCAGTGGTTTGCCAACCTTTCAGACAAACATGAAATTATGTAATGAATGCTCTGGATGACGAGAATGGCACATCCGAGCAGTTTAATAATAATTTGCACTGTTTGCTAGAAGAATATATCAAAAGTAATCGATTGAGGGAGGACTGTGTTTAGTATGGAAAATATGGTTCAAATTGTATGTGTCCTCTAGGCAGACAGACTGATATCAAATTGATATTGAACAATATGAAAATTGTAGTTATCACAATAAGTACATATTTTCCATGGAGGTAGAGGAAAAAGAAAGGTTAGGAGACGAGATATGCAGATGTGCGCACTACATTTTACCTTACCCTTTTCGCATTTCTCATCATTTTCTTTTTCTTCTTTTTTTTTTGAATAAATACCATGGTAACTATACGCATTTTCAAAGTGCTTATTTTTACAAAAACCCATCCTTCTGTATATTATTTTATTAATGAAGGACTTGAATGTTAATTAATAGTCGGCATTTGTCACCTATTCAACAGCACATTTCTTACTCTGTACCCACTTTCACTTGTGCTTAATGTAACAAGATATTATTTAAAAATTACTGAATTCTGTTCTTCAATATAAATTATAAAGTATTATAATGTAATTCAAGTAGCTGTCATACTTTCTCTGGGGTTTCTTGAATTTCACCCACCTTTAATCTTTCTTTTTTATTTATTCACTATCATTATTGCTATGAAGTGACTGAGTAGGAGCAGATTTATATAGAAACATCAAACATCAGTGATACACAGTAATTTATGTTCTAAGCTTATTACTTTAGAATTTAGATATACATGTAGTCCCAGATAGAGAAATGATACGCAGGTTATGCATTCTCTGCAAAAGAGGATACAAAATTTAATTACACAAAAAATGTTAAATAAATTGTTTACTTACCAAATCAGTCTTTGGTTTTTATTCCAACTTTCAAATATGAATTAATCAGTAAACATTACAAAAACAATTCTTATAACTTTCATTACATTTAAAAGAGTAAAATGATCCAAATATAAACCACATTCCTGTTAGGTCAGACCAGGGCTTATCAACAATAAAGTCACACGTGTTTTGAGGAAAAGGGAACTCGCATGTAATTACTGCAGTTAATCAAACAGGAAACGAGAGTTCATCACCTGCAGTGATTATAGCTGATAAAAATCGGCTGTATCCTTGGTTTTCAGGGGATTTTCTGTAACTGTTATGGAAGTACATTTTGTATAGAAAAGTAGTGTACACTTATATGCATATGAGCTTCCAGAGATCATAACAATGGTAGTCCAAATCTGTTTGACAGAATGCTACATATACAAAAGAGATTTAAAGCATGCTATTGTAATTTCATGCCTTGCATTAACCTACTGATAAATTCTGGGGAAAATTGAAATCTTCAATGATCAGTAATCATGTAGTGGCCAGTATAGTTATCAACTCTGCATGCATCCTATCCCAGCTTATCAAATTAATTGGCCATAAAAATAAATAGTGGTCAGCCTCACGTCATGGGGGCTAATTAGATGGTAATATAATCTGTTATGTGCTCTGTGAGAATAAAAATTATAAAGAAAGCAAGAAAAGTTGAGTCAGTTAAGCATTTAATGTGTCTATTATTACTGGTACATGCATAATGTAATAAACGGTGTTTAAAATATTTATTTATTGTGACTTCTTTTTTTAATGTGTTATACTGCTCATCAGTTTTCTATCATCACTTACAGATGTATTTCTTGATGGTTGCAAAATGAAATAAAAAAAGTTCTATTTCATGAATTGGTTTTCTTGTGAGAACAAAGTTTTTTTGCACGATACTTAATAAAATGTAGTTTAATTATTGTTGAAATTCGCAAATCTATCACATTATAGAATAAGTATACAGGAATATCTTGCAACATTTTGTTCAGTGATTTATTCAGTCTAACCCGTGTCTGTAAAGCAGTGATCCAAGCAACTAAATCAAAGTGACCAAAATAAACAGGTGACCGTTATGCAGGTTTTCAGACATAAAGCATTCAGAAATCCCAACCGAATTTATAATAACTTATTAAAATAACTCTAATAATACTATATCACATATAAGTCACATTTAATAAAAGTATATTTTTTTAAGGTGATACTAATACGTCATTCATACTGTTTGGTAGCTGTCAAGTAAAGGTGACTCTGTCTGCTAGCCGCATTAGACAGATCACACTATATACAAGTGACTGTTAAAATATATGTATGAAAAATATACTTCACGTTTCTGTTTGCAAGTCTTAAAAAAGAATTTAAAGAATTCAGGTGAAGAATAATTAAACAAACCAGAGAGAATTCACAAACAGTTATCACAGTAGGTTATGAAAATATCAAATGTCAAGCTTACTATGCAATCCTGAATATCGGTACTAAACCTTTTATTTGTACATGCAAATTATATCGAGCTACTTCGAAATGAAAATATACACACAAATTGAGTGAATTCTCAATTTTTTGAAGATAGTCAACAACGTTTTTCATGGTGTAACACTATGTATAAGTTAGAGTTTATTAAGTCATATTTTAAAAATTAAGAAACCCAATAATCTACTGGTAACTACATTGCCCGATTTTTGAAAGTTCTTCAACAAAATAATTTAAAACAAAATTTACAAAAATCATACTCACATTTTTTGTTTATTTGGTAGAACCCCAGCATGTCGGAAGTGTGCTCCCCACAATTCTTTTCACCTCATTTTGTGGTGATGGGGAGAGTTAACCACCCATGTAAAAGTAAAACACTGTACTGTTTGATTTAAAAATCAATATCTAATGTGGAGATAATTACATGTATCTGTATTATGCGGGTACAAACATGACGTTATCCTGAATTCTTAAACATTTTATAAATTACAATATTCTACATTATACGTGAGTGAAACTCAATTATAACACGATTAGCACATTATCTAACACAAGCTATATAATTATCATATTAAATAAGGTGTCTTGTGTTCACCAGAAATCAATATCAGGTTAATACTTACCATTATTAATGTGCCATAAAACACAATTCATTCATTTATTGATACAATGTAACCTATTTTTTCATTCTTTTATGTACATGTGTTAATAAATGCATACACTTACATGATGTTTCACTATTCATTGTTCATTTTAGCTAATTAAAAAAAAACTTGAAAAGTTCGTGATATCGATATGCCGGTAAATAACACTGTCACACAGTGCTCTTTCTTTGTTTATAAAGCTGTGTCGAGGTAAATTTCGCTTTAGTTAAAAACGTTTAAATAGAAATCCACTTATTCAAAATCAAGAATATTAGAATCGCTAAAATAAAATCAGGACCAAAATCTTGAAATTTGAATGTACGCGAAAAAGAAAATATAATACAGTATTTCCTCAAATCATAGTCTTCTGTAAGGATATCATTTACAAGTTATGCCAGAGAGAAACATTCTTGCATATCTGATTGGCATTTCCGGTGATTTTGCCCATGCCGGAAAAACTGGTCTAGCACCCCTCCTACGCAGACGACTCTCGTAATGTTATAAACATTGTGACGTCACTTTCTTAAACACAACGTCGGAAAATCGTTTGTTTTTCATGATAATTCATCATTTTGATAAGTTTGCTGTTAGAAATCTACTTTAAATTTCAAAACGGCATGCAAGAAACTTGGCTCAGATGGAAATATCGGTCACCACGGGTAACTGTTTTGCAGGAGGTCGGCAGAGCCTCGTTCCCGCCAAAACAGTTACCTTCGTGACGGATATTTGGATTTGAACCTCCTGCTCATGACAGAAACTATTAATCCTCTGAAAATTGAATTGAAATTTTAAAATGTAACTTAAAGCTGCATGCTCTTGTTCACAGTTTCTGGTGAACATTGTAAATCATCAAAACTATATACATGTATATAAACATGTTTAAAAAATAAAGTGTAAAACTAAATGCTAGAATCAACAACATAATTGAAAATCAGTATAGCAATTTGAGAAAATCTGCTAAAAATGTTGGTGAGTAAAAGTAGTTTGACAGAACCGCTACACTATATGTCTATATAAGGATATCAAAACAAACGATTTACAGTAGACGAAACGTAACAGTTAAATACACAATAAGCGATTCAGAATGATACACAATATCTCGACTATTCGGAGAATATAGAGAGCTATTACAGTCACTTGTGCGTCGGCGTCGGCGTTGCAGATTTGCTTAAAGTTTTGCATGCTAGGTACTGTCATGCACATATCTCAGTAACCACTTATGATATTGACTTGAAACTTTGTTAATGTCTTTAGGGGTGTCACACAGTCAAGTCAGATAACTCTTGTATAAATTAAGTATAAATTATGGCCCTTGTTTGACTTTGAAAATTTGGTTAAAGTTTTGCATGCTAGGTACTATTATGCACATATCTCACTAACCACTTATGATATTGACTTGAAACTTCGTTAATGTCTTTAGGGGTGTCACACAGTCAAGATGGATAACTCGTGTTAAAATTTAGTGCAAATTATGGCCCTTGTTCGACTTTGAAAATTTGGTTAAAGTTTTGCATGCAAGTTACTATCATGCACATATCTCAGTAACCACTTATGGTAGTTATATCAAACTTAGCAATAGTGTTTAGGGGTACATTTTGTATCAAACAATTAATTTACCAAAAATTAAATATATAGTGATAGATATTGACTTTTTTATGATTCAACTTTCCTAGTTTATACTTAAGAGTCAGCAGAATTTTGTTTTGCTATTATACTGATAAAAGTTTTGTTTTATTAGCAAGCACCCACAATAGTCGAACTTGCTGTCTTATGGACAGCTCTTGTATAGTTTACCTGGCACAAGGTACAAGAGTCAGCTATTAGGAGCTATATATTGCTGTACGTATTTCTTACTAATTATGATTGAATATTTACTAAAGTATAAAAACACTTTCAGACAATATTTGATTATTCACACATGATACTGGGTTTGGCAGACTGATTTGTGTATGCAAACGTATGAAAAGTCAGGTGAAGAGTCATCTTTAACTATACATGTATATATCACACTTTCAGGATTGTTATCTTACCAGCATGATGTCCCAATTAAAAGTCATGGCAAGTGAATAATATCTGATAAGCCAAGAAACAGTGCAATATTATGCATCTGTGCTTTCATGTAGTCCTAGTTTTATAAACTGTTGATAAAAACAAACAAATAATGGCATTTATTAAACAAGAGGCCCAAGAAGCATTGCAAAACTAGCTCAAACAAGTTTTGTGAAAAAAATTGACCTGTAGTGTCATTATTATTATACTGTGAGGTCATGATTTGAATGAGATAATATAATGTTAATATGTGATGAGTTTTGATATTACTAAAACCACTAATTTTTCCTTTTAAAAAAATGAAGACGTTTTCCTGTTCTTGTAAACTATATGTTTTGATAAATGCATGTGTATCAGGTAAAAGACCATAGAACATTTTTCTAAGGAAATAATGAGCTGATTTGATCATTCTCACATCCCTTCACCAATTTATGAGTAATACAAGATTATAGGTGTCACTGAGTAATTTGTTATAAGATAATATCACTAAACACCTGACACTTGGGTTATTATCTCTAATTTACCTGGCATGTGGTATTCTAAATGTTCTGCATGGTGGTACATTTTGTAATTCTATGTCTATGAATTGCTTTCCCTCCATGAAATTCTTTTATCACTCTTTTACAGGTCATCTTTAGATTGGATTGGACACATCATTACCAAATTAATTTTGTCAGATGTAACTAGAATTGGAACAAGTGCACAGATACTTTGCCCAAAAGAAATATTAAAGGCTCAAATAATATACAACATACATCTTTATATCATATTAATTTTACTGCATCTATTTAATTACACAATTCACTTAGTTGTTTGCATAGATTAATTAGGAAATCTCAGGAATGTCAACTGCCACTTTTACACAATGTACTGCCTTCATCAAGTTTGTAGTTTTTCATCAAATTGCAGCACATTTTTTTAAGCCCTAGAAAGTGATATACTTAATGCTGCTGCATAGTTCTGAAACAATATTGCCGCTAATGGTCTATACTATTACAATAATTAGCTATATTCAGTGCAAATACATTATGAGCCATAGCCATTTCGTTCAAAGCAATCTACTATTTTCTTGCTTCTTGTCATGTTTTCACTGGTCTTAGCATGTAAGAACATGTCATGGGTTCGTTAGTGTTTTGTCGAATTAGGCATAGTTTATGTGTGAATTAGGCACAGTTTATCATTGTGTAGCATGCTGCGATAGGTATTGTCAGAAATTTGAATCGCGATAAATTACAATACAACGCAAAACTGTATTGCGATATGTATTGCAATATATTGAGAGTGAGTAACTCTTACAAAAATATATTTTGAAGTTTTCATACTTGGTAATAATATGGTTATAAAGTAATTGAAACATTCCTGGTACAGAAAAGTCACTAATGTTTATTTGTTTACTTCTTTAGTTTTGAGATCGAATAATATGCCGCCCGTTATTACGATGTCTAGTGTCCGTCATTGTCGTCACGGAAAAAGCACACAACTTATTCAAATTCAAGTTTCAGCTAATGAATGAAGGCGAAATTGCAGTTTTTATTTACACAACAAGAGGGCCAAGATGACTCTGTATCGCTCACCTTAGTACAAGTCCACTTGCCTGGTGCGTGTGGTCAATATTGACCCAAAAGGCATGATTTGAACAAAGTAGGTTGAAGACCACTAGACAATGTTATATACCAAACAGGTTTTCCTATATAAGCCTATGTAAAACAAGTGAACCCCCGGGGGACCAATACTGACCCAAGGGGCATAATTTGAACAAACTTTGAAGAGGTGTACTAGGCAATGCTACAAGTCAAATATCTAACCTCTAGGCATTGTGGTTTCAGAGAAGAATTTAAAAGTTTTTCCTATATAAGCCTATGTAAAACTAAGTGACCCCCTGAGCGGGGTCAATTCTGACCTAAGGTCATAATTTGAACAATCTTGGTAGAAATCCACTAGACAATGCTACATGCAAAATTTCTAAGCTGTAGGCCTTGTGGTTTCAGAGAAGAAAATGTTTTAATTTTTTTCTATATAAGCTTATGTAAGACTAAGCGACCCCGGGCGGGGTCAATTTTGATCCGGGGTCATAATTTGAACAATCTTGATAGAGGTTTACTAGACAATGCTACATGACAAATATCTAAGCTCTACGTAGGCCTTGTGGTTTCAGAGAAGAAGATTTTTAAAGTTTTCCCTATATACGCCTATGTAAAACTAAGTGACCCCGGGTGGGGCCAATTTTAATCTGGGGGTCATAATTTGATCAATCTTGGTAGAGGTCTACTAGGCAATGCTACATGCCAACTATCTAAGCTCTAGGCAATGTGGTTTCAGAGAAATAAATTTTTAAAGTTTTTCCTTTTTTTTTGCAAAAGCAACCAAAGTTCTGCATGGAATGGAATGTTTTGAACAATTTGGTAGCTTCATGCAAGGAACATCCCTGCAAAGTTTCATCAACATAGGCCCAGTGGTTTCAGAGGAGATGTTATTTGAATAAAAAAGTTGACGGATGACGGACAATCATTCATTAGAAATAACGCTGCACGGGTGACATCATAACGTGAATTGCCATATACCAGTATACCGGTTTTATTACGCAACCCTAGTAGCATGTTTGTTTATAAGTTTCATTTTAGTTCTTTCCTGGTAGCATCAGTTTTGGACTATGATTGTATGAAACTGATTTAAAATCCAAATCAAATACAACACTAACAAACGAACTACACGACAGTCACATGATGGATTGGTGTTTTACATTGCCAGACTTGTTTTACAGGCACTTGTTCTTATTAAATACCCTGTTCCATTTATGTTTTATCAAGACATCCTGCTTTCAATATGAACTCTCCGTTTTATAATGTGAATGGAAGTTTAATTTGCGTAAATGTATAAGGAAAATATTACCCCTTACCCTATTGATGGCAAATGATCCATTAGTCTGATCATGATCTGCACTGTTCTTAGTCGGTCAATAGACTTTTACTTAGGACATCTAGCTTTGAACAATTAATGGTACTGTTCAAATTAAAAGATGGGCAAGTCTATTTTAGAAAATTAGCAATGTACTAATTTAAACTGCAACTGTCACCAATAATAGTTACACTAGGTGATGCCATGATAGCACTGAAACCAGACGGAATTCAAAAGTAAGTCCCAAAATGAAAAAATGTATTTTCTTTTCTGGGTGGACTCTAGCAACAAGTTATGGGCGTTACAGAAGCTTATGGACGGAATCTGGCACTTAGAAATTTTTGTGAGGCGTAATTTTTGTCTTAGATTCTGGAAGTGGGTGGAATTCAGTGTGAGGTGGAAAATTGAACTTAGACACAAAGCAGTTTTGATGAGTTTCCAAGTATTTCATAAAAATCAGAAATAACAGGTGTATATTCAATGTAACTAAGATTATTACATGTCCGAATAAGATGGTACAAAACTATTCAATTTGATTTTTTCATCGTTGAATTTTAGATATAAGACTGTTATTAAACTTAGAAATTATCCTGTTCTGTTTTAATCATAATTTGGGACTTAGAAAAAATTAACTTTGTTGTTGACTTAGTTGTACATTCAAACCTGTGTCAAAGACCACCTCCAAACAAAGACCACCCTTCGAATAACGACCAGTTTGGGGGGAACCATGCATTATTCAATGTTATGTAGACACCTGTGAATAAAGACCAATAAAAGGTTTGACAGTTTGTTAACAGTTTCAAAACTTATATAAATCAGAGTGAAATCTTAAAATGCTCATCAGAATTGGTGGATTAAAAGATATATATAATATAATTTGACAATGCTTCAGAATAATATTTGGAAAATTGTGTACTGCCAACTTGAAAAAAAATCATTGAAAAACAGTAACAGGTAACAAAAGTTCTGATATAATCATGCATTTGAAAATACAAAATTAAATACAAGTCATGTACTTCCAAACTATTACAATTTTCTTTGTTCCTTTTACAATTGATAATTCAGTATTATCAGGACATGAGATTGGGGGAACCACATCATTAGTATAAGCATAATTTATTGCTATCAATTTCACAGGGTCATTAATTAATTAGTCCCAACGTTGTGAAGCTCAGAGGCTTACCAGAGAGTGATTTTCAGCAGAAAGTACCCTTGTATAACATAGTGTATACATTTCACAGACAGATAATCAGGAGGCGGGGTCATTCAGCGAACTTGATCATAAAAAAATAGCATGCAAAGATAACACCCAACATCCTTCTCTGTACAATCACCACCTGGAATCTCAATGAAGCAGGATTTATAAGCAAGGGGTCATTTTGATTTGTTGATTCGAATGTAAGAGAGTATGTGTTTGTAAGAAATGTTTACATGTGAAAGGAATACTTTCAGTTTTGTGAACTTTGTGCTGAGCAGGACAGTATCATTTGCATAAAAATGATTATTAATCTAAATATAAAATGATGGTGCGAACTTAGGATTTGATAAATCAGCTTATGCTGTGCGGCAAAGGTATAATATTTTATTCATGTACTCTATGTATATTTTCTAGATTAGCAATTATTGAAGCTTTTAAGTAATATGTTTTCATTAAATAAAACCATAATTATTATACTAGAGATATAATATAATACATTGTAATATTGCAGTTTAAATACATTTTTTGATGACTTAGATACTAAACAAAACTTTTGCCAGTAAACTTGATGACATTTTCACTCCCAGTGAGGATACTTGTGACCTAATGTTGTAACCGCATGTATGGTCTTCTTCAGACCTGGTTTCACCAAGCAGGAGTGGCCTATATTCCTGAGGGGGACTGGAAAAGGTAGACCAAAACCTGGAGATGAAAGCAAACCAGTCTTGGACCAGGACAGGCTTGTAGTATTATAATAAGAGGTATATAGTCTTCACCTTACTTTGAGTATAAACATTGATAACTACAATTTTTCATTCATAAGTTACAAAATAGTTGCTAATACAGGTCTCAACAGTGTTTACTGGATTCTTAGACTAGAATAACCATAATAAGACTAAGTAGAAAAAAGTGTTTCAACATATTAAAGGCAGTGTTTGTTTGCATTATGCATTTTCTTTGTAGAAACAAGTTTTTAATTGTTTTTTCAGAACATATGTTCAGCTGGGCTGGGAGACTGACCTTAATCATGCAGTTACAGAGCGAAAGCAACTGAAAAAACTTAAATGTGGAGATCAGATCTGTCATGTCTGTGTGGGAGTACAGGAAAATCTATAAGTAATTTTTTGCACAATAATAAAGGACGTGCATTTTCCTTTTTAAAGCTATGTCTGTATTATATCTCTGGGGTGCAGTTTTGTACAGTGTGACTGAGCATTCTTTTTAATATTTGGTCATTTGAGGTACCTCAACTTGATGTAAATATGGAAGTTTCGTCATTTATATATTAATAATTCATTTATGAAATAAAAGCCGTTCCAGCGGTGTTCATCGTTTAATAAACAATGATTTGGAGTACTGATACGCAGTGGTTAATAACATAATTTTTCTACTCTTTGTATATAGAGACAAAATCGGGAGTCATGTTACAATAACATATAATACAACTACATGTAGGAATAAAATGTTTTCTTTGTTTAATACATGTGTAACATTGTCCAGAAGGTAATTAATACTACGATAATTTTTCCAGGGTGCCCATGATCAACTTTGGGCCTAAAAAGGAAAAGAGAAATCATCAGCGGAAAGGTAGTATGATTATGCTATTTAAAGAGGTCGTCTATTTTCTAAATGCTCATAAAATAAATATGGAAAACCAGTAAAATGTTAACCTGTATATTTATTAAATTATAATCTTTTACAGTATATGTATACATACAGAACTAAAATAATATGTGCCTTAAAATTATAAGAACTAAAATGTGATGCACAATGCTAAAGACTGCTTACGCTTGACGAAGTTTATTGACGTTAGCAGGTTGGTTGGGACAACGCCTCACTTGTCTGTCAAGAATGTCCCAGACCTGCTTGATTGGGTTCAGATCAGGACTTTTAGCCGGCCAGGCATCGATGAAATTAATCTTATTTGTTGTAAGAAAAATTGCAGTGTCTTTAGCTGATCTCCAACAGAACAATATTCCACCGACAGAAACCAACACTTTAGTCAATTATATGCGCCGCCATTTTCTGTTAACCTTTAGCCATAATTTTTGCACTAAATGATGCATCATGGAACACTCTTAAACGCATATGTAACAATGATTCCCTGATTCATTTTCATCCAGCTAAGCTATGTTCAAGCAAACTTAGCAGAAGTTTCTTATTTTGTTTAGTATATGTGTATGTAATTGATGGAATAATTGATATTCTGTAATGCATATATAGGTGATATTATAACATAAGAGTTTACACATTTTGCAGGAAAAAGTTGATCCGGCTCTCGTTGAATAAAACAGGGGGAAAGTGTATTACGTCCAGATAATAGCAAAAACAGTGATTTACTGCTTCAAACCAATAGGGCAGATAAGAGAGAATACCTTCCTACATCAGCAAACACAACAGTCATTCATACCAAATATGAAAGACATTCAGGAATTTGATGAAAAATTCATCATTTGCTATATGATGGGGATTTGTAATGGTATACAAATAGTTGTAGACAAGACATCCATGGTTATGTCTGACCAATTGTCTGTGATTAAAGATTACATAAACATTTACACAAAACCGATTGAATTGTAATTCCAGTAAAGTCTAAATCTCGGCCTTGAGCTACGACCTTTTCGTGTTCCTCGATTTTTTCTGCTGTTTTACAATTAGCTAATAGTACATTCACGGCTCAGTGCTTGAAATCGGACTTTATATACGCACACTTTCGATAGATCTCATTTTATTAATTAACATAATAAAAATGTACACACATATATCACTTTTTCAGTTTAAGCTCAATTGAGCACATAGGACTTAGCAAATGAAAATATGTGTTACCTTTGGAAAATAAATATCTTATACTTTTTTATTATTTTACTGTTGCCTTCTTGAGTTTTCTTGGTCTGAGAAATAAAAAACATGTAAGGTGACGAGATAGAGGAATGTTCCTCTATGTTAGAAAAATATATCGAACAAGAAAGATAGAGGAATGTTACTCTATGTTAGAAAAATGTATCAGATGAGAAAGATAGAGGAATGTTACTCTATGTTAGACAAATGTATCAGACAAGAAAGATAGAGGAATGTTCCTCTATGTTAGAAAAAATACATAAAATGAGAAAGATAGAGGAATGTTACTCTATCTTAGAAAACTGTATCAGACAAGAAAGATAGAGGAATGTTATTCTATGTTACAAAAATGTATCAGACGAGAAAGATAGAGGAATGTTACTCTATGTGTGAAAAACAGAGGAATGTTCCTCTTTCTCTGTTAAGACCAAGTACTGTTGCCTTTGGTTTTCAATGTACCCCCGGAAAAAGGACAAATGGAATTTCCTTTTTTATTCTGGAAGGCCTTTACAGTTGTTTTCTGATGTTATAGGTCCATGGCAATGTGATAGAGAACTCAGAAAGCTGCATTTACATCAAGTTTGACAACGTATTTAAGGAAAAGTTAAATGACATTTTCCCAAGGTTTGTTCCAATTACATCTACTTACATAGAAGTTATTTTGCATAATTATTTACCAAACACTCGTAGATATTCTCTGATATTCCTATAAGTGTGTTTTATGTTAACTTTGTCATCCAAATGTAAACAGAGGTATCACATTAGTTATGATTACGAGATACAAAATTAGAAACCCAGCCTCAAAATCAAAGGTAAACCCCACCCCCAAACCTACTGTGTATGGTCCATGTGGCATGAAAACAAGATATTAAAAGCAGGAGATAGAGGGCATCCCCCTGTATTCAAATACTAGAATGACTAGCACTGTAGTGAGGCTTTCAGGGGATTCACCAGGGCTGTTGTGTAGCTGGTATAGCTAATTTTTATTTTATCAAAATCTTTATTCAAATCAAACATAGGCTTTATTCTGGTCTATCTCATCTCTGCTCTTATATATAAGTATAACCAGTAGAGCTACTATGTATTACAGGTTAGAGAGTGTGATACAGAAGATTGGTGATGGTTCAGAGAAGATAGACATGACAAGAATGGGCAACCTGGTCCAGAGAAAAGTCCTAGATGCCTTGTCTTGTGTAGGTTTATTTATGAATATTGTGATTGCAAACAAAGTCTGTGTTGTTAGTGTTGTTAGGCATTAATATGATTTTGATCTTGAAAATGTTTTGAGCTGTTCCCCTGGAATCTTGAAGACTGGCCTCCTGTACATGTTCTTTACATTTGATAATTTAAAAAATGTTAAATGGGGATAGCACATATGTTGAAAAGCACTTGGATTTCAAGCCTACCTTTTGCAAAGCACTTACATTTATAAGAAACCTGTAATTATTTATTTATAAAAAGTGGTTTGTAAAGTTAGTTACATATACTTACAAATTGCTTTAGAAAATTTATATTATTGTAGCTACCAAAGATACTATATGTGTATTGACATATAGTCAAGATCTGTATGAATCTGACCATCTGACTTGAAATCCCTATAACTCCTCATTAATTTGGGGTCATGGATTCAATCCCCACTACCCACCATGTAGCTTTTATGTAAGAAAATGGGCAGGTTCTTGCAAATATTTAGAATGATTGTCTACTACTGGTCTGGCTCAGGAATAGTTTGGTAAACTTTTCACTTGTAAATAAATTAAATACTCTTGAAAAAGGTGTTAAACCCCAAGAAAAGGAATATGTATGAATGATTTTGATTGTTTCATATATTAATGTGTTCTTTTAGTTATTTGTAAAGTGTCAACATGTTTGTTAATATTTCAGATGGAGGACCGACCACATGATAAGATGGCATCTTTTCTTATCGGGGATTTTCTCTTCAGTAACTCTCAACAAGATGTAAGTATTTATGTTTGTGACATGGGTAATGACATTGCACAGTTTGGACAGACCTTGGAAAATGCTTTAAGTTAAGGAATCTTTGTAAAAAATGCATTTACAGGCTTAGGGTTATATGGGTCTTGACTCTCAAATTAATATGTTTACTTGACTTTGAGTTAGTGCTAAGACATTCTTGTGACACTTTGTAATGGCGACAAGTGATCCTGCCTTTATGCCAAGTGCAGATCATGATCAGCCTGTAAATCCTTGAAGTCTCGTCATGACCTGCACAGTTCCATATTCAGTCTATAAATGTTTACTGAGCACCCCTTGGAACAAATAGTGGTACAGTCCACTTTGAAAGATGTACAAGTCCATTTTAGAGATTTAGGGGGACAAGGGACAAATTCTTAACTTGTTTTACAGTGGGGTTTTGGAAAGTAGTCTTCTCTAGGTTTTATAAAACCTGAAAAAAATCATCTAGTCAAAGCATTCTGAGGGCTTTGTTTTGTAGACAGTGTTGAACTAGAACACTTACAGCAAGGTAACCTCGTCTTTTTCACTAGGCTGCAAAAATCACTGTAATGCCCCGTATTTTATCCTGAAGTGTGCTCAGAAAATGCTAGAATTATAAGCAATTTTATAGGTGTACTGTAAATGATAACTTATAATAAGTAGAATAAATATTTTTTCCTAATTTTTCAGCTTGAGTGCCGGGTACAGACTGTTGAGTTATATACAAAGATGAAGACAGAATCTGAGTCGTATTGGGTTGGACTCGTAAACAAATATGTGATTGATAAACATCATGTGCTGGTAAGCTCTTTTACATTGCTATACAGAGGGTTATTTTTCTGTCATCTGGCTGTCTGTCTGTCTGTTACACACTTTTTGTTAGTCACACATGAATATTACTGGCCATAAAACTGTATCTGTCTTTAGATTTAGAACACAGATTGGCTACAATGAGGAGAAGTGTAACCTACAAGAAATGTAACTTTTGCAGTATATAGGTTCAACTTTTAAATGATGAAGAGCAAATAGGTTTGTCTATTCCTCGGGGAAAACATTCAAGGCTTATTTTCATACATAATGTATTTGCATTTGTTTATGATTGATGCAAGGATGTTTATATGTAAAACTATTCCAGGCCAGTGTATGGTAAGTACTTTAAGGTTAAGAAGGGTAGTGTTTTTTTTTACAATTTTGCAGGGTGGTGCATGATACATGAGCATGCCAGGGTTTCTAATTCATCAGTTTTCCTCTTACATGCTGTCTCTTAAGTTCTTTTAGTTGGGCAAGGATTTAAACTCTCTGGATTAATAGCCCGGTGCCATAGCGACTTAGCAAGATTTCCTTGAATGTTTTTATAAGATGGGCTAGATACATGTATATATTGAGAATAAAGCAAAGTTACCGACCACCCACTGATGCAGGAAGTTGGGTGAATTTTGTGGACTCTAAATATCCAAAAACCCTGTTCCAAGGTCATGGTCATAGGGGCTTGAGATAGTCAATTTTGTGCACTCTTAATGTCCTAATCCCCTGGTTTTGCATGGTCCAAGTTTCAGGTCTCTAGGTCAAGGTCACAGGGGTTTGTCATAATAAAATCCTGTGCTCTCAATCTTCAAAACCATTGGTCAGAATTTGATGATACTTCCCAGAAGTGATAAGTGCATGTACCATGCCTAGTTGTGCAGGTCCAATAACTTAAGCATCAAATGTTACATAAATTTTGTATACTGTGTCAGTGCGTTGATTGGGGAGTATTCATCACCTTCAGTGATAGTTCTTGTTAAGTCTTGATAGTGTCTAGCGAAGTAAATCATTGGCTTTGGCCCATGTCCCTAATCAAGCGATAAAGATTGCTGACTTGTTCAGGTTCAGGCCCCCAAAATATCATTTTATACATAACAGTCACTGACTGATGTAAAGGAGTTATCTTTTCATCAACCAACTGCATGACATTGTGTGTTTTTAGCTCACCTGAGCTGGCTCAGGGTGAGCTATTAGGATCGATGAATGTCCGTCGTCCGTCGGACGTCGTCCGTCGTCCGTCCACATTTAGTTCGTTAACACTCTAGTGGTCACATTTTTTCCTCAGTTGTCACGAAACTTGGTCAGGATGTTTGTCCCAGTAATTACTCGGACGAGTTCGAATATGGGTCATCTGGGGTCAAAAACTAGGTCACAGAGCCCAAAAATAGAAAAATCTTGTTAAGGCTCTAGAGGCTACTGTTTCAGTCCAAATATCCTGGCAATTTGTCAGAAAGGTTGTTTCTATGATTTCTAGCTCAAGTTTTAATATGGGTCACCTGGGGTCAAAAACTAGGTCACACAGCCCAAATATGGAAAAACCTTGTTAACACTCTAGAGGTAACATTTTCAGCCCAAATATCCTGGAAATTTGTCAGAAAGGTTGTTAAGTTGATTTCTAGCCCAAGTTCGAATATGGGTCATCTGGGGTTAAAAACTAGGTCACAGCCCAAATATGGAAAAACCTTGTTAACAGTCAAGATGTTACATTTTCAGCCCAGATATCTTTGAAATTTGTCAGAAAGTGCAGACCATGATCAGACAGCAAAATAATGAAAGTGCAGATCATGATCAGACAGCTAAATTATGAAAGTGCAGATCATGATCAGACAGCTAAATAATGCATAGCAAACAGTGCAGATCATGATCAGACAGCAAAAAATAAAAAGCTGACAGTGCAGATCATGACCAGCCAACATACAATGAATAGCTTACAGTGCAGATCATGATCAGACAGCAAAAAAATGAATAGCCAACAGTGCAGTTCATGATCGGACAGCAAAATAATGAGGCCTAGAGCTTAGATATTCAGCATGTGGCAATAATTGACTCTCTACCAAGATTGTTCAAATCCTGACCTCAGGGTCAAAATTAACCCTGCCTGGGGGGGGGTCTTTTGATTTTACATAGGCTTATTAAGAGGATATCATGAGCCAAAGGTAAAAATTGATCCTTTCTGCTATTAATAACCTTTTTATTTTTGCCAATGGTAGACAGGTGAGCGATACAGGGCCATCATGGCCCTCTTGTTTACTAAAAAGAATCAGTAATGCTGTGTCTGTGACCCCTGATTCAGTTTTTAATTGGATGTTGCTCTCAAACAAGGTTGAATAGCCTTGCTTCCCAGTTCACAATGGACTATGTGATTCTGAGATTTCCTGCATTGCTTTGAATCCCTTTCTTGAACATTGGTGGCTGACTCCAGTCTCTTACAGTACTGTTACAGTTGTAAAATGTAAGGCTGCTGAAAAGTTAGTAATTGCATTAAAATTCAGAAGTTAAATTCAGCAGTAAAATGTTTCCATCATAACTAAGCAGTTTATTGGGCAGTGGTTTGAATAGTCAAATCATAGAATCTATCATTAAGCCCAATTTCTCTTTTGAATGATATATTAGTTGTATGGATCAACAATGTCCAGTGAGCCATGTATGTACTTTAGCCTAGTAATATATGAATTACTATGGTGAACATTGAGGAGAACTTGTAAGTCACACCTAATAAACTGTTGTTGAGCTATACAGGTTGCATATATTTTACAGATTATAGGTGAGCCAAGTAAGGTAGAACAAGAAGAGCTTGCTAAGACAGAGAGTGAGAGAGTGGAGAAACAGAGAGGTGACCTGGGAAAAGATGGTCTTCAACAGAAAAGTGAAAAGTTAGCTAAGGCCACTGAGGATAATGAGGTATTTACAAAACATGCAATTCTTTTTACAATATTTGTTGATGGAACTAGTCTTTGAATTGCTCTATGTTGCATATATGACATTCATGGATGAGTTTGCCACTCAAAGATACATGTAGTTAAATTTTCGAAATTCACATAGTTTACACAGAGATATATTACTGTTCCAGTAGGTTGTCTGATAATTGAAAAATAGAACTTTTCTTAGGTTGAAAGAATATTGACAACCTTCTTAGGTGTTATTGTAAAAGTACTTTCATGTGTTAAAGTAAACCCTAATTAAGGCAATACATGTACTTTGTTCAACTTTGTACATGTTTATTTGGTAAGTGGTGAGGAGATCTGTTGATTTTGTTCTGTGTGCCTGCCTGCCTGCCTGCCTGCCTGCCTGCCTGCCTGCCTGGATAACTCTTATACCCCTTCCTGGATTTTCATAAAACTATGTAGAAAGTGTCCGTATGAAGTCTAGTTGTGCATATTATAAATTGGGGTCAAAGGTCAAGGTCACAGGGATTTGAATAGTAAATCTTGCCTGCCCTTCTTCTCAAAAACCTCTTGCCTGATTTCATAAAATCTTTGATGGAAGCATCACTATGAAGGCTAGTTGTGTATATTTTAAATTGTGGTCACTAGGTGAAAGTTCAAGGTTGTATGTTATTTGGTGAAAAAAAACTAAATAAAAACAATAAAGATTAAATTTGAATTATTGTACATGTAAATAGATCTGGTGAAGATATATTTATCTTCAACCAAAGATGGAAATTTTCATTGAATCTACTGATTTCAGAAAGAGGCTCCAGACTCAGTGCTGACCAGTGTAGATGTTCCAAGTGTGGACTCCATTCATTTCCATCCCATAATTCCAAGCTGTAACAGGAAGTTAGATGCAAATAACAAAGAGGCTGAGAAACAGAATCCTGCATTTCCATTGGACAATATTCCATTCAGATTCCAGCTGGACGATGTTCACACAAGCTTTGTGCAGGTTGGAAAAATAAATTAATAGTTTTATGTGTAACATTTATAATTGAATTGATGTTTGTCGATCATATTTTGTATAACAGCCTAAATAGAAAGTTGAAACTCAGCATGACAAAATAAATCTTAAAATTTATGTGACAAAGTGAGTTCTGTGGAATACCCCTATATTTATAGGTGTGTGAAGCAAATGGCAAGTAAGTTGAATTCTCAATTCCACAGAAAGTATTTGGCTTTGAACTGTCATTGGCAAAGTAAATATCTGACATTGAACTTAATTGTCACAACGGTTGGAATTAACTTAACCTGGCTATTATAATAAATTCACAAGTTTGCGAAACTTTCTGTCAATTTCAAAGTAATTTGTAATATTTAAGTTATAAATAATTCTGGTTTTGCCAGTTTTGCAGAAGATAATTAAATGTTGTGCATTGTGCTTAATATTCTGTGCTTGCTACATTTTAGATGCATGTGATGTTGGATTCTTCCTGCTTACCACAAGAGTTGAAATATTTCCTGCCACTGTACTGTGAGATACTGTTTGAGAGCCCTGTACTAAGGGATGGAGGTGGGTTGAACAGAGATGCCTGGTTATCTTTGTAGTATATGAGATTCAAAAGCTGGTGGTCACTGGTTCAAGCCCAGGAAGGAAGAGAGGTCTGAAGTGTGTATGGGAGAGTATGAGCAAGTTTGTAAGGAAGAGCTTGGATAAGTGGGTCTATCTGTATTAAAGAAAATTGGTCAAGTGAAAAATATGAGTATGCAGTCTGGTTTTCACTTTCAGATTTTCTTTCAAACTTTGACTGCGCGTAATAAAACAAAAAAGTCAGTGTAATTAAAAAAAAAAATTAATCTTAAAAGTAGATTATTCTATACTTGCTTTTAAACCAGTCTATGGATATCATAACAGTTACTACAAAATGTTTTGAGATAATTATGTGATTTCTTATGGAGCATTGCATTAAAATTCTATAAAACCTTTCAGAACTGTTTAAGTGTCATGAAGTTTTAGAGTTGACATAGTATACAGGAAAACCTGTGAACAAAGACCACTGAACCAAAGAAGCTATTCCGACCTTTATTGATGGGTTTCCGTTATTCATAGGTCCACACTAAACATGTATGATGTACTGTTTTCTTCCATCTGGACTATATGTACTTGTTGGTTCTCATTCAGAGCTATTCTTTGGCACAGGTTTCATCATAAATTCTACAATTTTTCCTGTTATTAACAGCCCTTACACAAAGAGTGTTATATATTAAAACATTTACTGATTAAAATTGGCCAAAAAGTTCATGTAGAAGTTGTATGTATAATACATGCAAATAATATTTGAATTAAATCCAGTTATATTTGATTACAGTATTGATATCCCATGAAGAGGTGATATCTCAGTTAGAGGCAGATACCCTCAGTACAGAGTCATGTCTGGGAGTAAGTGGGGGCAACTTTAGTTGTGGCAGTTATCCTCAGGTTGTCAAACTCAAAATACAGGTATGTTATAGTCCATTTTAAAATTAGTCTGTTATCAAACAGAATAAAGGTATGTAATAGTGATTCTTAAAATTCTTCTTTTATTTAACAGAATACAGGTATTACTAAGTTATAGTCTATTTAAAATTCTTCTGTTATCAGTTTTGAAATTCTTCTCTTATCAAACAGAATAAAGGTAAGCTATAGTCTGTTTTAAAACTCTTCTGTTATCAAAAACAATACAGGAACATTGTAGTCCTTGTCATGTTACAAACACAAGTGACTGGCCTGCAAGGCTTGTGGTTAAGGTTACTGACTTACAATCTGTGAAATATTTACTGAGGGTCATGGGTTTGAATCCCACTATGAAACTTGATTGGAGTTTCACAGTCATGTGTCACATGCTGTATTATACCTCTACTACATACACCTACGCTTTAGTTGAATTCATCCTAGAACTCTTGGAGTATGAATGTCAGTGGGAAGTCATAAGGGAGCTATCACTTGAAAACTTGAGTTCTTTACAGTGGGCCCTAAATGTAACTGTGAAAAGTCCTTTGTCCCAAGTGGCATACAAACTTGGGATCTCCAGTTGTAAAGCGGACACTAGCCTGTTGCCATAAAAGCTAGCTCAGTGGCAAGAAAGTATAAGTGCTATACATTGTATTATATCTCTACTACGCATAAGCTGAAAGTTACCATTCCCATTGATTCAGCATTTGAATGTAATTATAAAATAACAATTATAAATACTATAATAATTGTGGTGAACATATATTAGAGGCTTCTGATATGTTAATGATTATATGTATGCTTATTGACTAACAAGCATGGAACAAGTATGAGGTGATTGAGAGATACATCAGTACTGCAGTAACTGACAATATCTGTATGCAGTTGGCAAATAAAGATTTCAGGAAGTCTTTTACAGTATGTTACCAACATGGATCTCACAGTATTGTACTTGAATGTGCTATATATACATGTATGTTCCAATTCTATTCACACAGGTTGAGAAGGAGAAATATGAACTAGGAGTGAAGTGGCTACGTGAGATTCTCTACCAGACAAAGTTTCCTGCTGAAAGGCTCAAAGTTATTGCCAAAAGAATGAACAGTGATATAAGCCAGTACAAACGTAAAGGAAATGCTGTACTGAAAGCTCTCATCAGGAGTATAGTGTTCTCACAAGGTGAGTCTTCTCCCATTTTCCCTATAATTCTGTGCTACCAGTATCCCTTGGTGTATAAATACTAGTTCTTTGACTTTTGTAATCTGTAAGAATACCGTTCAGATGGTAGTAATTTACTTTCTTGCATATCGGATCGGCACCCCTCCTATGCCAGACGACTCTCGTGGATAACTTATGACTTAACGTTATAAACATTGTGACGTCAATTTCCCAAACACAACGGCGGAAAATCGTTTGTTTTTCATGATAATTCATCATTTTGATAAGTTTGCATTTAGAAATCTACTTTAAAGTGCAAGACGGTATGCAAGAAAAAGTTTCCATCATGAGACACTTGGCTCAGATCAAAATATCCGTCACCAAGGGTAACTGTTTTACGGGAACTCGGCAGTGCCTCGTTCCCGCCAAAACAGTCACCTTTGGTGACGGATATTTTGATCTGAACCTTGTGCTCATGACAGAAACTAATAATCTTGTCCATTCTAGTTAGACCCAACTTTTTGTGTTACCTTAACTAAGAAGTATTGAATTTTAGCAAGTTCATTTGCAAGCTTTCACAATTTGTAGTGATGTAGATGCCTTATTTAGTGTGATGATGATGTTTACAGGCCTGGACCTTTGCATTATTTTTTGTTTCCAATATTTGAATTTATTATTCAGTGTTTTCTTGCTGACAGAAAATAGGGTCACTATGATTTTGTCCAAGATAGCAGAGAGAAATTAAAAGTACATGTTGGACCACCCACATCTGTGGCTAAGTGGTTAGGGCCGCAGGCTTGAAATCACTAAACATCTCACTGATTGAAGGTCGCAGGTTCAAGCCACTTCTGTACAGACTTTTTGTGTGAGAAAGTTGCCAGTTTTATATGGAGGATGAGGGTCTAAGTACAGTTCCTTCCCAGAATCGATGGTTTGGTAAACTGTCCACCTGCAAATAACTGAAATACTTTTGAAATGGGTGTTAAACCTATTTGAAGAAAAAAAAGTTAGAGAGTTCAAAAAATGAAAGTATTTGTGAAGATGATTGTTTTTTGTCCAACACCAAGAAAAAATAACTCTCTACCATATTTTATCTTTGCAGACTGCAACCATCAAGTTAACAGCATGTTGAGACAGAACAAGTTCCTAGAAAGGTTGCTCAAAACACTGGAATCTGACCCAAAACAGGTTCTCTTTATTTATTTAATAATATACTAATTTGTTTATTCTTGAATGCAAAAGAAGTTCTTACAACTTAGATTAATCGCTCTCGAGACTCACCTCAGATGGAATGAACCCTGAAGAGAGAGAGGGAATGTGGAAATATCAGTCTTGACTTAGGACACAACGACCATCGCACTGGTGGGGATCGAAGGCAAAAGCGCTACCACTGTGCTACTGCCGCTCCACGCCCCATTTATTTATTCTGAAGGAATTATGAAAGAAATAAGAATCGGAATACCTAAACTAAGTGTTTATTGGTTTGCATGTGGAATATGTTGCGTAAATATACAGAATATAAAGTTGGATTTAATAGGTGTTGGAACACATAAAAGCAGTTGAAGAAAAATGTTACTAAATTTATTTTTTGTTGCAGAAAAGTACTGAACTGAGCAAAATACTTAGATTTAACATATTAGATTTGTAACAATGGAGTTCAATAGAAAGTTGGTACTGCATAGATTATTATTTAACACTGTAGAAATTAGTAGGGTTCAAATGTTGCATTTAGTTTGTGTATTTATAATATTTTTGATAAAGGCTTTTCTATTTGACAAAAATTAATTGAAATCTTTAAATTTCATCTTGAAAATTATGTTGCTTAGAACATTTGAACGTTTTTTTTAAAACAAAGTTGTTTTATCAATTTAGGTTGAGAAAAAAATGGAAGAAGTGCGTCATCTTCTAACAAATCCAAGTAATCTCACCGTCCACATGTCAGTGGATGTGAAGAAGTTGTCCGCTAGTGGCTACAAACCTGCAGACATCTGGTCAACTCTTGTACCCACAGACAGGCAAATCTCTCAGAGCCAAGTTATGCAAACCACACAAATCAGCAATGGCAGGCTAGTAAAAAATCAAATTGGTTTTAGTTGATAAGAATTTCACAGGTGGTTTTAGTAAATGACATGATAGTGCAATCAGTGTTTGTACTTGTATTTCAGTAGCTTTTCTGATATGTGTCCATGAATGTCCATTAAATAATAAATATATCTCTTTACAAGCGTTACAATAGTTTGCTTTCTGAAAATTGCTTGTAATTTGCTGGAGTTTTTACTTTAATTAGTTTAACAGGCAGTCAGACCTGTGTTAAAGGCCACCTCCTGTGCAATGTTAATCTAATAATAGAAATACCTGTGACTATAGACTAGCTGTCAACAAAAGCTGCCCTAGTTTCCTCTGACCTATTGTCTTTGTTCATAGGTTTGACTGTAGTTTGATAAAAACAACCGTGAATAAATGGTTAACTGTTTGTAATTTTGATATTTGCGCTGGTATGTAGGTATTTAAGGGTGTTCGCCGGAACTGTCAAAATAGTAAGCCACTGTTAAATTTCATGTATCATTATATACTGAGGTAAATGTCAAAATTGCTAAGTGGTTAACCCTATCCTAACATATAATATGCAAATGCGATAATCAAAGTGTTCCATTTTTCTGACCATATACCATCAGTTCTTGATAATAAGCTGGTCTTGAAAAATAAGACATTCTGGAAAATAAGCCACAAGTTTCTTGCATTGGAATTAGACTTAACAATTAGCCGGATTGAAAATAAGCCTCCAGTATTTTCTATAATTCAAATAATGTAGCCAATCATAATTCAAGTAAGAATGTTATTTCTTTTACAGTTGTGGAATGAAGAAGACATATAATTATGTTGTACCATTGTCTGACTGCAAACAGAAGTCAGTAATTGTTGGAGTAGGCTCTGTGGAGTCTTCCTATCTCATACAGGTAGGTTCACTGACTTTGATTCTCTTCCAAATGGCTTTAACTTTAACCCTGCTAAACATTGATAATTGACCATTTGTCAATTCAGATGCATGCAAGTGTGCTTTTTATATGCCTCTAAAGGAGGAATATGTGAGCCATCTGTTAATTGGCCATGCACTTAGTTTCTTGGCCAGTCTTAATGTCAGTTAGTCAATCGTGCATTTGTCGGGCCAGCTTTGCAGTCAGTGAGCCAGTCATGCAGTTGTTTGGCCAGTCATTCAGTTGGTTAGCTAGTCAAGCATTTATTTGACCAGTCATAAATTTGTTTTACCGGTCATGCAGGTGGTTAGCTAGGCATGCATTTGTTTGACTGGTCATGCAGTTGTTTGGTCAGTCATATAGATGATCACTCCGATGATGACAGAACTACTTACATTGTATTGAAGGGATTCCAGTGAAACTTCATAAACATGACTACCATGAAGTGTAAATGTGCTCAACATTTTTCTTCTGGCATCACAGTGTTTGCAGGGTACTAATCACCCTTGTTTTTGTTCTGAAGGTTGTAGATTGTGTAAAGTCGTATCTACATGAGGATCTGGCAGCCATTATGGTGTTCATACAGTACCTTACACAACTTGAGGGACCAATGTGGAGACAAATAAGGGGCCTAGGACTTTCGTATCATTACAGGTAATCTAGGAATATACATTTCTAGTTCAAGTTGAACACTGAATTGTAAACTTATTAATTATAAATAAATCATGAAGTAAAGATCCCAACCAAATGATTTTTTTGCAATTTGTATCGAATTACAGATAATTATGGTATCCATAAATTCATGTGTCAACAAAAATTTTTCATTTAATATGTGGGTATGGATAGAATTTATAGCCAGGAATGTAATTATATCCATTCACATTATTGTACAAAGGTTCAATTACAGGTCAGCATTTCCAAATATGAGCATACTTTACAATGGTAGGATGACTTTCAGCATTTTGGAATAACTACACAAATGTTTCACTATTTTCTGTCCCATCATTTCAGCATGTATGCAGCACCAGAGTCTGGTATGCTGTATTTCCTGTTGGCAAGATCCACACACATTGTAAATGCGTACAAAGAAGGGCGTGATATTGTGGTAGGTATACAGCTGTTATTACTCTTCTACATTACTTTAATCCTTCAATAGCTTTATCCTGAGATCACAGTTCTGTAGAAGAAGAGAGTGTAAATTCATGTTAAATTACTATGATTATATGTAACTACTTTTGTATGAAGGGTTGCATAGAAGCGGGAGTAGATTTGTTCTGAATGACTGCGTAATGTACGGCTGATTTTATTAATTTCAAAGATAATCTTACCTTATTTAATGCTAGACCTGCCTCACTGCGTGATACAAGTTTTTTCCCAGAAAAAATGTTTGAGGACATACAAGTAGTTCAGTTAGCAGACCCCATGTATGCAGCTGTTAAAATTAAATTGCAAAGTACAAAGAAATATTTAGGTACGCTTAGTCATCTTTCAAAATAGCAACCTAACAGAACATTTAAGAAGAGATAGTGACACTAAACTTCTTATAAGGCCTTCCAGAATAAAAAAGGAAATTCCATTTGTCCTTTTTCTGGGGGTACATTGAAAATCAAAGGCAACAGTACTTAAATTAGTCTTAACAGAGAAAGAGTAACATTCCTCTTTATTTAGCAAATAGAGTAACATTCCTCTTTCTTTCTCATCTGATACCTTTTTCTAACATAGAGTAACATTCCTCTATCTTTCTTGTCTGATACATTTTTCTAACATAGAGTAACATTCCTCTATCTTTCTCATTTGATATATTTTTCTTACATAGAGAACATTCCTCTATCTTTCTTGTCTGATACATTTTCCTAACATAGAGTAACATTCCTCTATCTTTCTCATCTGATGTTTTTTTAACATAGAGGAACATTCCTCTATCGTTCTTGTCTGATATAGTTTTCTAACATAGAGGAACATTCCTCTATCTCGTCACATTGGTTCAGCAACATTATATGTTTGTTTTATTTCTCAGACCAAGAAAACTAAAGTAAAAGTAAAAGATATTTATTTTCCAAAGGTAACACATACTTTCATTTGCTAAGTCTCATGTGCTCAATTGAGCTTAAACTGAAAAAGTGGTATTTATGTGTACATTTTATATATGTATATTGATAAAATGGCTCGATCTATCGGAGGTGTGCGTATATATAGTCCGATTTCAAGCACTGAGCCGTGAATGTACTATTAGCTTATTATAAAACAACATTAAAAATCGAGGAAAACAAAGGTCGTAGCTCAGGGCCCAAATTTAGACTTTACTGGAATTACAATTCAATTGATTTTGTTTAAATGTTTATTGAATCTACAGACAATTGGTCATGCATACTCATGGAAGTCTTGTCTACAACTATTTGTATACCATTACAAATCCCCATTACATGGCAAATGATGAATTTTTCATCAAATTCCTGAATGTCTTTCATATTAAGTATTAATCACTGTTGTGTTGGCTGTTGGTATGAAGGTATTCTCTCTTATCTGCCCTATTGGTTTAAAGCAGTAAACCACTGTTTTTGCTTTTATCTGGACGTAATACACTTTCCCCCTTGTTGTATTCAACGAGAGCTGGATCAACTTTTTTCTGCAAAATGTGTAAAATCTTATGTTATAATGTCACCTGTATATGCATTACAGAATAGCAATTATTCTATCAACTACATACCCATATACTTAACAAAATAAGAAACTTCTGCTAAGTTTGCTTGAACATAGCTAGATGAAAATAAATCGGGGAATCATTGTTATACAATGTATATGCGTTTAAGAGTATTCCATGATGCATCGTTTGGTGCAAAAATTATGGCCAAAGGTTAACTGTAAATGGCGGCGCATAGAATTGACTAAAAGTGCTTATCCCAACCCAATCGAACACGTCTGGGATATTTCGACAAACAAGTGAGGCGTGCTAACGTCAATGAACGTCGTCAAGCGTAAGCAGTCTTTAGCCTTGTGCAACACATTTAAAATGATTTTAATGGCACATATTATTTTAGTTCTGTATGTATACATATACTGTAAACGATTATAATTTAATAAATATACAGTCTAAAATTTAACTAGTTTTCCACATTTTGTTTTCTGAGCATTTAGTAAATAGAGACCTCTTGAAATAGTCATACTACCTTTCCGCTGATGATATCTCTTTCCATTTTAAGGCCAAATGTTGATCATGGGAACTTTAGAAAAAATTATCGTAGTATTAATTACTGTCTGGACATCATTACACATGTAATTCCTACATCATGTACATTTAGTTGTATTATATGTTAATACATTATTATATATGAATGATCTTTATTTTTATTATGAAATTTCCATATTTACATCAAGTTCAGGTACCTCAACTGACCAAACATTAAAAGCATGCTCAGTTATACTGTATAAAACTGCATCTCAGAAATATAATGTAGACATAGTTTTAACAAGGAAAATATGTGTCCTTTATCATTGTGCAAAACAATTACTTACAGATCTTCCTGTACTCCTACACAGATCTGATCTCCAAATTTAGTTGTTTTTTTTTTTTCAAATGCTTCCTGGCATATGGGTTTCTCTCTGATTAAGGGATGTCACTGCTGAGGTTTTGGATTTTTGCACTACCAGAAAGTTACATTTGTTATATTTCAAAAATGATGAGTTAACTGGAAAGAACAATTATGTAGTAGTAATCTTAGGCACATACGGCGCCCGTGAAGTGACATGTGACACTTTTTTTTTATTTCGTAATTACGAAATACATTTCGTATAAACGAAATAAGATTTCGTAAAAACGAAATAAGATTTCAGTAAAAAAAGAAATGTTATTTAACAAAAAGAAATCTTATTATCTAAAAACGAAATCTTATTTCAGTAAAAACGAAATCTTATTTCCAAAAAAAGGAAATGTTATTTCAAAAAACGAAATCTTATTTCGTAAAAAACGAAATGTATTTCAGAATTACGAAATAACATTTCGTTTTACGAAATAACATTTCGCTTTTTTACGAAATAAGATTTCGATTTTACGAAATATATTTAATTCGTTTTTACGAAATGTTATTTCGTTTAAACGAAATGTTATTTCGTTTCTACGAAATCTTATTTCGTTTTTTACGAAATGTATTCTTTGTAATTCTAAATGTTATTTCGTTTTTTAGAAATGTTATTTCGTTTTTACGAAATCTTATTTCGTAATTACGAAATACATTTCGTAAAAACGAAATGTTATTTCGTAGAAATCGAAATACATTTCGGTAAAAAAACGAAATAAGATTTCGTAAAAGCGAAATAACATTTCGTTTAAACGAAATAAGATTTCGTAAAAACGAATTAAATATATTTCGTTAAAATCGAATAAGATTTCGTTTTTACGAAAAAAGATTTCGCTTTTTACGAAATAACATTTCGTTTTTTACGAAATAGCATTTCGTTTTTTACGAAATAAGATTTCGTTTTTTGAAATAACATTTCGTTTTTTCCGAAATGTATTTCGTAATTATCGAAATAAGATTTCGTAAAAACGAAATAACATTTCGTAAAAACGAAATAACATTTCGTATTACTAAATACATTTCGTAAAAAACGAAATAACATTTCGGTAAAAACGAAATAACATTTCGTTTAAACGAAATAACATTTCGAAAAAAGCGAATTAAATATATTTCGTAAAATCGAAATCTTATTTCGTAAAAAACGAAATGTTATTTCGTGAAAACCGAAATGTTATTTCGTAATTCCGAAATAAGATTTCGTTTTTTTCTCCGAAATAAGATTTCGTTTTTACGAAATAAGATTTCGGTTTACGAAATCTTATTTCGTTTATACGAAATGTATTTCGTAATTACGAAATAAAAAAAAAGTGTCACATGTCACTTCACGGGCGCCGTAGGCACAATAGGAAAATTGTAGTGTAAAAGAAATGAACATTTTTGAGAAAACATATTTTTACCTCACATTTTGTGACTAAACTGACAAATTTTGTCATATGCCAAAATGAGGATAGGGGTACAAAAAAGTCATTTCTCAAAAACCGTTTAAGATATTTACTTAACTCAAACTGTATTACAAGAAGAATTGTGAACTTTCAACTTTAAAAATTAAAATGTGCAGGCCCTTATCATAACAAGACATTGTTACATTGTATTATGAGCTTATATTGTGATACAGTAACACATATCAAGGATGACTCTAGATATCAATTAACATCTTGCCGTGCCTTTAACATGTTGAAACACTTTTTTTCTACTTAGTCTAATTACAATTATTCTAGTCTAAGAATCCAGTAAACACTGTTGAGAACTGTATTAGCAACTATTTTGTAACTTGTGAATGAAAAATTGTAGTTATCAATGTTTACACTCAAAGTAAGGTGAAGACTACATACCTATTATTATAATACTACAAGCCTGTCCTGGTCCAAGACTGGTTTGCTTTCATCTCCAGGTTTTGGCCTAAATATGCCAGTCATCCTCAGGAATAAAGGCCACTCCTGCTTGGTGAAACCTGGTCTGAAGAAGAGGTTACATTAGTATCCCCACTTGGAGTGAAATGTAATCAAGTTTACTGGCAAGAGTTTCATATTATTTTAAAGATTCTGAGTTTTATTTATTATCTAAATACATGTATCACCAAAAATGTATATGCATTTATTTAAATTGCAATATTACAATGTACACAACATGATGCATTATATTACATCTCTATCATGTCTATAGTATTTTGGTTCTATTTAATGAAAACATATTACTTAAAAGCTTCAATAATTGCTACCGTAGCAAATATACATAGGGTACATGAATAAAATATTCTAAATGTTTACCTTTGCTGCACAGCATAAGCTTATTTTTCAAATCCTCAGTTCACACCATCATTTTGCATTTAGATTCATAGTTATTTTTATGCAAATGCTACTGTTCTGCGCAGCACGAAGTTCACAAAATTGAAAGTATTCCTTCCACATGTAAACATTTCTTACAAACACATGTTCAAACATTCTCTAACATTCGAATCAACAAATCAAAATGACCGCTTCCTGTAGAAATCTTTGCTGATAAAACCTGTTTCCTGTATAAAATTGATATTTCGGTTCCAGGTGGTGATTGTACAGAAGGATGTTGAGTGTTATCTTTGCATGCTATCCTTTTTATGATAAAGTTCCTTGAATGACCCCAAAGAAATTAATTACCTTGCCTCCTGATAATATGTCTGTGAATGTGAATTTGCAAAATGTAAAGGTCAGTTACTGTACTCAGTTCATGGAAAAAGATTGACTTACTTAGACACATAATTATGTGTTCATGCTTTTCCTCTGTATTAAAGTTTCAAGTTAGTTACTTAGTAACAGTTAAATTGATTAAAAGGGCATACCCTATAACTGATGTCGACTAAATAACCTCCAAACATCAATAATATAATCTTTGAAAGTATTAAAAAGTTTCAGCTATGCATTCCGAGTCATTATTGATAAAACCAGCGGCAGTACCATAAACCATTTAATAATCTATGTAGAGTTGTTGTTGTACAATTAATGGGTGGATGCACTGTATTACAGAAAGACTCTATATTGATTAATTGTGGTAAAATGTGGCTTTTTTCGCCTTAGGTTCTTTGATATTGTATTTATTTACCATTTTACGTTCATTGAACACATAATCTATGTTTCGAGAATATAATCTGCTAGATATAGGGAGTGTCTCTTTAAGTTGGCAGTACTCAATTTTCAAAATATTATTCTGAAGCATTGTCAAATCATATTACTGCATTTTAAGATTTCACTTTTGATCTAATGTAAGTTTTGAAACTGTTAACATACATTCCCTATAACTGGTATTTCAAAAGTATAAAAAATAGAATATTTACAAGTATTGTATTACTTAACCTAGCAGTTTAAGCTAAACATTCCAGTCATTACTGATAAAATCAGTGTTTTAAAATATGTTGTTATAACATAAACCATTCAATACTCTATGTAAAGTTGTAGTCGTTAATGGGTGGATAGGGATTTTTTACAAAAGGCATTTATGCTGATTAATTTAGCTAAAACGAGGCATTTTACGATTATGTTGTTCTTCAGAATTGTATTTATCTATCATTCTACGTGCATTGAACACATACATTATTTGTATTTTGATAAAATAACCTGCTAGATGTAGGGAGCTAGTGCCCCTTTAACACGAATGTATTCAAAAATAAAATAAACCAAAAGTTTCAGTCTTAGCATGGCATTACGATGTGTAACTATTATTGGTGATAGTTGCAGTTTAAATTAGTCCCTTGCTAATTTTCTAAAATAGACTTGCCTATCTTTCAATTTGAACAGTACCATTAATTGTTAAAAGCTAGATATCCGATGTAAAAGTCTATTGACTGAGTAACAACAGTACAGATCATGATCATACTGCATGGATCATTAGCCACAAGTAGGGTAAGGGGTGATATGTTTCCTTATACATTTACGCAAATTAAACTTCCATTCACATTATAGAAGGTGGATTTCATATTGAAAGCAGGATGTCTTGATGAAAGAGAAATGGAACAGTATATGTAATGAGAACAAGTGCCTGTTAAAACAATTCTGGCAATGTAAAACACCAATCCATCATGTGACTGCCGTGTGTAGTTCGTTTGTAATTGTATTTGATTTGCTTTTTAAATCACTTTCATACAATCATAGTCCAAAACTGATGCTACCAGGATAGAAATAAAATGAAACTTATAAACAAACATACTACTATGGTGCTTGATAAAACAAGTATGTCGCAATTCACAGTATGATGTCAATTCACAGTATGATGTCACCCCGTACCACATATTTTTAGCTCACCTGGCTTTCCACCTACATTTTTCAAATTATGCCTCTTTGGTCAATATTGACCACAGTCACCAGGCAAGTGGACGTTCTCTAAGGTGAGCGATATAGGGTCATATTGTCCCTCTTGTTATGTAAAATTGCAATTTCTCCTTCATTTATTAGCTGAAACTTTAATTTGAATAAGTTGTGTGCTTTTCCGTGACGACAATGACGGACAGTAGACTTAGTAATAATGGGCGGGATATTATTCGATCTCAAAACTAAAGTAAACGAATAAATTGTGCAAACATGGCAGTTCACATTCCAGAGATTTCCTAATTCATCTATGCAAACAACTTAGTGAATTGTATAAATAGATGCAGTAAAATTTATTTGATATATACAATAAAGTAGTATGTTCTATATTATTTGAGCCTTTACATGTAATTTATTTTGTGCAAAGTACATGTGCACTTGTTCCAATTCTAGTTACATCTGACAAAGTTATTTTTGGTAATGATGTGCCCAATCAAAAGATGACCTGAAAAGAGTAATAAAAGGGTTCTATTTCTATGAATTGCTTTCCCTCTTTGAAACCCTTTTATCACTTACCATGATGCAGAACATTTAGAATACCACATGCCAGGCATATCAGCATGTTTAGTGATGTTATCTTATAACAAATTACTTTGTGACAGCTAGTACGACTTGCATGTGAGAATGATCAAATCAGCTCATTATTTCCATAGAAAATTGTTCTATGGTCTTTTACCTGATGCACATGCATTTATCAAAACATGTACAATCTTCATCTTTTTAAAGGAAAATGTAGTGGTTTTAATAATATAAAAACTCATCACATATTAACATTATCTTATCTAATTCAAATCATGACCTCAACGTATAACAATAATAATGATGATAATGATGCTGATGCCGCTGATGGTTATGATGATGATGACAACAGTTATAATAGTAATTATGATAATAATAATAGTGATGATGATAATAACAACAATAATAATAACAATAATAACGAATAAAAATAAGTATCAAATTATTGTGAAACTTTTTTACACCACTGTACAGGTCTATTTGTTTTTCAAAAAACTTGTTTGAACTACTTTTTCAATGCTTCTTGTGCCTCTTTTTTTAATATATGCCACTATCTGTTTGTTTTTATACACAGTTTGTAAAACTAGGACTACATGTACATGTACATGTAAGCACAGAAGCAGAATTTTGCACTGTTTCTTGGCTTATCAGATACTATTCACTTGCAATGACTATTAATGGGACATCATGCTGGTAAGATAACAATCCTAAAAATGTTATGTATATACATGTATAGTATGACTCTTCACTTTTCATACTTTTGCATAAACAAATAATTCTACCCTGAACTTTGAGAAACCCAGTACCATGTGTGAATAATCGGATATTGTCTGAAAGTGTTTTTAGTAAATATTAAATCATAAATACTAACAAATATGAATACAGTAAACTCCGTTTATAACGAACTCCTTGGGACCATTTAAATGTGTTCCTTATATCCGAAGTTTGTTATATCCGTATAACATTTTCATACAAAATAAATAAAGTAAACAAATATGGTCCGATAAAAATTGTTCCTTATATCCGGATGTTCGCTATATCCGGAGTCGTTATATACGGAGTTTACTGTAACAATATAGTTCCTTATAGCTGACTTTTGCACCTTGTGCCAGGTAAGCTGAATCATAAGACTGAAAGTGCTGACAACAAGGGGCTCACTGCAAAATTGAGCACACTTTGTGTCAATACTTCTCTTACGGTACTTTATATTGCTTACAATACATTTATTTTAATCACATACCTACAATTCATTAATAACACATCATGTTGATTTTGTTTTGAATTATTTCAAAATCCCTCTAGGTAAAACATAGTTATATGCTTGAGACTTTTTAACGAAGTAAAATGGGGTGCTTTTAAATTGTATATAACAGGCTTTGTTTAGTACACATCTTTCAGGAATACGTAACACGACCTTCTCAGGACTATACATGAATTTCTCTTTTATTTCACAAAATTGAAGTTGGTACATTTATGCTTCCATAAGGGACATATGCTAACATCATAACATATATGATACAGGTCATTTTTTCATCATGATGTCCGACCAGATCCGCCTGCGTGGTCGAGTCATATGAGTTGCTGACTTGAAATCACTGTTACCTCCGACCATGCTGAAAACAAGATCTTTCAAATAGTACTATGTGAAAGACCTTTTTGAAAATAAAGGTATACATGTGTTTATGAAATTATATTTCATCTCATTCATATGGACACTTTCGATAGTCATTTACATGTTAAGAGATCTCTAAATGTATGGCGCCAATACACCACCTAATTTGAAAAAAATTGTAGTACATGTAACTTCAATTTATTTACTCGCCAGATCGTTATTTAATAAGAAGTGTCTACTTCGTACATGCAGGCAAACGTGGCATCTCAAATATATTTGGAAAACCAGGATATGGGACCAAAAATAAGGATAGTTTCACTTTTGTTATGGAAATAGAGATTGTCTCAAACTTATGGATAACTTTTTGTATATTGTTTCTAAATTTAATACAACGGATTTACTCAACACTTTTACTAGTAACATCATTCCCGATTTTTGAAAGTTCCGCAAAAAAAAAAAAAACTTAAAAGAAAATTTACAGAACTAAAACTCATATATTTGTTGATTTTTCACAACCCCATCACCTCGCAAGTTCGCACCCCACAGTTTCCTTTCATCCGCATAAGTAGTAGTCTATAAGCTACACTGTATCACATTGTATAAAACATAAGGGCTTTATCGTTGGTACTGGTTTCCCATATGACCAACGCCCCCAGAAGAGGTTAGTTATTTTAGGTTTCGGAGGATAGTCTGAGATACAGAATTCCCAATTCCAGAGACACCCACTTCTTATACATGCAAAATGAATAACACCAATACATGGGACCTCGACTTTTAAGTCTCATCCGAAAAACTGTTAGTATTTTTAGCTGGTCAGCCCCCGGAATCAAAGCCGCTACCCCGAGATTACAAGTCACGGGCTCTACCGATTGAGATAACCGGGCTGACACACTTTAAATTATGACCTGCATGTACTTAAGAAATCATTTAAAGTAGCTAAATATAAAACCCAGTCTTATGTTTGAACCTAAAATACTTTGAAACTTGGGTTTCACAAACTATTTAGTGTTCTTTAACCATTTTAACCTACCTTTGCAATGAATGGAAGCGCGGTGAATGAAATAAGACCGTTTTGATCATGAATACACCGTTTATCATTTTGAAAAAAAGAAATTCTTGTTATTACTGGCTGATATTGGAGTGAGGGAGATACTTTATAAAGTTCGCATTGCTAGTTGCTGTATTGCAGAATGATTTTACACAGTCGATGATATGTAAACGCTAACTGTATATGCACTGTTGAATCAGTGTATATGGCTGCATGATGGCGTAGCAATTCAAATATTCTGAATTTTGCCTCAATTAGTGTTACAATTATTTACAGCATTAACTCGTATATTAGGCAACGGAAATGGCTTTTAATAATTATTGATTTTGAAGCCGAGATCACAAACACGATCCCCACATGTTTCAGCTGAAGTCGATCTACTTTGCACGTGACTCCTTGTTAAAACAATCTAAATCTAAATTTAAATAAGATGTACATGTAAAAGTCCAAAGTCATCATATCAAGTGTACACGTGTATTCAACTAATGTAATATAAATATATAGTGTAGTGGTGCTGTCTAATTACTTTTACTCACCAACATTTTTAGCAGATTTTCTCAAATTGCTATATCGATTTTCAATTATGTAGTTGATTCTAGCATTTAGTTTTACACTTATTTTTTTAAAGATGTACACATCGGTCACCGAAGGTAACTGTTTTGCCGAGTTCCTGCAAAACAGTTACCCGAGGTGACCGGTATGTACATCTAAGCGAAGTGTCCCACGATGGAAAGTTTTTCTTGCATACAGTCTTGTACTTGAAAGTAGATTTCTAAATACAAACTTATCAAAATGATGAATTATCTTGTTGGTGTTTCGGAAATTGATTTATTTTAGCGAATCTAATATTCGTGATTTTGAAAAAGTGGATTTCTATTTTCTCATTTTTAACTAAGGGCGAAATTTAACTCAACACAGCTTTATAAACAAAGAAAGATCACTGTGTGACAGTGTTATTTACTGGCATTCTGATATTATAAACTGTCCAGGTTTTTTGTTAGCAATGAACAATGAAAATTGAAACATCATCTAAGTGTATGCATTTATGTACATGAACATTTAAAGAATGAATGAACCGGTTACATTGTAGCAATAAATGAATGAATTGTGTTTTATGGCACATTGATAATGGTAAGTATTAACGTGATTTTAATTTCAGGTGAACACAAGACACCTCATTCGATATGATAATTATATAGCTTGTGTGTGATAATGTGCTAATTGTTTTATAATTAAGTTTCGCTTACGTATAATGTAGAATACTTTAATTAAAAAAATGTTAAAGAATTCAGGATAACGGCAATGCGGACATAAAAATTCGTAAAATATTGTTCTAAATGTTCGCTGATTACAAATTTCGCAATTATCTCTGCTCGCTAATATCGCAAACATAAGACATATGCGAAAATTCCTGATAAACGGTATTATAAATTTTGAAATTGTTCGTGTTTCTGACTCTGAACTGAAGCCCCATATACGTTGAAACCTGCAGAGACAAAGCACCGTACTGTTCAGCTTTTTTTCCCAGTCAGTTGTCTTTGGTCACAGGTTTGACTGAATCAACCTTTTTTGAAACTTGTAGAAAATACAACGGACAAATCAGGAAGCAAGGATTTTTGGCCAATAAAAGTGATTCGGACAAGACTCAAACATATTATGTACACTTTAAAATCGTCTTCGAGTCTTTTGCTGTCAGAACTTTGAGTTCTTTGATTGCTTTGATACAGATCAGTGTGTTCTATTCTCAATACAAAATTATCACTAGGATGTAAACATCGATCAGATAAAATGGTAGAGTACATGTCTGATCCTGAAAAGATTTCTGGCTTTCAAATGTGCAGTTACACATGTACACTCTGCTGCATGTAATTATATCTGACACTTTTATCAGTAAGACTAGGGCCATTGATTATCTGTGCAGACCTTCCCAGCTTTATTACTGTTCAAATTTGTAAGATATAAACATATGAATTATAACATATGAATATATGAACCAACTTTGTAACTAAAAGTTTTAATCTGTTTTACAGTTATTCAGCGCAGACTGGAAGTTTGGACTTTTCCATTTGCCAATGAAATGACTAGTAGAATGTATAATCTTTTTTTAAAATTTACACTGTCTTATGCACTTTTAATTGGATAATGCCGAATGAGACAGGTCAATAAAATGGTCTGGTGTTTTCAGTCTTTCTTGAATGGGTTTATAAATTAAGTAAGTAAATAATTTATAATCTGTCAACATTATATGCTGATGCCGACAAACTAATGTTAATTATGAGTGTAGAGTAACAATACTTTCATGGCTAGTGAATACATGTAACAGTCAATAATTCAATTAACATACAGTATTTATTTGATAAGAAAAACAAGAATTGAGTTTGTTTTCCTGTTTTCCTGATGCACATGTCATGGTACAGATTTAATTACAATTAAGGAATAAGAAGCCAAGTGGCTGCTTATCTCAGTTTGTAGCTCATTCGATCTATCATATCTTCAAGCAAAGGGCCATAGGTTTGATTCCTGGTCTAGGTGTACTTTTGGTTTATATGAAATCTAGCTACCAATTGTTTTCATGCACTCAAAATTGCGCTGACCGTCTATTTTAATGTTTGTTATTTACCTTAGTGTTAAACCATGTAAAAAGTTTTTGACTACCTTCTAAAAATTGAGAATTCGCTAAATTTGTTAGGTATATTTTCATTTCGAAGTAGCTCTATAATTTGCATGTACAAATAAAGGTTTAGTTCTGATATTCAGGATTGCATAGTAAGCTTGACACTTGATATTTTCATAACCTGCTGTGAAAAATGTATGTGAATTCTAACAGAAATTTTCAATCTGGTTTGTTTAATTATTCTTCACCTGAATTCTTTAAATTCCGTTTTAAGACTTGCTAACAGAAATATATATATACAGAAGTATAGTTTGCATACATATATATTAACAGTCACCTGTATATATAGTGTGATCTGTCTAATGCTGTTAGCAGCGACAGTCACTATCAAACAGTATGTATTACGTATTTGTTTCATCTTAAAAAATATCTTTTTATTGAATGTGTCTAATATGTGATACACAGTTATTTTAACAAATTATTATACCCTCAGCTGGGATTTCTGGATGCTTTATGCATTAATTTAAAACCTGCATAACGGTCACCTGTTTATTTTGTTAACTTTCATTTAGTTACTCGGATCACTTTTTTACGGATACAGGTAATTAGACTGAATAAATGACTGAACAAAATGTTGCAAGATATTCCTGTATACATATTCTATCATGTGATAAATTAGCGAATTTCGAAAATAATTAAACAACATTTTATTTAGTATCGTTAAAAAAAACAAGAAAACCAATTCATGATAAATAGTTCATTTTGCAGCCATCAAGAAATACATCTGTCAGGTATGATAGAAAACTGATGAGCAGTATTACACATTACACATTCAAAAAAAGAAGTCACAATAAATAAATATTTTAAACACCGTTTATTATAGATGGATGTAATTACAGTTATGCTTACTGACTCAACTTTTCTTGCTTTCTTCATAATTTTTATTCTCACAGAACATTTAAGAGATTATATTACCATCTAATTAGCCCCCATGATGTGAGGCTGGCCACTGCTTATTTTTATGGCCAATTAATTTGATAAGCTGGGTTAGGATGCATGCAGAGTTGATAAGATTTCTATTTTCCCCAGAATTTGTTATCAGTAAGTTAACTAGGCATGAAATTACAATACATGCTGTTAACATCTTGAATACTATTGATCTAATGCTTTTGTATATGTAGCATTTTGTTAAGCAGATTTGGACTACCATTAATTGTTATGATCTCTGGAAGCTACAATGCATAGAAGTGTTCACTACTTTTGTATACAAAATGTACTTCTGTACAAGAAAATCCCCTGAAAACCAAGGATACAGCTGATTATTATCAGCTATATCACTGCAGGTGATGAACTCTCATTGCCTGTTTGATTGACTGCAGTAATTACATGTGGTCAGCCAGTAGTGAGTTTCCTTTTCGTGTGACTTTATTGTTGATAAGCCCTGGTCTGACCGAACAGAAATGCAGTTTATATTTGGGTCATTTTATTGTGTTCGTGATGTTTACTGGTCAATTAAAATTTGGAATAAAAACCAAAGACTGATTTGGTAAGTAAACATTTTATTTAACATTTTTTGTGTAATTAAGTTTTGTATCCTCTTTTGAAGCTAAGGGAATACAGGCAATGCATAACCTGCGAATCATTTATCTATCTTGGACTACATGTATATCTAAATTCTAAAGTAATCAGCTTAAAACATAAATTACTGGGTTCAGAGTGAGAAAATGTGCTGTTGAATGGGTAACAAAATTAATGCAGTTTATTGATTAACATTTAAGTCATTCATTGATAAAATAATATACAGAAGGATGGCTTTTTGTTAAAAAAGTGCTTATCTGGCATTTTGAAAATGCGTATAGTTACCATGGTATTTATATAAAACAATGACGAGAGCGAAAAGGGAAGGTAAAATGATGTGCACACATCTCTTCTGACCTTTCTTCTACCTCTACCTCCCTGGAAAATATGTACTTATTGTGATAACTACAATTTATCAATTTGATATCAGTATGTCTGCCTAGAGTAAACATACAATCTGTACCATCTTTTCCACACTAAACACAGTCCCCCCTCAATCCATTACTTTTGATATATTCTTCTAGCAAACAGTGCAGATTATTATCAGGCTGCTCGGATGTGCGGGTGGATCATGATCTGCAATAGTCACAACCGCAGAGTCACTTGCTGTCAGGTCCTAGGTTCTGGTTTTTTTTTAAACCGTTTATTTCATTTGGGCATTAAAGTATTTCTATTCAATAAGGATGATTATTTGTCTGTTAAATGATATTTGATTTATCTAAATAATATACAATATCGTATACCTGTCACAAATACTTAATCCCGATTGACCGATAGCGCTCATGTGCCGGGTCTGCAAAAGTGTGTAGACTTGGAAAATGATGTGTAGTCCTGCATGGATTTCAAGACGTTATTTATGTTATATTTTCATGTAATTTTCACTACTTTTTTGAGGTATATGATATAATAATTTTAGACTAATGTTTCAGTCAATATATAGTTTTGCAGATCTGTTAAAATTGATATTGACCGAGGACGAAGTCCGAGGTCAATATCATTCTTTTATAGGTCCGCAAAACTATATATTGACCTCAAAATTAGTCTATAACTGTATAATGTGCCATGTTTTGCGAGAAAAATCCAAATATGATGATTACCTATTTCTATTGAAAATTTACATTTTTGAAACAATTCTTTAGAAACATTCAAAAAACTATTTCTACAAAAACTACACAATTATTTATGTTTCAAAGAGTGAAACAACAAGTGGAACTTTCTACTTTGTGCAATAAAATATGTGATACGATATGGTCAATTGGTAGTAAATTATTGTGAGACAGCAGGTTTTCCAGTTTTATGAGACATGACATTAATTATCCATGATGGTATTACTAATAAGCCGTAGCTAGTGATTACTGATATGTCATACTAAGCTGTCCAAAACTCGTAAGTTGCAACATTTTACATGTGCTACAGGACACATAAGTATAATTAACTTATTATGCTTGTTACAAAACAGTACATGCAGTATGTGTTATAAATATTTTAAAATTTACACATATTTATTACAAATCTTATAATGGCAAGCAAATTTGCCTTTATGACCGGTTCATATCATGATTAGACTGTAGTCTGATCTACACTGCTATTCAATAAGCAATATTTTACTGGACACCCATTTTTACACTTAGTGGTACTGCAAAAATTGGTACTCAACTCCACTTTACATATTAATAAGCTAGGTATGGGTTAATAAACTACACCAGACAACAATTGGATACAAATGCATGATGTAGTAGTAAAGACGAAGATATTGCACACACACACTTGCCAACTTTGTCAATAAACTTGATAGCTTTCTCACTAAAATTAATGTGAACTTACTGTATGTTTTCCCATGACACAGTACTTACATAAAGTTGTCTGCAAAAAACTGGAAAGCCAATCCTTAATATCCCATTTGATTTTAACACAAATGAGTACTGCATAAATCTGTCATATTGATAATGATCAAAATTTTGTGATAACCACAATGTCTTTTTAGCTCTACTGGACTGTATAAGTCTAACAGAGCTTATGTAATATGGTGTGTCCGTCGTCCGTCTGTCTAATAACCTTGCTTTGATAACTCTCTACATGTCACAACTGTATTTCCATTTGATTAAACTTGTCAATAGGGACCCCTGCAACTTGTTGATGTCCCTCTTGTTTTAGGGTCAATGTGTCAAATGTCAAGGTCACAGTGATGTCTGATGGCATTTCTATAACACTCTATAGGTCACAATTTTTATTCAACTTTCATCCAACTTGCTCAGAAGGCTCCTTTCATCATGTAAATGATCCCTATAGTTTTTCGGGCCAATGGATCAAAGGTCAAGGTTACAGATTAGATTAGATTAGACTTTCCTTGATATCGTTCTACAGGTCTCAATTTTCATTTGACTTCGATGAACATGCTGATAAAGATCCTTGCAATTTGTAGATGTCCCCTATAGTTTCTGGGGTCAGTGGGTCAAAGGTCAATGTCATAGGAACCTTCCATATCATTTCATTGATATCTCTTTACAGGTCATAGTTTACATTCAACTTTCATCAAACTTGTTTAGAAATGTTCCCTGCAACATGTAGACGATCCTTATTGCTTTTGGGCTCGGTTGGTCAAGGTAACAGTAACACAATCTTTAAAAAATCTTTTCGGCTTAATATATTGAGATATATTTGACCCACAATTTTCAAACATCATAATTATGAGGATTGGTATTATTGAGTAGATAATACCTATTTATGGGCTAGTGGGTCAAGGTCACAGTACACTCCGTTAGCTTTTCCATGATAACATTGCAAAAGATTTTCACAAAACTCACTCAGAACAGTCTAAACTACATCTTGTATATTCCAGTGTTGTCTTTAAACGAGTATTAGTTTCATAAATGAAAATCACCGGTAGGAGACCAGGTAAATAAGACATGTCTTTATCAATTTTACAGGTTCACTTTATCGATGCCAAATTCTCAAAAATTGCCGATCTGCTGAGAAACTACCATCATTGCTTCATTTGCCGCCAAATGCTGTACAAACACAAGGATTATAATGATGTATGGTAATGATTGGAGCCTTGTATCAAAGCTGTGGCAAAACATTCAAAACCTGTACATTTCAAGTTCTCCAAACTTTCTGACGACATCACATTTCGGTACAAATCATCGTGTAGGAGATGGCCATTATAAGAAAATCCCATATTAAACAATCTACGAGTGGTTATCCGAAAATACTATTTCGTGACTTTGGCAAAATTATTACCTAGACACTCATAGACAATATTCTAAAGCACAAATACCACATGACAGACAGTCAGTTTTGGTGATATCAGAGTTTCATAGATGGAAAACACAACATTCAAACAAACAAAACACACATTGAAGACTATGCAGCAAATGAAGCAGTGTGGATCTTGCCCAAATTGAAAGCTTATACAAAATTGCAAAGCAGTCCTGCCCAAGATAAAGTAAAACCATATCTGACAGAAATCCTACATAAAGAGCTAGATGATCATCAGGTAATGTTTATAATTGATCACTTACAAGTGAGTTTGTGTCATTTATTTTGAGGTAATCACTCGAGCAAAACAACACCACACAGCTGAATACAAGAAATGTCGTCAGAATCGAATTGTAATGGTATTTTAAACAGAAAAGTCGTATAAACATGATAAAGTAAAATATTTATCTAGTACAATATGTAACTGTTTTTTGCTTGGTTTTATTGCAGATGTTAGTGCCATCTAAGAAAAGGAAACAGAAGACCAAACATAAGACCCATTATTCTAGGATAATCAACAGAAATTAGAATAACTTTTAATGTTGTGATCAAAAAGTGTGACGAAGGATCTATAATAACAAACAATAGAGATTTATTCTTTATGGGACATGTTGCAAAAATATCTTGCAACACCAAAAACAATACAAACTCTACTTTGAGAACAGCTTTGTACGTTTTCCCCTTACATTTTTCATATAATTTTTTTATATTGTTTAAAACACTGATGCCCAGTGTCACAAATGTTTTCTTCCACTGAATTCAAATCTGGTCTCACATATAGGTCTTTAATATGAAGTAACTGGTAAATATGTATAAAATGATAAAGTAAAGCATACGAGATCGAGGCAAATAAATGAAATACAAGGTGTTTGTAAAAAAGATAAACATGTGAAGAAAAGTTTTCTGTGGATCATTTTCAGGTACAAAACAGAGGTCATAAGGATGTTATACAACAAAGTTTATGATGTAATATTCATTATCTGGTTTGCAATAGCAATGCTGTTACAATATTTGAGTATAGGATCAGAGTCTTGTATTCTTAATATCATTTTGACTATTTAATAAATTTTGAAAAGTTTTGAAATACAATTAAATTGTCTTTTAAAAATTATTAACCACTTAAAAGTTAATACAGAACTTATTTCTAATGTCAATGTGCTATATTGAAAACAGTAAACACTTTTAGTTCAGCATTCATGAGAAAGATAGAGGAATGTTACTCTATGTTAGAAAAATGTATCAGTTGAGAAAGATAGAGGAATGTTACTCTATGTTAGAAAACTGTATCAGACAAGGAAGATAGAGGAATGTTACTCTATGTGCTAAAGAAAGGGGAATGTTACTCTTTCTCTTTTAAGACCAAGTACTGTTGCCTTTGATTTTCAATGTACCCCCGGAAAAAGGACAAATGGAATTTCCTTTTTTATTCTGGAAGGCCTTTTATATGGTATAGTGACAGCAAACTTGCCATGTGGTAATACAGACTTAAATAGAGAGAAAGAGAAGTAACTCTATGATTGGCCATTGGTATATATTTCGGAATGCCAGATTACTTATTATTCCTCAATGATATATTTCAGATGAACTACATCAATGGTAAGACAGAATTAAATGAAATTGAGCTGGAGTCTGCAAAAAGCAGCCTTACATTCGAAGTAATCGAGAAAGAAACTACAGTGTCAGATGTTTCAACGCAATCTCTGCTCGCATATTTCAAAGAGGTTCCTCATACGTATAACAAGTAAGGCGTAGCGTTCAATAGTAACGGTAGTAGATAGCCTGCATGGCAGACTGGTTAGAGCCACTGACTTGAAATCACTGTAACCTCTCATTGATTGAGGGTCATGGGTGTAAACACTGCTGCTGACCATGTCTCATATGTGAGAAAGTAAGCAGTGTCTACTAAAGTACTGCCCACCTGTAAATATCAGATACCGGTATTGTTGAAACTGGTAGTCAAACTCTAAGAATAAATATTAGACTTACAGTGACAACTCTTATTTTCCAGAAATTTAGAATTTCGTAGGTGATAATTATAGGTTCTTACATTTATTACAAAAATAAGATTTTCCATTAGAAGACAGGAAAAAAGCATTCAATACATTTGAAATCAGCAAAACAGAAGTTTTCATAGGTTTGATCAGTTTACAGGAAATAAATATAGAAGGTTTTTAGATGATTCTCTAATAAGATCTTTTTTGTTCCTCAGATATACCCGACTAAGTACGTTATGTGTGCCAAAACTCTCCTGTCTTAAATCGTAGTGTCAGAACCTATGACTAGCTGACATATACATGCCATCTGATCAGTAGTGAATAAAAAACAGGCCTTCAATGTTAGAGATATTACTTGTTACGAACATCTCTATGAAAATTTAATTTTACTGTCTGAATTGAACAATGAAGGAGTCTGTTTTGAGAAATAGTGGGGAAATGGGTTTTAAAAGAATGCAATGAAAAATTGTGATATTTTTTAAAGTTTCTTCTGCAATATTAATCACTGGTACTTTTTTCCCCCAGAGATACAGTAAAGTTGATATCCGCTGTGACCCTCGATGATCTTAAGAGGGTTGGTGCCAAGTACATCACGGCACTCTTCAATGAGAAGGAAGTAAGACGAGCCGTTTGCTGCAATCCGTCCAAAGTCACCGAGATTGTCAAGTCTTTTAAAGAGTAAGAAAAGTTTTGCTTTTGTGTTCATGATGCATTCATCACATGATTGTGATAGATCAGATGGTGTTTTAGTCTCACTTTTACTTCAAGTATTAAAGTTGCAAGCTTGTTGAAGAGAATGTGAAGCTTGCTACCAACCATGTCTATATGTGTGAGAAAGTCGGCAGTTTCTTACAGAAGATAGATCTCTAGTAAATTTGTAAAGATTTTTACAAGGAACAATTATTATAGTAAACTGCCTGCCTGTAAAAATGACTAAAAATACCGCTGCTTTAATCAGGGCCCACGCTGTCGTTCGCCACTCGAGCCATTTGGCGAAACTTCGATCAAAGTGGCGAAGAAAAATCGTGAGTGCGAAAATGAAAAAAATCTCCTTATTTTAGACCCCCATATTTGTTTTGTTCTAAATCGTAACCCAGTCTGCATTCAATAAACATCTGGACACGCGAGAAATGCAATTTGCAACCAAATAATCCGCTTAATAATCGATGTTTACTCAACTATTAAATTGACAATAAACATTACACATGTCAAAACGCACATGTCAACCTTTAAATCGCTGTGTTGCTCTGCCGCTTTTGATTGGCGTAAAGTTTTTTATTGACCAATGAAAGCTGATGTAACAAATGGTAGCGAGTAGGCGGTGCGGTATCGTGAATGACACTCGAAAACATTGTCAGTTACGTAAAATAGAGCGACTCAAACGTGATCCCTAGTTGTAATTACGGCTTATTAGATATCTTTAATTTCGGAGAATCATTCAATTAATAAACAAATCGGCGAAATAATGAACGCTTTGATGATTTTGCAAACATTGTCGCCGCTGTCTTATCTTGTGTGTTCTGCAGTAATTAGTAAAGTTGCTGCCGATAAAATTTTTTTTACAGACTTTTACAAATTATATAAAAAGAAAAACTCCTGAAAAGTAAGGTAAAAAAATATTTTTCACTGAGAAATGGTTTAAGTGAGGCAAACTTTGGACAATTTAATGTTAATTTCAATAGTAGGAAACTTACCAACATATGACAACATTTTAAATACACTTCTTACTTTCAAGGTTTCATAAAGACAACATCTTTAAAAAAAAATAGTTTGTATGTGTTTAAAAGTAAGGATTGAATTTGAAATGTAATCCTGTATTGATTTTAGCAAATTAAAAAACACAGGACCACATTTTAAAATACAAAACTTGATTCAAAGGTATACACACTGTCTTTCAAAGGCCCCAAAAGTATAGCTAGAATATCACCATTTGCCTTTGGAAAGTTGAAAAATTTTACTAGGCACAATTACCGTAGGAGTGATAACCCTCCCTACACTTAAAAATGACTGGCTCCAACTTTTTTCAGCCCAGTGTGGGCCTTGCAATGGGCATTAATTCCCAAGAAACAATGATTATTGTACTTTTCAAAGCCTCATTCATGTACTTTTGAACAATGCTGTCTCATTTTGAAACTGAGTGTTTCAGTCATTAAGAACGTACCTTTTAACATACTTTGAAAAGGTATGAATGTCTGTACTTTCAGACTAGGTGTTGTACATGTATATTTTCTCTGCTTTCAGACTGGGTGTAGAGATGCAGGTTGTTCCATCCTTGGATGAGGAGTTCCTCTGTGCCTTGTAGACTTATACATTGATAACTCTAACACAGCGAAAATTTTGTAACATCCTCTAACATGTGCTGATGCAGAACTGTAATTTGGGTAACTTTAGCGTGAGGAAAATTTCGCGATAAGTGAACAGACAGGTTTATTCCCAAATTTTTAAATCGAGAAAGGAGAATTCTCTAATAGTAAATCTATGTGAAGTGAATGTTTCATGTGATTTTAGAATTAGTGAAGTGGGAAATTCGCAAAAATAGGGAAAATCAAATCATGGTGAATATTTCTAAGTTTATAGTATTCACTGTACAAGTAGCTCCTCTGTCATACTCTCGGACACTTACAGTTAAAATTGGTGCATTTTACAAACATGTGAACAAATGTGCTTATAAACAAAATTTATTGGGTTTTTTTGGGCGTAAAGTAAATTTTTAGAGCAAACAATGGTGCTGAAATACTTTATGCAAAGGAAAAGTTGAAGCTTTGTTTAAGTTTATTATTCATATTAGCTTAGAATTGAAAAACAGTTATTCTTACAGTCAAAACTTTTGTGGCAAAAATGTATAGCCAGCAAAATTTTAATTGATAGTTGAAGCACATGTATTTTACGTGAAAGAAAAACCCAGAAATCGTGAACACTAGACATATTCAGTATTGAACAACAGGACTGGTTGTAACACTATAGATGACACCATTCACAAGGAATGTCTGATTTGTTCTTTCCTATTCACCGTCTTACAATGGAGATGAATTCAAAATACATTTATCAATTTTACAGTCTGAATAAAAGGATCTCTAGGCAGTTATGTTGATACATTTCATTTGATATATGTTGAAACAGTTTGGTGCAATTTTTCATGTTACTGACAAAAATAAAGAGTTTCTGATACAAGTTCTTGTTAAATTTGTTTTTCTTTTCAATAAACAAAACCCATCTCTACAGTAAAGACAGGCTTATGTGACAGTGATATAACAGATAAATGTGCACACGTAAAAGTTTAGTTGCTCAAGACGATAGAACATGAAATACAAGAAACGATATTTAATTTAATTAAATATGCAGTGTACATACCCAACAATATTGCACTCTTCTGCGATGTCACTGTTACATTATCCTAATTGCACTGTATCCCCAACAGATTTAGTGGTAAGCCTAAAGATGTCACGTTCACGTATTGTAAGAAATGATGGATACTTTCAGATGTAAAAACTGGATATTTAAGCTTTTTGCTCACAGATTCTGCTGGAAAAATGAGTTTTTCTGAAAGCGTCTTCAATGTCCATGAATAAAAGACGCATATGAAAACTTGATAAATCAATAAATGGTGCAGAAATATAGCTGTTAAGTGAAAATATGCACAACGGAATGATGTCAAGCATTTTGACTTTAGGGCCATTTTAAAGTATTTCAAGTAGAAATTCATACCTCTTCATAAAGTCTCTTTTTCATTTGTAAATTTTTGGCTTCATTTTTGAGATCTGAATACATTGATGGAGGAAATTACCCGCACCTCCAATTTTCACCCTCGACTGAATGAGCAGCTATAGGGCAGGGATCATACCTTGTGAGCACAACACTTCATTATGGTAGCAATACTTTGAATAATGTTTGGTTGATTTAGTCAATGGGTTTCCAAGAATGCTGCTAAATGTATACACCTAGCAATAGGCAAAGGGCCATAACAGCAAAATTTCAGTAGCCTGGAATATGCTGGGAACACGTGCATTTCTTTGCAGCAGTTTCCTGGTACATTTATCTGAATTCCAGCCACTGGTTTCTGATTTAGTGCAGACAAACATTTGAGATACTGTAGTTTTAGGGAACAATAACACTTGTCATGCTGGCAGCAAGGGATACCTGTATCGGGAGGTCGGTCTGTCAGATCAGCCTTTACATCCCTATTCAGTCATTCACAGAACCCCCTTCAAACCATAAATGGTATAGATCTAAATGCAAGATGGACAAGTCCACTTTTAAGTCTTTAGATATACAACCCAAGTAATATACATTTACTTCACAGAGTACCAAGAGCAGAATGCAAGTTATTGTGATCCCACAAATGCATGCCAAGCAGGTTTTCTAAAGAACCTTATCTTTCAGAAACACCAACATTAACAAATCACTCGGAATTGTATAGATTGATCAAACCAGGGTCCCTATGATCCCAAGGCGAAATTTGATACCACTGCCCCAGGGCAGCTCTACAGAAAAACGTTTGTAAACCACAGCACTGAGGACAACATGATGATGTACATACAACATAATTGTCTGGTTGCAAAAGTATACTTGTCAAGTATAGTAACAAAGTAGCAACAAAAAATTTCAAATTTCAATAGTTTTATTTCCAGTATAAGCTTTCTGGCAACCTGTTTAAAAATCAGTACAGTCATGTATTTCACAAAACAATGCAACAACCAAACTGTTGCTAATACATTGTATGTCCAAAAAGACGGTCATGTTGGCCTTATATATTAAACAAGAGCCATGTTACACATCGGCTAATCCCCCCCTGGAAAGAGTTCCGAAGGTGGTCTTTAGAACATTTTACTTGGAAAAAAAAAACCCAAAAAAAGCCGTATAGTTATGGTCATGCTGAGTACAGTTTTCAAGTAAGTGGAAAAAGAATAAGGCAATGAAGAGAAGGTTTGCAAAACTCAAGTACTTTTGGAGTTATGCTCCGGAAATTGTTTTTCAAGTAAATCTGATAAAGGGGAGTAACTCTAAAAGTAGGCAAGGTAAGTTTAGAGCAAAAAAAAAAATTGTTCTTGCCACTGCACTTCCCACCAATGTGCTATGTCAGTGTATTAAGTTTGAAGAAAATCCCTCAAGTACTTTTTGGAGTTATGCTTTGGACAAGTAAATCTGATAAAGGGAATAACTCTAAAAGTAGGCAAGGTAGTTATTGTTCTTGCACACTGCACTTCCTACCAATGTGCTTTATCAGTGTATTAAGTTTGAAGTAAATCCCTCAAGTACTTTTGGAGTTATGCTCTGGACAAAACTTTTTAAAGTAAATCTGATAAAGGGGAATAACTCTTAAAGTAGGCAAGGTAGAGTTATTGTTCTTGCCCTGCACTTCCTACCAATGTGCTATGTCAGTGTATTAAGTTTGAAGAAAATCCCTCAAGTACTTCTGGAGTTATGCTCCGGACAAAATTGGGACGGAAGCACGGATGTACGGACGGACGGATGGAGACCATTACTAATATCCCCTTTGCCTTCGGCGGGGGGATAAATAACCAAACTGCCACTGCAGTTGTGTTTTTTTACATAGATAAAAATGGAAATTTCCTTGCCTCCAACTTTGCCATGTTTTGCCAAATATAAGTGGAGGGTCACTACAAAATATATTATCTACAATATGCTTCAAAATCTTGTCAATGTTTCTTGGGAGATTTCTTTAAGCTTACTTTACTACAGATATGTTTAAAGCATTCACGATATTTGACAAATCAACAGCTGTGAAAGGTCACAAAACAATCAGTCCAGATGGTCCTGTAAAAGTATTTTTAAACTCTGATCAATGGTTTCAAAGGACTAGACTTTTTAAGGTTTTCCTTACTGGGAAATTAACTGCTTCCTGATGACCTTTTCAAAAGTTCAAGTACTCCTGAATTAATTTTGACAGTCACCCGAAGGAAATATCTCTACAATTATATTAATTCCTTCTTATTCTTTGTGAAGATTTATTCAGTTTTTGCACGCATGTGTGTGTGTGTTGATTGCTATTGCCTTGACATGGCTATAGTCCTCTGTGCTGACTACAATCATAGTAGTCATCTTTATACAGTACACACTGTACTTAAATACTTGATACAGAAAAATCTATACAATATACTGTTTACGTGCAAGAAAACAAGTGACCCTCCATGGGCAGACTTTAACACAAAGGGGCATGATTTCAACGTTGCACAGTGCCACTAAACAATGCTACACCAAATATCTAAGCTTTATAGCTATTACTTAAAATTAAACCGTTTAAAGTGAAAGCAAGGTGGCTGCTTCTACAGTTTGACATTTGCCCCCTAAGTTCAACTGTATGCTACACTTGAGGTAACTCGAGAAAATATGCCAACCAACTGCCATACATAAACTGGGTCATATAAATGTTCAATATGTTAAACATAATTATGCTGTATCAAATTTTAATTGTCTTAAATACAAACAGTAAACATACTAAGTATGCTGAAAACATCTTTGGAAGACATGTCACTACGACATGGTAGGAAAGCAAATGAGACCCAAACAATGTTTCAAGGTAAAAAAAAGTATTTTTTTTACAGTAATTATCTAATGAAACATTATACAAAGACAATAATATTTTGTCTTAATTTCTTCACTAAGGGAAATTCTTAGCAAATAAAATAAACTTTGTATACAGTGAACTTCTTTGGACCATTTAAGCTTGCCCCTTTCCCCAGTATTATTGTATATTCATACAGATGCTTCATATTCAATAAAGAAGGAATGAAAACGGTCCGAGAATTTTTTTCACTACATCAGAAATTTCGCAGCTATATCCGCATTTCTGGATAGTAATCCTGCTTATGTTACACATTCTGTAATATGCTTAAAGCATCTTTGGATGATGCTCTACTTATGTCATACATCCTGCATTATACTTGACCCATCTTTTTATGGTACCCAATTATTTCACATGTTCTGTGTGTTTCCTCGGCATCTTGACAAGGTACCCCTTTTTTATGTCAACATTTTTATTTCATGCTCAAAATATCCTTGAATTTATGTCACAAGTTCTATTATATCCTCCAAGCATATATTGAGGGTTCCCCATTGCACATGCTATAACATGTTCAAAGAATGTTTGAATGGTACACCATTTATGTCACACATTCTACAATATGCTCAACGCATTTTTTTATGTCACATGCTACAACATGTTCAAAGAATGTTTGAATGGTACACCATTTATGTCGCACATTCTACAATATGCTCAAAGCATCTTTACACGGTACCCCATTTATGTCACACATATTGACATATGTTAACACATTACACTCGTACAAGCCACACTTTTTATGTCCGGTCGTAGCTATGTAGTCTTGCGCGTCTGAATAGGCATCCCAGAAACTAAAATGGCCTTTAGCTTCCATGCTATACACCCCAGCTGAAACAAAAATAACAAAAGGTATACAATGTACAATCAAATCTGTATTCACATGTAGCAGTTAGCGAAGAGATGTATCAAAAATGGCCATTATAATGTAATACAGTCCAACCCCCCCGAACAATATTTCCCTAAAAGACGCACATTTCATTCCTGTTATCATTATATAAGGAATCTCCCAGTCAAGATGCTATGTGTACATGTTTACTGCCCTCTGTTTTCATTCTTTTCCATTGCAAATGCCGGAGTGTGGAGTAATATCTACAGTGTATTTGCCTTTGAAATCCCTGATATTAAATTGCTTTTCGAAGCAATAATTCCGACATTAAATTTACATTCTCTACAACACATTTCTGTATCGAGGTGCTTTGTCAGGTTGCACTGTATTAGTGAATTCAGTGTTAACAAATGGCCACTTGGGATAGCTCCATATTGACTTAATGAAGGTGACAACAGCCACTGGTTCAACTATATTGTACTTTCCAAGAGGCATGAAGAAAAGTTTTACCAGCAAAATTTATCATTTTGTTTATTTGATATTTTCATTTTGCCAAGTTTTAACAATGTTTTTAAATTTACAATTCAAAGGACAAGGAGAGGCTGTAGAATGGTATGTTTAACCACTCGACAATTTGTTTCCATTTAGTTACCAAGTCTTAACAGGTTAATAACAGAAATATGAAGGAAAAATTGTAATGTAAAAATTAAAGATAATCAAAATGAAATCCACCACCCACTCTCACCCTCCCCCACCCCCTAATTTCAAAATTGTCAACATTAAAATACCCAAGGATGAATAGAATAGCTACCATTATTTTTCCTATTGCCAAATATAAAAATACAACTAATCCCTAAATTTCATTACTGGGTTCCCCATAATGCCTGCTCTTCCATAATCTGAGGAACTGATCGAAGGACATCTACCATGGAATACCTTGCAAACAATCTAAGCCATATACTTCCATGGCAACAACTCTGTAATTTGCCAAGACAGAGTTCATGGTTCTTGTACTTGACACTTCCTTCATTGTGCTTGACTATTGTATGATGTTGTATTGAATTCAAATCCAAGTAATTTTAGAATATGTCCATGAACCTGTTAAAGTAACAATGAGGCAAGTTAACTCGAAATTCATGATATTGTAATTTTCTTGAAGCTCCCCTTGTCTCTAATATGTCTTAAAGACCATCTGTATCAAGTTTTTGATTTCAAACCGTAGTTTTGAATTATGTTCAAGACATGGAACAGCAACAAGGGCAATAACTCACTTGTACATTAGTCAGAGAGTGCAGTTATTGTTCATTGACTGCACTTGCTATAATAATTGTGCTTGACAATTGTATGACACTTGGTTATTGAATTCCAACCAGTATTTTACACATTATACCTTCTGGACAGGGAAGAGCCTAAAGGGCCCAATAGCTCCTGGAATCTTGCTAGCCATGATCCAGTTATAGTCTCCTATAGACTACACTCCTAATATTTTAACACCCATTCTAGATTGTATTAACTTCCAACCATTAGCTATTTCAAGTTCATGCCCCGGACAAGGAAAAGTAACAAAGGGCAATAACTCTGTAATTTCTCCCAAGAGCAGGACCTTTATGTTATCTTATACTACAGTTTTCCTACTAACCTTGTACTTGACCTGTTGTGTGAAATACCTTTGTATTGGATCTATTACCTTTAGTTTTATTGTTATACCCTGTTCAGAAACCCTCGTGATATTTGGCTATAACTCTGTAACCTTTAGTCAATACTTACCTGGTTCTATGCGCTACTACTTCCTTTCAATTGCTTGACCATTGCATGACCTTTTATTAACACTTCCAACCAGTACTTTTAACACTTATGCCCTCGTACAAGCCATTTAACAAGGGCTTAACTCTGTAACCCTTGTCAAGGGCTTATTTCTTGTGCACTGAACTTCCTCTCAATATACTTGACCATTTTCAAATTGTACTTCAATTCCAACTACTAGTTTTGATTAGGTATGCTCCGGACAAGGAAAATGTTAACCGACCGACCGACCGATTAACCGACCGACCAAACCGGGTAACGGTTATCAAAAAAACAAAACATACGTTTATGGGGGTAAAAAAAAAAAAATGCAATAAAATGAATACCCTTTATTCCACTCTGAGTTTTCTTATTTCCGTCCTCCATACCTGCATGATCAAGGACATCTATCCATGGAAATTGAAACATCTGCCATTACTTCATATCTTAATATGACTCGTCATAACAATCAGAGTTTGTTTTAAAGGCATTTCTTTCTTGACTTAAGAAAATTGGTAATCTTGATAATTCAAAGGCAAGTGCAAATGTTGAAAGCAATTCGCTGTTTACTCAACTGAAGCCAATTAAACCAAAATTTTTAGTAGTAGCATTTATTATACTTAAGCAGATCCCTGGCCTCTAAGATTAGTGTTTGATATTCATCATGTTCAATTGTCTAAGCACCCTTATGAATTGAATAAAAAGCCATTAGCATGAAAGTATTCATAACTTATTTGAAATCATCATTCAACCAAGCGATAGCCCACATTATTAAAATTTTTTGTTAAAAAAGAAATAATCTCAGTACTATAACTGCATGTTACACTTGGTTATGTTCAAGCTATACTCTACACACTATACCTTCTCTATCTGTGAGAGCCTTATTAGGGTCCTCCATCTCCTGGAATCTTTGCCAGCCATGATCCATCATAGTCATCCTATAGATACACAATATTTTAACACCCATTCTAGTTTTAACATACAACATGAGCTACTGTTTCATTCTTCTGTAAATAATATAACAAAACTTTCTGTTGTATTTGAGACAGTCCTTTATTTTTCTTGTTTTCCAGGTTTGATTTTAACCATGTACAAACAGTTTGTAATTACCATCTTGTAGATCGATTGGTTCATTGACATTTTTGAACTTTACCCTTTCTACCTCGTTATATTTTTATGGCACTAACCAGTCATACTTACATCAGACTATGCTTTTAACACTATTTCAGTCATGTACAAATACTTCATGATGCTTTTAACCTCCCCCTTCAAAACAGGCAGGCTGCAGTCTAAGGTTTAAGTCATCCATGCATTATACGATACCTTTTAATTACCTGGTACTACCCTTAGACTTAAATACTACCCTAAGACTAAAACTTCCTATCTCAACACTTACCGACGATTTTATCAATTTCAAGGCCTATCTCATTCTACCGTCGAGAAATACCACCTTATACTACCCTTTTCAAATTTACCCCAATCATTCCTTTTGATGCTTACCTTACCTTAAACTACCATTTAATTAACCACTCCAAATAATGTCTTTGGTTTGGCCCAACCCAGATTCAAACACATGACTTACTCCACAGAGGGTTCTACTACTAGGCTATCAAAGAACTATACCATGTTACATCACAAACCAACACAAAGATCAATCTCCTGTATAGTTTTGTAAACTATATTCTTGTTAAAATTTTAAAATGGAATTATCACAGTTGATACAGTTAACTCTGTGTAATTATAACAAACTCCTTTGAACTATCTAAATTTGTTCCTTATATCCAGAGTATGTTATATCCATATAGCATTTTTACATAACACAAATAAGGAAAAAAAACAGGCCCAGAAAATTTGTTCCTTATATCCGAAATTTGCAGAGTCAGTATCTACAGAGTTTACAGTATTTAAACCATAACATTTCAATCATTACTGTCATATTTAGCGATATCAATAATACGATATGCCTCTTACGTGGTCATTCTTTCAAGCATTCCTTTCCACGATTTCATCCTCAGTTTATTATAGTTGGTCTCCCTAGGTTTATCACTGTAATCAAACACCATTACAGTACCAAAGTTGTGATGGTGGAAGTTGCCGAAAAACATCATGTCATGATACAAACTCTCGTCAACCTGGTAAAACAATTATACATTCGTGCTGACATCAGAAATTAGTATGCAAGTGTTGATGCATAAAATTGCTTTTTGACTTTCTTTTAAACATTATATGTGTACTGTAACTAATATATGTTCAGATCAACAAATAGTAAAATGATGGAAGAAGACTGAGCAGGTAACTTTAAATGTTTCTCTGCGGCCATATTCCAGTAGCATTTTAAGACCTATCTCAAGATTTTCTCCCGAGGAAAATCATTTTGAAAAGGGGAGTGTGAACTGCACAATGTTATGATGACGTAATTATTTGCAATCATTGACTTTTGAGATTATTAACCTGATTATAAGTTTAATACTGAAGTTCTAAAATTTAATAAATCACTTAAGATGCTTCTTGAATACAACACACTGGGCTATACCCCTGAGAAAGGAAACTGAATCAATGACCCTCAATCAGTTAGAGGTTTAGTGTTTTAAGGTGTAGGTTCCAAAAATCACTCCAACATGAAAATGGGTCTTAAAGCTTTTGTTAATCAGTTAGAGGTTTAGTGTTTTAAGGTTCCAAAAACCACTCCAACATGAAAATGGGTCTTAAAGCTTTTGTTAAGGAAGGTACAGGCTACAATGGTATATTTACATTCTTCAAATCAGTAACAGTAACGTCATGGCAAACTTACATAGTGTAGGGGTCTCAGTGACACAAACTTGCTCCGGTTTGGTGGAAGCCCGTATATTTCATCCAGAAGTAGAGACTCATCGACCTTTCTGCACTGAGAAACATGTATATTCTCAAGGAATGGCGCCTCCTTCAGCTTAATATGTTTAAGTACACGACACCTAGATACTGGAAAACAAAATTACAAACATCTTCTTTTTGTTTTCCTCATAATATCAATTTGCTATAAAATGAACGGCAAATCCAAGTTAACTGGAAACCAGAAATGTGTGCATTAAACATGCATGCACCTAGTTTCTTCTATAACTCCGCCTTACTAGGTGCAGTCATAAACAAAACACCATGCACACAACCTTACTTCCTGATCAACGATACTATAAGGCTTCATGACTCTAGATTAATGCTTTTGGAAACGTGTACAATACAAGTTCATGCCGATTATCACATGTCTTCTTAGTCGTTTTATCACTACCGTCCAAAAAAGAAAATAAATGTTGTCAATAGTCCGAACTGAATTTCCAGAGCTGACTGAAACGTAATGTTAAAGAGGCTGTCAGGAAAACACACTTACCAGATAATGTCTGTAAATTGTAGCATACAACACTAAGTTCCGTAATCCCAATAGCGTCTAGCTTCAAGTATTCTAACCTTCTGTGAAGAACTGTAAGCACCTGAAGACGACATGGTCATTGTAAGAGTTTATTTCAATCTATGTCATTGTAAGAGTTTATTTCAATCAATGTTTTTAAACCTTTACTCTTGATTCAGTTTTAGTTTCTATGTATGAACTCTATAAACAAGCTGGTAGTAAAGAATTCTTTCTGGCACCAGAGCAGATAAGGATCAACCTGCACATCCATGCAGAAATGACTGTCCATTTTTCGAAATTTAGCAGTATACTGACCAACAATTCTCTCAGTTATAAACTTGGTGGATTTCATTTTGATTATCTTTAAGTTATATTATCATTGAAAACGGCCATGTTCATGATCGAGAAATATGCTAAAAACAAAATTAGTGCTTTGAAAATTTGCAAAAACTATTTCATACAGAGCAATTTTACTTACTGACAGGTGAAAATGAAAATATACCCCAAAAAAGTGGAGGAATATTTTACCAAGATAGTCAATTTGAAAGAGGATTTTTTTTAATAGTTTTTCACACTATATTCAATTCCAGTAAAAATCTTACACAGAATCCTATATTTTTGTTAAAACTTGGCTAATATTAATTTTTCTAAGAGCATAAACCAGTGATAAATGTCTTTCTGAAAATTGTGACTGTCACTGTAAATAATGGTAATATCACTTCATGAAAACACAAGATTGGTTTCTGCAGAGAGCATAGGTAATTCACATATTACCATAGAATGGTCCTCTTCCCAGACCGGGTCGTTTGTACTGTCACATTTATCCACCATAGCTGGTCTGTTCTGTTGCCTATTACGATGCTGTGGACATGCCGGGCTCGCGGGAGGTCTGTCGTACACTGAACTTGGCTTGTATTTACCTAGGAAAAAAAAAGCAACAAATCTTATAATTATTTCATCACATGTATCTTACAAACAAGAGGGAAATGATGACCCCGAGTTCCATTGCTCCAAAAGACAAGAAAGTAGGTCAAAAGTCATGACAAAGGTCAGCCTAGGACAATTTTGAAATTCATTTTAAAAAATGCAAACAGCCCAAATTTCATTACAGTTACTGTAGTTAATGACTATTAACTTCCCCCTGATGGCTAGAAGTGTCATGCTTCAATATCCAATGACTCTGGAAGGATTCCAACCAACTTAATTAAGGGGCCTGTGTCTTTGACTCTTAGTCAGTAACTTTTGACCTCTTAGCCGTTAATGCCGCCTGGTAACATCTGAACCTGCTTCATCATCTAGTCCAGTCTCAAATGATATTGCACAGACAAAGACTTTTAAAGCCAGATTTTGAGGTCAAAAACAAGATGCATCCCAATTGCAAACATGAGCCTTCTTTTCCAGGCTGAGATTCAAAACAGTCATACTGCATGAAATCCACAATTTGTAGTACAATTTTGACATTTTTGGGACCTGGGACCCAGTTTTCGAAAGGTGAAAAATTAGAACATCTTTACAAATTGTCTAACATACCTGCTTTAATTATTTTCTCACGGCGAACAGATTTCATACTAGATCTACGTCTCTTAACATTTTTGCGACTACTGGCTTTTTTGATGTCATCATTTGTTGCCTGGCAACCTGCTTCCGCCTGCTGTTTTACACAAGTACATTCTGAAATGTAAAGACTCAAAACTCCTAACAACAGTCAGCTCACCTACTGCCACCAGACCAGATGGCCCTTTATCGCTCACCTACAATGTAGCTAACATTGGCTATAATACAAGTTACAGAAAAAATACTGTACAATGCAGCTCTTAAAACAAAATACATGTAAGTTGATAAGCAGGGTCAGTTTTGACCTGGGGGCAAAAAAGAACAGTTTAGGGAGAGAAGCACTAGGCAATGCTACAATGTACATAGTCACTTCATATCTGAACTTTAGATGTAGAGTGGTCACAATAGCCCCCTAGCCACAAACTGCGTATGAGGAGAGGTCCCTGCATGCAAGGGGAGATCACTGGGTAAGAGACTGGAACAACTTCATGTATAAAGAATAGTACACTTGACAGAAAACATGTCTTGTTGATTAATGCTTTGCTCAGGGATCTGCCAATGTTGCAAGTTATAAAACTTTTTCTATCTCTATTAAACTCCAAATGAAACAACTCTTCTTCCACAGCAGTTTCAGAAGAAACACTATTTATCTCAGATCTGAGCTCTGATATTTGATTTCTATAAATCAATCTGTTACAAATTTGGTCAGTTTGTAAACTGTTAATTTGATCTTGAATTTCTGGCCATTACTTATATCTTCTCCACAAGTATCTATAAACTTCTCAACATGCAACAGAGCTGCAGCATACAGGAGACAGTTGTCTTCAGTAATACAATGTGTTTCACAGAGACCATTTACCACACTGAAGTACTTATTTTATGACCCCTATATACTGGTGGCCCAAGCTTCCCCTTGGAGCCCTATACAGGCACAGGGACACACATTTTGTCCAGTTTCTTACACAATGCTTAAAGCAACATAAATAGTGACACTTACTCTTTTTCAATTCTGTTTTCTCTTCTTCAATATGACCATCTTCTGCATTTTCTTTTGCTTTTCCCTTGCTAGACTTTACTTTGCTTACTAAGCCCTTCTTGGTCACCAAAGCTTTTCCTCTATGAGACACCCCTCCTGTTTTACCACCTGTCTTGTCCACACTTGAACCACTACTTCCAGAGCTAGAATCAGTATTCGCCGATTTGTTTTTATCACAGACCGCTTGATTTTTTACATTTTGGGCATTCCTTGTATTGCATGCTCCATTAGACAGCCTGGTAGATTTTCTCCCTTTATTCTCAGCCCTTTTTCTACTGTCAGCTTGTCTAGATGGACCTTGTTGAGATACAGTTAGATTTTCATTAAGTAGTGAATGTCTAAGGTTATATCTACGATTTCCATTTTCTAATTCAGCCTCTTCATTTCTATTGGCTAAGTTGTCTCTATCTTCATCCTGATTGGCTGCTTCATTATCATTCCCATCATCCTCTCTTCTGTTGTTGCCTTGACCTTGTTCTGCTGGCTGGTTCCCAGCATTATTTACATCCTCCTCCTCATTATCATTGTTATTACCAGCATCAGGATTATTGACCACAGGTTGAGGGTTGATCAGAGCTGATGATATACCTAGACCAGTCCCAGCACTCAGTCCAACCCTGCAGATAAAAAAGAAACCACTTCTTTGTTATTTCATGCATAGAAAACGTAACCCCCTTATACAGGATAAGATTTTTTTTCTATGGATACATGACTGTAAAATTTAGTCATATACTTCAACAGCATAAACTTCAACTTCAATCAATGAGAAGATACAAAATCAGCTAGTATCAGAGCTAAGTTGATGCCATATTCAAACAATTTGCACTCCATTTTGATTTTTTGCCCTCTATACCTTCTAGGACATGCCCCCTACATGTATATCTTTTAGGTCTTAAAAGAACTTCTTGAACTTAACAATCAAATATATGTATATCATTAACTGGTGGAATTCAAAGGCTCATTGTGCTGTTTTTGTGACTCGAAAATGTATATTGAACATTTGAATACCAAAGTAACTGTTATGCCAAATTATTTGCATGGTCACTTGAAATTGGAAAAATGTCCTTTCTGATACATTATCAGGTTAGTCAGAACTTTAGAACTGGGGGTAGGATGTCAAATTTCATATACAAATATCTTTTTATCTTAAATTTCTTTAAATTTGTAGTTGAATCATTAAGGTTATAGTTAAAGAAAATGACACTTCTTGGGTCCTTTTAAACAATCACTTAAGGCTTCTAATAGAGAAGTAATTCAGTGAACAGGGGAACTCAAGTCGTAATAAAACCTTGACAGAGATATACATGTTGATACCTAAAACGATACATTACATATAAAGTTGTGCACAAACTTGAGAGCAAATACCTATAAAGTTGAATTTATCTACTAATTTGGGGTGAGACCGGATGGGACAAAGTTATTTCAATACATTAATTGCACCGGATGGGACAAGTTGATTCAAATGCATTGACAAGACCAGATGGGACAAAAAAAGTTATTCCAATACATGAATGGGACAAGTTGATTCCTATAAACTAATTACAATTGCCAATTTTAACTTCTATAACTTTCTACCTTGAACATCCAAGTGGAGGTTCTTTGAAGATTTCTCTCAAAGTGAGGTATCTTAACTCAGGTAGAAATGTGAGAAACGCGCAGAGTTTCTCTATACGCATACTGTGACAGTCTTCTAGCGTCAACTCTCGGATCTGTCGCAGATAATGTGTTCCTGGAAATCAGATGGGAAGCTAGAGTTTCATGATTGTAGAGCTATCTGAATACTAGATTATACTGAAATTTTCTTGAAACAAGTTAAAAATTTAAAACAAATCAATATAGTGTGCTTCAATACTGTCAAGAGATTGTCATAGTCTTACAGTTGATATGTTACAATACCAACGCGTATGTGCAATACATAGCCATGCAGCTTTAAAGAATCTAGCAACATTGGATTTACTGCTCATGTTAAGAGAGAACCCCGCAAGCCTTGACCTGGCTTTTTAGCAATTCGCCTACACTGCACTGTGTAAATATTTATAATCATAATCATGTAACAAATTGCAGATAACATAAAACATAGAAAACACTAACCTGGAGTAAACCAGAGCAACGGATTTATCAAATACGGACAACTTCTAATCTGTAACTTCTTCAATGGCGGGAAACACTGTCCAACAAGACGCATACCAGAATCAGTGAGCCGTGACTGGGACTCCGGGAGATCGGCAAGGCCCTGTCCTACTAGCTCTTCATTGTTCAATGTTTCTACAATACATTTAAAAGAAAACACACATGTAGAAATGCATATTGTGAGCATGCATATTCCAGATGCAAACTTTTGTCTTAGTACTTGAACTGTTACTGAATATATACAACCAGCAGTGTACGGTACAATGACATAATAGTTACACAGAAGCAGATCGACCTAAAATAGACTCGTGAAATGTACCTTTAAAAAACTTTTGACGTCAAATTTTCTTTGCCAAGGATATATTCTCTGAACAAAACTGCAGGATTTTACAAAAGATCTGGGTATCCAAAATTCTTCTTCTTTTTCACTCTTGAACTATCGTATCCCTGCATCTATTCAGTCCATATTCAAACATACCGTTAAATGGGTCAGTTTCCCGCCAGCCAAGACTCAGCTCCTCAAATCCTGGATTAACTGTAACGTCGGCTATTGCCAGAGCTGAAAACACTGCATCCTTGGTAAGAGATGACTGCATCCGAAGTGATTCAAGACTGAAAAACAACACACACCATCTTTGAAAACCAGGTCCAAGCGTTAACACGAGTCGCAAGTCCTTTATTTCATAATTTATAACTTACGACTGTGCAATGTTGAACTATCCATCGGTGTGACTCTTGAAGCAGAAAGCTTTTCAATGCTTTCAGTCAATTTATTAAGGTAGAACATCCCTAATAAAAACCTCCACTTAAAACTCTTCAATTTTAATGAGCTAGCCTAGGTTGTTAAGCATTGGACTGAAGATCTTTTGAGGTTTTTGGGGGCGTAGGTTCGAATCCAGCCGGAACCAAAATATTTTTTTTTACTTTTTCTTCTTTGTTTTCATTATTTTGCACTTTTCTTCATAATGTTTATATTGTTTTTAGACTAAAAAGAAATGAAATATTTTTTTACGAATTAGTATTAGCTTATTTGAAGATTTTATTACTTGCAGACACGTCTAAAATCGTCGATGGAGATTTTCAAAATCAAATTATTTTAAATAGAGACGGTGAAACATTGTGAATTTTTGGCATGCTGTTTCCAAAATGTTATATATAATTTTAAATATACAAAAAGACATGCCCCATTTCTAGAAAATGTTGATTTTTCCTAAAAACTTTGATGTTCAAAATTGAACATGGCCAAAAAAAGTACATGAAAATTGTAATACTATCTGATTATTTCATAAAAGTTTATAAAACTTGTTGATTATATAAAGGCCTTCCAGAATAAAAAAGGAAATTCCATCTGTCCTTTTTCCGGGGGTACATTGAAAACCAAAGGCAACAGTACTTGGTCTTAGCAGAGAAAGAGGAACATTCCTCTATTTTTCACACATAGAGTAACATTCCTCTATCTTTCTTGTCTGATACAGTTTTCTAACATAGAGTAACATTCCTCTATCTTTCTCATTTTATGTATTTTTTCTAACATAGAGGAACATTCCTCTATCTTTCTTGTCTGATACATTTGTCTGACATAGAGTAACATTCCTCTATCTTTCTCATCTGATACATTTTTCTAACATAGGAGTAACATTCCTCTATCTTTCTTGTTCGATATATTTTTCTAACATAGAGGAACATTCCTCTATCTCGTCACCTTACATGTTTTTTATTTCTCAGACCAAGAAAACTCAAGAAGGCAACAGTAAAATAATAAAAACGTATAAGATATTTATTTTCCAAAGGTAACACATATTTTCATTTGCTAAGTCTTATGTGCTCAATGGAGCTTAAACTGAAAAAGTGATATATGTGTGTACATTTTTATATATGTTAATTAATAAAATGGCTAGATCTATCGAAAGTGTGCGTATATAAAGTCCGATTTCAAGCACTGAGCCGTGAATGTACTATTAGCTAATTGTAAAACAACAGAACAAATCGAGGAACACGAAAAGGTCGTATCTCAAGGCCGAAATTTAGACTTTACTGGAATTACAATTCAATCGGTTTTGTGTAAATGTTTATGTAATCTTTAATCACAGACAATTGGTCAGGTATACCCATGGATGTCTTGTCTACAACTATTTGTATACCATTACAAATCCCCATCATATAGCAAATGATGAACTTTTCATCAAATTCCTGAATGTCTTTCATATTTGGTATGAATGACTGTTGTGTTTGCTGATGTAGGAAGGTATTCTCTCTTATCTGCCCTATTGGTTTGAAGCAGTAAATCACTGTTTTTGCTATTATCTGGACGTAATACACTTTCCCCCATGTTGTATTCAACGAGAGCCGGATCAACTTTTTCCTGCAAAATGTGTAAACTCTTATGTTATAATATCACCTATATATGCATTACAGAATATCAATTATTCCATCAATTACATACACATATACTAAACAAAATAAGAAACTTCTGCTAAGTTTGCTTGAACATAGCTTAGCTGGATGAAAATAAATCAGGGAATCATTGTTACTTATGCGTTTAAGAGTGTTCCATAATGCATCATTTAGTGCAAAAATTATGGCTAAAGGTTAACAGAAAATGGCGGCGCATATAATTGACTAAAGTGTTGGTTTCTGTCAGTGGAATATTGTTCTGTTGGAGATCAGCTAAAGACACTGCAATTTTTCTTGCAACAAATAAGATTAATTTCATCGATGACTGGCCGGCTAAAAGTCCTGATCTGAACCCAATCAAGCAGGTCTGGGACATTCTTGACAGACAAGTGAGGCGTTGTCCCAACCAACCTGCTAACGTCAATAAACTTCGTCAAGCGTAAGCAGTCTTTAGCATTGTGCATCACATTTTAGTTCTTATAATTTTAAGGCACATATTATTTTAGTTCTGTATGTATACATATACTGTAAAAGATTATAATTTAATAAATATACAGGTTAACATTTTACTGGTTTTCCATATTTATTTTATGAGCATTTAGAAAATAGACGACCTCTTTAAATAGCATAATCATACTACCTTTCCGCTGATGATTACTCTTTTCCTTTTTAGGCCCAAAGTTGATCATGGGAACCCTGGAAAAATTATCGTAGTATTAATTACCTTCTGGACAATGTTACACATGTATTAAACAAAGAAAACATTTTATTCCTACATGTAGTTGTATTATATGTTATTGTAACATGACTCCCGATTTTGTCTCTATATACAAAGAGTAGAAAAATTATGTTATATTAAACCATAAACAACGCGGGAACCGATATGCTGTAAACATATTGCGCCGCATGACGTTAATGAGCGTTCGCATAGAAAATAACACTTTGCATTTATTCACCTTTTGTAATATATGGTCATGTTAGAATTGAAATAACATCCTTTTCAGCGTTTTTATCGTTTAATAAACAATTATTTATTGTACTGATGGGCAGTTATTAACCAATGCGTATCAGTACTCCAAATCATTGTTTATTAAACGATGAACACCGCTGGAACGGCTTTTATTTCATAAATGAATTATTAATATATAAATGACGAAACTTCCATATTTACATCAAATTGAGGTACCTCAAATGACCAAATATTAAAAAGAATGCTCAGTCACACTGTACAAAACTGCACCCCAGAGATATAATGCAGACATAGCTTTAAAAAGGAAAATGCCTGTCCTTTATTATTGTGCAAAAAATTACTTATAGATTTTCCTGTACTCCCACACAGACATGACAGATCTGATCTCCACAATTAAGTTTTTTCAGTTGCTTTCGCTCTGTAACTGCATGATTAAGGTCAGTCTCCCATTCCAGCTGAACATATGTTCTGAAAAAACAATTAAAAACTTGTTTCTACAAAGAAAATGTATAATGCAAACAAACACTGCCTTTAATATGTTGAAACACTTTTTTCTACTTAGTCTTATTATGGTTATTCTAGTCTAAGAATCCAGTAAACACTGTTGAGACCTGTATTAGCAACTATTTTGTAACTTATGAATGAAAAGTTGTAGTTATCAATGTTTATACTCAAAGTAAGGTGAAGACTATATACCTCTTATTATAATACTACAAGCCTGTCCTGGTCCAAGACTGGTTTGCTTTCATCTCCAGGTTTTGGTCTACCTTTTCCAGTCCCCCTCAGGAATATAGGCCACTCCTGCTTGGTGAAACCTAGTCTGAAGAAGACCATACATGCGGTTACAACATTAGGTCACAAGTATCCCCACTGGGAGTGAAAATGTCATCAAGTTTACTGGCAAAAGTTTCATATTATTTCAAAGATTCTGAGTTTTGTTTAGTATCTAAGTCATCAAAAAATGTATTTAAACTGCAATATTACAATGTATTATATTATATCTCTAGTATAATAATTATGGTTTTATTTAATGAAAACATATTACTTAAAAGCTTCAATAATTGCTAATCTAGAAAATATACATAGAGTACATGAATAAAATATTATACCTTTGCCGCACAGCATAAGCTGATTTATCAAATCCTAAGTTCGCACCATCATTTTATATTTAGATTAATAATCACTTTTATGCAAATGATACTGTCCTGCTCAGCACAAAGTTCACAAAACTGAAAGTATTCCTTTCACATGTAAACATTTCTTACAATCACATATTCTCTTACATTCGAATCAACAAATCAAAATGACCCCTTGCTTATAAATCCTGCTTCATTGAGATTCCAGGTGGTGATTGTACAGAGAAGGATGTTGAGTGTTATCTTTGCATGCTATTTTTTTTATGATCAAGTTCGCTGAATGACCCCGCCTCCTGATTATCTGTCTGTGAAATGTATACACTATGTTATACAAGGGTACTTTCTGCTGAAAATCACTCTCTGGTAAGCCTCTGAGCTTCACAACGTTGGGACTAATTAATTTATGACCCTGTGAAATTGATAGCAATAAATTATGCTTATACTAATGATGTGGTTCCCCCAATCTCATGTCCTGATTATACTGAATTATCAATTGTAAAAGGAACAAAGAAAATTGTAATAGTTTGGAAGTACATGACTTGTATTTAATTTTGTATTTTCAAATGCATGATTATATCAGAACTTTTGTTACCTGTTACTGTTTTTCAATGTTTTTTTTTCAAGTTGGCAGTACACAATTTTCCAAATATTATTCTGAAGCATTGTCAAATTATATTATAGCATTTTAAGATTTCACTCTGATTTATATAAGTTTTGAAACTGTTAACAGTCAAACCTTTTATTGGTCTTTATTCACAGGTGTCTACATAACATTGAATAATGCATGGTTCCCCCCAAACTGGTCGTTATTCGAAGGGTGGTCTTTGTTTGGAGGTAGTCTTTGACACAGGTTTGAATGTACAACTAAGTCAACAACAAAGTTAATTTTTTCTAAGTCCCAAATTATGATTAAAACAGAACAGGAAAATTTCTAAGTTTAATAACAGTCTTATATCTAAAATTCAACGATGAAAAAATCAAATTGAATAGTTTTGTACCATCTTATTCGGACATGTAAGAAGATTTATGTTCTTTTTTGGAAATAAATCTCTATTATTTTTGTGGGCCTTTAAACACGAATAGCTTCGTAACCGTAGTAAGGAAAGTCCGTCGTGTACACCTTATATTTTCTTCATTCGGCACAGTCCATTTTATTATAATTGTTAATCTGCACGCTTTTTCCGTGTGAACGCAACCTTCAATAAATCACCACACCTTTGTAGAAGGCCGTAGTGAACACATCAAGGACAAAAAATACAGAACACGTGGATTGGATAAGATCTTTTATATTTGCTAATAAGGATAAAGAGAAGTTGTTTTATTTGTTTTCTATGTTGAATGTTATTAGTTTGTGAGTTTGCTAGCTCTATTAACTATTGTATCAGCTTTGAAACGTGCATGTCACTTTATACGCTCATAAACAATTGGAGAACTTCGTGAGCCATATGGCGTGTATGATCCACATCAATTAGTCTGCCGAGGCACTTTTAAAAGAAAGAAAGCCCACTTTATAGGATTGGTTGGGTAAAAACCGCAGTTTCTGCCTTTCCTTATATTGGAGTTGATTGGGCATTGCGTCCCTTTAACCGTTAGAGGGGAACTTGACCATACAGGTCGGTCGTTTTGTCCATGAGCCGACTGTGTCTTATATGTTCAGGGTTATTACACATACTAGCCGTGCGGGAGTTGGTAATGTCACGTGTATGCGTAAGGCCGTACATGTTTATTGCAATATGGGGATCACTTTGCTACATACCTCTAACAGGGTGTTTTGTAGAAGTATATGTATTTATAATTTTGGCAGAGCTTTCAGAAGCTAGTCAGGTGGCATGCATGTGAATAGTCTGCGCCTGTAGTTCAGGGCTGTTCAGCGTTCCATGAAGGCTGAAAATACGATGGTCACGCCGTCCGTTCGTTTGCCCGTCGAGTATTAATCAATTATCAATTTAGAGTATACATACTCAGATTAAACTCCAATCCGTGTTAAAAGAGGGCTGAAAATAGGATTGTCTCGCCGTCCGTTTATTTGTCCGTCTGATCGCCTGTCCATAATGAAAATGTCAGAGTTTACAAGAGTATATACATTTCTAAAGCATGGGCGCGTTTCATAAAAGCATAGTCCTTCGGCAGCTTCATAATTATATAGGTATGTCAAAATAGCTTGTGCATAAACCAAGGGCGCGCTTCATGGGCAGTAATTATTGGCATGATCCACAAATTTAATAGTTTAATCGGCATTTCAAGTGCCTTTCAAAAAAAGAATGCCCATATCATAGGACTGGTCGGTTTGATAACTGCAACTTTGCGTTCGCCGGCCTTTCCTTATATTGGAGTTAATAGGGCATTGCGTCCCTTTAACCGTTAGAGGGGACCTAGACCTTCAAGGTCGGTCGTTCTGTCCTTGAATTGACTGTGACTTATATGTTCAGGGTTAATATACAACTCACCGACCATTTACAAAAGCTATGCTGAAACATGCTAGCCGTGCGGGAGTTGATTATGCTACATGTATGTGTAAGGCCGTACATGTTTTTATTCTGTGGATCACTGTGCTACATACCTCTAACAGGGTCTTTTTGTGACCCCCCTGTTCGCTATATCGCGGGGTAGTGGGAGGTTTCGCTTTCACGCTATGTGGCGCGAGCTTTTTTTTCAATTTCTAGTCTGCGGCTTTGATGTCTCGCGCTACATGCTGAATTCGAATTTAGCACAGTCAATTGTTCTTGGATGGCAATTATTCTATACATGTAACACTCTGTGTTGCATACCTGTCCTCGCATACGAGTCTGTGTACGCGCAGGTTTTTATGAACTTAACTTCTAGATATATAGTTTATTGCGTTAAGATATGTACGTATATATATGGCTGCCGCAGGATTTGCTTTTCTTCACGCTAGGATCTAACGTCAGTCGGTCACTGATATTCGGATGGACTGAACATAAGTTGATCACGTCGTCCGTTTTTGTTGTCTGTCGCCTCGTCCGTAATGCAACACCGGTGCATAAATTAAAACTCGTTCCTTATATATCCATGCTAAGATTAAACGCCTGTGGTTTCCGCTTTTCTGCGTTTCAAGAGGGATGAGAGTTTGGTCACACATTCCACTCCAATGCCTGCCGGCCCGACTGCATAGTTTTATAAGTGTGTCTTTGACAGTCATTAATCTGCTAACTCTCTCAGTGTTACGATACGTATTTAATGGTAAAAGTCCAGTTATCATTCTATATGTACTGATTCAGTCAAATACATTCGTTGATGGTATGAAAGTTGAACTGTGTTCTATTTACTCTAAGTTAGAGCTGCTTGTAAATGTGATACTTGGCATCTTAGTTCAAGTTCAATTTTATTTATATGGGTAAAATCTCCAGACCAAACGCATACATCGATTGGCGCAAAATTTAATTCGTTGACAGTATTTCATTTTCAGGTCTCAGTGTGAACGACATAGCGGATTATCTATGGTATATGAATTATATGTAAAAACAAATAAGCCTATAGGCGTAAGTAGAGGTGAAGCTGGTACAGGTAAACACTTTTTTTTATCTTCTTCGTCTAAGCTTGTGTTTCACCGGCATATGCATGATATCCGGTCACAATTTTTCAAAAATATAAACTGGCAAAGGCTTCAGAAGCGCTCAAATAATTGATTGGCAAACTTGGCTCGTGCTGTGCGATATCGAACCCTCCGAGTGTGTTTTGCGAGTCGAACCCGAGTCCGATATGATTTTATTGGGTGAATTTTATATATATATATATATATAAATATATACTATAAAATTTCAGTGGCCCTCAACACACTAAAGTGCATTTCGGTGTAGCATTTGTGCGCGCTTTTATAGCCTTCAAAATAATCTATTTATTAAAAAAAAAGATGTATTTCAAATCACGCATTTTATTGCTGTCTCGAGAATGTCTGTGTACAGCGCGGAATAGTTCTCCTGTCTACAAAAGACGGTCGTACTTGGTATATTCCAGGATCGGCGAGTACTTTTGTCTATCAAATAAGTCTTCTGCATACTCGCAGTTTTCTAATTCGTTTCCCTGCATCTTTGCTGGAACGCTTCTCTTATTTAAATTGTCTCTTTAAGCACATTATATATACAATTTAATTGTAATTAACAAAAGAAAAAAATAAAGTCACGGCCTTTTCCCAAACAAACTGTTTTGTTGTGTATGCCAAGATAGTAAATTTATGAAGCAGCGTTCCCTTCTTACATAAAATATATACGTGTGGTGATTTGCAACGGCTGCAGTTATCAGCAAAAGAAGGGTTGCTCCTTAAGTAAGGTAGTGGGCGCTGCTTCTTATATAAGTATAAGCTATTTGGCCCGCTAATGAAATAATAATCTTAGTTGTATTGAATATACACCTGTTATTTCTGATTTTTATGAAATACTTGGAAACTCATCAAAACTGCTTTGTGTCTAAGTTCCATTTTCCACCTCACACTGAATTCCACCCACTTCCAGAATCTAAGACAATAATTACGCCTCACAAAAATTTATAAGTGCCAGATTCCGTCCATAAGCTTCTGTAACGCCCATAACTTGTTGCTAGAGTCCACCCAGAAAAGAAAATACATTTTTTGGGACTTACTTTTGAATTCCGTCTTGTTTCAGTGCTATCATGGCATCACCTAGTGTAACTATTATTGGTGACAGTTGCAGTTTAAATTAGTGCAGTGCTTATTTTCTAAAATAGACTTGCCTATCTTTTAATTTGAACAGTACCATTAATTGTTCAAAGCTAGATGCCCTAAGTAAAAGTCTATTGATCGACTAAGAACAGTGCAGATCATGATCAGACTACATGGATCATTTGCCATCAATAGGGTAAGGGGTAATATTTTCCTTATACATTTACGCAAATTAAACTTCCATTCACATTATAAAAGGGAGAGTTCATATTGAAAGCAGGATGTCTTGATAAAACAGAAATGGAACAGGGTATTTAATAAAAACAAGTGCCTGTAAAACAAGTCTGGCAATGTAAAACACCAATCCATCATGTGACTGCCATGTGTAGTCCGTTTGTTAGTGTTGTATTTGATTTGGATTTTAAATCAGTTTCATACAATCATAGTCCAAAACTGATGCTACCAGGAAAGAACTAAAATGAAACTTATAAACAAACATGCTACTAGGGTTGCGTAATAAAACCGGTATACTGGTATATCGCATTTCACGTTATGATGTCACCCCGTGCAGCGTTATTTCTAATGAATGATTGTCCGTCGTCCGTCAACTTTTTTATTCAAATAACATCTCCTCTGAAACCACTGGGCCTATGTTGATGAAACTTTGCAGGGATGTTCCTTGCATGAAGCTACCAAATTGTTCAAAACATTCCATTCCATGCAGAACTTTGGTTGCTATTGCAAAAAATAGGAAAAACTTTAAAAATTTATTTCTCTGAAACCACATTGCCTAGAGCTTAGATAGTTGGCATGTAGCATTGCCTAGTAGACCTCTACCAAGATTGATCAAATTATGACCCCCAGATTAAAATTGACCCCACCCGGGGTCACTTAGTTTTACATAGGCGTATATAGGGAAAACTTTTAAAATCTTCTTCTCTGAAACCACAAGGCCTACGTAGAGCTTAGATATTTGGCATGTAGCATTGTCTACTAAACCTCTATCAAGATTGTTCAAATTATGACCCCGGATCAAAATTGACCCCGCCCGGGGTTGCTTAGTCTTACATAAGCTTAATTATATAGAAAAAAATTAAAACATTTTCTTCTCTGAAGCCACAAGGCCTACAGCTTAGAAATTTTGCATGTAGCATTGTCTAGTGGATTTCTACCAAGATTGTTCAAATTATGACCTCAGGTCAAAATTGACCCCGCTCAGGGGGGCACTTAGTTTTACATAGGCTTATATAGGAAAAACTTTTAAAATCTTCTTCTCTGAAACCACAATGCCTAGAGGTTAGATATTTGACTTGTAGCATTGCCTAGTACACCTCTTCAAAGTTTGATCAAATTATGCCCCTTGGGTCAGTATTGGTCCCCCGGGGGTTCACTTGTTTTACATAGGCTTATATAGGAAAACCTATTTGGTATATAACATTGTCTAGTGGTCTTCATCCTGCTTTGTTCAAATTATGCCTCTTGGGTCAATATTGACCACACACACCAGGCAAGTGGACTTGTACTAAGGTGAGCGATACAAAGTCATCTTGGCCCTCTTGTTGTGTAAATAAAAACTGCAATTTCGCCTTCATTCATTAGCTGAAACTTGAATTTGAATAAGTTGTGTGCTTTTTCCGTGACGACAATGACGGACACTAGACATCGTAATAACGGGCGGCATATTATTCGATCTCAAAACTAAAGAAGTAAACAAATAAACATTAGTGACTTTTCTGTCACAGGAATGTTTCAATTACTTTATAACCATATTATTACCAAGTATGAAAACTTAAAAATATATTTTTGTAAGAGTTACTCACTCTCAGTATATTGCAATACATATCGCAATACAGTTTTGCGTAGTATTGTAATTTATCGCGATTCAAATTTCTGACAATACCTATCCCAGCATGCTACACAATGTTAAACTGTGCCTAATTCACACATAAACTATGCCTAATTCGACAAAACACTAACGAACCCATGACATGTTCTTACATGCTAAAACCAGTGAAAACACGACAAGAAGCAAGAAAATAGTAGATTGCTTTGAACGAAATGGCTATGGCTCATAATGTATTTGCACTGAATATAGCTAATTATTGTAATAGTATAGACCATTAGCGGCAATATTGTTTCAGAACTATGCAGCAGCATTAAGTATATCACTTTCTAGGGCTTAAAAAAATGTGCTGCAATTTGATGAAAAACTAAAAACTTGATGAAGGCAGTACATTGTGTAAAAGTGGCAGTTGACATTCCTGAGATTTCCTAATTAATCTATACAAACAACTAAGTGAATTGTATAATTAAATAGATGCAGTAAAATTAATATGATATAAAGATGTATGTTGTATATTATTTGAGCCTTTAATTTCTTTTGGGCAAAGTATCTGTGCACTTGTTCCAATTCTAGTTACATCTGACAAAATTAATTTGGTAATGATGTGCCCTATCCAATCTAAAGATGACCTGTAAAAGAGTGATAAAAGAATTTCAAGGAGGGAAAGCAGTTCATAGACATAGAATTACAAAATGTACCACCATGCAGAACATTTAGAATACCACATGCCAGGCAAATTAGAGATAATAACCCAAGTGTCAGGTGTTTAGTGATATCTTATAACAAATTACTCAGTGACAGCTATAATCTTGTATTACTCATAAATTGGTGAAGGGATGTGAGAATGATCAAATCAGCTCATTATTTCCTTAGAAAAATGTTCTATGGTCTTTTACCTGATACACATGCATTTATCAAAACATATAGTTTACAAGAACAGGAAAACGTCTTCATTTTTTTAAAAGGAAAAATTAGTGGTTTTAGTAATATCAAAACTCATCACATATTAACATTATATTATCTCATTCAAATCATGACCTCACAGCATAATAATGATGATGATGATGATGGTGATGATGATGACAATGACAACAACAAGAGTTATAATAGTAATAATGATAATAATAAAAGTGATAATAATGATAATAATAATAATAATAATAATAATAACAATACTAATAACAATAATAATGAATAAAAAATAAGTATCAAATTATTGTGAAACTTTTTTTAACACTACAGGTCAATTTTTTTCACAAAACTTGTTTGAACTAGTTTTGCAATGCTTCTTGGGCCTCTTGTTTAATAAATGGCATTATTTGTTTGTTTTATCAACAGTTTATAAAACTAGGACTACATGAAAGCACAGATGCATAATATTGCATTGTTTCTTGGCTTATCAGATATTATTCACTTGCCATGACTTTTAATGGGACATCATGCTGGTAAGATAACAATCCTGAAAGTGTGATATATACATGTATAGTTAAAGATGACTCTTCACCTGACTTTTCATACGTTTGCATACACAAATCAGTCTGCCAAACCCAGTATCATGTGTGAATAATCAAATATTGTCTGAAAGTGTTTTTATACTTTAGTAAATATTCAATCATAATAAGTAACAAATACGAACAGCAATATATAGCTCCTAATAGCTGACTCTTGTACCTTGTGCCAGGTAAACTATACAAGAGCTGTCCATAAGACAGCAAGTTCGACTATTGTGGGTGCTTGCTAATAAAACAAAACTTTTATCAGTATAATAGCAAAACAAAATTCTGCTGACTCTTAAGTATAAACTAGGAAAGTTGAATCATAAAAAAGTCAACATCTATCACTATATATTTAATTTTTGGTAAATTAATTGTTTGATACAAAATGTACCCCTAAACACCATTGCTAAGTTTGATATAACTACCATAAGTGGTTACTGAGATATGTGCATGATAGTAACTTGCATGCAAAACTTTAACCAAATTTTCAAAGTCAAACAAGGGCCATAATTTATACTTAATTTATACAAGAGTTATCTGACTTGACTGTGTGACACCCCTAAAGACATTAACAAAGTTTCAAGTCAATATCATAAGTGGTTACTGAGATATGTGCATGATAGTACCTAGCATGCAAAACTTTAAGCAAAGCTGCAACGCCGACCCGACGCACAAGTGACTGTAATAGCTCTCCATATTCTCCGAATAGTCGAGATATTGTGTATCATTCTGAATCGCTTATTGTGTATTTAACTGTTACGTTTCGTCTACTGTAAATCGTTTGTTTTGATATCCTTAGATATATAGTGTAGCGGTTCTGTCAAACTACTTTTACTCACCAACATTTTTTGCAGATTTTCTCAAATTGCTATACTGATTTTCAATTATGTTGTTGATTCTAGCACTTAGTTTTACACTTTATTTTTTAAACATGTTCATATACATGTATATAGTTTTGATGATTTACAATGTTCACCAGAAACTGTGAACAAGAGAATGCAGCTTTAAGTTACATTTTAAAATTTCAATTCAATTTTCAGAGGATTAATAGTTTCTGTCATGAGCAGGAGGTTCAAATCCAAATATCCGTCACCGAAGGTAACTGTTTTGGCGGGAACGAGGCTCTGCCGACTTCCCGCAAAACAGTTACCCGTGGTGACCGATATTTCCATCTGAGCAAAGTTTCTTGCATGCCGTTTTGAAATTTAAAGTAGATTTCTAACAGAAAACTTATCAAAATGATGAATTATCATGAAAAACAAACGATTTTCCGACGTTGTGTTTAAGAAAGTGACGTCACAATGTTTATAACATTATGAGAGTCGTCTGCGTAGGAGGGGTGCTAGACCAGTTTTTCCGGCATGGGCAAAATCACCGGAAATGCCGATCAGATATGCAAGAATGTTTCTCTCTGGCATATTACTTGTAAATGATATCCTTACAGAAGACTATGATTTGAGGAAATACTGTATTATATTTTCTTTTTCGCGTACATTCAAATTTCAAGATTTTGGTCCTGATTTTATTTTAGCGATTCTAATATTCTTGATTTTGAATAAGTGGATTTCTATTTAAACGTTTTTAACTAAAGCGAAATTTACCTCGACACAGCTTTATAAACAAAGAAAGAGCACTGTGTGACAGTGTTATTTACCGGCATATCGATATCACGAACTTTTCAAGTTTTTTTTAATTAGCTAAAATGAACACTGAATAGTGAAACATCATGTAAGTGTATGCATTTATTAACACATGTACATAAAAGAATGAAAAAATGGGTTACATTGTATCAATAAATGAATGAATTGTGTTTTATGGCACATTTATAATGGTAAGTATTAACCTGATATTGATTTCTGGTGAACACAAGACACCTTATTTAATATGATAATTATATAGCTTGTGTTAGATAATGTGCTAATCGTGTTATAATTGAGTTTCACTCACGTATAATGTAGAATATTGTTATTTATAAAATGTTTAAGAATTCAGGATAACGTCATGTTTGTACCCGCATAATACAGATACATGTAATTATCTCCACATTAGATATTGATTTTTAAATCAAACAGTACAGTGTTTTACTTTTACATGGGTGGTTAACTCTCCCCATCACCACAAAATGAGATGAAAAGAATTGTGGGGAGCACACTTCCGACATGCTGGGGTTCTACCAAATTAACAAAAAATGTGAGTATGAATTTTGTAAATTATGTTTTAAATTATTTTGTTGAAGAACTTTCAAAAATCGGGCAATGTAGTTACATGTACCAGTAGATTATTGGGTTTCTTAATTTTTAAAATATGGCTTAATAAACTCTAACTTATACATAGTGTTACACCATGAAAAACGTTGTTGACTATCTTCAAAAAATTGAGAATTCACTCAATTTGTGTGTATATTTTCATTTCGAAGTAGCTCGATATAATTTGCATGTACAAATAAAAGATTTAGTACTGATATTCAGGATTGCATAGTAAGCTTGACATTTGATATTTTCATAACCTACTGTGATAACTGTTTGTGAATTCTCTCTGGTTTGTTTAATTATTCTTCACCTGAATTCTTTATATTCTTTTCTAAGACTTGCAAACAGAAACATGAAGTATATTTTTCATACATATATTTTAACAGTCACTTGTATATAGTGTGATCTGTCTAATGCGGCTAGCAGACAGAGTCACCTTTACTTGGCAGTTACCAAACAGTATGAATGACGTATTAGTATCACCTTAAAAAAATATACTTTTATTAAATGTGTCTTATATGTGATATAGTATTATTAGAGTTATTTTAATAAATTATTATAAATTCGGTTGGGATTTCTGAATGCTTTATGTCTGAATTTGAAAACCTGCATAACGGTCACCTGTTTATTTTGGTCACTTTGATTTAGTTGCTTGGATCACTGCTTTAAAGACACGGGTTAGACTGAATAAATCACTGAACAAAATGTTGCAAGATATTCCTGTATACTTATTCTATAATGTGATAGATTTGCGAATTTCAACAATAATTAAACTACAATTTATTAAGTATCGTGCAAAAAAACTTTGTTCTCACAAGAAAACCAATTCATGAAATAGAACTTTTTTTATTTCATTTTGCAACCATCAAGAAATACATCTGTAAGTGATGATAGAAAACTGATGAGCAGTATAACACATTAAAAAAAAGAAGTCACAATAAATAAATATTTTAAACACCGTTTATTACATTATGCATGTACCAGTAATAATAGACACATTAAATGCTTAACTGACTCAACTTTTCTTGCTTTCTTTATAATTTTATTCTCACAGAGCACATAACAGATTATATTACCATCTAATTAGCCCCCATGATGTGAGGCTGACCACTATTTATTTTTATGGCCAATTAATTTGATAAGCTGGGATATGATGCATGCAGAGTTGATAACTATACTGGCCACTACATGATTACTGATCATTGAAGATTTCTATTTTCCCCAGAATTTATCAAGGCATGAAATTACAATAGCATGCTTTAAATCTCTTTTGTATATGTAGCATTCTGTCAAACAGATTTGGACTACCATTGTTATGATCTCTGGAAGCTCCTATGCATAGAAGTGTACACTACTTTTCTATACAAAATGTACTTCCATAACAGTTACAGAAAATCCCCTGAAAACCAAGGATACAGCCGATTTTTATCAGCTATAATCACTGCAGGTGATGAACTCGATTTTTATCAGCTATAATCACTGCAGGTGATGAACTCTCGTTGCCTGTTTGATAAACTGCAGTAATTACATGCGGGTTCCCTTTTCTCTAAAACATGTGTGACTTTATTGTTGATAAGCCCTGGTCTGACCTAACAGGAATGTGGTTTATATTTTGATCATTTTACTCTTTTACAAATGTAATGAAAGTTATAAGAATTGTTTTTGTAATGTTTACTGGTTAATTCATATTTGAAAGTTGGAATAAAAACCAAAGACTGATTTGGTAAGTAAACAATTTATTTAACATTTTTTGTGTTATTAAATTTTGTATCCTCTTTTGCAGAGAATGCATAACCTGCGTATCATTTATCTATATGGGACTACATGTATATCTAAATTCTAAAGTAATAAGCTTATAACATAGAAAGTGGGTACAGAGTAAGAAATGTGCTGTTGAATAGGTGACAAATGCCGACTATTAATTAACATTCAAGTCCTTCATTAATAAAATAATATACAGAAGGATGGGTTTTTGTAAAAAAAAAAGTGCTTATCTGGCATTTTGAAAATGCGTATAGTTACCATGGTATTTATTAAAAAAAAAAAAAAGAAAAAAAAAAAAAATGATGAGAAATGTGAAAAGGGTAAGGTCAAATGTAGTGCGCACATCTGCATATCTCGTCTCCTAACCTTTCTTTTTCCTCTACCTCCATGGAAAATATGTACTTATTGTGATAACTACAATTTTCATATTGTTCAATATCAATTTAATATCAGTCTGTCTGCCTAGAGGACACATACAATTTGAACCATATTTTCCATACTAAACACAGTCCTCCCTCAATCGATTACTTTTGATATATTCTTCTAGCAAACAGTGCAAATTATTATTAGACTGCTCGGATGTGCCATTCTCGTCATCCAGAGCATTCATTACATAATTTCATGTTTGTCTGAAAGGTTGGCAAACCACTGATGCATGAGGATGGGATGTGCGGGGTGATCATGATCTGCAATAGTCACACACGCAGAGTCACTTGCTGCCAGGTCCTAGCTTCTGGTACTTTTAACAATATGACCTCCTTTGGGCATCAAAGTATTTCTATTCAATAATGATGATTATTTGTCTGTTAAACGATCTTTGATTTATCAGAAACACATTGTGAGTTTTAGTTATACAGTCTTTACAGTATTGCAAAAAACATTGTTTAGTTTTATAGTATTATTATTGGCTAATTTATTTACTAGATTTTCTATTACTAAATAATATACAATGTACCATATTTTGCGAGGAAAATACAAGTATGATGATTACCTACACCTATTGAAAATTTACATTTTTTGAAACAATTCTTTAGAAACATTGAAAAAACTTTCATTCTTTGATTGATCAGAAACACATTGTAAGTTTTAGTTACACAGACTTTACAGTATTGCAAAAAACATTGTTTAGTTTTATAGTATTATTTTTGGCTAATTTATTTACTAGATTTTCTATTACTAAATAATATACAATGTACCATATTTTGCGAGGAAAATACAAGTATGATGATTACGTATACCTATTGAAAATTTACATTTTTTGAAACAATTCTTTAGAAACATTCAAAAAAACTATTTCAACAAAAACTACAAAATTATTTATATTTCAAAGTAACAAGAAGTGAAACTCTACTTTGTGCAACAAAATATGTGGTCAGTGCCAAGTGCAAGATAAGGTCAATTGGCAGACAATTATTGTGAGACAGCAGGTTCTCAGGTTTTATGAGACATGCACATTAATTATCCATGATGGCATTTCTGATAAGCCGTAGCTAGTGATAACTGATAAGTCATACTAAGCTGTCCAAACATTTTGCATGAGGTACAGGAAGCATAAGTCTCTGCTTGTCACAAAACAGTATGTTTTGTAAGTATTTAAAAATTTACTCATGTTTTAATACAAAATTTATTACAAATCTAAGCTTTTATCCTGCAAATGGCAAGCAAGTTTGCATGTATGACTAGTTCATATCATGATTAGACTGTAGTCTGATCTACACTGTTATTCAGTAAGCAATATTTTACTTAACATCTATTTATACACTTCAAGCGGAACTGCCAAAATTGGTACTCAACTCTACTTTACATACATGTATTAATAAGTCAGGTATGGGTTAATCAAATACACCAGACAGTAAATGTTTATAAAACAGTAGAGCACCCGAACGTGCCAGCTTCGTTTGCCACAAAACTCAATAGCTTTGTCACAAAAATTAATGTGAACTTACTGTATAATGTTTTTCCAAAATACATATATCCTACCGTGGACAAAGCATTACAATGTCAAATTAATGACCAGAATGCTCTTCATGCATGAAAAATATTTTCTTCATCATATCCTGGAGTTTCGTGTTTTATGTTTCAGCTTGCAGCTTTACCAGTAGTAATGTTGAGACTATCATTTGCACGAATTTTGGTGGTGGCAGCATTTCATTGATGGAAAACACAACATTCAAACTAACAAAACAAACATTTAAGACTATGCAGCAAATGAAGCAGTGTGGATCTTGCCCAAATTGAAAGCTTATATAAAATTGGAAAACAGTCCTGTCCAGGATAAAGTAAAACCATATCTGACAGAAATGCTACATAAAGAGCTAGATCATCATCAGGTAATGTTTATAATAGATCATTTACATGACATTGTCTTCTATGTCAGTCCTCATTCAAATATTCATGTCTTCCACCATGAAGTGGTGTGGGGATATATTGACTTTGCGCTATTTGTCAGTTTATCTGTTCAAGTACAAAGTTTATCTTGACAACTTCTTTTATACCCCTTGCTTGATATCATAAAACTTTGCAGGAAGAATAAGCATGAAGTCTAGTTGTGCGTATAATAATTTGCGGTCACTAGTTACAAGGTCACGGTCACAGAGACCTGAAAACAGAAAATCTTGTCTGTGAGTCTTCTCCAAAACCCTTTGCTGGATTATCATTAAACTTTCCAGGCAGCAATATAACGTTTAGTTCTGCATATCATTATGTTGGATCACTAGCATAAAGTAATTTTAATAAAAAATTAATAAAAAGTAAAATAGTCTAGGACTTGCTGAAAGATATTTAAACGCTACACCATGGTATTTTTGATAGACGAGCTGAAAGTGCACATTCAGTTAATATCTGGAGGATCGTTACAGATTGCCTTATATGATTTAAATATTTTTAAGTGGTATGTATAATATACTCATGTGGCTGGTTCTAAGTACAATGAACACTTGGGTTCGATTATAGCTATATAATAATGTGTATTATTTTTCATTTCCAAGTACAACAGAATATACTGATATTTGTCCATATTATATATATGGGGTATATTACATAATTTTATTGTTCTGATAGCTTGTATTGATCAAGTTGAATATGTAAAGTCTTAATCGCATGACATGAAAGGGTGATTTGAAATATGTATTTACACTGACAACAAGTGCAATACTACCCATCTTGTAACATTTTGAGGTCACCACTCGAGCAAACAAGGTCATATATCACACTGCCGAATACAGAAAAATGTAGTCAGAATCGTATTGTGATGGTATTTCAAATAGAAAAGTCGTATAAAGTAAAGTATTTATCTAGTAAAATATCTAACTACTTTTTGTTTGGTTTTATTGCAGATTTTAATGCCATCTAAGAAAAGGAAACAGAAGACCAAACCAAAAGTCTAGAAGACCAAACCAAAAGACCCATAATTCTAGGATAATCAACACAAATGAAAATAACTTTTAATGTTGTGATCAAATATGTGACAAAGGATCTGTAATAACACACACTAGAGGAATTTTCTTTTATGGGGCAAGTTGCACAAATATCTTGCAACAACAAAAATCATACAAACTCTACTTTGAGAACAGCTTGGTTTTCCTCTTAGATTTTTCATATAGTTTTTTTATATTGTTTAAAACACTGGTCACCAGTGTCACAAATGTTTTCTTCCACTGAATTCATATCTGGTCTGACATATAGGTCTTTGATATGAAGTAACTGGCATATATGTATAAAATGGTAAAATAAAGCATATGAGATAGTGACAAATAAATCAAATAGAAGGTTTATGTGACATGATAAACATGTGAAGAAAAATATTATGTGGCTCATGTTTAGGTACAAAAGGATGATATACAACAAAGGTCATGATGTAATATCCATTATCTGGTTTGCAATAGCAATGCTGTTACAATAGTTGTATATACAATCAGAGTCTTGTATTCTTAATATCATTTTGACTATTCAATAAATTTTGAAAAGTTTTGAAATACAATTAAAATGTCTTTTAAAAATTATTAACCACTTACACAGAACTTATTTCTAATGGCTATGTGCTATATTGAAAACATTAAGAAAACACTTTTAGTTCAGCATTCATGAGTTCCTCTATGTTAGAAAAATATATCTGAAACAAACATAGAGGAATGTTTCTCTATGTTAGAAAAGTATAACTGACAAGAAAGATAGAGGAATGTTCCTCTATGTTAGAACAATATATCAGACAAGAAAGAAAGAGGAATGTTCCTCTATGTTAGAAAAATGTATCAGATGAGAAAGATAGAGGAATGTTACTCTATGTGTGAAAGATAGGGGAATGTTACTCTATGTGCTAAAGAAAGAGGAATATTCCTCTTTCTCTGACCAAGTACTGTTGCCTTTGGTTTTCAATGTACCCCCGGAAAAAGGACAAATGGAATTTCCTTTTTTATTCTGGAAGGCCTTTATAGTAAATGGTGTGTAATTTCTGAAAGAAAACATAGTTCTTGTTACTCTGATACCAAATCTGTATCAAAATTTTGAATAATAAATGAAATACATATATTTTCTTATCTCTTGTGTGATGTCATTTTATAAATAATTCCAAAATGCGGGTAAGGGTATTCAAATTCCTATAACTTTTTTTATTCACGGTGAAATTCTTTTAAAATTTGTTTTTAAATCCAGGAAAGGATACAGATTAAGAAAATATTAAGCCTTTAATGATTTGAATTGGTGCCCATTAGGGGTCTACTACCTTAAACTGAAACTTACAACAAATGTTACTCTTGTCAAAAAGGCCTGAGAATTTTGTCTTAAAGTTATGTCTTAAAGCAAAAATCTATATTACATGTATAATGCCATAAAATTCAATAGGGGATAAAAGCCCTATTGAGAAATCCTGACCCAAACTTTTACATTTACAAAGTACATACTGGGAAGCTGCAGCAATGATCAGGTATCCGAGATCGGCGTCCAGCGCGTTCTTACACTGCCCCATAGTGATACTGTTCAGCCTTCTAAAACCACCTTCCTGCCAATTATCTTCACATATATGCTGGATTACTCCCCCTGAAAAGGACAGGATGAATTTCTACCCACTGTCTACCACATTGTCAAAAGCTGCAACAAAGGGCTAGATTGAAGTGTCCTTTCAATAAAACTTGACCCGAAAATTAATAATCAGCACATACTAAAAGTTGCTTGCTTTTTCTCTTCCATGTCATTGGTTGATGCCTCTAAAGCAAAGTTCATAGCTAAGTTACAAATGTACAAGTTGTGAGCGATTGTTTCCCAATTGAAACATAAAATGAATTACGTGCATATCATACATGTAACCTACATGTATACATTAAATCAATAAACAGGATTTCAATACCTAAGAATGGAACCCTTTGTAACTCAAGACGCTTTAAGCCTCTGGCATCTGCAAGTGCTGTCAACAGCGGAATATACTTCAGCGCACTGGCTGGTCCAATACAGTGCGACATCACAAACGTCTTTAACTTACAGGCGGAGAAATCCTTGAAAGGATTATGGTGCACAAACTTCACCATTCTGGAAAACAAAAATGGAACATGTCACAGTTTAAATGTCCATTAGGGTCACAGGGTTACAATGTTGTAACTCTTACTCAAAAAATATGGACGTTGCACCAGTAAAGGAAATTTTATAAATCTACACTTTTAATATCTACACCATGAACATTACATGTATATTGAGGATAAGAATACGACTGACACTGTAACACTTGTGCACGGAGGCGTTTCAATTACACCATGTTTACAAGTTTATAAAATCTGAGTATCTGTGTCAACAACCAAACATAAAAAAAGTTGTTTATTTCAAATTGTTTACATTAAAATGCTGTAACATTGACCTTGATACAAAATATGCAGTTACAGCCATTTCTTGTAAAACATAAACCCATTTTGTCTGCAGTTTCTGTAACCTCAGAACTTTTTATGTTATTTAACTATGTAGGTTCTCTACAGTAGTACAAATCTCAAAGAATTTATTGTCACCTTTAGATCCACTTTACCATTTCCTTGAAGTAGTGAGGTAACTTTTAAAAGCAGACAATTTAACTAGTAAGTTACTGTTTAAGACACGTGCATTTATCATGTAATATAAAAATAATCGAATGGGATACATCAGTGTTGGCTGCTTAATCAAGATAACTACATGTACTAGCTTCTCTATGTTCAACTGCACTTACCTCAGGTAAATGTGTTCAAGATGATTGTCCATCTGTGGCAAGTAGTACAGAGAACAACCAACCAGATGCAGGTTTGTGATCCTTGAACCATCTTTCAGCACAGTTGCGTTCCCTGGTACCGGATTGTGACCAGGTAAAACGGGAAAGTGCTGGTTCCGGTTCTGAAACTTCCCGATAATCTTCGGATGAGCAGTCTTCATTACTAAATATTCCAGTAGATCCATGTTGGATATTTCTACACCATCAAGTGACCTACACGAGACAATGGCATCACAAACTGCTGGTACCGTTAGAACATCTTTACTCATGCTTGGATACGGCGATATATGTGCCGGATGAAAATTATAAATGTATCGCAGCTTCGGTAGTTTTGCAAGAAGTCTTGCAAACATATGGTTTGTCAACTTAGATAGATTATGTTCAAACAATCTTTTGTCATTAACTTCTTCATTGAAGTCAATTTGTTCTCGAATTGACAAACTTGCTCGAACTGCTCTCTGAAACTTTTTAGACAATGACTCAAAGTGCAACACCTCTCTCAAGGTAAGGTATTGAAATATATAACATATCATCTCAATAGATAAAACATCAAAGAAGTCTGCTCTTTGAACCCACTTCTTTTGTTTGGTTGCCACATCTTTGTTAATGATAGAATCAAAAGCACCCGTCAGTTTCATAAACTGTTCAAATCTTTTCCCGCATGGACATCCTTTGACCAGCCCACCATCTGTAAAAATAGTGTAATAAACACTCTCGGAACAATTACAAACCTTATCGAAAATAAACCGAGTTACTCCAACCTTCTTTGCTCTCATCGACCTTGTTGTCATGGAAATTGGCGTTTGTGTCCTTGACCTTTTGCTGTTTCCTTCACTGTCACTAGCGTCAGTTCTCTTCCTTTTTGAACCAACGTTTGATTTATTATTCAGGTTTGAACCCTTATCCGAAGTCTCTGACTCACAGAGAGTTTCTTTCCTTCCGCTTGACCTTGAACCCCCTGCAGTAGGTCTTGAATCTTTCATTATTCTTTTCTTCCTTTTCATCTTCCTGGGTTGTAATGGATCTAGACTAGAATTTGAAGCAACTTCTTTCCCTGATAAATCTTTTCGACCAAGACATTTCTTTTTCCTTTTAGTATTTTTCACATTCTTTTCTACTGTAGCTGGTACCCTGGACACATGTGACCTTGAACTTTTCCTAGCTGAACTGTTACTGGTTCCTAACATTTTACTCGTCTGATTTTGTGCAATATTCTTTCTCCGTTTACCATGTTTCAGTATATTATCAGATAAGGTCTTTTGAGTGGCAAATTTTGACTGGAGTTTACTGGTACCAGGCCTTGGTTTAGTATTACCTTCATTAGTATTATGGAGCTTGAGTGAACTGGTACCTGGCCCCTGACCAGCACATCCTTCACACTTTCTTTTACGTTTCCTGCCCATATTACGTTAATCTTTTTTACTGAAAACAAAAACAAACTTGATTCAACAAATAGCTTTGGATACTGCACAAAACATAGAGGAAAAGTTCTCCAACTTATATATAAACATTTATTGCAAATGAGCCAAACCATTTGGCACCCTTGTTTATATTGAGGTAAAAAGATAAAAGTAAGTATTGTTGTTCCAATTTTATACTGAAACATGGACAAGTCTGCAGTTTATGTCTCTGTTGTATGTTATGGCCACTTAAGCAAAAAATAGCCACATAAGACATACAAAATAAATGACATCAAAGAGAATTAACTGTTACCTAAAGGGGTTCCACTAGCTAGCATGAAATTTGGAGGGTCATTTTTAAATTATCAGGGGTCATGGTCGAATGTATAAGTCGTATAATGTGACAGGGTTCCTTAGTTCTCACCAATCAGAAAAAGTTTGCGCAAATGGCTCAAAAGTTGGAGCAACTAGTTTTCAAAGACTGCAGAACACCCTGGAGGAGACATGCCACTCTGAGATTTTATAGCAGACACTGTAAGACACAGATCTAATTGATACAAAATTTATTTCTAACATTTTGATAAATTTTGAAGGGAGACCTGGGTCAACATGGTCAAAATCAAATTTTCAGGAGCCAAGGTGAGACTTTTGAGGGTTCAGGCACGGGTCATATTCCAGGCTTGCATATCATATTTTTTCTGTTTCTGTTCTTCAGCTTTTCCAGACTCAAAAATGTTCGCATTCCTTGTTTTTCACATATTTTCGCGACTTGATATGTTCGTGAATTGATTTTCATATACTTATATTTCTTTGATTATCGAGGTTTAAACAGTTTTTAATAAATCAAAATATGTCCAAAAGTGAGTTCAAGGACTTTAAATAATTATTTTTAAGTATTAATAATTACTGAAGAAATTAGATGGTGCCGAATATTGCCAAAGACATAATCATGTCTAGAGGAAAAAATACGTCCAGAACAATTTGCTGACTGATTCATTGCATTTATTAATCCTCGGTACCGGCCGAGCATGACGAAGCATTTTTTTATTTCCAACAATCTGTAAATTACAATTACAAAGAGAAGTGTCAAAAACCTAGCATCGCTAATTTAAACCGTGTTACAAACAACGTAATTAATACACAGGCTAGGTCTATAATTGTAGTTTTATGATTGTTATCAATTAACGCCTTTGATAATGACCAAGATGGCCAGGTGTTTGTTGGCAGGTAGTGTTTAATTAGCGCCGCCTTCTTTCGTTAACTAGCTAACAGACGACGATCGATTTTTTATTGATACGGCGAAATTGCCCACATTATTTTGTTTGCGCCACTGAAATTCGGCAATATGCGGGACTATGTAAATGATTGTCACAAAGTAGGCGGAACAGAGGTATATTGGAACTAGATGGGTGTTCAGTAGAACACTTGTGTGGCCCTTACGCTTTGTCAGAATAACCAATAATTTTGTGACAAAATCAAAGTACAAAAAGGGGCATAACTCTGTCAAATATGACCTTGACATACAAAATTTGGCGGCATCACCGCCCTTTTGTCATAGCAATACAATTTGAAAGTTAGATGAAGAAATCTTAAGAAATGGCAAAGTTATAGCCAACGTTAAGTTTTCATGACAAAATCTAAGTACAAAAAGGGGCATAACTCTGTCAAATATGACCTACAAAATTTGGCAGCATCACAACCCTTTTGTCATAAGCAATACAATTGTAAAGTTTGATGAAGAAATGGCAAAGTTAAAGCCAATGTGACGGACGGACAAAGGGATCCCTATGTATCGCCTTTTCTCCGAAAGGGCGACACAAAAATCAATGACGCACAGAACAAAAAAGGTTAATAATGCCCCGGGTCACTGTGATGCACAAGCCGAAAATATCTCGGGTCATCTTGCTGTCTTTTTTAAAATATCCGGGTCAAAACTCGTGGATACGGGTCAAATGGAACCCTTGGTTACCTATTGTTGCCATAGCCACTTAACCCGTACTTTTTGGGCGCGGACGGACGGTGCGATTTTAATATGCCCACCTGTTAGTTTAGTTTATACTAATTTATTTTAGCTCGATTTTGAAGAAAGCTTGTAGCTTATCGAGTCACTCTCGAGTCTGCTTCCTGGAAAAACCAGTACTGGTGTCATATGAGGAGGTTAGGTCGTGACCCCAGTGGGGCTCGAACCCGCAACCTATGGGATGAGCAGCAGACACCTTAACCTCTACACCACCGCTCACCTTTGGGGTCATAAAAGTATTTTTTACCCAAACGGTGATTAACGGCTGCGATGTGTGATTCAATCTCAAAGACAAAGAATGTTAATGTAACAGGGTCTGTTTTATAGGTGTTTTTACTAACATTTTAATTAATATATAATTTCACTCAAGTCACTCTAAAATACGCAGAGAAACAAGAAGTCAATCCATAGATATTTTCACTCCAAACGGCCGTGATGTCACTCACTCCATTGAATATGTTGAATGGAGTAATTCACTTTTTTCTTGGAGTCACTCAAAGTCACATTATTTTCCCTCACTCCACACTTCGTGTTTTTTGCATATTCCTTCAGAGCTGTACAGTACAATCATTCAATTTCTAAGGATTTTATATGTTTAAACAAGCGAGGTACATTTTATATCAACTTAAACTCACAAAGAAGCCTATGATAAACACAACTGTTTACGCTGTTTCATGAATGAAAAGAGGCATCCACTAATCTGATTGGTTACATGACAAGCATGTCATCAAGCTGAAGCCAATTATTGTCGGTAAATAGTGATAAAAAACAGCCCCCCCCCAAATTTGAGTCTCCCTGTTCGTGACTGGTAAAGGAGACACTGCTTTTTCAAAAATCGAATTTTAAAAAAATTAGAAACAGTCGAATCCGTTGTCAGCTGAAATATTGCAGACCTATTACACGCCTAGAGTCACTGAGAGTATGACCTTTGATGCTACATATCGCGAAAACATATAACAAATACTAACCCTACGGGTTCCGGGCTATACGGGCTCTTTATCTTTGGGACAAAGTAGTGCCTATACAACTTATGGCTAAAATGTGTGAAAATAAATACAACTCCAAATATAGCAAGAAATATACGGGGATTGTTTGGCGACAAAGATTTGTCCATTTTTGCCACAGGTGTAGCAACACCAAATCACGTACCCTGTAGGTATAGATATGCTAAATACATTTCCAAGTGGTTATAAGAGTTGAAATCGCTTCTCATAGATTGAGGGCCATAAGTTCGTCTTGCTGTGTCTCTTTATTTGAGAAAGTTGGAAGTTTCTTACGGAGGATAGGCGTCTGATAACTGACGAACGATCGTTAGACAAACTGCACGCCTGTTAAAATGACCATTTTTTGTAGGCACGAGTCGCTGGTGACGACATCGGGGTATAGTTATGATGTCATGTCTACATCTACATCTACGTTTTTCTGCTAACAATCGTTTGCGATTATACAAGACTATTAGTTAAAAAAACACTATTTTTACTTAGAACTTATGAAAAGGGTCAAGCCGCTCAGCAAATATACTATTTGAAAGATCTTGACATGATATAACTTGGATTTAATTAATCCATGTAACATCCTGTTTATAGACTAATTGGTCACACATTATCGATGAGAATTATAACTTTACCGACCACTTTGGTTGAATTACATAACCTGGATTTAATTAATCCATGTAACATCCTGTTTATAGACTAATTGGTCACACATTATAGATGAGAACTTTACCGACCACTTTGATTGAATTTCATAACTTGGATTTAATTAATCCATGTAACATCCTGATTATAGACCAATTGGTCACACATTATAGATGAGAACTTTACCGACCACTTTGGTTGAATTACATAACGTGGCATATGGCACACATTAAACATTGATTGGACCTACATGATACATTTTATTCATTTTAAATTCTTGGTCCTAATATTTTATGACCAAGTTAATGATACCCTTGATATAAGGACCCAGATCAGACAGAATATTTTTTTATTTCAGATTACTGAGTTTCTTTTTATTTTAGTGGCGACAACAAATGTCTTAAACAAAGGAGATTTTAATTCGATATTCTTTGTTTTCTTTAAATTTGAGGTTTTCCACTAATCTGCATACTTTGTTAATCAAACAACATGCCATCAAACATATATAAAATTTTGAAATAATGAGTTATCGCAGACGTAAATTGGCGTGTGGGCATTTCAAGCAAGCAGTTGCTCAGCTAAGATAATATATAATTAATTAGACATGTTTTATCACGTGTTATTAAATGTTTTAATACAACACTTATTGGGAAGTGTCATTTTCACCCGTGTCCATCGCTGTAGATGTCATGGACGTATATTATATCAAAGCAGGGATCTTTTTTTATCATTTATTTTTGAGACATACATATCCATCACATAGCAAACAATAAGAAATACACAAAGGTACCATTATGCATTGGAGTCATACTGGGGCCTAAGCGAGTTCACCAGGGGAGAAATCCCACTGTCGGCCGGGACTGTAAACATTTTAAAAAATACACAAAGTACTTTTAAAGTATAATAATGCTCTTGTATAATGTAAAGTGTGCTGTTTTAAAAAAATAAATACTAAAGGGTAAAATAGAAAGAGAATAATCAGTGACGTAAAGAAGAGATATGGAAGGTGGAAGACGGGAAATCTCACAAAGCCTGATCAAAGTTAGGTCTTTGATAATGGCAACAACTAACACATATATATTATATCGGAAATAATTTATTCACTTCCCCTTCAAAACTTAAAAGAAACTGAACAAAATATAGTTTATTTTGGCGATAAATAATGTCTAGATACTGTAACAATACACACAAGTTTTCTTGTGTATCTGTTAATTGTAAAAATTGCAAGAGAATGTTCACGGAACTTTTTTTCTTTTTAATTTGGTGTGATTCTGTATTTAACTTATGTCCCAGGATCTTCCCGATAACAGAAAGAACTGTAAGACATTGATAGTTTATATAGCATCAGTACAAACACAATTTTTCATAACACAAGGGTAAAGATTACGATTTTCAATACTTTGAAAAGTTTTACAATGATAACACTATATACCATTTAATGGTATTTATTACCATCATACCATTTACCATGATAACATTTAAAATACCATGATAGCATTCATACTATACTACCAGCCTGACTCTATGTGGGTATGCATTTAATTGTCCTTCATATAATTACTGGTCAGGTAAACTGCACACCTGTACTTGACTGATATACTGTTAAAATGGGCGTAAACCCTAAGAAAAGAAAGAACAGGCCAACATTCGTTACTTAGTGTGAGTGTTACTGCTTAAAAGTAACAATTTGGGAACCAATCGTCAGATTTGTGTCTAATGCTACTTTTATCAACAAAACGAGCAATTCCATCGTTACTTTGATTCTTAATCCTACAATTCTACTTTGACAGTTGATACATGCGTCTCGAATAGAGGCTTAGAAATACGTAGATCCTACTAGAAAAATCAAATTTGTATGATACACTGACTTTATCGTTCAATTTATGAGATGTTTTATCCGAAATACTTGCTCAGAATATTAGAAGCATTAGAATGAGTGAATTTTATATTTATTTCCAATAGAAAAAACTCTTCTAGCCAGCATTTTTTCAAATTGAAAATAATTTCGAAGTCCTAACGGGAGCTTTGACAGTCTTACTCGTGGTTCACGAGTCAATCGGGACTAAATCTTGCTAATTTGCTCGAAGTCCTAACAAAACGTTAATGAACGGAACTTTGCGAAAATGAGGACTAGCTCAGCGATATTGGCGGGCTGTTTTGGTCTGTTTTTCTGATATTGAAATTTGATGTTACTTTCCTTGCAAGATTGTTATCATTGGGTAATAATACACATCACATACACATACACATCAAATGAATCCGTAATGGCATAGCCGTTATGTGCTTTCAGTGCTTTGATCTGACGGAATCTGTCGGGGTCATACAATTCTTTTTCGGGGGCAACAAACGGATCCGAATATTGACCCAACTACTGATGTGAATAGACTTACTGAGAAAAATTTGCCACCAGGTATTGAAACGAAAGGGAGAAAAAACAAGACGGGGCCGTATGCTTATAGTCCTTGTAGAAAGCATTATTTGCCCGGCTAGCTCACTTGTACCCTGAAAAGTGTGGCTCTCGGACCGGTAGGGTTGGACAGTTAAAAACATCTTCAACAGAACGTCTTTACAGTAGAAAATGTTGCGGCGAATTGACAAGACGGACAAAAAGCTACGCTGCTGTAACATATAACTGATTTTCGGGCAAATGACACTCGAAAGTAGCAAATGGCAAAGTTTGGATGTGTTCGAATGGAAAATGAACCTGGCAGATTTATTAATACAGGGAAACATGTGCTAAAGACTAATTTCAATTAAAGACCGCCCTGCAAAATTATAGACCGGGGGTCTGGACTACTCATTTGTAGTAGAAACAATTGTAAGAATGGCCAAAACAGACCTTCTTTGAACACATTCAGTTTACGCTTCTTACAGTCAGTGGTTTTGTAGACAGGTTTGTCTGTATTCATTTTTATTTTGACAAATCTTACAGCCTTTTTCATATGTTTACATGAAAAATCGCGACAGCGATGGATATTTAAATAAAACTAATATGAATTAAGTGTGTGCGATTGTCAAACACGGAGATAACGTGAGCTTAAAACATGCTTTTGAACGGGGAAAAACTATTCAGATAAACTTCAGACATTTTTCTTCTCAGACGATAAAACTTACAAAAAACTAGTTTCGATATCTTCCTGTTTTTAGCTTATGGTTCAGCAAAAACTGTAGAATAAACAGAATTTTTTAAAACATCGATTCGAAACTGAAACACTTTGATTTCCTTGATAGTTGATACTTATGGGAATCCTCCCTTTGAGTTGTTTTCGTTTGCTATTTTCTCATTTTTTTTTTCCATTTCATTCTTTCTTTCTTTGATCATGATACAGAAGTCATTGGTCGAACTCCATGACGGGAAGGGGTTCCTGAGACACACGCTATAAAATGAAAACTCATATATGTCAAAATAGTGTAAGGATGAATAACTTAAGACTATGAAAACAACTTTCTGAAAAGTCCTGCAACATTGTATTGGACAAATGTCAGTTTATGTAATCAATACTTTGATATGGAACGCCATGGCCGTCTTATCATGACTTGTTTGCTTATATGCGGTACATATTTCATTATATGCAGTAGATCTTTTATTATATGCAGTAGATATTTAATTATATGTGGTAGATAGTTCATTATGTGTGGTACAAGTTACTTTATATGCTGTACTTTCTTTGTTATATGTAGTACAACTCTTCTTATATGTGGTGGTACTGTCTTTATATGCAGTGCATTTGAATTTGTGTGCGGTACAAACACCAATATATGCAGTAGATTTGTTATTGTGTGTAGTAGATAAAACGTTATACGTGGTGCTTTTTACATATGATGTGCAAACATAACTATATGTGGTAGTCACTGTGTCCATTATGTGTGGTGCTTTTTTCCTTATATGCAGTGCAAATCACATTATATATCGTACTTTCGTTAATATACACTGTAGATCTCACATTATATGCTGTACATGCGATTTCCTTATATGCTGTGCTTCCAGCATTATAAGCGGTAGTAATTTCTTTATGTGCGGTAGTTTCGTCATTATATGCGGTAGTTACGTCGTTATGATGAGATGGTTCGGATATTTCCGAACGATACCGTAAATTGCCGGATTATTACGAATCCGGATGTTTCACACGAGTAATTATTGTGCACCGAGACATTTTAAACTAATTTCTAATTTTACCACCCATTTAAATTAACAAATTTATTCATGTTTGTTTATACTTAACACAGTTATGTGTTCAATATAGCTAAATTTGAAATTGAAATGTGTTTCATTTTTATATGAAAAAGTTCCAACAAATATAATTTATAAAAAAAAATTTCAAACAACGACAACCCGTAAATTTACCCCCCCGGGCTCCCTCCCCACCGACTTTTTTTCCTGGAACAGCCCTTTGTATACTTTAAGCCAATACATATAGGATCTGTCATGAGTTTTCATTTTATGTAAGCTTTTATTAAACTAGTTCAGGAAAATGTTATTTCAGTCTGGCAAGTGTAATAACATATTCCTGACTTCTTTAATCAAAGTTTGTATGAAATAACGTTTGTCTGATTCTTGCATTCAACACGTCCTTTATTCAATTCAATTCTTTATTCATCATGGGATGTTAAACTGTCTCGGTGCACAATAATTACTCGTGTGAAACATCCGGATTCGTAATAATCCGGCAGTATACGGTATCGTTCGAAAATATCCTAACCATCTCATCATAACGACGTAATTACCGCATATAATGGCGAAACTACCGCATATAAAGAAATTATTACCGCTTATAATGCTGGAAGCACAGCATATAAGGAAATCGCATGTACAGCATATAATGCGAGATCCACAGCGTATATAAACGAAAGTACAACACATACTGTTATTTGCACTGCATATAAGGATAAAAGCACCACACATAATGGACTCAGTCATTACCACATATATTTCATTTTGCACATCATATAATGTTAAAAGCACCACGTATAACGTTTTATCTACTACACACAATAACAAATCAACTGCATATATTGGTGTTTGTACCGCACACAAATTCAAATGCACTGCATATAAAGACAGTACCACCACATATAAGAAGAGTTGTACTACATATAACAAAGAAAGTACAGCATATAAAGTAACTTGTACCACACATAATGAACTATCTACCACATATAATTAAATATCTACTGCATATAATAAAAGATCTACTGCATATAATGAAATATGTACCGCATATAAGCAAACAAGTCATGATAAGACGGTCATGGCGTTCCATACTTTGACAAAGTTGGCTTTCTATTCCGTCAAAATTCTTCAATTAAAGGTTAGCACTTAAGATGTAAAGTTACTTGAAGCTTATATTTTGAGAGAAGATTTCTAACTGGCGAACTTACGGTCACAATTCTATCATTTTTCTGTTAAAGTAAATTTATTATCTATTTATTATTATCTAAAGCGCTAGTAGGACTTTAATAACGAATTCTACATGTGTTTCTCTATCCCGTGAAGCTTTTACAAAAGCATGCAAATATATAGTGACCAAATACGAGCGGTTTAATAAATCACTTGCCTTTTAAACCCAAGAGCTTAACAAGTTTTTCCATAAGTAGTAAATTGTGACATTTGAAACGCGATGACATTCAAACTAAGTCACTTAATTATACGGGTATTTGTACTCTTAAGAAATAAGGTCATATCAAGCGGACGGTTAAGCATAATCATGTAGACATTTGTGTTTGAACATACGTTTTATCTTGAATTTCAAATAACCCGTCCTTCCCCTCCCTCTTGAATAGTATGGGTTCAATTATATACACTTTTTTCGAACACAGACATGTGGCCTAGTTACTATATAAACAATGACTCCTGGAATTAAAGTCCCAGAATCACTTTGAATTTACTGATATAGAAAAGTAATTAAGTTTATTGATAGTATAATGATAGAACCAGTTTTTGTTCACTCTAAAACAATATTGACATATGCCTTTCTTTCGTATTCAAGTCGTTTCTTCGAGAAAAAGAATTGTCAGATATCATTTCTTATTTTTTGCAATATCATTGGAAAAAAAACTGTGTTATGTTTTTAATATGTATACTTATAGATTTTAAAAGCAAAGTTAGGAACGTTTTTGGTACAAATAAAGGTCATTTCTGTCAGTAAGACATCTTTTATTGATCAAATGAGAGCTACTCGTAAATGTGATCCTGGGACTTTAAGGTAGTTATTTTATGTAAATTAAACCATGTAAAGTTAATAAGAGACATGTTCAATGCAGTGAAAAGCGGCATTTTAATGTGTCCGTTGGGTGACTAAACCTATTCAGTGTATATACGGGGTTCTCATAGTATGTGAATTGCAAGATACACTTTTCGTCCTGAATCGTTCTATTAAACTAAAGCGTCTGTGGTTACGGGTTGTTCAAGATTACAAGCTAAGAGGTCAAGTTCGAAACCACAATACAGTCAAACCTATATCAAAGACAACCTCCGAATAAAGACAACCTCCGAATAAAGACCACCTCCGAATAAAGACAACCTCCGAATAAAGACCACCATTCGAATAAAGATTTTTTTTATTTGAAGCAAATTTTATAAAGGTCCGTCCATAAGAGCAACTATGTTAGCTTGTATTTGTGGATGAGACCTTTCGAATAAAGACCAACAGCACCATTCATTCATACTAGAAACACCTATGAATAAAGATCACCTGTCAACAAAGACCGTTTAAGTTTCTTCCAGTCAACGGTTTGGCTGCACGTTGAATGATGAGACAATCAATTACCTTTATTTTCTTACAATTGAATTATTAACTTGAGTTGAACGTAATTGAGTTTTAACAAAGGTTACTAAGACTATTTAAACAATGTGAGGTTGACACAGTAAGCAAGCAGTAAATAACAGGAATCCATATTAATATTTTAATAACCTTACATCCATATTGCTGTTATGGATATATTTTGCAATCGTTAGTACATGTATCTATAGTAGAAATTTACGCTTCACAACACAAAGGTAAATAATGAAGGAGTGCAATACTACTTGTTTGCCAAGGTCACTTGAAAGCGTGAAAAATAAATAAAGCGATTAAGAAATAACAGTGCGGTGTATATTATATTTTATTTAACGTGTAGCTCGCTAATTCGCGCACGTAACACACTTGCTCTTCTCGGTATACTTTCGAGTTTAAACTTGCACATGTAGCTAATTATTGAATTATTTATAACAGAATGGCACAGTTATTGACCACAAATCTATGTATGATCTTTTAACTAAACTTTTGAAGCCTGCTATATGAATGGCAGCGATTTCACCAGGCAACCGATGTAAACAAATAGACCTGATAATACACGCTTTAAGATTTATGGGTACGTTTTAACTTTTATCGGTTATTTTGAAGTGTTGAATGCGCGACTTATATAAACTGACCTAAAACAAAAATGTTAACATTCCTTTTAAGGACATAGATTCGCAAAGTTGAACTGACTTGCTGAGATTGAATTAGATAGTACAAATTATTACGGAAGTTATTATATAATTAAATCAATGTGACTTAATGCTGACTGTGTTTTCAAAATCAATTTACATGAGAATGATTTTAAAGTTCATAAATTTGTAACAAACCGCAGGATTTATTAAAAACAGAAGATATTGCGTAAACACGTGTTTTTTTGCATCGTTTGAGTAAGCAGTTAACCGGTTTTCCCCTAGTTGATAAACGCTGGAAAGTAAAAGCGAAATACCACTGTTTCAATTCTAGTACTTCCGTATTTCACCATATTGTGACAATTTTTGATCTTTTAAAAGTTACAAGAACATAAATCTAATTTCATCGTTTGGTGCAACATAAAACGAAGAAAAAGGGAAATATTACAGTGCAAAAAGACGTGATATTGGTTATTGATCCAACATGACTTTGTTAAGACGTGGTGTTGTTTTGTGCTTTTTCGTCTTGGCGGTATCTGCCTCAGTTACGGAGAAAATTTTAAAAATACCGCTGTTTGAAGTTGGAGAAATTTGGGTTAACTCCGTTTACAAACTCAACGAAAGATTTATGCGTTATTTATGGGACTTTGTGGACATCTACTCTCCGGTGTTCTATATTACCCTGACCGTTTTCGTATTTGTTGCTTATCACATTTATGGCTTGATTTTCCGACCTATAAATAGAGTAAGACTTTTGGGAGACCTCGGTTATCTTCCTGATGGAAAGTTCTCTAAAAAGGAAATAGCAAACAATGTAAAGAAGCGACGGGCACTGGGCGATATTCCACCAATCTATCCTAATGGATGGTACGGAATTGTAGAAAGCGGGACGCTGAAAAAAGGCGAATCTACAAATGTCTCTGTACTAGGTGAGTTTCTCCTTTTGTACTTTGAAAACTTCAAGCGCAACTGCTTGTAATAATATGTTTTCGGATAGGGATTGTTTTTAACCATTTTATGGGGGGATTTCCGCGCCGTATATCCGCGTGTCAGTTGTGGAAAAGAACGAATATATACATGTATTGTTATTTTCTTGGTTATTCTGTATACAAGTATCCTTGTTCATATGAAATAACAAAGACACGGTTATTTATGCATATATATGTATATCCTTTGAACACCTGTAACGTAATAAAACGTATACGCGGGTTAAGACAGGTTTGGCCTTCCATAGAAGTGACAGTGACCGTATGGAACACGTTTTGTCTGTATGAATTTAAAGGCTATGCCGACAGCTCCTGACTGTTGAAAACTCAGACGTCCGAGGCAAATGCTGACACTTTTAGACGACCTTGAAAATGACCTTGGACACAATTTTACCAGCTTTGAAAATTTTCATTTTACCAACGTTCGCGTACAGGCCCCTGTGGGATAGTGTTTTGAGCGCGTGCAAATATTATTTCACAGACATAAAGCAGACATGTCGTACTCAAACCTAGGTATATTGACATCTTATGAGAACGCTTGAAATTGACCTCCCGTTAGCAAAAAAAAAAAAAAGTCCATGCGCGGTTGCAGGCGAGTGACCCCTGCGCGTGACCTCTGTAGGTGGGCCAATGGAAATTTTACTTTCATGTTACAGCTCAATCTATTTGCTGACGTATACAACACGCGCAGTAAACCGAAAGTGTACAGTGTTTACAAAAACGCATGCATGTCTGTCGAGTGTGTAACAAAATATGCCGGTGTCCAAAGGATATAAGAAAGATACTATATTTCTATCTGATAGTGTCTGTATTGTGGAAAACTCCGAACTGGAATCCGCTTCCCTTTCGTATTAGTCTCGATATATGCCCTGAGAAACAAGGACTGTTTTGCAGACGACAAACTAGGACTGTTTTGCAGACGACAAACCATGCTCATTACACATTATTTTCTTCAAATAAATCTGTGAGGACCCCTCAGTTACGTTCGCAAACTTTACAACACGGATATGGTTCGGAACACGAATGCAGGGATATAGATAGATAAATTCTTTATTTACCACCATTTAGGAGAGCTATCAACATACAATAGAACAGCAATAAGTTACAAACACAGAGACGGAATTACATTACAATATACAAGCACAATTATATATAAATATACAAATTATACAGTTTAATTCACATAAAAATAAGGCACACATCAAATGCAAACACATATGATAAGGAAATGCTACATAAACTTTTACAAAAGCATGATCGAAAAACGTTTCAGATTAAGTTTTTGTACTGGCAAAGTAGCGAACACTGTGTCGTCCATATAAAAGCACCTTGTTACGGGTACACTGTTTACCAAGCAGAACAAACAGATAGTCTTACCAGCCACTGGCTACAATGTACTGATGGCGTAGCATTAATGCATATAATTTTTAGTTTGTCCTGTATATCCGGACACAGACTATCAGACGAAAATCCGATCAACATTTGAAATATTTGGGATTTAGGGTCTTTCTCTATTAGAGAAATTTATTGATCTTGACCGACTAAATCAAAGATACTCGACCAGAGCGACTTTCTTAAGTACTCATTGTTTTGGCAAAATAATACTGCATGTACTGTTATGTTATCCGTTAGTTGACTGCAAATAGCAATGTGTTCTATTTTGCTGAGAAATATATAAGTCGAGTTAATGCACCTACCGCAAAGCAGCCTTTATATTTTAAGTTCGGATAACGTCTGAGAAATAACCACAAGCAACAGGGCTTGTTTACTGCTTATATCCGTTTCATACGTTCCCTAAATTCTCGATCGTATATATTTTTCCTTAGAATGTTTTTCCACTGTGTTTTTGTAATTAGGTAATTGTAGATGTGATAGCTAAGGTTATATTATTAAGGACCGTGTACGGGTCAAATCAAAGGCTTCTTTAAAAGTAAGGTGCAAGACATGAAAACCAAAATTTACACAGACCGCTAATGCCGCGCTCTCACCATTTACTGCAAGTTTCAAACAGTTTTTACACAGTATATATATTATGTGCAAGAAAAAAACAACCAAGAAACAAACACAAAATATAAATTTTGAATGAACGCCACAACTAAAGAAATATATTCACTGAAAACAATATAGGTTATTTAAAACAAAAGAATAACTTTTGTGTACGGTACCTTGATCAAGAACATTGGCGTGAAGTACATAAGTACTGACTAGCGTTTGTTGGTTCAGACACCGTGCGGTGACCGCAAAACCGTTGTAAGTGTATGTGAAATAGGAGCAGGTATAGAACAATTGCGCAGTCAGCCCTTTAATCTGTAAATTTAATAAGTTTATTTCAGAAAATTCCTTTAGGCTTAAACGCCCATGAGGACCTAACAATAAAGATATGTAAACTTGTATATTTAATATAAAGTATCATTTTAAAACTATTTAGGTTTAAAGATAAACATTCGTCTATAAATAGATCTTTTCTTTCAACCTCAAAATAATCACTGAAACATCTCTTGTTGTAATGCCACCGGTTAAAAAAGATCCTATTCAAAACAAAATTATAACAGATTGACAAATTATAACGATAGTATATAACACACATTTTGACCTAGGATCTCATTGCGTAATGTCTTTTAACAAACCATATCTTGTGTGTTTAGTTATAAGATCCCGTTATAATAAACTTGTATTAAAAAAAAAATAGGGATAGACATCTATTACTACGGTGCCCGTGAAGTGATATGTAATACATTGTTTTTATTTCGTAATAACGAAATACATTTCGTAAAAACGATTTATCTAAATAGAATGTATTTATATTGTACTCGCAATGAATTGAATAAAATAATTTTTAAACCAATGTGCTAAGGGGACTTTAACTGATTTGTCAGTTGCTCACGGCTCTTAAAGGGTGCCTTTGACGCTGAACTGGCAGACCTTATAATGATATAAAGGGTACATTTTGCATACCGGGATAACGTGTAGTCCGGCACGGTTTAGGAATAAGTTTAGAACGCTGGCACGTGTTTCTGCAAGGTTATAGTCGACCTCTTTTTCGCTAGTAAACTATATGTATAAAATACACATATATGTAGCAAACAGCCACCTCCTTCAGTGACCCTGGTTGTCTGCTCTAAACATGTTAAGCTGTACCAAAATAATCTGTACGAGCCCAGTGATTTTGCAGTTTGTTAAATTTTGTATTGATCAGAAAAAATATTTTTTGAATAACCTCTTTTTCTGAACCATTCACCACTTTTAATAACCCGTACACACGCAACACAGCGATTGGCACTGATCAATAACGATTGATCGGTACTAGAAAGGTGTATTCAATAGTTTGCACCATTTAACAAGCTTTCAATGACAAAACATAAAAACGCCATGGGGTTTTGTACCGTCTATTGAATTTGTTCTCCAAATAGCACGAAGTTTACCATTAATTATACTGTAGAATGTGCATTTCTTATTTTTATTTTTATATTTATTGGCTTTTAAATATATAATTATATAGACTAAAACAGCATCTTTTGCATGTTATCGTTGCATATTTGAATAATAAGTAATATCGAAATAGTTTCTGTTCATCGAGAAAGTTTTTAGTTATGCCATTGTTTTGTCTGTATTAAGTAATGCAGACGCTATTTCAAGCTTGAAACACAAATCTAAAATAAAAGCATAGGTCACCGGCCTTGATCTTGTTAGAAACCCTTGATAATAGAATAAATACAACCAAATGGTGTGTTCAAGGAAAGATAATTCAAAATGTTGGCCCTATGTACATTGTACATGTATAGGAAACTGAAGCAAACGTCTTTAATTAACTGCCAGCACTTGTCCCTGTCTCATATTGCTTCTGTCTCGACTCTTATTCGAAAGACTGGAAGAAGCATATCAGTTATCCTGTGTAAATGCGCGGTGAACTAGTACTAGATAGGTGACGGAGAGAGAGAAAGAGAGAGAGAGAGAGAGACAGAGAGAGAGGAGAGGAGAGAGAGAGAGACAAAGACAGAGATAGACAGACAGACAGACAGACATACATTGGAGACAGAGAGACAGAGGGGCTACATGCATCAAGTCACGTAACTTCTTCATTCACATTGTTTACAGTCTAGAGATGTAGGTACAAAGGAATCCGGATACAAATGGATCCCATGGTTCTTTTTTCGTGCCCGATGTATAGCGTCGATACACGTGAGACTACCTCTGGGTTGCTAACCAGTTCATCTCAAGATGGGTCGGATACACTGAAAACGTTTCTGACAAATTTCTATTGCCCCGACCGGGATTCCAATCGGGGATCTCCGGAATTGTAGTCCAGAGTGTTAACCACTTGTACGTCACGAAGAACGCCGTGATTCTACCACATATATACTAGGATGCACTTGGACGTGTACGCCTTTTTTGGTATTGCATAATCCCCCAGAAATAAAACTGATCATGACAATTTTTTCTTGTTGGGTTGGTCTTACGGGTTGTGCGGTACAAACGATAAAACTAAAATAAGATATGATACAACAATGGGATATTTTAGGTTTGCGATGCGCTTCCCTTACTGCTTATAATTTATTACGATCTACGTAATTCGAAACTAAACGACGTACAAATATCCTAACAATGTCCTAGATAAAATGCATGCACCTGGCAAAAATGACTAGACTATCTTAAACCCTTTAATAAATAACAAAGATCTAAAGAAAAGCTAATGCCTTTTAACGAAATAATATATCCAATTGTCGTGTCTTTTATATTTTGACAGGCAAGATCGATTTTTCAAGGCCACTTTAAATAACAATGACGATGTGCACGTAGGTAAAATCATGAAATATTTGTCAAACATGTATAGTATAGATAATTAGTTTCTCTACGTTCATTGTAACATTGATATAAGCGTATACGGTTTATAATGGTCGCACATATTTTTAACGGCGATGGCGTCAGCCGGAGCACTTAAGACTGTTTCGGTGACCATTAAAATCCGTATGCGGTCGCAAATGTCAAAGATAAACCCTATTCTAACGCACAATGTGTTTAAATGCGACAATAACAAAACGCCGTTCATTTTCCGTCTGCGTTCTCTGTAAGAATAGGAAGTTATACATCCAGAAAGTGTTACAAGGTTGATTTACTATACACGGTGTAGTTACTCTTGTTAAAAATTGCGAACTTTTAAAGTATATTTGCTGGTCGGGATGGGCGTGTTTGGTGTATGTGGGTGGGTGGCGGGGAGAGGGGCGAGGGGAGAGGGGCGAGGGGGATATGATGGCTACACGTATCATGTCACGTAGCACGTCATGTTTTGACAACATTCCTTCCAGCTATGATATACGATAGGTAGGGAAACATTCAAAATCAATTATTTACGACATGATATCTACAGATCAATAACATAATCAGCTTCACCAAACCACAGCAAATAAACGATATAAAAACAGTGTTTGTTTTAGAAATAATTCTTTATTGTTTCAATTGATTAAGAAACAATTTGACGCAAGATATCGTTTTATAATGCGGATATATCATTCCTAAGATTAAATGCCAGGAAACTGTCATTGCAGCAGACGACACGTATTCGTAAAGTATGAATTTCCTAAGAAGTTAAGAACCATTTGAAACATCAAAACACCACAATACCAACAACGAATACATGAAATGTAAATGACATTTAAATGAGCCCCTTCATATGATATCTTACTTTTGTCTTTTGGGACCACCATTGCTCGAGTTCAGCAAGTGCGGTGGATGTTAACACATGTTTGGCTGTATATAACGTTTCGCACATTGAAACTCATTTCAATGTAACTTACGTTTGACTTCACTTCTGAAAGAATTTTACATGTCAAAATAACCTTGCCACACCCTAATGCATTCCGTTTCAAACTATTGAACATGAATTGAGCATGTGCATAAAACTTTCAAACCTAATTTGAATTTCACACATACCGCGCAAAGACAATTAAGCGTTTAAATATTTTAGTTGTTTAGTCTTTTGAAAGCTTGTTGATTTATAATTAACTATCTTATTCCAGGGATCTTGGTAAGTTCGCCAGAGGAGAAATCCTACGCTCGGCTGAGGCTATAAAAACTTTTCATAATAATAATAAACTTAGGCTATAAACAATTTCATAATGATAATAAATTTAGATCATATTTCACATAGAAAATGAACAGAGTCTGTATTTATGTTATTTTAGGACTGCAACTGGCTGTCTTCAGGGATGAGAACGGAGAATCGCATGTTCTCGATGCATATTGCCCACATATGGGTGCTAATTTAGCGGTCGGTGGCCGGGTAATCGGTGATTGTATAGAATGTCCATTTCACGGATGGAAGTTCAGAGGTCATGATGGAAAGTGCACGGAAATTCCGTACGCAGAAAAGAGTAAGTAAAGAAATATGGGCTATATCGCTCAGTACTCTGCCACAAGTCAATAGTATTCTTTCTCAAATGGCCAGAGGCAGTCTAATCAAAATTAACTTAACGAAAGTCGTATGTGTTAAGTTTTGTACATGGCAATATCGCCTCCAGATTTCTTTTAGGCGGGATTCTGACTATTACGAAATATATATTAGAAACGACTCAGAACGTCAAAGCTTAGAATGGAAGTGCCCGGATGTAGGCTATGGCTAATACCAATCCATAGTTAAAGCAGCCGACTACTGTTCAAAACATCTCACTGTGCACGAAATGCTGCGATTTGACTTTCTGACGTATAGAAAGAGGCTTACCGGGGATTATTCAGCGTGCATTAGGCGGATTTGTTAGAAGACATGCTGATTGGCAGTGCGTGCATCCGATCACATGTGTTACAATGGCCCAGAAGTAGAAACTTAAATACATCAATTAAGCTCTGAACTTTATAAATCGCATTATAGTTTCGGATTGTTTGGACACATCTTAAAGTAAGATAACATTTAATGGAAAATCTTTAAAGTAGGAAACGTTTCTGGGGAAACATGCCGCGGGCTTACGAACTTCATGTATTGATAAGGCTTGGCTCCATTATAGGATTGCACTGTCTCAAGCAAACAAAATTAAAGTCATGTTCAAGATTGAGAGCTAGGTTTGAAGCTCCCGAACACGCCATGTTGATGGCAAGTGCATTTTTCTCTTCGCCAAGTTAAATTTATTCACGTCACAATTTGGGTAATATTCTTTAGACATTGTTGTAGCCGCCTTGACGCAGTGGTGGCGCGTTCGACTCAGGATCGAAGCGCCCCGGGTTCGATCCCTACCATAGACATGTCGGTAGTGTCCTTAGGCATGATAAAAATAATTCCACACTGCCTCTCTCCCTTTTCGAGGTTGCTTCCATCTGAAATGAGTCTAGAGAGCGATTTATGTAAGTTGTAGGAACTTGTTTCTCAATTGAAAATGAATAAATTAGTATAGCCTATATATAATTATTTAGATATTAATTTGCTGACAGTTCCAGATATCGCAAAGATTAAAGCTTGGACAAGTTTGGAAATCAACGGCTGGATATACCTGTGGTTCCATGCTGAGGATATCGAACCTAGCTGGACACCGCAAGAACTGGACGAGATCACTTCCGGTCTGTGGCAATACAAAGGTCGCACAGAACATTTCATCAATGCTCATATAGAGGTATGCTGGTTATACATGAACGACGTCGTTCGAAAGTATTTTTTATAATTTCGAGCTCTATGGTTTAATGTCATCCTGGATATTCTTGATGTTTAATACGGATTATTAACTAACTCCGAGACTCGAAATGACATTGCATATCTACCGTGACATCGCCTTTCTACCGTGACATTGCATATCTAACGAGACATCGCGTTTCTCTCTGCGAGCGTGATTACATCTGGAATAAGTATTCCAGAGCGATTCAATAAGCTACGCAATCGAACTAAAATAAATTGGTATAAACTGAATACATTGCGTGCCTACCGTTATACTTATTCCCAAATTCCGCTATAATTTACTCTACGGTTACAAAGATTGTAAAATTCAAGATGTAACTAATAATTTTCAACTTGCAGTGTGTGACTTGTTTATAGTAAACTACGTGACTGAACATCTTGTTACGTTAAATCACTACCTGTAAATAGGGTTTGAAGGGCTGTTTATTTGTAAAACAAATACATTCGTGGTAAAAATGCACTTATGCTTGATTAGAAACGATAAAAGTTAAAACATTTATAATCTATCCATCATGCACAATTAAAGTGCTCTCAACTGTTGTGTTTATTCGGATAAAACCTAACGCAGCCCGATAAGGAATAAAGCTGTCGGAATATTTAGACAGTTGACTTTTTTACAGATCAATTACATTTTTTGGGGTATTTCCTTTACCGATAACAAGGTTTGACAATATTTGGTTTAAACATAAAAAAGAATTGTGCGTGTCTGGCCTGGTGACCGACCTTAAATCTTGCTGCAGACCTCAAACTTCTGTAATAAGATGTCCAAACAGACTTATTTTAAAGTTTTCAAGTTGTAATTGTTAAACTGTGTGTATCATGTGTATATATGGGAATAAAATATGTTTAAACTAAAGTTTTCAAGTGGAATCAGAAGCACACAAATTTTTTTGGACTTAAATGAGCTCACACCAAATGTTTTAAGCACGTGCATGAATACACGAAACGCGAAAATGACAAAGGAGAAAGAAAATGTTTGTTTGAACAGGAAGAAATAATCCTTTTTTTACAGAGAAACTCCTAATTTTTCAGTCTCACACATAGAAATGCAGAAAGGCTTACAAACTTCCCCGAAGAAAACGCGTTAAAGGACACGCGTCAAACTGGTGAATATGTCAAGTATATAGCGTAATTTGTCATAACGAATTTGATGTGCCGTCGTGGTGTAGGTGTTAGCACGCTGGACTGGATATTCAGAGACCCGCGGTTCGAATCCCGGCAGTGGCGATCGATTTTTCATTGCATCCTCAATGATGACTAAACTATAGTTTACATCAATAAAACTTATTAAGTGCCTGTTTCTCTTGGCTTAGCTTTGAACTATTTTGAAACATTTACCATCAATAACGTACATGTATATAATTTTTCGCCATCAAGCAGTTAGTAACGGTGCTTTACTATTATGTACAAAAGCCCGGTAAAATTTACAAAATTCGTAATGTCTGTTGATATTAAAAAGTCATTCTGTTAAGCCTCAGTCACACATTCAGGATTTCTAATGCCGTTTTTGATATGACCATTCCCGATTAAAATTTGTCAAAATCTTATAAAGATCCTGTGATTCGTGGCTTGTAATTCAAACTTTTATTAAACTTTGTAAAAACATTTACGACAACAATCAGATATTGTTTAGGAAGCGTCCCGATTCAGCAGTTTCCAGCCGAATTCGTCCCGATCAGACTTTCGATAAATTTTAATCGGGAATGGTCCTACATGTATCAAGGACGGCAGTAAAAATCCTGAATGTGTGACTGAACTTGAAGTGTTAACATTTACCTTACTAATCTTCGCCGATATTTTCGAGGGCTTTCGTGCTTTATGTAATTGCGTCATCGTGTCGATTCCACGGTTTTATTGGTTCACAAAATATACGCAAACATTGCTTCTGATGCTCAAACAATGAAAATTAATTAACGGTTGTACATACGGAACCTTTATCAGTGCCAGGTAAATATTAAGTACCAGGTAAATACTAATGGACAATACTTTACAATTATATAATGGGACAACGGTTTCAATTTTGAAAAAGAAATAATAGTAATATTATAATGTAAACTAATGACACAGGAAAGAATGCAAACTAAAACGATATGACTTAAACAATTATTTCAAAAGTTCGATTGATTTTGTCTAGTTTAAACGTTCAATACTATTTTAATTGTCAGGAAATCCCAGAAAATGGTGCAGATGTCGCACATTTGAAACAAGTCCACCAACCTTTCATCGCCGCCGGGATTGATCTGGTCACCATGTGGAACAAATATTTCAGTTGGGGTCAACATAAGTGGACTGCGGCCTGGACACAGATGCCGAGTCCCGATGGACACATAGGCTCTCTAAAGCTCACGCATGATCTAACATTCTTTGGTATAAGCCTGCCGTTTGTCTTTCTTAACGTCCATGCATTGCAGGTAAAACTATTTTCTTACTCGATACACCGCAATGAATATGCAGAAAAGCCCAGTGTTTTCCAGACAAACCCTTTGTTTGATAGATCAAGTGGTGACTGTTCAGCTAGTTCCGTAAAGCCACAGACAAGGCTGACAATAATTATAAATTTGTTCATTTATGAGTGTTTATCATATGAATATACCTATTAGATATCGACCGTTTTTATACAGAAACAGGTATCGGCTGGTTTATAACTTTGATTCGTTACAATTTTTTTATTCTCATGAACGATTTTGATTCCTTCCGATGAGCGCTAATCTAAAGTTAACGCACGTTTTTTCGTGTTATAACATCTGCAGAATCCCGAGGGATGGTTGGTGCCCGAGCCCGTTAGGGCGAGGGCATCAATATATCCTGAGGGTTTCTGCAGGTGTTATAACACCAAAAAACGTTCGTTAGCGCTATTCTAGCATAAATAGCATAAAAAAATCATAAAAATAAAAATGAAACGCTCTTACTGGTACGACGTTCAATAATGCGCGGGACAACGTCCGTGTTGTTTACGTCATATTTATGACGTCACCAGCGGTTTTTAAGCCCGGCACTGTTGACGCCGTACATGATGTAAGAGTTTGGAGACAGGTCCATTGTTTACAATGGCCCTGTACTGCGCATAAATGAAAACGGGTTATAACGGCGCGTGAATCTCCCCGTTAACACACGTTTTTTCTCCTGTTAAAACACCGGCAAAATGGGCAAAAACAGCACATTTTATGCTAGAATTTATAGAGCTGTTTGAGCGGTTGTGTCGCTTACTCTCCCGATCTTGGTTCTCCATCGCGCCAATTCCGACGCATGCCCCTTTATACACATGTGTATGGAACGCCATGACCGTCTTGTTATGATTTGCTAGTTTATATGTGGTAGATATTTCATTATATGCGGCAGATATTTCATTATATGCGGTAGAAATTCCATTATGCGTGGTACTCTTTTCTTTATATAGTGTACAAATCTTTGTTTTGTGTAGTAAGACTCTTCTTATATATGCTGGTATTGTCTTTATATGCAGTGCATTCAATTTTGTGTGTGTTACAAAGACCAATATATGCAGTAGCTTTGTTATTGTGTGTAGTAGACAAAACATTATACGTATAATAATCTGGTACAGGATACCGAAAGACAAACAAAAACAAGGACTGGTGCTAATGTAAGAGACACAAGGTAATTTCCATTTTAAATAAGTATAATTGTATCTAAAATAAAAATATAAATGTTAAATGAATTAGATAAATTTCATATAAATATTTACAATATAAAAATGAATGAATGAATGAATGAATGAATGAATGAATGAATGAATGAATGAATGAATGAATGAATTTTCCCCTTGAGACTAACATTATACGTATACATAAGAAGAGTCTTACTACATATTTCAGTAAGATTGCACACTATTTAAAGAAAAAAATACCACGCATAATAGAATTTCTACTGCACATAATGAAATATCTGCATATAATACACTATCTACCGCATACAATGAAATATCTACCGCATATAAGCAAACAAAGTCATAATAAGACGGTCATGGCATTCCATACACATGCGTATGCAGGTCTGAATTATGATCAATATCAGAGACTTCGATTATTAAATGTTTCCGATTTGCGCCTGCTAGTTTTGTCCAGTTAGAATCATGGCTTATCACGTCCATAATAAGGTTCTTCCAGAATATAACATTGGAATATGCTATTTCTAGGTGTCTGGTCAGAGCAGAAACAAGCAAAGATAAATGATCTCACTCATAGGATATCTGAGAAACTTAAAGTATTACTCCAGTATGTGGAATCACCTGATAGTAATTACAGTACATTTAAAGTGTTTGCTATATATAATGTATTTTGTCTGTATTTTATCGTTTTCATCAAGTTAAGTGTTCATTTGATTTTTTTATATTTTCATTTTAGATTGGACCAGGTATTGTCTATCTGAAGTTTGATAGTTTCTTTGGCAAGGGAGTCTTTATACAGTCTTTGTGTCCAGTCGAACCGATGGTACAGAAACTGGTTCATAACTTATACATACACTGGGCAGTGCCAAACTTTATAGCAAAATTCTTTATGCTCGGAGAAGCCATACAAGTAAGTGACATCTAGCACGGTCATACAGTTAAAAGAGATTGTAGGACCCCTAAATGCAAAAATGGCCACGAAGGTGAAAATGACTTCCTTAACCCTAACACTAACTCAACGTTGCAATAATTTTACATCATAACCAGATTATGTAAAAACTGTTCGACAAATGTAAAATATAGTCTTTAAATTTTACATAATTTTAGAGAAAAATTAATTCACATTTGAGTTATGGCTAGAGTTAGAATTTCACATCTGTCGAAAGTTTTTACAGATGGGGTAAAATTATTTAAAGTTTGTGACTATTTTCATTTGAGGGCCATACAGAGTATAAAAGTTTATACACATATTTATATTCATAGGTTAATGCAGATATGGGTATCTGTTCAATAATACTTTATTCCAGAGATTGAATTAAATATAAAACTGCGTACTCATATTTGTAGGCTGGAATAAATATTTGAATTGTTATCAATGTTTAATTCCAAATATTTAAAAACATGTTTGAATGCATACTTATATGTTACTCCATAAGTTAAAATTGATATTTTGATTTGAATGCATAGTAATATTTTTTTTCCTTATGTTGAAATAAATATCTGATTGCAGACTTATATTATTTTCCATATGCGTATAAAGGATAGCATATGAAATATAACTGCATACTAATATTTTATACACTAGGTTTAAAGAAAATGTAATGTAAACAAATAGTGCACTCTATAGGAGGTTGAAATAAATATACAGCTGCACACTAATAGTGTACTCCATAGGAGGTTGAAATAAATATACAAATGCATACTTATAGTGCACTCCATATGAGGTTGAAATAAATATACAAATGTACACCAATAGTGTACTCCATAGGAGGTTAAAATAAATATACAAATGCACACCAATAGTGTACTCCATAGGAGGTTGAAATAAATATACAAATGCACACCAATAGTGTACTCCATATGAGGTTGAAATAAATATACAACTGCACACCAATAGTGTACTCCATAGGAGGTTGAAATAAATATACAACTGCACACTAATAGTGTACTCCATAGGAGGTTGAAATAAATATACAACTGCACACTAATAGTGTACTCCATAGAAGGTTGAAATAAATATACAACTGCACACCAATAGTGTACTCCATATGAGGTTGAAATAAATATACAACTGCACACTAATAGTGTACTCCATAGGAGGTTGAAATAAATATACAAATGCACACCAATAGTGTACTCCATAGGAGGTTGAAATAAATATACAACTGCACACCAATAGTGTACTCCATAGGAGGTTGAAATAAATATACAACTGCACACTAATAGTGTACTCCATAGGAGGTTAAAATAAATATACAAATGCACACCAATAGTGTACTCCATATGAGGTTGAAATAAATATACAAATGCACACCAATAGTGTACTCCATAGGAGGTTGAAATAAATATACAAATGCACACCAATAGTGTACTCCATATGAGGTTGAAATAAATATACAACTGCACACTAATAGTGTACTCCATAGGAGGTTGAAATAAATATACAACTGCACACCAATAGTGTACTCCATATGAGGTTGAAATAAATATACAACTGCACAATAATAGTGTACTCTGTAGGAGGTTGAAATAAATATACACTGCACACCAATAGTGTACTCTGTAGGAAGTTGAATAAATTATGCAACTAATAGTGTACTCCATAGGAGGTTGAAATAAATATACAAATGCACACCAATAGTGTACTCCATAGGAGGTTGAAATAAGTATACAACTGCATACTTATAGTGCATTCCATATGAGGTTGAAACAAATATACAACTGCACACTAATAGTGTACTCCATATGAGGTTGAAATAAATCTACATGTGCACACTATTATAATATTTTACTCCACAGGTTGAAAGAGATATCATGATCTGGAACAATAAAAAGTACGAGGCGAAGCCGCTGTTTGCCAAATCAGCAGAAGACAGTTTGATAGCACGCCATAGACGTTGGTACCAACAGTTCTACTCAGATCACAGTCCCAGAATGAAGTTCCAGAAAGAAACGCTTGAATGGTGATCTCTTGCATTCAAGCAAGGATTGCAACAATCTTAAATTAAGACTATATTGTTATACAATTCTATTTTTCTACACACTCATTGTTACTACAATTACCATAGAATTCATCACCACCATCGTTGTTGCTTTTTAGAGCTATATGTGCTCCATTTGAAATGTTAAAACACCAAGAATGCTCAATAAGATAGTTTATATTGATACATAAATCATGGCAGTACTTATGTAAATACTACGTACGTTTCATATAATCCCGTCAGGGAACACCAGTCCAGTTTGACAAGTTACTGCTGTGCATTTATTTCATCAAGTGTTTGCATACATATTAGTAGTCAGTATTAACGCGGCACGTTCACATAGGTCTTTCTGGCAGATTTTTTTACGGCTATCTCGGTTAGAGATGTAAATGTTTGTGCCATTGGCTTCTTAAGATAAGTCATAAGTACATGAAAAGCAATCTTGCGGTTAATTAAACTTTTTCCACTGTTTGGAGTAGCCGTTTATGTCAACCTCAACTTTGTAGTACCTACTGCTGCAAGGAGTTATGTTCGCGATACTTTTTAATTTTGTTGTTTTCGGGGAATTCCCCAGTTCGTTAATTATAACATTTTGCGAAAGATTTATTTTGCATAGCTTTATAATAAGAGAATTCTCCTCTGAGAATGTTTAGATTGAGAATAAAACTGAGAATGTTTAAATCGAGAATAAATCTTTATTTCATTATATGAAATAGCAAAATCTTTATCACGCAAATATTACAAAATTTACAGAACATGTACTTTGTAATAATGTTTGTGCGTGATCTTTGTGGACAGTAAGTCTCCACCCAATGATACCCTCGACAGTCAATGTGGACAAGTTCATTTTTATTAACTACATGTGAGCTTGGCATTGAATGACCCCTTTTATGTATGTATATAGAAATATAATTGATACATATCTCTCAGATCTGAAATTGTTAGACTTTGATATATTACAATTTTGTATTCAAATGTGTTGTATGTTGATTGGTTTACACTAAATTTAGAATAGTGTATCAGTGACGTAACAAAATGTGTGCGCAGAGTTAAAAGCCATTACACAGAAAGAGGGAGCATGAGCGTAAGAAAGAATGATCCAAAATATTAACACAATAAAAGTGGACTCGTTCGTTATGTCACTGTCACAATATCCTACACGTACTGTAGTTTTCTCTTGGTAACATGATAATGAGAGCGTATAGCAAATGGTGTTATCAGCAGATGAATAAAGAAGGTACGTGACACCTTTTTTGTATTACGCACTCGTAAATTAAAAAAAATTTGTAAAATATACACTTTTGTATAACTAAACAAAATTAAAATTACATATTGATAATAATAATTATAATAGATTGTATTAATATTATTAATAATATTGATGATGATAAATAGTCGTCAATGCTACATCTGTAAGACAATCAGTATTGTTCTCTGACGTATGTTAACATGTTTGGCTTATAGTAATGAGAATCGCCCTTACTGTGTACATTGTTACTGTATTGTTTTTGCACTTTATGAAATTTTGTATTTGAAAACATTTACGTTATGATTTGCTCAGTTTATATTTATCCGTTTAAGGACAATGCAAACTTTGTGTGACGTAGAGTGAATGAATTATTGTATTATGGCAATAATAATAGGCTTTGTTCCGTGTTCTGTTCTTCTCTGTTTTCGGAAAGCATGTTTGTTTGCTGTGAATTATTTAATATAGAATGTTAGAAAGTAATGCACTGAATAATTGATCTATTGCAATGTAACCTTCAATAGATGATACAGTGAATGTGTTTATATGAATGCAAAAGTAATATCATTATTTTCTGTATAGGAAGACTTAGATCTCTACCAGTCCAAGCTCGGCATATGTTATGCATGGATATTCACTTAAATTAATTAATAAATACCTTCATTCCCTTTGTGTGAAATTGTAATTTGTATAGGTTATTAGTGTTTTTACTGCTATAACCATTTAAATATTATATAAGTAAATTGAATAGTAAATGATCAAGTAAGGTGGGTAATTTTCATTTTTATGCTTGTACAAGATGAAATATCTATCACAATACTAAATTGTTTAATTCATGTTGAAATTGTTAAGACATGGATTTTTAATGTCTGATGCTATATTTTCTGTAGATTGTTACATGTATCCGTTGACTGTTTCAATATTTATGTACGAGCTTCTACTTATTTATAAGAATGTTTGTATTTATATGTGTTTTCTACAAACTTGCTCTATGAAAATAAAAAAAACGGTAGTAGAAAGCTGTGCACTGACTTTTCCCCCTGACATGCCGTGAAAGATATGTGAGAGCAATCTGGATTTAAATGCAACATATTTGCAAAGAATGTGCATAAACTGTCATCACTTGTCCTTTATTCTGCCACACAGTTTGAAATAAATCTAGATTTAATGAAACTGAAAATACCAGTAAGCTCAGCACCCGTTATATCAACCACTTAACACATTACCTTGTATTTGTAGACCTAAACAGTCATATTGTCATTACATTGGAAATAGAACGACTTTTTATCTTTGACTTTAAGGGTAAATTATTATGAAAGAGTCGTCAATCGCCGCATACAGGCCGCATCCAACGAACCACCCTCCACCGACCGAGAGAATATAACGCTACTTAGGGCTCTCATCCCGCAGCGCACGCCAGTTTCATTCCTCAAGTTTTAAGCTATTAACTGCAGCTGTAGACTGTTATAAGAAGTTCTGCTTCCCCAGAACTATCTTTCTTACATGTCGGAACGGCATTTCCGATGAATTTGCACATGCCGGAAACTCTGTGACCCGGTCTGGCACCCCTCCTGTGCCAGACGACTCTCTACTTATGAGGTAACGATATAGAAATTGTGACGTCACTTTCCTAAACACAGTGTCGGAATATCGTTTGTTTTTATATGATAATTCACCTTGAGTTTGCATTTAGAAATCTACTTTAAAGTGCAAGACGATATGTAAGAAAATGTTTCTACCATGTGGCACTTGGTTTTGATGGAAATATCCGTCACCTCAGGTAACTGTTTTGCGGGAATTCGGCAGGGCCTCGTTCCGGTCAAACCAGGTACCCTCGGTGACGGATATTTCGATCTGAACCGCGTGCTCATGACAGAAACAATTAACTCTCCCCCGAAGTCGTCCACTCCCCTATCATAGAGCAGTTCAATGCGTTTGTTAACCGCATTGATCATGTCTCTCCCTTATTGTACTGCTAGCTGCTTTTATATTTTACTTTTTAAATCAAACCTTGTTTTTGTTTTGCTTTTAATCTCCTTATTATATTTCTGTTAACTAATATCTTTGTTGATTACGCGGCAAATGTATACGTCCGTTTGTTTGTATACCTGCTTATTAAGTCCACCACCTTCGGGCGAGGTATATATGCGGTACGACCCGCTGTATACGTCCTTGCGAGGAGTTTGACAGGGATATGGATAAACTTCCACAGCTCAACTTCACCCCGTCAGTTGTTACTGAATCATGCTTTCATGGTGTTAAACTGAACTACCCCCGACTGCGCACTTTTCCCCTAAAAACTGTAGTTTTAAAACGTAGCTGTTCTTTCCGCTTTTTGATATTTATTAAAATTTAAAAAGTACTAAACCATTCATGTAGATGTAATTAGGACAATAATATTTGATGCAATATGTATCGGCGATCCATAGACAACCAGCATAGTTAAAGTGCACTACTCATGTCCAATGAGATACATTATAAATATGGTTTAAAGGCGAATATGTTTCCTCGTTATCCAACTGAAAACTTCCAAATTACAGTATGATGTTAAAAGTCGAAAATACTGTACGATAAGTAAATTCAACAAAACTACAATGATGAGAGTACGTGTACGAAATAAAACCGAGTTTCCACCATCTTGGTTTCGTTGTTTCAACATTGCACCATCGCAGTTTCGAGTTTCATGATTCCGTTTTTTTCGACTTATCAACGTTGTATTTTGGTGATAACGGTTGGTAAAGTAATGCGGCGATGACCCTACTGGGACGAAAGCGACTAAACACCAACTCGTAAAACCATGTAAAAGCAATAAAATAAAGTGCATAGACACGCAAGTATTGTTGTAATTTTCGAAAATGCTCCCATGTTGTATACCTTTTTGGACACATCTTGTTTCTGCCGATATTTAGTTCAGCGGACTTACAAAAAATATATTAACTTCAAACTGAAGAACAGTATGTTTTTCAATGAACTTGCAAAAGAAGGCTTCCTGACTTGAATACAAAAGACAGGCATATGTCAACATTCATTGAAGAGTAAATAGAACATGGTTCTATCATTATCATATCAGTATATTTATGTATATCACGCTCCTTCTCTCCTTATATGAGACGAAATGGAGTTAGTGCTAGTACGTTAGATAATCTATACACAACTTTATTGAAAAGTTATTATTACCAAAATTACTTTCCTTTGAGAAATGTTTTTCCTCATACAATGTATTATCAAATATCACTCGATTGGCCACTCAATACAGTGCTAAGACTTTCAAGTAAATAGTTCCAAAAACTGTTTTCAGACACTAAAATCCACGAAATAAGCTTAATTCAGCCATTCGGTTAAATACAAAAAGTAGGCATTTTATTATTCAATTACAAATCTTTTCCGTTAAAGCTCAAGAATGTATTTTTCATGTACGGCTTTTGTGACCATTTATCGGTTGGAATAAAACCCAGATTTTTCCAAAAATGTTAACAATATGAAAGGGCAATTTATATAGTGTACAGGCGAGGTAACCTTTGCGGCTTGTTTTGCAAACTACCCACAGCGGTTACTTACCTTTAATAAGTAAAATCCTGTGATACTCTGAAAGAAATGGAAAAATTTTATGAGAATATGGGATATCTATATGATAATGTGTAAAAGAAACTGTCTTAAATGCGCAATGTATTTGCAATGTATTTGCTTCTTAAATGTATTTTTCATGTGCGGCTTTTGTGACCGTTTTATCGGTTGGAAAAAAACCCAGATTTTTCCAAGACTGTTTTCGATATGAAAGGGTAATTTATATAGTGTAAGGCGAAGTAACCGCTGCGGCGTGTTTCGCAAACTACCCACAGCGGTTACCTACCTTTATCAAGTAAATCCAGTGATTCTCTGAAATGAATGGAAAAGTTTTGTGAGAATATGAGATAACTATATGATAATGTATAGAAGAAACTGACTTAAATGCGCAATGTATTTGCTTCTTAAATGCATTCTTATCATTTATTTAGTTCTTCCTTTCTTTTATATTCGTTTCTTTCTTTCTCTTTTTCAACCTTACTGTTTTGTTGTGTCGTATGAATTCACTACTGCTTGACTTTTCGAGACTATACTTTACTTACTATGTTTCCTGTTCACAAAAAGACGAATCATTGGTGATGTAAGAACAAAACGCAGATGGACACGATATACGTATGTACCAATTTCCGACAAGTATGATATTACATTACATGTATATATATTCGCTTTGATTCTGTATCAAAATAGAATATTTCCTTAGCTGTAGTTGAATCCAGGTTAACTGTTGAAAAGATATATCATTAGCATGTAGCTGAATGCGCATTGATGGTGAAAATAATTAATGCTGAATAAAGAGAGTAATTTAAAGCATATATATGTTAACTTTTTAAGTGTGGAAAAAATGTTCCATATACTTTTTTTATAAGACCAATGTACAAGAAAAATCCAAAACGTCGGATAGGAATAGATACAATGGCAAGAAAATCCTACATAAGTAAGATGAGAAAATGTTTGTGCTTCTTCGTCGAAGGCTTTTATTCTGCAGGACTAGAGCTATAAAATTTATTATTGCGAACAATGAAACTAGACAAGACACGACACTTTTTTCACATTAAGTGTCCCTTAATTAAGCGATGATTGATTTTTTGGTAAAACATTGCTCAATACTTTACTCGACTAGTGGACAGTTCCATAATTTATCAAAGCTGCAATGAGACATTTTTGTCAGACCGAAAAAAATTACAAACATAAATGATATAATGAGTTTTGCAGAAATTAAAATATATTACTGATTGCACTATACATATTAAAAGAATTGTGGTAGGAGCCGTATTTCGGTCATTTTCGTAGGCGGGCAGTTTACCTAACCAACGTTCCTGGAGAGAACCAGTACTTGATCCCCATCCTCTGTAAGACACTGTCAACGTTCTCACATAAAGAGACATGGTCGGTAGCAGGCTTTAACCCATGACCCTGAATCAATCAACGCGAGGTTAGTGATTCCGACCACACAACTATACGGAGGCGGTGCCGATGCACAGCACCGATACAGAGATCCTCAGTTTTCGGTTTAATCCAAAACACCATTAGTTATGTAAGTGGAGGAGCAGGGCATCGAACCTGCGGTCCTTAGATACCGGTCCAGCTCAATAACCACTAGACCATTGACCCGCGTCATGAGATGGTATACTTTATATAAGGTATGTAAGGCTCCATATACCTGTCACGCTACATACAGTGTGCGATACTTGTCTTCTAATAACACTTTAATCGCAGAACTGTGCAGTTTCCGTGCTTAGATCTATAGTGCCAAGATAACTATATCCTCCAATACAGTTCTTAGAATTTAAACTTATGTATATGTGCCAATGGTTTTGAAAAATGACAGCTTGTGAATGGTATTTTGTATGTTTCTGTTAAAAATACATATACAAATATAACAATCACAGACCGACACACACCATATACTTACCACAGAAAAACACATACAAAATTAATATTCCAATCAAAGGTTGTGGTCGCACATTGAGATAAAAAGACATTTTATTATATTTCTTTTCCTTGTATCTCCTTAACCTATGGAACGTTTTTCATGAAACTTGTAAAAATGTTCACCTCATCACAACGTGGCCAGGTAAGTGCATCGGATTAGTGATGGAAGTTCGTAAGATCGAACACCACTATTGCATTAAATTGCCGAACGATTCCTTGAGCGTGCACAATGTTGATGATAATGATGATCAAATGAACGATGTAATAAATGAAGAAGACGACTCTAAATTGAAAATTACTGTTATTGTGGCGACAAAAATAATGTGATAGATACCTTACTACTGCTACTGCTAAGCTTCCGCGACTGATGTATACTGTCTCTTCTAAGCTACTGCTATTGATAAGTTACTGATACCGCTGAGCTATTGCAACTGCTAAGCTACTGTTGAACTACTGCAACTGCTGATCTTCTGCTACTGCTAAGATACTGTTACTGCTAAGCAACTGTTTCTGATGAGCTCAGCTATTGCTGAGCAATTGTTACTGCTGTGCTGTTGCTACGGCTAAGCTACTGCTACTGTTAACCTACTGCTACTGTCGAGCTACTACTACTGTTAACCTACTGCTACTGTCGAGCTACTGCTACTGTTAACCTACTGCTACTGTTACGGCTAAGGTACTACTACTGATGTGGTCCTGCTGCTGCCGCTACCACGGCTAAGTTTCAGCTGTTCTCTTGCTATTGCTATTTCACGTTTCATACTGCTGCTACTGCTACTGCCCGTTTCTCATACATATGCCATAATGTTATGTGATTTCTTTGGGTTTTTTTCGTGATATTAACCACATTGAATATGTACTGAAAATATAACTGAAAAACACGTACTGAATATACATTAATTTATTGCTTGTACAGCACATCGATCATTATTCTCATGTCTAGTAAATCGTTAACTTTAAAAGCGTATGTCAAGCTACATTCAACATTAATAACACACTGACTTTGTTTACGATCACTGTACCACCATATCAACATATCATTCGGCACAACTTATTATTTTCAGACCGTAGCTTATTTAATTGTAAAAAACTGTCGAACTTCGACATAGAAACCTCATTAAAACGATGTTTGCAAACAAATAAAATAGTCCGTACAGCTGATCGCTAGGACCGCCCTCCCTTGCCAACGTTCAGTATCATTCCTTACCAACGTGCAGTACCGTAGAATACTGAACGAACTCTCTAAGGCAAAGTGAACGGGGCAATATGAAAGTATATAATAATACCATATATTGTGTCTCCTGCTTGACAATGATAGCAAATACCACAGTGAGAAAAATGGTCTCAATTATTTTCTTTCTGTTTGTTATTATTTAATTTCCAGTCAGATTTGAAATTAGATTAACCCATACAGTGAGTTATTTCATCAAGTTCGATAGTTTCTTATTTCTGTGCTTTCTTTGTTACAAAATTGCAGTAATATTTGTTTTCACTTGTCACTTGGAAGAATTCTGTTTTTTCTCTTACGTACTGTCGTGCAGCTATGTATCCATTTTTATCAGGTTTTGACCATGAGTACATGTTGTCATCTTTTCCCATAATACTGCTGTCCATAATGTCCAGGTTATATACTGTCACTCGTACAGCTTGCGGCAGTACAGGAAGACTGTCTATAAACTTGCGCCATGTCGGTAGGCTCATTGAGATACTGCAAAGCGTTATTAATTTCAGATGTTTCATATCAAATGGACGTGTAATAATATTGTCAGTAATAACATAAGTATTTAACTCAAGAGTATTGAGACTGATCAATGATGGCAACAGCCTCGTCAGATTGTCTGTCACAGTGGTGTCTACAGAAAACATATAATTACCCCAGAGTGAAAGGACTTTCAAATTACATGCATTACACACAGATTCAAACACCTGTTTGACTGTATCAATGGTATTTGCATCTAAGGTACAGATTTCTATATTGTCAGAACTGAATCGTGTTACAGAGATGCTACCACTACGTACATGAAGGGTCTGAAGTTGCTTCAGTTTTGTCAAGTCTATCAAGAGTTTGTCTCTCGTGTAACAATCAACATATACTACTATCTGCTGTAACTGAGTACTCTGCTCGAGAAATGTACATAGTGACTTACAGTACTCGTGTGGAAGTCTGCTGCCGATTATTTGACCTGTTATCTGCAGCGAGGTTAAATGATGTAAATGAGACAAATTCTGAATCAGTGATTGCACAATTCGCATACTATCACACTGTAAACAAACGGTTGTTAGCGATGGAGAATTTTTATCAATAAGTTCAATTATTTTCTCTTCAATCTTCAATGTGCGAGCACGTGTATCAGGTCCCTCATCATATTTGATAGATTGAAGACTGTCACATTTAGAAAGATGATTTAAGACAGAAAACACTTGTTGAATATATTCACCGTTATAACACATGGTTACATTCAAAGAAAGCACGTTGTTTAATCGAACAAGTTGCCTTTCTATTAAGGATTTTTCGATGCCAACTTGAAATACGATATCAGCGATGTAAACACTGTTTTCAAACTGTATTTCTCTTGATAAAACTTCCTTAATACAACTCCCAATGCAAGCTTGAATGTTCTCTTGTAACCTACATGTAGAAGCGCGAAAACTGAAATATTTCAGAGTGAGTTTTCTCTCCTGTATTATTTGATTATCTGACGTAGCAATACTATAGATGTATTCACTTATGTATGGTAGCAATCGTGGTTTCAAACCGCTGAGCATAATGAATACATTTGACTGGTTTAGAATATCTGTCACTGATGTACAACTAACAAAGTACTTTGACACGAATTGATACAAATCTTCTGTATGTTTACCAATATCAGATTTTGGTACTACACACGAAGGCTGAGACGTTGTCTCGTACTGTATAGCGACATATACAGCTGCTAAATATTCTTGCATTGACTTATGAACAAACGAAAAGGAAGACGGTTGTCGTCTGCTTGCAAACAAACACGCGCTTTGATCTTCAGTTAAGATGCCTACTTTTAACCCACATGCTGTTACGTTATCTGGTATGTTCAAAGCTTGAAAAGTAGAGTTGGTAAACGTGAGACAACTTTCTTGTTGTTTGTCAAACAGGGTTTCGAACGCTAAATGCGAAAAGTGATAAATAGAGTAATTATTTTCTAAACATGCTTCGTAATCTTTAAAAAAGTCTGGAAGTCGAACATCAGACCTACATATTGGAGGTAAAACATCTTCCTGGCTCACTGATGCCTTGAGGGCTTTCCAGTCGAAGTAGAGATCCAGCATGCTACTGTACACAGCGCATCTCGAAGTTCCCTTGAGTTTTCCGTCGAACCATAGGCATATTAACTGTTGCAATATCATTGGTACGTGTTTTACATCTGCAACGGGGCTTTTCTCCAGATCAGTTTTAAAATCGTCTGCAACCTTCTTTTTTTTAACAAATTTAATCAAAGTTTCCACCGTTTTTTTACTCAAATCTATGATTGCTGTCCCACTTATTCCTTTGAGTTTTACCTTTTTGTCTACTTCGCTATCACTTATTTTTAGGGTATCGAATTTCCAATCTCTTGACGTTGTTACTGTTGTATAGTCCGCGAATAAGTCACGTATTGGGAGTCCAGAGGTTTGGAACTGTGACGAACATTGTCTTTGTGGTGTCCATTCATCCAGTCCATCCAGAAGTATAAGACATTTATCAGATTCCTTTTGCAGAAGAGTTATAAGATTAGGATCATGGTGTATTTCCTTCAACATCATCTCTATACTGCTACAGTCTGGATAGTGACGAAGAGCAACATAAAACAGATAATCGTACTTATTCAATACCTTTATAATTATGTTTGCTTCACCATGTTTGGGTACGTGTCCCGAATGCGCAAGGCACCAGTAATAAATAAGAATCTTGCAGAATGTACTCTTCCCTGAGCCTGCTTCGCCAAGAATGAAGATATTTTTGGAAGGGTTTTCGTCATTCCTAAAAAGTTCATGCATGGATATTGGAATTTCCCTGGTTTTGCCAGATTCCTCATTGCTTTCTATTTCAACGGTCATCCATTGAGGAACATACACATCACATACTTCTCTCTGGTATCTTTCTGGCTGTAGAGGTAATGCAGATGCTTTGATTGCATACTTCATGTAGCCTCCTACCAACTTGTCTCGAAATCCTGTTAAATGTAAAAAAACTAATTTTGTTCAGGTTAACATCATTACATGTACAGATAACTTACAGACTGACAGATACTTCATGATATTGACATGACAAATTTATGCAAACACTACAGTAACTGAATATCAAAAATCGACTAAACATTCATGAAGAAAACGTATGTATAGTAATAAGTATTTGATTACGGCCTTTAAAATTTTTCATAAAGCTTTCATTAAAGATAAAATGTTTCTAGTATTTGACCCTGTGACCTGGGTTTTGATCCCACAAATTTCAAGCTTTCTTTCATTTAGTCTAATGATAATCTTAATAACTTTGTGATATTTGGCACAGCATGTCACCTTAAGAGTGTTAAAATTGTTTTCTATGATTTTCCATAATTTTCATTGTAACCTAGTTTTACACATAACGTGATACCTGTGTTCATAAATCTTTGAGACAAAAATTCTGACAGATTTGCACGATGTTCCCTCTTACAGAGATTTTTGCTAAGATTAGACTTGGTAAATTAGTGTTTAACCCAACGTAAGCAAATTTGATACCGCAAACCTGCCTTGATTGAGACAAGCATTGTCACAGTGGTCATATTCCTGCGATTCTGTGAAAATAATGGCCTGCGGAGTGATACATATTTGATCTGACATAAAGCGATGTAAACAAGTTCTGAACATAAGTTCATCGGGAAAATACATTCGAACACATTTTTCAGAAAATTGTGTACAACATACCGCCTTATGAGCATTGACTACATGTAGGTATTTCTATGAATTAGTTTTAACACTATGTGAACCAGACTGGAACACGAATACAAATATTCGGATCAGTTTTGCTCAATATAGGGCTCACAATAAAGGCTATGAATTTGCATGTTACCCTTGATTTAACTTCCACATGACGCAGTTTCAATGACGACATAGGAATCGTCAAGACAAAAGGTCTGACCAACTTTCATCAAATTTGAGGACGCCATAATGCCCCTTGCATGTTTGTATGATTTGACTTTGTTGTTGGTGACTCCTCATGACCGAATTTGTATACAGACCTAGCTCTTAACAAATTTCAAGATGATATATTTAGGCAAACTAAATTGTTCACCAACTAGGCAGACGAAAGACAGATAAACAACGTACATCAGGCGAAGGTGAGCTTAAAATGATATGCATAATACAGTCGCGTATAAAAGTTAACAATATTCATTTATAGTAGCTGACACTCATAAGTGACAAATGCCACCAAAGAGGCGTTCTTTGGTAAGCTGGTTTACACATGTTTGGCTGTAACAAAACAGTAATAGCTGTAAAAATGATTGTTATAGCCCCGAACACAAAGTGCAAGGTGGGTATACTTGAATCAGCTTGTCTGTCCGTCTGTAGACGAAATCTTGTGGACACTAAATCTCCAATACCCCTGGTCAGAATTTAATGATATTTCACACAAGTGATAAGTACAATGCCTAGTTGTGCATGGTCCGTGTTTCGGGTTCCTATGTCAAAGGTCAAGTTCACAGGGGCTAGGGATTGTAAAATATTGTGGACGCTAATTCTCGAAAACCCCATGTCACAATTTAATAATACTTCACAGAAGTGATATTAAGTAAAATGCCTTGTTGTGCATGGTCTACGTTTTGGGTCTCTTGGTCAAAGGTCAAGGTCACAGGGGCTCCAGAAAGTAAGATCTTGTGGACGCTAAATCTCCAAAACCTCTGGCCAGAATTTAATGATATATCACAGAAGTGATACTGTAAGTACAATTCCTAGTTGTGCATAGTCCATGCTTTTGGTCACTAGGTTTAAGGTCGAGGTCACAGGGGCTCTAGATAGTAAAATATTGTGGACACTAATTCTCCAAAACACCGAGTCAGAATTTAACGATACTACACAAAAGTAATAAGCACCATGCCTAGATGTGCATGGTCCATTTTTCGGGTCAATAGGTCAAAGGTCACATGGGCATGAGATAGTAAAATCTTGTGTGCTTTTAATCTCCAAAACGTCTGGTCAGAATTTAATTATACTTCACAGAAGCCTTAAGGTCCAATAAATAAAGCATCAAATATTACATACATTTTATATACTGTGTCAGTTGGGTGTTCGGAGGGTATTCATCACCTTCAGTGATAGTTCTAGTTTAGTTTAATCTAATGGAAATAGTTTTGACCATCTGTGTGTCCGTCCGTCCGAGCTGACAAATGAATACTAATGTGGCTGCTAACCAAAGAACTGAAATGGTTTTTACAGCAGGTAGCGCTATTAAAGAGTTTTTAAACTGTGCGGTTTTAATGTAGGGGCATACTCATTTCGAAAGGTTCATTGCTTTGGCAAAGTTCTTCAGATTGATATTTATCTGTAAAGATATACTTCAAGTACTTTGTCATATCAATTTTAAAAAAAAAGAAAGAAATTCAGTCTAGTCTTTTAACAACTTTTATCAAACTAGTAGAAAAAACTTAATATGCTGATTTATTTGCATATTATGTGTAGTTTTATTGATATGAACCTGTAAGAGAGTAAATGTGAATTTGCATATCCAAAGTGTATCTGTAATAATGTATGTAATAGCAATAACATAACAATATATAATGCTCGAAATAATTATAAATGGTAATTTGAAGTAACAGCATGCTAAATTACCAACAAGCCTCAACTATGTACATGTACCATATAAACTGTTCAAAACACGTTCATAGTTGCTGTTTTATTTGGTTAAATACCAGCTTTTACCTAATGATAAAGACGCTATTTTATAAAAGATTATTGAGCTTACTGTCGTATTTAAATGACTTAATAATAATAATCAATTCAAATATCAGATCAAAGGATGAATTCAACAAATCATCAAGTAAAATATCAGTGACAAACCTGCTTTCCAGTTAATAAAATTATTTTCATCTAGAGTTTGTACCAGTCTCAACTGCTCCGATGGCGGCGTGCTATACATCTGTTCCTATAATCATTAAAGAAATGGTTACATAAACATAAAAACAGCTTACAATGAAGACTGTTTTGGTTATAATTGCACATGTACGTAGTATCTTTCAATAGCATCCAAAGGTTGAATGTATGTTCTTTCTGTTGAGCATTTGCTTCCTACAATGTACATTAAGTTGTAAATGCAAAATAATGTGTGATGGAACAAAATACATAACATAACGCTAACTTGAATTTTAACTGAACATACGTTCTTAAACGATAAACATGTCCCTTATCTCTGGTAGTTTGTTCTATTTATTCTCTTCTAACAATGTTCTTAATCTGTCCTGTTGTTTAAGGTAACTGATACATGTAATGCTAAGGTAAAATGAATAATGCTCATGTTCAAAATCACAAGACAGACCTCTTGAAATCGTCTAATTATCAGATTAATCAAAATTAAATAAGTGAAAAAGGTGTCTAGAGATATTTATTTTCCCTTGATGCTGATACGTTATTTATTGATGACCGGTGCATATTCGAAATAGAATCGAAGTCTTCCGGTTGAGCGGGACAGACTATAGCTACTGCATTTCTATACACATAGTGTAAACTACAACACTTAAGGTTTCTTTTACAATGTTGAGACAAAATAAATATGAATGTCGCCTTATACTGACACTGGTACAATTTAAATAGGGCTGGTGGAGTAGCTCATTTTCTTCATGAGATGGAGTAACAACCACTAACTTGTTGGTAGAGATTAATAGATTCATAAAATAGGTATACGGGGCAGAAACTGTAATAGGGACATCTCTATATATGATCATCGGGTATTCATACAAAGACCTAATAACAGTTTTCAGCTTTGATTGATGGTTACTCTGTTACTGAAAAAGTAAAATTACATACATTGTATTTCTTTACACGCGAGGATATTTAATATACACACGTACATACGTTCCATATTATATTGTTACTCGGAAGCATATTTATCACATGTTACGTAGATTGAAAGTATCCGTAGTACAATTTAGGATTGGACGTTAGGTGGAAGGGCTGCTGTAATATGTTAAGATCTTTTTTGTTCTAGTAAGATCAAGTGTATTCATTTAATTATTTATATCACTCTAAAGGGATGGTTTAATTAGTGATCTATACTGTACTTGTAACCGTTTTCCTTTCTGTTCCAAATTTGCCTGAATGTGCCAACCTTTCAGATCAAACTCTGCCTTGACGTCTGAAGCTTTCTGGGCGATCTCTGCCTTTACATCAGAACCTTTTTGGTCAACCTCTGCCTTTACATCAGAACCTTTTTGGTCAACCTCTGCCTTTGCGTCTGAAGCTTTCTGAGTGATCTCTGCCTTTACGACTGAACCTTTCTTGTCAACCTCTGTTTTGGCATCTAAAGCTTTTTGTTTTATCTTTGCTTGAACATTCAGCTCTATCTGTTCTACTTCAGCTTTAAATGTTTGTCCTAACTTGTCTTTCAGTTCAATCAGTAACGTTCTTGCAGCCCTTACTTCAGCCTCCATTGATGCAGTAATGATAAAATCTTGATGCTTCAACTGCAATTAAGTACTGGTACCGATATTTCATGAAACAAATCAGTATGAGTAAGTTCGTAAACTATACTGTAGAAGTACAAAAGAACTGGGTGTTGATGATAAAATTATCTTAGGAAAATAAATGTAGGGAGAATAACCAAGATTGACAGATTAAAAAAGCAACGTTTAACAGGAAACCGCTGTGATAAGTCATATAAGTTGTCAGGCAGGTTTTTTTGTATATCAAACAGATCTACAACACGGTTTAGTTTCAAGAAATACTGAAACTGTTAGATGTACTTTATTCACATCCTGCAAATTTTAAAAATATATTCTGTTTGACGAATGTCTGCACATATTACTACGCCTTTAAGTCAGACATGTATCACAAGAGCTGTTTGTAAAACATGTATGCCCTCTTTAACGCAATCAGTAATGTGGAAAAAGTTGAACTATCCAAGGACACGTTTTTTAAAGTAAAAGTCACTGTGGCCTTTCAAAAAGAATTGACCTAAAAAATTAATGTGGCCAAAAACAAGTCCCGGTAGCCATGACCTTTGATCTACTGACCTCAAAATCAAGAGGGGTCATTTGCTAGTCATGACCAACCTCCACAACAAGTTTCAAGATGCTAGGCCTACGCGTTCTTGAGTTATCGTCTGGAAACCGTTTCACAATTCCGGGTCACTGTGACCTTGACCTTTGATCTACTGACCTCAAAATCTATAGAAGTCATTAACTGGTAATGACCAACCTGCACACCACGTTTAAGGATTATAGGCCAATGCGTTCTTAAGTTATCGTCCGAAAACCGTTCTCTACTGACCGACGGACTGACATGTGCAAATCAATATACGCCCACTTCTTCGAAGGGGGGCATAATAAAGGAATAATTTACAATGTAATGCTTTCTCTTCAACATGATATTTATTGAAAAAATAACATATAATATACCTAAGTCTTATGTTTAAATAAAACACCTGAGTGCAAACAAAAGGACGTAAGTGGTGTTTATCAAAAGGGGAAAATGGCTAACAGATAGAATGGTAATAAATAGAGAATAGTGATTTGCCCGGAAAAGTGGACTTTTGGCATTGACAAAATGGACAGATACCTGCAATAGTTTTTGAACCGCAGATTTTGATTCATTTCTGTTGTACAGTTCCTTACTATCTTGTAGAACATCAATCATATCATCAATGTAAGTGACAACATCGGCGTCCTCTATTTCCATGTTTTCACTATGGAAGGCTGTGTTTCTGTGTTGACGGACCTGGTTGTGTATGAACAAAACATGAGTTATAATAGAGCAAGAGTGTCAAGATGGCTCTATACCAATTTTGACCTGGAGGACATGATTCTGACATTCGTGGTAGATTTCAGCTACGCAATGATACATGTCAAATATCTAAGATCTAGGCCTTGTGGTTTCAGAAATAAAGATTTTTAAAGTTTTTCTATATCATCCTATGTAAAATCAAGTGACCTCTAGGTCGGATCAGTTGTAACCCGGGGGTCATAATTTGAACAATCTTGGTAGAGGTCCACTTGGTAATGCCACGTGCTAAAATCTAAGCTCTAGGGCTTGTGATTTTAGAGAAGAAGATTTTTAAAGTTTTCCCTACATTAAGCCTATGTAAAATCAAAATACCTCCGGGCAGGGTCACTTTTAACCCGGGGTCATGATTTAAAAAATCTTAGTAGAGGGCCACCAGTTTTTGCCACACACTAAATATCTTAGCTCTAGTCCTTGTGGTTTCAGAAAAAAAAGGTTTTTAAACTTATTCCTATATAAGCCTATTGAAAAACAAGTGACCCCTCTTGTTTTTTGAAAAATACTATATTTTCTTTACTTACCTTTGAAAAAACATCCGTTCCTGTAATCTTGCAGTGAATATGTTTCCGCAGCCCTTTGTTGTTTATCAGTACGTGAAGTAAGCCAGAACAATCTATCTCTGAGGCAGTTGATTTCTTTGAATACCCTGAGGCATTGATGAAACATTTTGCAATAACCCATGGCTGTGAACACCAAAGTTTAACGTCTGTGTTCTTCCAGTATGGACTTGGAGGAATCGATGCATGTAGATTTATTATCTCATCATATATGGCACCACATACGTTGTTTGGACAAGCAACCTTTCCACATGGATACTGACAGTTGCATTCCTTTTGACCTAGTGGGCACTGCTTATACTTAGTACGGACATGGTCTGGTTGGAGCGTCCTTAAATTGCATTGACCGCAAGAAGACGTCGTCAGATTATGTTTCTGTTTTACATTATTGACTATATCAGCATGTTGTTGTTTGACGATATCATCACAGAAGGGTTCCAGGCCTTCTTTAACATGCTTAAACCCAAGTGCGGCCTTGACCCAGTTCCTGTACTTTGCATTTGCGAACTGTTGGCTAGACATCTTATTTTATCTGGCAAAATATATACATTTATATTATGCTAGTTCAAATAAACCGATGTAAAATATGAACTCTTAATGAATCGTACACACCATTTGACAATATATGCATTAAACATGTAAAAAAGGTATAAACTTCCAAAGAAGAAAGAAAACAAACTTATTATGTAGTAGTCATTAATCTTCACGAATATATGTAAGGATATGATTAGTTCTTGATCAAATTATTTATTTCACAGTTCACCTATTGACCTAGTTCTTTGCTCTGATGATCAAGTTTAAAACTTGGGCTGCATTTAATGGCAGGATGAATACAATAACTTCCTTTGACCAGACTGTGACATCTACAGCGTTCAGTTATGAGCAAACAAGTAAATGTTTTTGTTGATGGCGAAAATTGAACATTTTACGACAAATTATAAATTAACATAATTATTTTGGAAGCAAGCATTATTGAGTTTGTTTATTCTCGCCACTGTGGCATTATGTCGACCAGTTGACCAATATTACTGTTAAAATTTGAAAATTATAAAAAAAACAAAAACAGGCTCATAAGAACCAACGTCGCTCAATAGAACTGACTGGACTGTTCTGGGTAAGTTTTGTGAAACTGTTTTGGAATGCTATCCAGCAAAAGCTAACATGGGTCATTGTGACTTTGACCCACTATCCCAAAAATAGTAGAGATCATCTACTCAGTAAGACCAATCATCTTGACCTTTAATCCAATGGCCACACAAACAATAGGAATGATCTAACGGTTGCAGTCAACTTTCTGCGCAAGTTTTATGAAAGTCAAAAGAAAATTGTGACCTGTACAGTCTTATCAAAAAAAAAACTAACAGAGGTCACTGTGAACTTGACTTTTGATCCACTGACAGTGGGTACAGTATCATCTACTCAGTAAGACAAATCATCCTGAGAAGTTTGAGGACCGTGGGGGATATAGATTTCATGAGATTCAGCAGAAACCATTTTCAAGTTAGGGTCACTGTAACCTAGACCTTAGACCCACTGACCACAAAAGCAATAGCAATGATCTACAGGTTGTAGGCACTCTTCTGAGCATGAAGTTTCATGAAAGTCAAATGAAAAGTGTAATGTGAAATGTTATCAAGGAGGAGTTGACGGAAGACGGACCACTGACAATCTACTCTAGTATAAGCTCTGCTGGACTTCGTCCAGTTAAAATAAGTAGTGATTGTGAAGATAAAGAAGAATGATTGTGATTATCAGACACAAAACGCATAACACTACATGTACGACGATGAGGTGTTTTCTTTACATGTGCCATGTGTTTTCATTGCTCCAAAATGTAGAGGAAGTACAATGAAACCTTATAGCAGGAGAAAGTCATCAAGTACATAGTACAATATGCTGGACTTTTTGCATATGAAGTCGAGCACAAAAGTAACGACGGAACTGAAGGATTCAGATCTCGATCAGTTTATGTGTACATGCATATACCAATCCGGAAAAAATGTATTACATAGACCACGTACCAGAGCTCTAATCTATTAGGAATCACGCCGAGTATGCACGTTTAACTAATATATTTAATATTTAATATCAGAAGGTAAGACTTATGATAAAGACTGAAATGAAATTGTGATACAGAAAGTGAAATCGAGGATGTGGTAGACTCAAACTATATTGAAACTTAATTTATATATCAGTGAATTTTTTTAAGGGTTTAAGGCCACTTTCAATAGTACTGAAGTTATTTTTTACAGACAAGAAGTATACCAACAATAGTTCCTAGGAAGATCAGGTACCATACTTTCATCCTTTGCAAGAAAGTGAAACTTTACATATACCGGGTTGTTGTTTTTAATTTACATTAAATATCAGTGCATACCCTAAAGTCTTGATGATTATTTTAATTTTTGGTAAAGAGTTGGTGACTTATTTTCCAGTCCAGCTTATTTTCCAGTCCAGTTTATTTTGAAGCACATTTTTGTCACAAGAAAATAAAAACAGCTGTGTTATTTGAGACTGCTATAGCGCCACCTAAGCTAAATGAATTTTAATTTCTGTCAGAATATTATTGATCTTAATTTCATTGACAATTTTATTTGATTTTGATTAAGTTTAATGTTGACTATAACTGTGGAAGAGGTATAATACGGCGGCACTTGTACTTCTTTGTCATTGAGCTAGCTTTTATGGCGATGTGGTAGAGTGTCCGCTTAGGGAACCAGAGGACCCGACTTTGAATCCAGCTCGGGGCGAAGTATTTTTCATGGTTATATGTTGGCGCCCAACGTATATAACCCACGTGTTTAGAAGTGATAGCACCCTTAGAACGTCCCATAGACATTCATACCCCAAGAGTTCAAGGACAAATTCTGGTTAGAATGGGGTGTATTTAGCAGAGGTATAATACGGCACTTGTACTTCCTTGCCATTGAGCTAGCGTTTATGGAGACGTGGTAGGGTGTCTGCTTAGGGTAATAGAGGACCCGAGCTCGAATCCAGATCGAGGCGTAGTATTTTTCATGGTTTTACTAGTACTATTTTTAAATGAACTTACATGTATATAGTCTTCAAAACACTTCTTCTAATTACTGACGATCATTCAACACGTCGCTAGTGCTCTTTTGTTCATTTAATTTCTGAAAAAAATGATTATATAGACGAATATACATGCTTAACTGATTACATTAATGTGAATATAAATTACCGTATTATGCAAAAATAGGCCGTATGTGTTTGTCCCCAAGCAGGTGTGAGTATTCGGATTCCTATGACCTAATGAACATGTTTTATACATTGTGGAGCGGTAGTGCGTTCGCCTCATGATCGGCTGGTCCCGGGTTCGATCCCAACAAATGCAAAGAAATGGTAGTGTCCTGAGGCAGACACAGATAATTTCATTGCCTCCTCTCTCTCTCTCTCTCTCTCTCTCTCTCTCTCTCTCTCTCTTGTAGGTTGATTCCATTTGAAATGGGTCTCAAGAGCAATTAATTTAAGCTGTAAGAACTTGTTTCGAAACCGAGATATATTAGTAAAAAATAAAACAATGAATACGTTCCTTTGTTTGTTAGGGTCCATTACAATAGCGTTACTATTAATGACAAGTGCAGTGAAAACCATGTGATATGCACTGTAAATGTATGGATGACCAAGAATATATTTTAGTGTAGTGTACTGTTTTATCTACTAGATAATCAGTATCTACAGCAAAACGGAACAAATTCACATTGTGAAATCAACACTTTAAAAATGCAGAAGAAATTTTTTAATTTGCAAACAAATTTGTAAACAAGATACAAAGTTGGTACAAATGACATACGAAGCTACAAGAAAGGAAAATTATATGTTTTTAAACAATATAAAATGCTCAGATTAAATTTCAGGAAGCTTTTGGGCCACTTGGTGTCAGAAGAAATCAAACAACTGAAGCACATACTTCAAAAATCGGAATCTAATTTGCAACATGTGAGAGACTTATCGAAACATTATCAAGCCAATCAGAGGCACTGCATGAATAGAGTCTCTTTTAAGAAGATTACATAAATGCTCAACTGAAAGGAACCACAGTTTAAAAATTAAAATTTCGTAAAGATCAGCTTACTCATTTACAACAAATGATTAATGTTGAAAATATTTTATTGGTCAGGCAGGGATGGATGGCACATGTTCAAAATATATGTTATGGTCAGTTTCAAAAGAATGAGAGAATCGAACTTGCTTTTTCAAAGTTTCTATTAGAATCAATACTCTGTGTGTTTTTAATTATAGTTGTTTGGTTTACCGAAACACACGATATTTAATCGTTTTTACTTCTGTTGGAATGTTTTATATAATGCATAAAATCGACTTACGAAATATTCCATATGAAATAAAGGAACAGAAAATATCAACAGTGTTATTCTTAATATTTCTACGTATCAGTATTATAATGTCGGGAATACATGCATTAATCAGTACAAGGCTACGCCGTATTTCATACAACATTTAAACCTAGTGATACGTGTGCTTACCAAAATCAATATTTTAAAGTGGTTCGAACTGGTGCACATATGCAGTCATAAAATATGCATTTTTTCAGATTCTTGTTAATGTTTATACTGTCATATAAAGCATTTTGTAATATTAATTAGAAAGTAAACAACTGCTGTTAAAATAAGAAAATGCAAACTGAACTTTACATCCGGATTATTCAAGTATTTGCATCTATTTCTGAATCAAATTGAAATTAAACACATCGACCGAGTTTACAATTACAACATTGTTCAAGCCGATCATAACATTCTGACTATAACATTCTAACTTAAATATGTTTGTATCTTTTTTGTCTCTATTCAGTTGTCATCGTTGTAAGTGATATATTTAATAATATCTGCTTTGCCTGAGAGATTTCACATAAGACCCAATTACTTTTTTAAATAAGCTACTTTCGATTTCAAACCAGGAATACATCATACTTACTTTAAAGTCTTTCGTTTAAATTAGTTTTGACGAATTTAAACAAAAGGAATAAAAATGATATTAATCAAAACTTGTCATTATAAATATAGATTCTTACCTTACGTTAACCTTCCGGGACTCACTGCAGCCATATTTAATGTCAAAACGTAGAATTGCCTGCGCATGTGCCTGACCAGACATTACGTCATGAGTAGGTAAATTCGTATGAGGCGAACTATAGGGTAAACCACTGAAGAAAATCGTGACGAAGATTATAATTATGTCCGCAGTTTCTGTGATATGTCGTAAAATGTAAGTTTCTTTTATATTGTTCAATGACAGGACAAAATCAAATTTATAAAACATTCATAAATAATAATTATAATCAATACCCTATGTACCCGCGCTTCGCTTGTATAGAATATTTGGTTTTATATTTAGAGCGGACAGGATAATTGTGTTTGCTAAACGCGTTGTCGCGTGTTCGCGGCCTATATACTTTGTTTGTTAAATACAGAAATCTGAAAGTTTTCTATTAATCATATTGCTTGATATTATTCGGTTATATATATTGGTTCAAAATAATATATAATAAAAAGAATATTAGAAGTACACACATTGAAATAAAAATATAATTCAAGAAAACAAAGAAAGTGAGACGGAATATGACTATGAATTTAAATATATATACATGTATAGTATTTAATACCACTGAGCTAGATCTGTATCTGATAAGACTTAAGCCTACACCTTCTGCTCGTGGAAATTTCAAGGGCGAGGTCTGTGTCTTAATTGCCAAATGCATAACAGACGGATATCAGAGTTTTCCCCGCTCCTTGATTGCAAAATATATAAATATAGTTTTATTAGACAAACCCCCCCCCCCCCTCAATTACAAACGTCAAAATACATAAATACATTGAAGAAAGACAATACTTTATATCGACATTACTATCTCTGCTTAATAGGGAGCGTAACTATATGAGCAGTTAAAATCCATATGACCCCATAAACCTTAGATATCTTTCAAATATTGACGTAGTTTTGATAAAATTTTGCAGTGCACTGAATTACCTATACCAGCGATGAGTATAAATTCCTTCACTCGTACATTATTTTTGCAATTTGGTATAATCTATAAATTTATGAGTTTAAAGCTTCAAAAACCTTGGGAGTAAATCAATCCATTTTGGGCAGTCGGTAAGGTTGTGCAAAATTTTAAATAATCAGCGTATTACTTTTAAAGATATTTAAGGTTTATGGGGGCTCATAAGGACTTCAAACAGCCTGGATACGTTACTGAACCAATGTAAATAGTGGTTAAAGACAATTAAAATCTCCTTCATAAGTGATCCCCCCCAAGTCACCTTCTCCTCACCCATCCCCCTCCCGGGAAGTGTTAATTTTGATCCGAGGGTCATAATTTGAACAATCTTGGTAGAAGTCCAAATGGTATTTTTACATGCCAAATATCTAATCTCTAAGCCTTGTTTTTGGTACGTGGCATTCCCTGTTTGATATTATTTTTGTTTTTGTGGTTTCAGAGAAGATTTTTTAAGTTTTTCCTATTATAAGCCTATGCAAAACCAAATGACCCCCAGGGCGGCGTCAGTTTGGTCCAAGGGTCATGATTTGAACAATCTTGCTAGCAAATGCTACATGCCAAATATCTAAGCTCTAGGCCTTGTGGTTTCAAAGAAGAAGATTTTTAAAAGTTTTCCCTAAATAAGCCTATGAAAAACTAAATGACCCCCGTGCGGGATCAATTTTGACCCGGGGGTCATAATTTGAACAATCTTGGTAGAGGTCCACTAGCAAATGCTACATGCCAAATATCTAAGCTTTAGGCCTTGTGGTTTCAAAGAAGAAGATTTTTAAAAGTTTTCCCTAAATAAGCCTATGTAAAACTAAGTGACCCCCGTGCGGGATCAATTTTGATCCGGGGGTCATAATTTGAACAATCTTGATATAGGTCCACTAGATAATGCTACATGCCAAATATCTTAGCTCTAGGCTTGTGGTTTCAGGGAAGAAGATTTTTAAAGTTTTTCCAATATAAGTATATGTAAAACTAAGTGACTCCCCCTACAGGGTCATTTTTGAAGTTTTTCCTATATAAAGACTATGCAAAACTAAGTGACCACCCGCGCAGAGTCAATTTTGACCCGGGGGTCATAATTTGAACAATCTTGGTAGAGGTCCACTAGCAAATGCTACATGCCAAATATCTAAGCTCTAGGCCTTGTGGTTTCAAAGAAGAATTTTTTAAAAAGTTTTCCCTAAATAAGCCTATGTAAAACTGAATGACCCCCGTGCGGGATCAATTTTGACCCGGGGGTCATAATTTGACCAATCTTGGTAGAGGTCCACTAGCAAATGCTACATGCCAAATATCTAAGCTCTAGGCCTTGTGGTTTCAAAGAAGAAGATTTTAAAAAGTTTTCCCTAAATAAGCCTATGTAAAACTAAGTGACCCCCGTGCGGGATCAATTTTGATCCGGGGGTCATAATTTGAACAAATCTTCTTGGTAGAGGTCCACTAGATAATGCTACATGCCAAATATCTAAGCTCTAGGCCTTGTGGTTTCAGGATTTTTAAAGTTTTTCCAATATAAGTATATGTAAAACTAAGTGACTCCCCCTACAGGGTCATTTTTGACCCCAGGGTCATAATTTGAACAATAATGGTAGAGGTCCACTAGACAATGCTACATACCAAATATCTAAGCTCTAGGCTTTATGGTTTCAGAGAAGAAGATTTTTAGTTTTTCCTAAAAAACCTAAAAAAACCTTGCAAAAATAAGTGACCATCCGCGCGGGGTCAGTTTGACCCCGGGGTCTTTTGAACATCTTGGTAGGGTTCACTAGACAATGCTATATGCCAAATATCTAAGCTCTAGGCTTTATGGTTTCAGAGAAGAAGATTTTTAAAGTTTTTCCTATTTGTTGCCATAGCAACCAGAGTTCTTCCTGGAATGGAAATTCTTTGAACATCTTTGAGCTTCATGCAAGGAACATCCCTGCAAAGTCTCATCAATATTGGCCCAGTGGTTTTAGAGGATATGTCTTTTAAAGGAAATGGTGGACGGACGGACGGACGTACTACGTACGACGGACGCCGGACGGAATGTGATTCTAATAGCTCACTCTGGCACTTTGTGCCAGGTGAGCTAAAAAGACATGGATTTACAGAAGAGCATACATATAACATCGTGAACTGAATACATGACAGAATAAGATCGTTAGATCACCTAGTTCCTACTTAAATTTGCAAAATATAAAAATTTAGAGAGATTTATCGTTCATAAAGAATCCTTCTGATTCTTTTTATTTATTTGTAAATTAAAAATGCAACTGAACGCTTCTTCTAACTGTAAAATAGGCCAAAACTAAATTTCTTTTATGTATCAAGTGTAACATCTTATCTTAGTGATAATTAGTTTACTCTCAAGAGTAATTACTTGAGTATTTAAAACATTACTCAATCTAATTCAATTTTACATTGAAATCACAGTTATTCTGCAGCAAAAACAAATTATGTTTCTGTTTCTGTCATATTAGAAAATTGTTTGGATATAATAATTGTAAGTGTTCATTTTTTTATAATTTAATTTGATTGGGAAATTACATACCTAAAATGTAACTGACAAAACAAAATAATAACATCTTATAAAGGTCTTTAAATTTATGTATAACTAACATCACTTTCCTACATTATCTGTACATAATGTAAGGTAGTTACCGTAGCTGAATATGATAAACAGAAGCTAGTCTACCAGTGACGGCATGCTGAAAAACCAGGGCTGGGCTGGTGGGTTGGACTCATGGACTGGGTCCAGCTGGACCCAAGGTTAATGGACTCCCTGGAATTTAAGGTCAGAGTTTCAAAGACACCACCTTGTTCCGGGATAACCTCTCACTAATTGATGAAAATGGCTATTAAGGGTGGGCATACTTTTGACAAGTTGACAATGTATAAACAATCCTTACAACAGGGTTCGGAGAAGGGTCAATGTTTACAGATTTTGAAACCATATACTTTTAGAATGAATATGCGATGCCTGTCTACTGTGTTATATTGCAGCCATAGTTTTAAAACATTGTTATTAAAATGCTATATAAAGGTAATTTTGGTAGGTAGGTTGGTACGGACGCGTAAGTTCATGGGTAAAGTGTACACATATGCATTACTTTGCTGCTACATAAGGCAGGGTACATTTGGGTTTTTAAATAATAATTTAGTTTAAAAACGTTACTTTTCAAATGTGAACAGGATATTATTTTCTTATCGTCAACAGCCAGTTCAAACCACTGTCATGGTTAAATTAAATTCATTGAATTGGGAATACTATCAAAAAGTTCATGAACGTATTTCAGTGTTTCCAAGCTGTGTTTTTTATCTTTGGAATTAAAACATCAGTCACAGACCAAACTTATTATACCCCACAGCCTCCCACCGTACCCCGCAAAGGAAGTTTGAAAGGGAGTATACTGAAATCTCCATGTTTGGATTGGTTTGTCTTTTGTCAACTGGCAAGTACTCTTAAAGTTTAATGTTTAATGTTTTAAAACTTAAAAATGATTTGTAAAATTTTAAAAACCATTGATCTTATATGAAAAAAACCCAGTAATATTATAAATAACACAATAAAACCTAATATCTATATAATTATCATCACAAAGTGTACCTATTGCTGACTAATAGCACATGTTGAATCAGATCATTATAATGACTCCACTGAGTACACCATGCAGATATCACTTACAGTCATTACTGCCTGCTAATGAAATGTCATTCCAGCCTCAACAAGGATACAACAATACCTTTTTAGCTCGACTATTCGGAGAATATGGAGAGCTATTACAGTCACTTGTGTGTCGGCGTCGGCGTCGGCGTTGCTTCTTTGGTTAAAGTTTTGCCTGCTAAGTACTATCATGCACATATCTCAGTAACCACTTATGATATTGACTTGAAACTTTGTTCATGTCTTTAGGGGTGTCATACAATCAAGGCAGATAACTCTTGAAAAAATTTAGTACAAATTATGGCCCTTGTTTGACTTTGAAAATTTGGTTAAAGTTTTGCCTGCTAGGTACTATCATGCACATATCTCAGTAACCACTTATGATATTGACTTGAAACTTCGTTAATGTCTCTAGGGGTGTCACACAGTCAAGTCAGATAACTCTTGTATAAATTTAGTACTAATTATGGCCCTTGTTTGACTTTGAAAATTTGGTTAAAGTTTTGCCTGCTAGGTACTATCATGCACATATCTCAGTAACCACTTATGATATTGACTTGAAACTTTGTTCATGTCTTTAGGGGTGTCATACAATCAAGGCAGTCAACTCTTGGAAAAATTTAGTACAAATTATGGCCCTTGTTTGACTTTGAAAATTTGGTTAAAGTTTTGCCTGCTAGGTACTATCATGCACATATCTCAGTAACCACTTATGATATTGACTTGAAACTTCGTTAATGTCTCTAGGGGTGTCACACAGTCAAGTCAAATAACTCTTGTATAAATTTAGTACTAATTATGGCCCTTGTTTGACTTTGAAAATTTGGTTAAAGTTTTGCCTGCTAGGTACTATCATGCACATATCTCAGTAACCACTTATGACATTGACTTGAAACTTTTTTAATGTCTTAAGAGGTGTCACACAGTCAAGACAGATAACTCTTGTTTAAATTTAGTGCAAATTATGGCCCTTGTTTGACTTTGAAAATTTGGTAAAGTTTTGCATGCAAGGTACTATCATGCACATATCACAGTAACCACTTATGGTAGTTATATCAAACCTTGCAATAGTGTTCAGGGTAAATTTTGTATCAAACAATTAATTTACCAAAAATTAAATCTATAGTTATAGATTTTGACTTTTTTTTATAGATTTTGACTTTTTTTATGATTCAACTTTCCTAGTTTATACTTAATAGTTAGCAGAATTTTGTTTTGCTATTACACTGATAAAAGTTTTGTTTTATTAGCAAACACCCACAATAGTCGAGCGTGCTGTCTTATGGACAGCTCTTGTTAACCTTATTACCACGAGGTTATGACCCTATCTTGTGGGAGTCCATGGCCTTGAGACTACGGGTCCATGACCTTGGGTCCAGTCCACGAGCCCAGCCCAACCCAGCCCATGAGCCCAGCCCTGGTTTTTCAGCATCCCACCAGTGACCAGTCATATTAATTGACTCCTGCTGTGAATTCGCTGTGAATTCGCATGTCTGACTGGACCCCTGTGGTGCATACCCCACATTCCTGTTCAATTGTCTTTAACACTTTGTCTACACTACACATAAAGACCAACGGTTATGAAAACAACTTTCCTTATCGAATTTTTGAATGAAAATGATTATCATCGGGTAAAAAATGTTCCAAATAAGAAATGTTTACACTTTTCTCATTTCCATATATTTTCGTTTAGGAATGAAAAAGTTATCGCTAGCTTTTTCGAATTTCACGGCTGTCCGAATATGTTTAGTTACAGCACTAAATTATACAATTATACTTTTATTAAATCAGAGGCTGATGAGAAGGAAGACAGGGTATATTAAAATTCTACTTTAAAGTTTTTCACAATCACTGTTCTTATAAGGCGAAGTCTTGTCCTTGTTTACATAACTTACAACACGAACAATGAAATATGAAATAATCCAAGTTTATTTAGTGAGCGTGTAAGCCCTAATTTAAAGTCTTAAACTTTTTATTTAAAATTGAGTTTATTCAATTAGATTCAAGAGTCTTTAAACTGTAAAAACAAAGCTTACAGTATGCCTTATGATATACGCCTTTAGTGGGCAGTTGTACCTTAGGAGCAGCAGTCAATTTAGATAGAATTCAATATAGTACTGCAAGAGTTGTTTCCCTTTAAAGTGCACTTTTATTTTAAGTGTAAATACATTAATCATATGTAAGTCATGTTTATTGTTTCAAGTGCTGTCCGGCACCATTGTCGGCAGTACTTTTGAAAAAATACTCTCAGCTGCTGTATCCATGGCAATGTGACATCAAGCAGCACTGAATTGAAATGATATGTAAATGACAACAGCGCCAAGAAGCGGTATTTAGATATCCCAATTAACTGTATGAGCAACAAAAATGTATAAAAAGTATCCAAGACACCGTATTAAAATGTTTAATCAGCTTTGGGTTAAACACCGAAATAGATGCACTACATTACTGACTACAGGGTATATATTAGCATATATTCCTCTATGTACTGAAGAGCAATATGCAATCGAACTATTTTAACAAAGTAAATATATAAAAATTAGAAATCTTGCAAGTCAATAAAGGAATTAATTGTACAAAGTAACAGATCCGCAAGACTACCCAGCAAATTCCCCGCGAGGAATGACTGGCAGTTTAAAGGGATCCTAAAGCACATGTGCAGCCCTCACTTACCGATTTTGAGATCAAATGTCAAGATCACAGTGACCTTCAGCAGAAAAAAGCTTGTTCGATCAATATCTAGAGAATGCTATGACTTATGTCCCCAGCCATTGTAGGTAGGTTGATCATAGCCAATAAATGACTCATATCGATTTTTAGGTCAAAGGTCAAGGTCTCAGTGACCTTTAACAGAATTGGCGAATTGGTTGCTGTTGAAATGGCGTGCATGTTTCATAAATATCAATTGTATGAGTTTTACGCCCGTTTCAACCGAATAATTTCCAGCTGATTGAAATTATGAGTTTCTTTAAGCATTTTTATTTTCGATATTTTCAAAAACATATTCACAGCAACATTTAGTTTATTCACGCTCTGGTCTGTTGATATGGAGCATGCGTAGCCGTAGATAACTACAAAAATGTAAATGTAAATTACTTTAAATATTGATTTGCTTTCAGTTTCAGACAAGCTTGGACAAGTTTGGAAACCGGCTGGATATACCTGTAGTTCCATGCTGAGGTTATCGAAACTAACTGGACATCGCAGGAACCTTTAAAGATCACTCCCGGCAGGCTCGCATAGAGGTTAGTTGGATATATATGAACGACGTCGTGCAAAAGTAATATTTTTGAATTTCACTCACTACGGTTTAAAGACACCCTGGATATTCTTTCTATCTAACACTGAGACTCGAAGTGACATTGCATATCTACCGTGACATCGCGTTTCTCGCTGCGATCATGGTGACATCTGGAATCTAGAGCGATTCAATAAGCTACGGAACTTTCTACGTAATCGAACTAAAATAAGTCGGTACAATGTATAAACTAAAAACCATTGCGTGTCTATCGTGAGACTTATTCCCAAATTCCGCAAACTCCACAGTTACAAAGATTGTAAAATTCAAGATGTAACTTTTAGTACTACAAATGAAGATAAACAAAATAATGTTCAACTTACAGTGTTTGACTTGTATGTAGTTACTACGTGACTGAACATCTTATTGTAAATGTTATATCACGGTGCTTTGGGAAGGGGACGTGTACCCGTAGATAGGGTTTGAAGCGCTGTTGTTTTGTAAAACAAATATATTCGTGGTAAAAATGCACTTATGTATGATTAGAAACGATAAAAGTTGAAACATTTATAATCTCTTCATCATGTGCAATTAAAGTGCTCTCAACTGTTGTGTTTATTCGGATAAAAATTAATGCAGCCTGATATGGACTTAAGCTGTCAGAATATTTATTTTCTTGCGAATCAATTACAGGTAACAGTGCTTTATTTGGTATTTCCTTTTACCGATAACAAGGTTTGACATTAGTTGGTTTAAACATAAAAATGTTTATTATATTAGACAAATAAAACATTTGTGCGTGTCTGGCTACCGACCTTAAATTTTACTGCATACCTCAAACTTTTTGTATAAGATGACCATACAGACCAATTTTAAAGTTTTCCAGTGGAAATAGAAGAACACATTAAGGGGAGCGGTGGTGTAGAGGTTAAGGTGTCGGCCGCTCATCCCGGAGGTTGCGGGTTCGAGCCCCACCAAGGTCACGACCGTACCTCCTCATATGACACCAGTACTGGTTTTTCCAGGAAGCGGACTCGAGAGTGACTCGATAAGCTACAAGCTTTCTTCACAATCGAGCTAAAATAAATTAGTATAAACTATAAACTACATTTATATTCTTGGACTTAAATGAGCTCACACAAATCTTTAAAGCACGTGCATGAATACACGAAACGCGAAAAAGACGAAGGAAAAATAAAATGTTTGCTTGAACAGGAAGAAATAATCTCTTGTTTTACAAAGAAACTGCTAATTTTTAAGTCTCACACATCGAAGTGCAGAAAGGCTTACAAACTACCCCGGAGAAAACGTGTTAAGAGAAAACGCGTCATTCTGGTGCATACGCCAAGTATATAACGTAATTTGTCATGAAATATTTTATGTGCCGTCGTGGTGTAGGGGTTAGCACGCTGGACCGGAAATTCAGAGACCCGCGGTTCGAATCCCGGCAGTGGCGGTCGATTTTTCATGGCATCCTCGATGATGTATAAACTATAGTCTACGTCAATAAAACTTTTTAGGTGTCTGTTTGTCTTGCTCTTCTTTGCATTATTTTGAAACATTTACCATCAATAACGTACATGTATATAACTTTTCGCCATCAAGCAGTTAGTAACGGTGCTTTACTTTTATCTACAAAAGCCCGGTAAAATTTACAAAATTCGTAACGTATGTTGATATTAAAAAGTCATTCTGTAAAGCCTCAGCCACACACTCAGGACTTTTAATGCTGTCCTTGATAGGACCATTCCCAATTAAAATTTGTCAAAATCTTATCACGATCCTGTGATTCGTGGCTTGAAATTCAAACTTTATTAGAATTTGTAAAAATAATTACGACAACAATCAGATATTGTTTAGGAAGCGTCCCGATTCAGCAGTTTTCAGCCGAATTCGTCCCGATCAGACTTTTGACAAATTTTAATTGGGAATTATCCTACATGTATCAAGGACGGCAGCAAAAATCCTGAACGTGTGACTGAGCTTTAAGCGTTAACATTTACCTTACTAATCTTCGCCAATATTTTCGAGGGTTTTCGTGCTTTATGCGTCATTGTGTCGATTCCACGGTTTTATTGGTTCACAAAATATACGCAAACATTGCTTCTGATGCTCAAACAATGAAAATTCATTAACGGTTGTACATACGGAACCTTTATCAGTGCCAGGTAAATATTAAGTACCAGGTAAATACTAATGGACAATACTTTACATTTATATAATGGGACAACGGTTTTAGTTTTTAAAAAGAAAGAATAGTAATGTTATAATGTAAGCTAAAGACACAGGAAAGAATGCAAACTAAAACGATATGACTTAAAAATTATTTCAAAAGTTCGTTTGACTTTGTCTAGTTTAAACGTTCAATACTATTTTAATTGTCAGGAAATCCCAGAAAATGGTGCAGATGTCGCACATTTGAAACAAGTCCACCAACCGTTCATCGCCGCCGGGATTGATCTGGTCACCATGTGGAACAAATATTTCAGTTGGGGTCAACATAAGTGGACTGCGGCCTGGACGCAGATGCCGAGCCCCGACGGACACATAGGCTCTCTAAAGCTCACGCATGATCTAACATTCTTTGGTATAAGCCTGCCGTTTGTCTTTCTGAACGTCCATGCATTGCAGGTAAAACTATTTTCTTACTCGATAGACCGCAATGAATATGCAGAAAAGCCCAGTATTTTCCAGGGAAACCCTTTGTTTGATAGATCCAGTGGTGACTGTTCAGCTAGTTCCGTTGAAGCTACAGACAATGCTGACAATAATTATAAATTTGTTCATTTATGAGTGTTTATTATATGAAAATACCCATTTGATATCGACCGTTTTTATACAGAAACAGGTATCATCTGGTTTATAACTTTGACTAATTACATTTTTTTTTATCCTCATGAAGGATTTTGATTCCTTCCGATGAGCGCTAAATTATAGAGCTGTTTGAGCGGTTGTGTCGCTTACGCTTCCGATCTTGGTTCTCCATCGCGCCACTTCCGACGCATGCCCCTTTATACACGTTATACGTAATAAGAAGAGTCTTACTATATATTTCAGTAAGATTGCACACTATAGAAAGAAAAAAATACCACGTATAATAGAATTTCTACTGCACATAATGAAATATCTACTGCATATAATACACTATCTACCGCATACAATGAAATATCTACCGCATATAAGCAAACAAAGTCATAATAAGACGGTCATGGCGTTCCATACACATGCGTATACAGGTCTGAATTATGATCAATATCAGAGACTTCGATTATTAAATTTTTCCGATTTGCGCCTGTTAGTTTTGCCCAATTAGCATCATGACTTAGCACGTCCATAATAAGATTCTTACAGAAAATAACATTGGAATATGCTATTTTAGGTGTCTGTCCAGAGCCGAAACAGGCAAAGATAAATGATCTTATTCATAGGATATATGAGAAGCCTATATTACTCCAGTACATTGTATGTGGAATCACCTGATAGTTATTACAGTACATTTAAAGTGTTTGCTATATATAATGTAATTCTTCTGTATTTTATCGTTATTCATCAAGTTAAATGTTCATTTGATTATTTTTATATTTTCATTTTAGATTGGACCAGGTATTGTTTATCTAAAGTTTGATAGTTTCTTTGGCAAGGGAGTCTTTATACAGTCTTTGTGTCCAGTGGAACCGATGGTACAGAAACTGGTTCATAACTTATACATACACTGGGCAGTGCCGAACTTTATAGCAAAATTATTTATGCTTGGAGAGGCCATACAAGTAAGTCACATCTAGCACGGTCATATAGTTTAAGGAGATTGTAGACCCCTAAATGCAAAAATGGTCACAAAGGTGAAAATGACTTCTCTAACCCTAACACTAACTCAACGTTGCAATAATTTTACATCATATGTAAAAACTGTTCGACAATTGTGAAACACAGTCGTAAAATTTTACATAATTATAGAGAAAAATTAATTCACATTTGAGTTAGGGCTAGAGTTAGAATTTCACCTTTGTGACTATTTTCACATTTGAGGGTCATACAGAGTATTCAAGTTTATACAGATATTTACATTCATAGGTTAATGGAGATATGCGTAACTGTTCAAAAATACTTTATTCCAGAGATTGAATTGAATATAAAACTGGGTACTCATATTTGTAGGCTGAAATAAATATTTGAATGCTTATCAATGTTTACTCCAAATATATGTTTGAATGCATACTTATATTTTACTCCATATGTTAAAATAAATATTTTGATTTGAATGCATACTAATATTTTTTTCCTTATGTTGAAATAAATATCTGATTGCACACCAATAGTTACTCTATAGGTTAAATAAATATACCATACTGCACACTAATAGTGTACTCCATATGCATTGAAATAAATATACAACTGCGTACTAATATTTTATACCTTAGAGGTTAAAATAAATATGCAATTGTAAACAAATAGTGCACTCTATAGGAGGTTGAAATATACAACTGCATACTAATAGTGTACTCTGTAGGAGGTTGAAATAAATATACAACTGCACACCAATAGTGTACTCCATAGGAGGTTGAAATAAATATACAACTGCACACCAATAGTGTACTCCATATGAGGTTGAAATAAATATGCAACTGCACACTAATAGTGTACTCTGTAGGAGGTTGAAATAAATATACAATTGCACACTAATAGTGTACTCTGTAGGAGGTTGAAATAAATATACAACTGCACACCAATAGTGTACTGCATATGAGGTTGAAATAAATATACAACTGCACACCAATAGTGTACTCTGTAAGAGGTTGAAATAAATATACAACTGCATACTAATAGTGTACTCCATAGGAGGTTGAAATAAATATACAACTGCATACTAATAGTGTACTCCATAGGAGGTTGAAATAAATATACAACTGCATACTAATAGTGTACTCCATAGGAGGTTGAAATAAATATACAACTGCATACTTATAGTGCACTCCATATGAGGTTGAAACAAATATACAACTGCACACTAATAGTGTACTTAGTAGGAGGTTGAAATAAATATACAACTGCATACTTATAGTGCACTCCATATGAGGTTGAAACAAATATACAACTGCACACTAATAGTGTACTCCATAGGAGGTTGAAATAAATATACAACTGCATACTTATAGTGCACTCCATATGAGGTTGAAACAAATAAACAACTGCACACCAATAGTGTACTCCATATGAGGTTGAAATAAATATACAACTGCATACTAATAGTGTACTCCATATGAGGTTGAAATATATATACAACTGCACACCAATAGTGTACTCCATATGAGGTTGAAATAAATATACAACTGCACACTAATAGTGTACTCTGTAGGAGGTTGAAATAAATATACAACTGCACACCAATAGTGTACTCCATATGAGGTTGAAATAAATATACAACTGCACACAAATAGTGTACTCTGTAGGAGGTTGAAATAAATATACAACTGCATACTAATAGTGTACTCCATAGGAGGTTGAAATAAATATACAAATGCACACCAATAGTGTACTCCATAGGAGGTTGAAATAAATATACAACTGCATACTTATAGTGCACTCCATATGAGGTTGAAACAAATATACAACTGCACACTAATAGTGTACTTAATAGGAGGTTGAAATAAATATACATGTGCACACTTTTATAATATTTTACTCCACAGGTTGAAAGAGATATCATGATCTGGAACAATAAAAAGTACGAGGCGAAGCCGCTGTTTGCCAAATCAGCAGAAGACAGTTTAATAGCACGTCATAGACGTTGGTACCAACAGTTCTACTCAGATCACAGTCCGAGAATGAAGTTCCAGAAAGAAACGCTTGAATGGTGATCTCTTGCATTCAAGCAAGGATTGCAACAATCTTAAATTAAGACTATATTGTTATACAATTCTATTTTTCTACACACTCATTGTTACTACAATTACCGTAGAATTCATCACCACCATCGTTGTTGCTTTTTTGAGTTACATGTGCTCCATTTGAAATGTTAAAACACCAAGAATGCTCAATAAGATAGTTTATATTGATACATAAATCATGGCAGTACTTATGTAAACACTACGTACGTTTCATATAATCCCGTCAGGGAACACCAGTCCAGTTTGACAAGTTACTGCTGTGCATTTGTTTGCATACATATTAGTAGTCAGTATTAACGCGGCACGTTCACATAGGTCTTTCTGGCATATATTTTACGGCTATCTCGGTTAGAGATGTAAATGTTTATGCCATTGGCTTCTTAAGATAAGTCATAAGTACATGAAAAGCAATCTTGTGGTTAATTAAACTTTTTCCACTGTTTGGAGTAGCCGTTTATGCCAATCTCAACTTTGTAGTACCTACTGCTGCAAGGAGTTATGTTCGCGATACTTTTTAATTTTGTTGTTTTCGGGGAATTCCCCAGTTCGTTAATTATAACATTTTGCGAAAGATTTATTTTGCATAGCTTTATAATGAGAGAATTCTCTGAGAATGTTTAAATTGAAAATAAATCTGAGAATGTTTAAATCGAGAATAAATTTTTATTTTATCATATGAAATAGCTAAATTTATATCACGCAAATATCATAAAATTTACAGAACATGTACTTTGTAATAATGTTTGTGCGTGATCTTTGTGGACAGTAAGTCTCCACCCAATGATACCCTCGACAGTCAATGTGGACAAGTTCATTTTTATTAACTACATGTGAGCTTGGCATTGAATGACCCCTTTCTATAGTATGTAATATAGAAATATAATTGATACATATCTCTCAGATCTGAAATTGTTAGACTTTGATATATTACAATTTTGTATTCAAATGTGTTGTATGTTGATTGGTTTACACTAAATTTAGAATAGTGTATCAGTGACGTAACAAAATGTGTGCGCAGAGTTAAAAGCCATTACACAGAAAGAGGGAGCATGAGCGTAAGAAAGAATGATCCAAAATATTAACACAATAAAAGTGGACTCGTTCGTTATGTCACTGTCACAATATCCTACACGTACTGTAGTTTTCTCTTGGTAACATGATAATGAGAGTGTATAGCAAATGGTGTTATCAGTAGATGAATAAAGAAGGTACGTGACACCTTTTTTGTATTACGCACTCGTAAATTTAAAAAAAATTGTAAAATATACACTTTTGTATAACTAAACAAAATTAAAATTACATAATAATAATAATAATAATAATAATAATAATAATAATAATAATAATATTGATGATGATAAATAGTCGTCAATGCTACATCTGTAAGACAATCAGTATTGTTCTCTGACGTATGTTAACATGTTTGGCTTATAGTAATGAGAATCGCCCTTACTGTGTACATTGTTACTGTATTGTTTTTGCACTTTATGAAAATTTGTATTTGAAAACATTTACGTTATGATTTGCTCAGTTTATATTTATCCGTTTAAGGACCATGCAAACTTTGTGTGACGTAGAGTGAATGAATTGCAATAATAGAGTACACGTGTCTTTCTGTTCTGTTCTGTTCTGTTCTGTTCTGTCTTTCCCAAAGCATGTTTGTTTGCTTGAATTATTTAATACAGAATGTTAGAAAGTAATGCGCTGAATAATTGAAACCTTCAATAGATGATCCAGTGAATGTGTTATATGAATGTAGAAGTTATATCATTATTTTCTGTCTGTGTAGGAAGACTTAGATCTCTACCAGTCCAAGCTCGGCATATATTATGCATGGATATTCACTTAAATTAATTAATAAATACCTTCATTCCCTTTGCGTGAAGTTGTAATTTGTATAGGTTATTAGTGTTTTTACTGCTATAACCATTTAAATATTATATAAGTAAATTGAATAGTAAATGATCGAGTAAGGTGGGTAATTTTCATTTTTATGCTTGTACAAGATGAAATATCTATCACAATACTAAATTGTTTAATTCATGTTGAAATTGTTAAGACATGGATTTTTAATGTCTGATGCTATATTTTCTGTAGATTGTTACATGTATCCGTTGACTGTTTCAATATTTATGTACGAGCTTCTAATTTATTTATAAGAATGTTTGTATTTATATGTGTTTTCTACAAACTTGCTCTATGAAAATAATAAAATGTAGTAGAAAGCTGTGCACTGACTTTTCCCCCTGACATGCCGTGAAAGATATATGAGAGCAATCTGGATTTAAATGCAACATATTTGCAAAGAATGTGCATAAACTGTCATCACTGGTCCTTTATTCTGCCACAAAGTTGAAATAAATATAGATTTAATGAAACTGAAAATACCAGTAAGCTCTCCACCCGTTATACCAACCACTTAACACATTACCTTGTATTTGTAGACCTAAACAGTCATATTGTCATTACATGGGGAAATAGAACGACTTTTTTCTTTAACTTTAAGGGTAAATTATTATGAAAGAGTCGTCAACCACCGCATACAGGCCGCATCCAACGAACCACCCTCCATCGACCGAGAGAATATAACGCTACTTAGGGCTCTCATCCCGCAGCACACGCCAGTTTCATTCCTCAAGTTTTAAGCTATTAACAGCAGCTGTAGACTATTATAAGAAGTTCTGCTTCCCCAGAACTATCTTTCTTACATATTGGAACGGCATTTCCGATGAATTTGCACATGCTGGAAAACCCGGTCTGTCACCCCTCCTATGCCAGACGACTCTCGTGAATAAGACTTATAACGTAACGTTATAAAAATTATGATGTCACTTTCCTAAACGCAGCGTCGGAATATCGTTTGTTTTTATATGATAGAGTCTAATTCACCATGTGAATAAGTTTGCATTTAGAAATCTACTTTAAAGTGCAAGACGATATGTAAGAAAATGTTTCTATCATGTGGCACTTGGTTTAGATGGAAATATCAGTCACCTCGGGTAACTGTTTTGCGGGAATTCGGCAGCGCCTCGTTCCCGTCAAACCAGTTACCCTCGGTGACGGATATTTCGATCTGAACCGCGTGCTCATGACAGAAACTATTAACCCTCCCCCGAAGTCGTCCACTCCCCTATCATAGAGCAGTTCAATGCGTTTGTTAACCGCATTGATCATGTCTCTCCCTTATTGTACTGCTAGCTGCTTTTATATTTTACTTTTTAAATCAAACCTTGTTTTTGTTTTGCTTTTAATCTTCTTATTATATTTCTGTTAACTAATATCTTTGTTGATTACGCGGCAACTGTAAACGTCCGTTTATTTGCTTTCATGCTTAAACTGAACTACTCCACGTCGTTACTGGTACTTTATCCTCAGTAACTGTAGTTTTAAAACGTAGCTGTTCTTTCCGCTGTTTGATATTTATTAAAATTTAAAAAGTACTCAACCATTCATGTAGATGCAATTAGGACAATAATATTTGATGCAATATGTATCGGTGCTCCGTAGACAACCAGCATAGTTAAAGTGCACTACTCATGTCCAATGATATACATTATAAATATGGTTTAAAGGCGAATATGTTTCCTCGTTATCCAACTGAAAACTTCCAAATTACAGTATGATGTTAAAAGTCGAAAATACTGTACGATAAGTAAATTCAACAAAACTACAATGATGAGAGTACGTGTACGAAATAAAACCGAATTTTCACCATCTTGGTTTCGTTGTTTCAACATTGCACCATCGCAGTTTCGATTTTCATGATTCCGTTTTTTTCAACTTATCAACGTTGTATTTTGGTGATAACGGATGCTTCAAGTAATGCGGCGATGACCCTACTGGGACGAAAGCGACTAAACACCAACTCGTAAAACCATGTAAAACCAATAAAATAAAGTGCATAGACACGCAAGTATTGTTGTAATTTTCGAAAATGCTCCCATGTTGTATACCTTTTTGGACACATCTTGTTTCTGCCGATATTTAGTTCAGCGGACTTACAAAAAATATATTGACTTCAAACACTGTCTACCGTTAATATCACTTTTTATAGAGTTTTAAAGTCCCAGGACTACATTGACAAATAACTCTTATTTTACCAAGAAAGATGTCTTACCGGCGGAAATGACCTTTATTTGAACCAAAAACATTCATAACTTTACTTTTTAAATCGATGTACATGCTAGAACTGAAGAGCAGTATGTTTTTCAATGAACTTGCAAAAGAAGGCTTCCTGACTTGAATACAAAAGACAGGCATATGTCAACATTCATTGAAGAGTAAACAGAACATGGTTCTATCATTATCCTATCAGTATATTTATGTATATCACGCTCAAATCCTTCTCTCCTTATATGAGACGAAATGGAGTTAGTGCTAGAACGTTAGATAATCTATACACAACTTTATTGAAAAGTTATTATTACCAAAATCACTTTCCTTTGTCACTCGAATACAAAATGCATTGGCCACTCAATACAGAGCTACGACCTTCAAGTAAATAGTTCCCAAAAACTGTTTTCAGACACTAAAATCCACGAAATACAATGTAAGCTTAATTCAGCCATTCGGTTAAATACAAAATGTAGTCATTTTATTATTCCATTACAAATATATTTCGTTAAAGCTCAAGAAAGTATTTTCATGTACGGCTTTTGTGACCGTTTATCGGTTGGAAAAAAAACCCAGATTTTTCCAAAAATGTTTACAAAATGAAAGGGCAATTTATATAGTGTACAGGCGAGGTAACCTTTGCGGCTTGTTTCGCAAACTACCCACAGCGGTTACTTACCTTTAATGAGTAAATCCTGTGATACTCTGAAAGGAATGGAAACGTTTTATGAGAATATGAGATAACTATATGATAATGTATAAAAGAAACTGTCTTAAATGCGCAATGTATTTGCTTCTTAAATGCAAACTAATAATTTGTTTAGTTCTTCCTTTCTTTTTTATTCCTTCCTTTCTTTCTCTTTTTCTGCCTTACTGTTTTGGTGTGTCGTATTCACTACTGGTTGACTTTTCGAGAATATGCTTTACTTACTACGCTTCCTTTTCACAAAAAGACGAATCATTGGTAATGCAAGAATAAAACGCAGATGGACATGGGGTAAATGTACATGTATGTACCAATTTCCGACAAGAATGATATTACAAATATATTCGCCTTAATTCTGTATCTATTAAGAACAGTTTCTTAGCTTGTGTTGAATCTAGGTGAATTATCATTGGCATGTAGCTGAATGCGCATTGATGGTGGAAATAATTAATGCAGAATAAAGACAGAAAATTAAAGCATATATGTATAAGTGTGGAAAAATGTTCCATAGACTTTTCTTATAAGACGAATTTACAAGAATAATCTAAAACATCGGATAGGGAAAGATGCAATGGCAAAAAAATCTTACATGAGTTAGATGAGAAAATGTTTGTGTTTCTCCGTTGAAGGCTTTCATTCTGTTGGAATAGAGCTATGAAATTAATTATTGCGGACAATGAAACAGGACTAATCACCTTTTTCACTTTTTTTAAAGCTTCAATGTGACATTTTTGTCAGACCGAAAAACAGACATGAATGACATAATGAGATTTGCAGATATTAAAATCTATTACTGTTAGCACTATACATATCAAAAGAATTGTGGTAGGAGCCGTCTTTCGGTCATTTTCATTAGCGGGTAGTTTACCTTACAATTAACGCAAGGTTAGTGATTCCGACCACACAACTATACGGAGGCGGAGCCCATGTACAGCACCGATACAGAGATCCTGTTTTCGGTTCCATCCAAAACACCATTAGTTATGTAAGTGGAGGAGCAGGGGGTCGAACCTGCGATCCTTAGATACAAGTTCAGCTCAATAACCACTAGTCCATTGACCCGCGTCATGAGAAAGTAGAACTTATATAAGGTATGTAAGGTTCCCTATAAGGTTCCCTGTCACGTTACATACAGTGTGTGATACTTACCTTCTTATAACACTTTAATCACAGAACTGTACAGTTTCCGTGCTTAGATCTACAGTGACAAGATATCTATATCCTCAAATACAGTTCTTAGAATTTTAATTTATGTTTATGAATCAATGGTTTTGAAAAATAACAGCCTGTGAATGGTATATTTGTATGTGTCTGCTTAAAGCGACTGCACTCCAAATTCTTAGTAAATTTTAATTTTTTGGTAAAATCAATATATATTCAATTTGTCAGCATCAAGATTATTTTCTTTGTGTAAGAGCTAAAAATAAAGTAGAAAAAAAATATTTACCCGAGCCAGGTTTTGAACTCGGATCTTTGCGCTTACAAAACATTTGCAGCGGCTTAACATACTACACTACGGAGTCAGCTGATTTGATGCGAGTTAAAAATATTGATATACCAAAGAGCCCACCCCGTTAGTCACGGGGTGATATTTTCTACAATAAAACTAAGCAAAACAACACATTTTAATTGTTTCTTTTGTTAGAAAACTTGTCACGTTATCATAATACAATGCCCCTGATACAGTAATGACAATTGTTTTCTTGAAATTGAAAATTTTCTTTTTTTAGCGTAACTTGTCCATCTGGAGTGCAGTCGCTTTAAAATACATATACAAATATACCAATCACAGACTGACACACAACATATACTAACCACAGAAAAACACATATAAAATTAGTATTCCAATCAAAGGACTCTACTTGTTTATGTAACGAAACTATATTTTGTCTATTAAGCACATACAATCGTGTTGTCGTGCATCGTGTCTGCATCTAGAACGCGATAAATCGCGATGTCGGTACGCATTGTCAGGAGTCGCTTCGCGTTGTCGTCATCTCGAATCGCATTGTCGCGATGTCGTACCGCATTGTCGTCCGTTGCACGACATTTTAAATGTCACTAACAGGATTCCGTAGTAAATATATAGTTCTCAAAACGGAAACATTGTCCAGTTTCGTACCTGGCGTGAGTTAAGAAGTGTAATTTTATAGCCCATATACAGGTTTGATCATATCATATTTATATCATTATTTGGGTCCATCTTGCCTTTTCATGGCAAAATATTTTGTGTAGTAGAATTACCATACTCAGATATACCTTTAGGTATTTCAGTTTGAAATTTAGCTCTAACACCTTTAAATAATCATAGATATATAACTGTCATAGGACCTGGATTTACTGTAAAGCGTCTTTGTGTAACTTTTTACATATTATCGGGATATGGACTTTAACGCGTTCGTCTGACATAAAACCCGAGTCGTATGCTAGAAGATTCGTAGTTTGTTACCTTGTCGTACCGGAACCAGAACCAACATCGGTAGGACGAAGTAACAAAGGGCAGTTCGTTTCAATAAAAACAGAATCGAAAAACTGATCCATTTATCTTGCATGTAATTTCTGTTCATAAACTATAAATACACATTCGGCTGTATTTTAGTGGTCTGTCTGTTCTCAATTAGTTTCTGGTGTGTACGTTTGTAAGGAAAAAAGGAATCTTAAGATACTTTTGCACTAATATTAAGAAATATTTACATATCAACGGGAAGTGCAGAGCGCATGCTTCGACCTTCTCGGGTCAATGTCAAGGTCGCACGTTGAGATCAAAAGACATTTGATTTTACACTCAACCGGTTTAGAAACGCAAAAGTGGCAAAATATTTATTTTAACAGTGTTATCGTGTTTCAGATTTATTCAAATTTCATACACAACAAAACAATGTAAAATGGAATTCTTGTAAAAGTTTCAATAAGTCATTGCAAAAAATGACTTAAATAGAAATAAAAACAATAGCGTCATTCAAATAAAAATGTTCAACAGGGGAAATATTTGCCTTTCTAATATCGGTTAAGTGTATTTTTTGTCCTTCTAATATCTCAACACGAAACTTGGTTGAAATGTTCACCTCAATGCAACGTAGCCGGGTAGTAAGCGCACTGGATTTGTAATCTTAAGTTCGATAACCACTCGTTCATCAAATTGCTAAACGATTCGTTGAGCGTGCACCATGCTGATGATAATGATGATAAAACGAACAAGGTAATAAACGATGACGAGGACTCGAAATGGATAATTACTGTTATTGTTGCGACAATAATGATGTCATAGATACCTTACTACCGCTATTGCTAAGCCACCGCTATTGCTGTGCTATAGTCTCTGCTAAGCAACTGCTACTGATACTGCTAAGTTACTGCTACTGCTAAGCTATTGCAACTGCTGAACTACTGCTATGCTACTGTTACTGTCGAGCTACTGCTACGGCTAAGCTACTGCTATTGTTAGCATACTGTTACTGTCGAGCTACTACTACGGCTAAGCTTCTGCAGCTACTGTAAACATATTGCTTCTGTCTTGCTACTGCTAACTATTGCTAAGTTACTGCTACTGCTAGCTAGTAGTAAATCTGTTACTGCTAAGCTACTACTACTGTTAACATTCTCTTACTGTCGTCCTACTGTTACGGGAAAGCTACTGCAGCTACTGTTAACATATTGTTACTGTCGAGCTACTGCTACAGCTAAGCTACTGCTACTGCTACTGCTAAGCTACGGCTACTTTCGAGCTACTTTTACGGCAAAGCTACTGCTACAGTTAACATTCTGCTACTGTCGTCCTACTGCTACGGGAAAAGGCTCAATGCATTTACTGACTGTATTATTGCTACTGTCGAGCTACAGCTTGGCCAAGTTCATTAACTGCTAAGCTAACGGCTACTGTCGAGTATATGTTACTGCTAAGTTACTACTACTGTTAATATTCATTCAACTGTCGTCCAGTACTGCCGCTGATAACCAACTGCGCTACTGTTAACATATTGCTTACTGTCGAGCTACTGCTACCGGATAGAGCTACTGCTTACTGCTGAGCTACGGCTACTGTCGAGCTAACTTTATACCGAACAGCTACTGCTACTGTCCTGTCAAGAATCTGCTACGGCTAAGCTACTGCTACTGATGTGCTACTGCTACTGCCGCTACCACGTCTTAGCTACTGCTGTTCTTCTGCTTTTGCCATTAAAAGTTTCATTTTGCTGCTACTGCCCATTTCTCAAACATATGTCATAATGTTATGTAATTTCTTTCCTCTTCATTATATAAACCACATTGAATATGTACTGAAAATATAACTGAAATAACACGTACTAAATATACATTATTTTATTGCTTGTACAGAACATCGATCATTATTCTCCTGTCCTGTAAATCGTTAGCTTTAAAAGCGTATTTCATGCTACATTACACATAAATAGCACACAGACTTTATTTATGAAACCTGCGCCACCAAATCAACATATCATTCGGCACAATGATTCGTTCAGTGTTTTACATATATTGTGTCTCCTACTTGAGAATGATAGCAAGTACCACAGTGAGAAAAATGGTCTCAATTATTTTCTTACTGTTAAAAATTGTTTAATTTCCATTCAGATTGGACAATTCATTAACTCATAAAGTGAATTATAATTATTCCACATATTGTTTACTGTTTCATCAAGTTCGGTAGCGTTGTGTTTTATTTCATTTTCATATATTGCTTATTTTTGTAACAAACACGAATTCAACTTCGTTTTCTGTTGTCACTTGGAAGAATTCTGTTTTTTCTCTTACGTACTGTCGTGCAGCTTTGTTCTCTTTTGAATCAGCTTCTGACCATGAATACCCGTAGTGAGCGTTTCCCATTACACTGGTGTCCACAATGTTCAGGTAATCTACTGTCACTTGTACAGTTTGTGGCAGTGCAGGAAGACTGTCTATAAACTTGCACCATGTCGGTAAACTCATTGAGATACTCCAAAGCGTTATTAATTTCAGATGTTTTATATCAGATGGACGTGTAATAATATTGTCAGTAATAACAAAACCGTATAACTCAAGAGTATTGAGACTGATCAATAATGGCAACAGCCTCGTCAGAGTGTCTGTCACAGTGGTGTTTTCAAACAACATATGACAACCCCTGAGTGAAAGGACTTTTAAATTACATGCATTACACAAAGAATCAGACGAATGTGTGACTGTATCAATGGTTTTTGTATCTGAGGTCAAGTTTTCTATATTACTGAATCGTGTTACCGGGATGGTTACCGGGATGCTAGGTACATGAAGGTCTTGAAGTTGCCACAGTGGTGTCAAGTCTTTCCAACTTGTCCCCATGTTACGATACAACCCAGTTTAGCCGTGATAACCGAGGACTCTGCTCCTTGAGATTTGCACATAATGACTTGCAGTACAGGTGTGGAATTGTGATGTTGCCCATAGGACCTGTTATATGCAACGAGGTTAAACGATGTAAATGAGGCAAATTCTGAATCAGTGATTGCACTATTCGCTGTCTGTCAGTAAGTAAACAAACGGTTGTTAGCGTTTGAGAATTTTTATCTATAAGTTCAATTATCTTCTCTTCAATCTTCACTGCGCATGCAAGTGCATTAGGTCCGCTATTATATTTGATTGATTGAAGACTGTCACATTTAGAAAGATGATTTAAGAATTGTTGCGTATACTGTTCTTCACAATTTGAATACATGGTTATATTCAAAGAAAGCACGTTGTTTAATCGAATGGGTTGACTTTCTATGAAGGACTTTTCGATACCAACTCGAAATACTACATCAGCGATGTAAACTCTGTTTTCAAACTCTATTTCTCTTGATAAAACTTCCTTAATACAACTCCCAATGCAATCATGAACGTTCTCTTGTAACCTTGTAGAAGCGCGGTAAGTGAAATGTTCCTGAATGAGTTTCCTCTCCTGTATCATTCGATTATCTGAAGTTGCAATATTACAAATATATTCACTAATGTATGGTAGCAATTGTGGTTCTAAACCACTGAGCATAATGAAAACATTTGAGTGTTTGAGAATATCTGTCACTGATGTACAACTTACAAAGTACTTTGACACGAATTGATAGAAATCTTCTGTATGTTTACCAATGTCAGATTTTGCTACTACACACGAAGACTGAGACATTGTCTCGTACTGTATAGCGAGATATACAGCTGCTAAATATTCTTGCAATGACTTATGAACAAAGGAAAATGAAGACGGCTGTCGTCTGCTTGCAAATAAACACGCGCTTTGATCTTCAGATAAGATGCCTACTTTCAACCCAGATGCTATTACGTTATCTGGTATGTTCAAAGCTTGAAAAGTAGATTTGGTAAACGTGAGACAACTTTCTTGTTTTTTGTCAAACAGGGTTTTGAACGCTAAATGCGACAAGTGATAAATAGAGTAATTATTATCTACACATGCTTCGTAATCTTTTAAAAACTCCGGAAGTCGCAACTCAGACCTAGATATTGGAGGTAAAACATCTTCCTGGTTCGCTGATGCCTTGAGGGCTTTCCAGTCGAAGAAGAGACCAAGCATGCTACTGTACACAGCGCATCTTGAAGTTCCCTTGAGTTTGTCGTCGAACCATAGACAAACTAACTGTTGCAATATCATTGGTACGTGTTTTACATCTGCAACGGGGCTTTTCTCCAGATCAGTTGTAAAATCGTATGCATCCTTGTTTTTGTGAAAAATTTTATTCAACGTTTCCACTGTTTTTACACTCAACATTATGATTGCATCGCCATTTATTCCTTTTAGTTCTGCCTTTTTGTCTACTTCGCTATCACTTATTCTTAAGGTATCGAATTTCCAATCTCTTGACGTTGTTACTGTGGTATATAACGCGAATGAGTCACGTGCTGGAAGTCCAGAGGTTTGGAACTGTGACAAACAATGTGTTTGTGGTGTCCATTCATCAAGTCCATCCAAAAGTATAAGACATTTATCAGATTCCTTTTGCAGAAGAGTTATAAGATTAGGATCTTGGTGTATATTCTTTAACATCAACTCTACACTGCTGCAGTGTGGGTAGTGCCGAAGAGCAACATAAAACAGAAATTCGTACTTATTCAATTCCTTCATTATGTTTGCTTCAGGTTTGGGTACGTCTTCCGAATGCGCAAGGCACCACAAATAAATCAGAATCTTGCAGAATGTAGTCTTCCCTGAGCCTGCTTCGCCAAGAACGAAGATATTATTGGTAGACCTTTCTTCGTTCCTAAAGAGTTCATGCATGGATATTGAAATTTCCCTAGTTTTGCCAGATTCCTCATTGCTTTCTATTTCAACGGTCATCCATTGAGGAACATACACATCCCAGACTTCTCTCTGGTATCTTTCTGGCTGTAGAGGTAATGCAGATGCTTTAACTGCATATTTCATGTAGCCAGCGACCAACTTTTTTCGAAATCCTATTCAATGTGAAAAACAAATTTCTTTGAAGTAAAAGTTTGTCAAGGTTGACATCATTACAATGTAAGATAACTTATAGACTTAAAGATACTTCATATATTGACATGACAAATTTATGCAAACACTACAGTTACTGAATATCAAAATTTGACAAACCGTTCAAGAAGAAAACGTATGTATAGTATTTGAGTACGGCCTCTTAAAATTGTCAAAAGTGTTTCTATTTTTTTAACCTGTGACCTGGCTTTTGATCCCATATATTTCAACCTCTAATATTCTTAATTACTTTGTGATATTTGGCACAGCACGTCACCTTTAGAGTGTAAAAATATGTTTTCTATGATGTTCAATGATTTTCATTGTAACCTAATTTTACACAAAACGTGACCCAGTTGCAAACTGTGTTCACAAATCATTTAGACAAAAGATCTGACATATCTGCATGATGTTGCTCTTAGAGGGATTACAAAGATTTGTTATGATTACACTTGGTGAATTAGTTTTTAACCTCACGTAAGCAAACTTGATATCGCTAACCTGACTTGATGGAGACAAGCATTGTGCTTATATTCCTGCGATTATGTGCAAATAATAGCCTGTGGAGTGATAAATTATTTGATCTGACATAAAGCCATGTCAAACCGTACCGAACCTAAGTTCATCGGGAAAATGCATTCTCACTCATTTTCAGAACATCGTGTACAACATGACGCCTTATGAGCATTGACTAAATGTAGGTATTTCTATGTGTGTGTTTTAAAACTATGTGAACCAGATTCGAACCCGAATACAAAATTCGGATCAGTTTTCCTCAATTCAAAGTTCACAATGAAGCCTACACGAAGTTTTTCTATGAATTTGCATGTTCCCCAAGATTTAACTTCTACACTGACGCAGTTTCAATGACGACATAGAAATCGTCAGGACAAATAGTCTGACGAACTTTCAGGAAACTTGAGGACAAAATAATGCCTCTTTTACATGTATGTTTGTATGATTTGACTTTGCGATATAGTTTTTGACTCCTCATGACCGAAATTTAATACAGACTTATCAGGACAATTGTTCCAAACAAATTTCAAGATAACTTATTAAGACAAACTAAATTGTTCACCAGACTGACAAACGAAAGACAGATACACGAAATTGTATGCATAATACAGTCGCGTATTAATGTTTTTCAAAAGGGAAACACTATTCATAAACAAGAGCTGACCCTCATAAGTGACGAATGGCCCAAAAGAGGTCTCACAGTCTGTGACCTTGACCTTCAATGTGTGGTCCAACAATTGTTCACGCGACACGTTGTCTTGATGTCCTAAACATTTGTGTCAATCCTTCAATACATGACAAAATACAGTCCGGACACGGATAAGTACATATATACAGAATTCCATTACCTTTAAACATAAAGTGTGACCTTGACCTTAGATATAGGAACATGGTCGACTTGAGGTGCTAAATGATTTGAAGATCACTTCACGCATGATAGAGTTACATCCCGGACACGACAAAATTGAAAGGACGAACGCATGGATGGACGGACGCACTTGGTGACGGACATATGGTGCGATTTAAATATGGTGGGCATGAAAATTTCGAAAGGTTTGTGTCTTAGTTCTGAACAAAATGGCACAGTTCTTCAGATTGTAACTTTATCTGTAAAGATGATCATTCAAGTACTTTAATAAAATAAATGAATAGAAATACAAACTTTTAATAACTTTTTTCAAATCATAAGAGCAAAATTAATATGCTGATCTCTTGTGCATATTATGTGTAGTTTTATTAATACGAACGTGTAAGAGAGTCAGTATGAGCTTTGCACATTTATTACCAAAGTGTATCGATAATAATGTATGTTGTAACAATAACATAGCAATGTATAACACCCGAAAAAAAATTTAACTGGTAATTTGAGGTAAACAGTACGCTTAATTACCAGCAAACTTCAACTGTTTACATGTACATGTAACATCTGTATTGTTCAAAAGACGTTCATTATGACTGTTTCATCTGTTAAAATACCTGCTTTCCCCAGTGATAATAATGCTAATTGTTTAAAGATTATTGAGCTAACTGTTGATAATAAAATAAATTTCAAATAAAAGGCAATTAATTCAAGAAATCATCATGTAAAATATTTGTGACAAACCTGCTTTCCATTGTATGTATTCATCTGGAGTCTGTACCGGTCTAAACTGCTCCGATTGCGGCGTGATATTCTTCTGTTCCTGTAATCGTAAAAGAGCTACAAATAAATACAAGAGGACTAAGTTGGCCCTAAGTCGCTCATCTGAGCAAGCTGGAATTAAAGTGGTCAATTATGTGATATACGTGACAATGTAGTACTTTAGTAATATAAGTGTATAATACTGCAGTTTAAGTATTGTAGTAATACAGAATATCATGTAGTGATATATATAACTGTTCTACGCTAAAGTACTATAATTTAAGTATAGCACTGACTATTTAAGTACTGTAGTTCTATGTAGTAGTATACTACAATTTTGAAGTACTGTATAGAATACATTACATGGTTGATGAAAAGAATATATTTAACGATTTTCTATTTATAGTAACTTTTGTCTATATAATTATGCACTGTTTTGAAACAATCTTCTGCTTTTGAGGCTACAGAACTATTTTTGTGAAAATCAAACAGTTTCATCAGAAAAAGGCGTTTTTAAAGCATCTACATGTATTTTAGTAACAGTAGCCACTGTGTGCAGTGGACCAGAGTCGTGTTCTATTCTATACAGACGCCAATGAAAGGATGCTTCAGGGCTTTCAAACAATTATTCCATGATAAAAAGCGGTCAAATGATTTTTATTTTCTATTTGAAGTAACAGCTGCTATTATATTAAATGGACCTTAATAATATCTTCCGTTAAAAAGAAGTAAATGCAAAGTTACGCCCCCATGTGTCTTGGCCTGTGATTATTTCCAACTTTAAGAAAAAAGTCAAGAAAGGGATGCTACAGCTCAAGTTTTACCAACCATTGGTTCTTGTGAAGAAACCGTTTTAAAGAAATATATTCGAAATATCAGTGGCTCTTGTGTTTAGTGGTCCCAAACGATTTCCTACGTTTTGAAATTAGTCCAGTGAAGGATACCACATGCAAAATTTTGTAAAATTGTGATATGTACTTTCAAAGAAGAAGAGCTTTAAGTGAAATGTTGACACATGATGATGCACGGTGGACGACGGATCACCACCCATACTAATAGGTCATCCTGAGCCTTTAGCTCCAATGAGCAAAATACAGCCGCTGTGCGAGGTTAGGTATGTGTCCATTTTAATAATATGTTCATTACAATGTTAAATAAAGCAAAAAATATAATGTCATCCGTTCTGAAACAATATGCATTCGTGTACAATCTAGCAAGTAAATAATTCTATCAAATTTGAAAACTTTTAAACAGTACATGTATCTACATTTCGGAAGATCCTTAGAGCGAAACATTTTATCTGTCTAGTAAACGCGGAGGTAATAATACGCGTATTCGATGCTATATCTGTTTGATACGACTGAGAAAGCATTAACGCTTATCTATATGGTGTAGGTCCAGAACGGTCCACATCCAGAACGGACCAGCACCAGAACGGCCCAGTACCAGAACGGACTAGTCCACAACGGCCCACTTTTTAAGAATAAAATTAAAAATCATTACACATAGACTTATTTACATACTTTTATTTTGCAATCATACTACTCTCATTAGATATTTAAGCTGTTAATACTTTTATTTCAAAACAACTAAAGTGGTGAATTACAAAACAGTTAATTATGAATTTATTTAATTCTAAATTTTTGATAGTACCCCGACTAATTTTAATAATTTTTTAGTTGAGAATTGTGAATTGGCAGTTCAAACTGATTGTATTAATAACGACACATTCAATGATTTAATTTGGTATTATTTGTATTTCAAAGAAATACTTGTAAGTTTTCTGGGGTTTTTTTGTCTGATAAATTACCAATGAAGTAATCACACTTATCATAACTAAATAATCTAAAATTTTGAAAACATTAATCAGTGACAAATCCCGTTAACGACTTTTTTAAATATTATCTTACTGTACACAAAACCTGATTGTACAAATTTTACATAATATTTATATATCTTATATTTCTAAATTTATTTTACTAAAAAAAGTGGGCCGTTCTGGATTGGTCCGTTCTGGATCGGTCCGTTCTGGTTGTGGGCCGTTCTGGTACTAAACCATCTATATTCCTGTTCCTACATTGAAACAGATTTTAGATTCAATTACATGAAGCAATATGAAAAGCGTCAAAATATTTACCACTGTGTTGTTTGCACGCAAAATGGCATCACATCCAATAAAGGACGACAATTTAAGTTTGTGACTGGACATATGCTCTAGTGATGTGCTTAGAACAAATTCTTAAAAGATAAACAATGATAGTAGTTCGTGTTAACATGTCCTTTTAATTTTCGTAATCGCTCCTTCTTTTAATATAATTGAATAATGCTAATTTTCTTTTAAATCATGTCCAATACCACACGATATACCTCTTGTAATCATCTGAATTGATAAAAGTTATCACCACGTGTATATTGCCTAATCATCTGTGTATAAAAGTGTCTATTTGGGATTCAGTGTTAAGTAACACAGTTTACCTACATGTCAAAGGCAAGGTTCCATAGAGGTGAGCATTTATTTCTTTGCCTCTTCAGTCTATGTTAAAATACATGTCACTGTCACTCAATACTTTAAGCGTGGCTTCAATATATCTACTGTTGAATGCAAAATCTAAATTATGGTATTTTGTATAATACTGTCATTATCTAGGTACCAATCCGATAGCATAGCAAGGTCAACCGTAAGGTACTACTCTAATGGTACATACATGTATTATTATCAACTCGTTACTTAGTGGTAAACTGAGTTTTATTCTTGTGTATTTGAACAATGTATTTAGCTATCTTAGGTACCTGTATTTCTATATCTGGTTCTTGAAGTTGACTTCATTATTACTTATTCAGAAAAAGTCAGTGTTTCTGCAAACTCAGAAGAATAAATTTTAAACCTTAACGACAATATTTGAGAATTACTCTATGAACTTGACAGATTATATGACCTTAATCAAAAACGTAAATCAACATTATGCAATAAATTTAGATCACAATGTCGTTTAAACAAAATGCTTTAATTACATTGATAACCTATTTAAGCCCGTTTACATGTAAATTTACTTACAGCGTCTAATCTCTTTTGCTTTTCATCAAACTTTTTCATTTTCTGTTCAAGGTTTAGTTCCGTATCTCTCCCTATCTGCTCCAGGTCGTCTTTCAGTTTCACTCCTGTCTGAAGGAGGTAATCTTTTACTTCTTTTCCTGTCTCTCTACCTATCTGCTCAAGGTCGTCTTTCAGTTTCACTCCTGTCTGAAGAAGGTCATATTTTACTTCTTTTCCTGTCCCTCTCTCTATCTGCTCTAGGTCGTCTTTCAGTTTCACTCCTGTCTGGAGAAGGTCGTCTTTTATTTCGTTTCCTATCTTTTCCCCTATCTGATCCAGGTCGTCTTTCAGTTTCACTCCTGTCTTGAGAAGGTCATCATTTACTCCTTTTCCTGTCTCTCTCCCTATCTGCTCAAGGTCGTCTTTCAGTTTCACTCCTGCCCGAAGAAGGTCATCTTTTACTCCTTTTCCTGTCTCTCTCCCTATCTGCTCAAGATCGTCTTTCAGTTTCACTCCTGTCTGAAGAAGGTCATCTTTTACTTCGTTTCCTGTCTCTCTCCCTTTCTGCTCAAGGTCGTCTTTCAATTTCACTCCTGTCTGGAGAAGGTCATCATTTACTCCTTTTCCTGTCTCTCTCCCTATCTGCTCAAGTTTGTCTTTCAGTTTCACTCCTGTCCGAAGAAGGTCATCTTTTACTTCTTTTCCTGTCTCTCTCCCTATCTGCTGAAGGTCGTCTCTCAGTGTCACTCCTGTCTGAAGAAGGTCATCTTTTACTTCGTTTCCTGTTTGTTTAGTGTCGTACTTGATCTCTGACTTATTTAAAGTCAATTTTGCTTTAATGTCCGAACCTAACTGTTCTATCTGACTTTTATTTTCATTTGTCTTTGTATCAAGTGTGTCCTTGCCATCTTTCAGCTTTTGTTCAAGTTCCTTTTCTTTTTCATTTATAGCTTTCATTGAAGCCTTACGAACTTCGAATTCGTCGATGTTAGTTATTATGAACTCATCACTTTTAAGCTGGAAATGTCATCAAAATAAAAAAAACTTAAACTTCAGGCACTAACTCTTTCCTATTTACGTAGTCATATAATAAAAATGACAAGTTCAATACAAATTTAAACGTACACATGTATTTGTAACTGTAATTAAATGTACGTTTTTAAAAAGCAGCATTGAGGACTGTATAAGATAATGTACTACAAACTATTTTCTCACTGTAATCTGTTGATATTTTGTTTAGACCTGAACCTAACGTCATTATTTTACATGAATGTTTTTTATAAGAAACTCATACCTACCTCTCGCAGTTTATGTACTGCTGCTATTGACGCGTTCTTATTACAGAGCGTTTTTCTATCTTCTAGAACTGCGATCATATCGTCAATGTAGACAGTAACTTCGTTGACTTCTAGCTCCATGCTGTGCGAATGAAAAATGTCATTCCTATGCTGAAGCACCTGTAATACATGAATTAACATTTGTATAGACTCATAATGGTCGGTATTAGTCAAACTATGGTATCTGACTGTCAATTATAGCTGCTATTGCAATTCAGGAAGACGGCATCTAGCCTTTACATTGTGTTCATGATAAAGTAGAGACTTTATTTCATAATGAACACACTTAGTAAAGGTGCGACACACCAATTAAATATCGAACATCTGAAAACTTCAGTTAAAGACAAAACATGTATTTTGGTTTCAAACGAATCATTTTAAAAGTGACCACTTCTGACTCCAATGGAATGAATAACCACATTTCGATAGAGAACCACTAGACAATGCTACTCGCGAAATATCTACCTCCTGGTTTTGGGAAAGAAGATTTTCTTTAACTTGAATAGACTTTTCTTCTTGATGCAATGACGACCAGAAACCAGTGACAAAAACATTGAACAGCCCTCTTTGATAATATTAAAGAAAGTTGAAATATTACCTTCTTGAATAGAGCAGTTACAGAAATAGCATTTTGAAAGAAGTCCAGATTGTTCAGAAGCACATGCAACAAGGCCGAACAATCAAACTCTGGCGCTTTCAATTGCGTCTGGTATCCTGGTACGTTTATGAAACACTTTCCAACAGCCCATGGTTCAGAGCACCAAAGCCGCGCGTCAGTATTTTTCCAATATGGAGCTTGAGACTCATGGAGTTGAATAATTTCGTCGTAAACAGAGCTGCACACGTTGTTCGGACAAGTATTCTTACCGCCTGGATGTTGACAGTTACAATTGCCTTGCCCTAGAGGACACTGCCTATTTCTGCTTCGAACATGATCTGGTTGCAGGGATGTTATGTCACACTGTCCACAGATAATTGATGAGAGATTGCGTTTTTGTTTAACTCTGTTCAATATATCTGCATGTTGTTGTTTGACCAGGTCATCACAAAATGGCTCCAACCCTTCTTTCGTGTATTTTAAACCAAGTCCCGCCTTCACCCAGTTCCTATACTTTTTGTTTTCAAGTTGTGACTGGTGAGTCATCTTCACAAACTATCTACAGAAGAAAGTAATGCAGTTGCTGTGCATAGACTGTTGTGTTAACTTCCAGTAGAGGTGCAAACACAAAGCAAAACGGTGTTTAGGCAGGTATGTGATTGCTTTCTATAATTATATAAAATATCTAAAAAGATGTTTTAAAACTCTAAGCTCGCTTTTCGACCCTTACAGTGTTTCGGCGTTCCCATAGTGTCCAGGTTCATGGGATCCCCGAGATAGCTAGAACTGGCTTTTTGAGATTTAGCGTCCACTAGATTTTGCTATCTCAAGCCCCTGTGACCTTGACTTTTGACCTAGTGACCCGAAATATATCAACAATGCACAACTAGGCACTGTACTTTTTGTACTTACCACTTCTGTGAAGTATCATCATATTCTGACAAGAGGTTTTGGAGATTTTACGCCCTCAATATTTTATTATCCAGAGCCCCTGTGACCTTGACCTTTGACATAGTGTCTAGAAACATAGACCATGCACAACAAGCCATTGTACATATCACTTCTTTGAAGTATCATTAAATTCTGACCAGGGTTTTATGAAATTTAGCGTCCACAAGATTTTACTATCTCGAGACCCTGTGACCTTGACCTTTAAAATAGAGACTCGAAACATATTCCATGCACAACTAGGCATTATACTTATGACTTCTGTGAAGTATCATAAAATTCCGACCAGGGCTTTTTGAGATTTAGCGTCCACAAAGTTTGCTATCTCAAGCCCCTGTGACCTTGACCTTTGAACTACAGATCTAAAAGATAAACCATGCACAACTAGGCATTGTACTTATCACTTCTGTGAAGTATCATTAACTTCTAGGCAGGGGTATTGGGGATTTAGTGTCCACAATATTCCGTCTACAGACGGACAGACGGACGGACGGACGGACACCCATACGAAGGTGTTATTAGGTGGTATTTCCATTGTTCTCGAACAATAGAGTGACCACTTAAGTAACAAAAGAATGACCACTTAAGGGACAAAAGACGGAATGAAGACAATAGATTTCTATTGTCTTAGGCCACACCTCCTACCACCCAAGGTACCCATCATGCGTGCGGACGGACGGACAAACAGACAGACAGACAGACAGACAAGCTGAATCCAGTATACCCCCTTTACACTTTGTGTTCGTTGGGTATTATGATAATTAAAGCGGACAATAAACTTAGAAGGATTTGAACATTATCACCCATCCGCGACTCCTTTTATTTAATTATATGTATTCATTTAAACATTGAAAAGACAACGCATTTTGAAATGTCCACAAACTGTGGTATTTAACTTCAACTTTGAAAACAAACATTATTCTGTTTAAACTTTTTAAAGAAATATTAATCGGCGTTTTACATTTACAAACAGTATGTGAATAAATCAGTCAGACAGTTACGGAGTAGATGCAGACGAAAATTACCTTTATTTCTAGAAACAGATTACAAATGTTAATTTTGTAAAACATTTGACAGGGTAATATTACATACATAGTTGAATAGACTTGAAACAATGGCTGCCTTACATCATAAGTACCGACAACTCAAATGTGCAATACTATAGCTGTATGCAGACACTGAAGCACAATGTAAACGTTAGATCACGGACATCAACCGATCCTTAAAGCTCACCATGAGCACTACAATGCTCAGGTGATCTATCAAATGCAAGTGTAAAGTTACATTTATGCAATTTTGACTCGGTTAGTTTTAGATTAAATATTGCCATGCATCGTGAAACATGTTTTAAAAAAGTTATATTATCCATTGAATTTTGCATACTCGGTTATGGTCAAGAATAATGCTAAAACAAAGTAAATGCTGTAAAATCATTTGAAAAATTTCTGTCATCGAAAATTAAAATATACGTTACAGACACAGTGAAGGGTGGATAGTCAATTTTTGACTAGGTTAGTCTAAAACGATTTTCACTTATTTTCACTTTATTATATAGAAACAAAACTGAAATACCGAATCATATATTTGGGTTAGCGATGTTAATTTATCAAGTAGTATAAATCAGAGATTCATGTCTTTCTTAAGATTATGAAGGTCACTTTAAAGGGTAAAATCTCTTTAACATAACAAGTACTACTTAAGAGTAAACTTACATGTACATATACTTCACAATTCTTCTCCTAATTACCGATGATCATCAAATACGTCCCAAGTGCTCTTTTAATCATTTGATTCCTGTAAAAAATGATGTTAAAGACGGTTATACATTCTTAACTGAGTACATTGATGTCAATTTAAATTACCTTTTTGCCAATTTGACATTATACAAAGGGCGTATTTGTTTGGCCTAAAGCATGTTTGATTATTTGTATTCCTTTAACATAATGGACATGTATTAATCGTTGTTGGTCCGCCTCAGTGCAGTGGTAGCGCGTTCGGTTCAGAATGAGAGGGTCATGGGTGGATAATTTAACATTGCCTCTCGCTCTCTCTGATTTGATTTCATCTGGAGTGAGTCTCGAGAGCAGTTAATTCAAATTGTAAAAACGTTTTTCGCAACCGAGAGTGAATAAACCAGTATTAAAAATTAAATAATGAACATGTTCGTTTGTTTGTTTTATTAGTGTCCATTACAATACCGTTACTTTTAATGATCTATGCAGACAGCACCAATTAATACCAATGTATACACTGTAAACGTCATATATGATCCTTTTTTATGACCAAACAGCAGTATTTACTTTTACAGAGCTCAAATAGAAGTGGTTTGCTATAAATTGGTGTCTGTTTACAGAGCTTAAATTTGTCGTCTGGTTACATATTTAGGTTATATGATTAAGAAACATTGTCATTAAAATTACCGGAACATTTTCCTGGATTTATAGTTGATATAAGAACTGTCACTTATTTTATGTAGAAATACTTGAGGCATTTCCGAGTTGTCAAAACTATTGTTTATGATATTTAGTGCAAAACAATGTTTCTTCAAAACACATGTTTCGAACCAACACATGTCAAGAATTAAAAGACGCTTTTATTTTGATAACAATTTGTGTTGAGACTTTTCATTGTAACAAGGATTAACAGCAAATGATAAATATACGCTTGTCGACTTATGACATTTCTCATTTGAAATAATACAGAACAAGAAAGCGTAAACAGTGTTACTCTGTCCATATTTCTATAGTTTTTTTCTGGTCTTGGTGACAAAAATATCTCATACTTTTGTTTAGTTGTTGGTCAATTAAGGCATTGAAATTGCTGTTGTTTCACCCCCTACCTCCATAACTGAAAATGGGATATCTGATTTGAACATCTATATGTGAAGATAGGAAGTTATTTGATTACAATTTTAATAATATTTTAAGGTTCCCTGACTAAATTTATTTTACGACATTTCATACATGTAGTAATAGTTTCACTTATCCAACACAGGGGCGTAGTTGCTATATTACGCACAGAAGGCCCGGACCTACAGATTGTTTGGAAAATTAGAAATTTAAAAACGTTAAACTACATCAGAACTAAGTTGGTAGGGAGGTTTAAGGGTGTTATGAGCCGCATACTCATCTGCTATGAAAATAATCTTGTATTTTATCATTTTACAAGTATCATAAAATTTGAAGGTTTTTAGTAATATTAAACTATACTAAAAATCGTTCTGGGACAGGCATGTTATAATTATCCAAGTCTTTCAGCACCTAAATTTAGATTGTACACGCGGGACACGACCGATGACCTTTTTTCTCCAGATATTGCTAGTACACCTTTCTGTACCATTCAGGGTGACACATAGCAAAGTCTTCTAATTGTTCAAAATCTCGTTGTCTGGTCTGTCCCTGTATGGCCGACATTTGCGTATTTTGGTGTCAATAGCTCAATGTTTCTGCCCTTGCGAATTTTATTTTTTTAAATCTAACTCTCCTTGGTACCGAAATCTATGTGTTGTGTTGTGTTTTCGTTCTAAGTTTTTTATATTTCTTTCTTCGTTCTAAGTTGGAAATCAACTCACTTTGAAATCACTATCAATTACTTTGGTTTGGTTGTTGAACAAGTAACTAATATTGCAAGTTTTAAGGAAACAACTGGTCATATCTTATTCTGCTAAAGTGGTTTTATATTGCTTGCTAAGCCGCAAAGCAGTGTTTGACTTCCAATTGTCGCCACTTATTGGATTTATTCGTGATTCGTTGATCAGATTCAGAAAATTTGAATGCTTTTAAACTATTTAAGAGGCAAATCCAATATTCAGGAATTTTCAATACTTATCATAATAAAACTTAAGTTACTGACATAGACACCTTGTGGAATGTACGGCTATTCACCGCGATCTTCCCATTTGTTTCACTCCAGCGATTTGCTATAAACTCCAAGGTATTCTTTTTGTAAACCACAATGGTATCTGATATCAGATTCCTTCTATATCTGTTATTTATTATACCTTGTGTAATACAATCCAGGCAGGTACATGTACCTATACTGTTTATGCAAATGTTTAAATTTACGACACGAGAACAAATCTGTTACTTCCTTAATAACTGAATAAAAATATTTTGAACTGTTAAACCAACATAATAGTTTGTAACAATAGAAAAATAAAGGAAAACATTTTAGTCTGAGCTTAAACATACGCGAGACCACAGTTAAATTGCGCCAGGCCTTAATAACTCACATGAAATATTTTTCTCTTGTATGATTCCACCAATTATCCTCACAATGATTAACGTCGTTGAATTTGTAAATGGGAATTATGTTTAGAATGTATCAGTTTACTCTTGGCGGTTGGTGAACCCAGACTTTTAACTGTGCTTTTTATACTTGTCAGAGAAGTAAATGCATTCCTTACGTTTTATTTTCGTCTTTTACATGAAAATCTTTGTAAACTGTATTTAAACGATTTCCAAACCGGATAACGGAACGAAATACACTGAAGTAAGATATGTACACAATGCGAGGAAATAAACAAGACCAAATTCTAAAGCATGCGTGAAGCTCCGCCAAATCTCCTTCCAGTTACCCCGAACTTTAGGTATAAGTATGCTAAATACATTTCCATAGACTTACATGACTACCCTGATGAAATACATTTCTAGCTCGGATATTCGAAGAATGCCGTCTGCGTTGGTTAAAGTTTTTGATAACTGCAACTATATTCTTTAAAATCAAACAGATTTACTTCAAAATTGCCTTACTTGTTTCTTATGGCAATATAGACAACTGCAACAAGTCACATATCTCTGTCAACCATATTAGCAAAGCTATGCTCCTTTTTGTACTGAGATTTTGTCACAAAAACTTAACCTTGGCTATACCTTTGCCATTTCTCAATATTTCTTCATTAAACTTTGAACTTATTTTGCTTATGACTACAGGGTTCTGATGCAGCCAAAATCATTTGGTCAAGGTCACATTTTACAAAGTTATGCTCCTTTTTTGCACTTAGATTTTCTCAAGATAACTTAAAGTTGGGTATAATTTTGCCATTTCTTCATATTTCATCATTACATTTTCAAATTATATGGCTTATCACAACATGGTCTTGATGTATCCCCTCTACCTCCCCCATCCCTCACTAACCCTGTCCCTAAGTCTGAACCCCACGCCCCCTACCCCACCCCACCCTGCCTGACAAAGAAAATTCTCGATTATTTTATCAGTTTGACCTAAATTCTTACACAATTACAAAATATACCCCCCTCTACTCCCCCCAACTCCCATACCAATTTTTTTTCGCAATTTTGTTTTATAAGATTGACCTTAGTTATTTTACATTATAAACTTATTCCCCCCTCCCCCCATCACGAAAAACATTTCATAATTTACGTTTTATATATTTCCTTCACCTAAATTATTGCACAACATCACAATATAGTATACCTATTCTTGGACAAAAACCTATTTTACTGACAAGCCCTCGACTAGTCAAGCGTGTTGCCATGCGACAGCTCTTGTCTTTTACAAAATCATCCTAGTCACACATTGAAATAGCAAAATTCATGTTATCCAATACTTATGACATTAATTTGAAGCTGAATAACACCACCCCCAGTTTCTGGGCACTTTTAGTAGTTACCGACCACAAATGCCACAAAAACTTAACCTTAACAAATAGTTCAGTTATAATTAATATCCGGATTTTTTTATCTCCCCATTTCATTCCAGCGATTAACCTAAAAGAACTACTCCCTTATGCATCCTTATTTTCAGCCAATCAGCAATCGCACGTTCCCTAGAAAAAAATAGCATACTTCCGGTTCTCACCTATTTAATTTACTTATACCATAAAAACGGAATTCATCGGCTGCTGATGGAAAATAGTGGGCAGAATTAGGGATGTAGCTAAATTTGATAATGACTATATCAAATTTCGCGAAATTATATCGCGTTTTCACCATCGTAGTTTTGTAATTTCGTGTTTTCATCATCGTAGTTTCGTATTTTCACCATCGTGATTTCGACTTTCACCATCGTGGTTTCAACTTTCGACTTTTACCATCGTGGTTTCGTGTTTTCATCATCGTGGTTTCGACTTTCATCACATCGTGTTATTGGGAGGAAAATAAAAAACCGCAATGGTCCAAACGGAACACCATAGGTTTACCCACCCGCAAAGATTAAATGGATAACATACAAACATACACGTCTACAATTTCAATGGCATATGTAAAAAATGTACATCATAAACGGGTAGATTTTGGCACAGAATGCCCTCAATACAGTAGATCTATCTGTCCCACTTAATTTTGCCGGAGACCTCGGTGGCTAAGCCATTTTTCGCTAAAATTCGCTAACACTTACACTTTAAAGTAGAACAACGATATCCCTAGACATGTTTTTTGTTTTTGCTTTCAATTTGATGTTGAAGTCAAAACTCATATTTTAATAGTTTTCCCATAGAACGTAATGCAAATGTCATAACGTCACCGTTTCAATATGGCGGCGCCTTTGTCAGGGACTTACTAAAAATTAACAATACGCTAATTACACTAACAGATGATAGTGTTCAACATGCGTTCGCGATTTTTTTCATTTTGAATTTTAACTAAAATTGAAAGTACTAAATACATTGTTCGTTTTATTAGCTTTCCAGTGATATAAAACGTTAAGAAATATATTTTGTTTTAAGAAAGTTACGACCATTAAAAAAACACTACCAGAAATACAAAAACGGCCTATACGCGAGTTATGTCTTCAGTAGAAAATAGTGCTTAATACTGCGACTATCTCTCCTGTAAGGTATGTACTTAATCTTCTAAAGACATAGTGAGTTGCATAGTGTTTCAACTGAGAACAGATATCCATTAAAGTGCAGTTTAGAGACAGAAACTTTCTTTGTCTGTGTCGATGGGTATCATAAATGTGGATGTCACACTTTTTTGTGATAGACTGGTACCATACTGATACACCGCAGTAACAAGTTACAATAAAATCTAGAAATGACGGCGTATGTGCTGTTGTTGTGCGAAACCGGAAATATATTGCCGTAGTGATTGCAAATAACACAAACACGAATACCTAAGTAATTACGGGGTAAATTTTTAACAAAAACCCCTTCAGACAGACAGATAGACAGACAGACAATATCTTTTATTGTAATAGCCAGGTTACATATACAGTAACAACATGGTATAGCATCAGTGTAATAACTTTTAAACAAGCTACTTTCGATTTCAAAAATGACACAAACTAATTTTACTTTCTAGTTTGTCGTCAAAATTCAATTTGACAAATGTCAACAAAAGGAATGAAAAATATGCTAAATTATAATCATTAATTTATTGTCATTAATTAACAATGTACATATAAAAACAGTTTCTTACCTTCAATATTCCTGGACTCGTCGCACCCATATTTAATGTCAACACGTAGAATTTTCTGCGCATGTGTGTTAACATGCATAATAAATGTATACGTCATGGGTAAATATATATGAGGCAACATCTGGGGTAAACACTGAAGAAAATCGTGACGAAGACCATAATTCCGTTCGCAGATTATGTTATATGCCGTAAAGTGCCTGTTTCTTCTATATTTTTCAATGACAGGAAAATTATATTATATTAAAACATTCATTAATAATACATTAACTATAATCAATACCCTATATACCCGTGTACAATTTGCTACGCTTGGTTTTATTTCTAGGGCAGACAGGGTTATACAAATGGTGTCTATTTGCATAAAGCTATATCGCGTGTTCGATTACCGGTGGTTATAGCCTTTACATTGTTTGTAAAAACATATATCTGAAAACCAGATCTAAGTGGAAGTTGACTAATTATACTGCTTTATATTATTCTGTTAGATATATTGGTGTAAAATGAGTATAAAAAAAGAAGAGTCTAGATTTATTAGAAATACAAAAACAAATGAAAATAAAAAATATTATTCAAGAAAACAAAGAAAGGGAACGGAATACGACTATGAATTTAAATATAAATTTAAATAAATATACCCCTGAGCTAGATCTGTATATCTAATAAGACTTGAGCTTACACCTTCTGTTCATGGAAGGTTCAAGAGCGAGTTCAGTCTCTTACTTGCCCCATGCATATCAGATGCTTCGCTCATTTATTGCAAATTTTATAAATAGAGTTTAATCTAACAACATAACACCACCCCGATGCAGGTCACTCATTGACAAACGTAAAAATGCATTAACTTGAGAATGAGACTTTATTTTGATATTACAATTTCCACTTAATAGGGAGTGAAAATATATAAGCAGTAAGAGATCCGTATGGCCCCCATAAACCTTAAATATCTCTAAAATAGTTTTGCCATTTGGTACAATGTATTAATTTATAGATTTCAAGCTTGAAAAAACTTGGAAGTAAATCAATCCATTTCGGCATGTAATAAGACTTATGTTAACGCTGACCTATTTTTGATTTAACCTTCGATTGTAAATTGAAGATATTTGAAATAGAGTTATACTATACTATGTGATTTAATTATACTTTTACTAAATCAGAGACTGTTTAGAACGAATGGTCGTACTTTGAACTATTTCACAGTCACCGCATTTATAAAACGAAGTATATCTACCTCTACACGAACTTTGAAATAGAAAAAAAGTTTAAAGTTCTTATTTTGTAAGCATACCTGAAATAAAATTTATTCAAGTAGAGTAATAAGGAGGCAGTATACGGTTTCAGGCTGTTAGTGACGAATTAGAGGTAAAATGCAGATCCAAGTGCATGGTCTTGGTTGATAATATTAATACATGCTATATATGCATTTTCATTGTCAAGTATTGAGATTTAGTGATTTGATGTAAGTGAAACCAGTGACATTGACCTTGCAGTAGTGACGTAATGGCTGCCAAGTACGAAAGCACGTCTGTCTACAATTAGCCGGGAATGCAAGTTTCATTTTGACAGGGACCCTTGGAGATTAGAAATTTTGATAAAACGGTATGGAATCTTTGTAGCATGGAGCTTGTTTTCTTGATTTACAGTGTTTCAAGAGTCGGAAACAGTGTAGCAGTTGGTTCCATCAGTGTAGAAGAATTTTCAGTGGTAGTGTAAACATTAGCAAAATGTGATATTTTGTCGTCAGATTCACGATATTTGAAAACACAGAATGCTTGGTTTTGGTTTCGGACTGAAATTACTGGCATTTTTTATTGAGTCACACATGATCATGCTAAATGTACTACATTTGTTTCAGGTATGTGATTACAGTGTTTGGGTTGTGGTTTTGAAAGTTGCGGAGTCGAGTGTTGTGTGAAAAGCCAAGAAAACTGTAGTCTGCCTCCTAAGGAATGTGCCTTAGGAGTAGCAAATCAATTAGATAGACTTCAATATAGTACTGCAAGAGTTGTTTCCCTTGAAAGCTCTATTGTAAGCGTGAATGATATTAATCGAATCGAGTTATGTTCACGTCCTCTTAAATGTAAAGCAGACACGTTTATTACCTCATCGGAACAGAACAGAACAGAACATATCGTTTATTTCAAGTGCATAAACTACATAATAAGGACAATATAACACAGTAAATTAGCAAACATGGATATATATGACTTCCGTGTGTAGGAAAACTAAATTATAAATAAACGGGTAAAATAATCAGTTTAAATAATATCAGCGTCCCTTCAAGATAGGGGCCTACAGTTTAAATAGTTTTACATTTATGTACTGCATTTGAATTTTGAAAAAAAAACGCATGCTGATTTACATATTCGTTGAAAGGTAAGCGTCGCATTGAACAGTTTAGTTTACTGAAAGGATAACACATTTTGTTTCAGATTTGATATTAATTTGTAATTATTTGTCCGACTTATTTTAGTTTTCTGTTACAAACATCAGGTAATATATTGCATTTGTCCTATAACCTTTTTATTTGTAATACGGCATAAATTAAGGCATACAATTAAGTAGAAGATAGTAATAAAAATCTGAAACATTTCTTCCGAGTACGGAATAGTGTATACAATGCAACAGAACTTTTGTTCGGGGCCCGTGATGGGTAAAACATTTAATTACAGTTAGTGACCTTTCACTTTCTTCTTATCATGAGCACCATTTGTTTAGTTTGACTTGTTAAGAGATTAAAAGAAGCTTGCAAATGTACAGTTTTGCATAGTTTTTGACCAATAAAAAAGTAAAGTTTGAAGATTTTTGTAAACTTAATTGTAGGATTAACGCACGTTTTTTCGTGTTATAACATCTGCAGAATCCCGAGGGATGGTTAGTGCCTGAGCCCGTTAGGGCGAGGGCACCAACATATGCCGAGGGTTTCTGCAGGTGTTATCACACGATAAAAACGTTCGTTAGCGCAATTCTAGCATAAATAGCATAAAAAAATATAAAAAATAAAAATGAAACGCTCTTATTAGTACGACGTTCAGTAATGCGCGGGACAACGTCTGTGTTGTTTACGTCATTTTTAAGACGTCACCAGCGGTTTTTAAGCCCGGCACTGTTGACGCCGTACATGATGTAAGACTTGGGAGACAGGTCCATTGTTTACAATGGCCCTGTACTGCGCATAAATGAAAACGGGTTATAACGGCGCGTGAATCTCCCCGTTAACACACGTTTTATGTCCTGTTAAAACACCGGCAAGATAGGCAAAAACAGCACATTTTATGCTAGAATGTGACTTTTGTCAGGCGCTACCTTAACGTGTAATTATTTATGTATTAAAGAGTGAATCATTTGAAGGTTCGGGTCATCAGTACACATTAACATTTTCAAACTGTTTAAGTGCAGTTGCTTTTTGTTCACGAGCTCACTATATCGATGCCGTAGCCTTAGCTAGTATATTGAATAAAATATTATAAACTGCACGAGCTACAGGAATGGTATAATCCGCGTTTAAATGTATGACCTTGAACATTTGTACAACACCATTAACGACTATTAATATATTTTGACAGTATTAGATTCTCAATCAGTGTGCTTTGCAAGAAACCTGAATCAGCATTCAATAACATACTTTACTTTGACTGCAATCAACATGAGTCCAAGAACTTCCTGATAATGCCGGATATAGCTAATCGTGAGCGTTATGCGTTGAAATTCACCCCATAACACTAACTGTGCACCCTATATGCGGGGTTAAAAGGCTATCCCTTCAATTTGTTTTCCCTTTTTACCCCGTAATATACCCTGCAATGACGATAGAAAAGGAAATTCGACTAAGCACATACTATAACCCCCTAGTACCTGCTGAGTATGTGTGAACACACAGAATGACGGACGAACGACGCCAAAACTAAAGTATTGAGGGTGTTTTATGTATACTGACAACGTTATCTTTTCAAATTTATATTGGAATATCCTGCAATGGATTTTCCCCTGCGTTGATAAAACTATCTATTGTATATCTATTATTGACTTGCCTAAAATGTGCAAACTTCATCGTTATATATTATGTTCAAATTATATTTTGCGTTCCGATAACACATACACATAAAATATGTTAATTCTCTGTAGTATAAATCGATACTTATGATGCGTGGCGCGTTATTACATAAACCGCATCTCTACATATCCAGCGGGGGTAGGTATATAGTGAGTGCAAACTTTGTTTAAGTCAAAGAAATTGACAGCAAACTTTAGAAAATGGCAGAAACGTGTTTTTTAACTTGGTCAAGCGCATTCATACCAGGGAAATTCGTTTTCTTTACACTGTGAAATTATATGAATATGCCATTAGTAAAGGGTCATATATAACCTTCACAAGGTTTTCTGTACACCCGCAATGATTCGCAGTTTTGAAGTTATTGAAGTGTGAATCTGGTCAGGTGGAAACATTCACGAATAGAAACCGAAAATTGTTTGCTACAGTTAAATTATTATATCGTCGATATAATTTTAAAGAGCCAGGTACTTCAAGACAAACTTGTCACACGCGCATCATTTAGTACACGACTTGTTTGAGGTTGTCGACATTCCCTGTTAATTTTGTTTTATATCTAGATTTTAAGTTTAAGATATCTTAAAGAAATCAACAAGGTTTAGCAGTGGCTGTGGGCTGACATGGTTAGGCTAAAAGCTTAAACAGTGTATTAAGCCAAACGGCATCAGCGAACTACTTGGTTTCTATGTCGCTATAAATGTCGCTATTCAAACAGCTTCTACACAATTAATATCACTGATATGATCGGGTGTTTGATGTTTAAAATAAAGAGTACACTATCCGTGCAGTGGATTTGCTTCTGGTCAAAGACTTTTAATACAGCATGTCACGCCTGCCCAGTCCACAAAATAACATGTATTATGTACTGTACATAGTGGTAACGCACTGGGCTTGTTAGGATCGTACGTGCGATTTCCCGCTCCTCTAATAACATTGATACATGTCTTTCGGACTAGACCAAGAAACGATGTCCTACATTCATGTATCTGTGGAGTATACTAAGTGAAGCGAGCGTGACAAGTTTGCCTTTTAAAAGTATTAAAGTATAAAGTTTGTGCGGTCTCAAAAATATGTTAAAACGAAGATATTTGAGTATGAAAACACTCATGATCGCAGTGAAGTGCAGGTTAATATTTCCCATATATTTTCTCGTAAAACAATCGATCTGTGACTTCAACATCTATCGATTTGAAAATTTTGATAAATGGCCGGGGCACTTTCGGTTTCTATTCGTGAAAGCTTCCACCTGACCAGATTCAACCTTCAATAACTTCAAAACTGCGAATCATTGCGGATGGAAACAAAGAACCTGGTGAAGGTTACATATAACCCTTGACTAACGGAATATTCATAATGATTTCACAGTGTAAAGAAAACGAATTTCCCTGGTACGAATGCGCTTGACCTACTTAAAACACGTTTTCCGCCATTTTTCTAAAGTTTGCTCTCAATTTTCTCACTTAAACCAAGTTTGCACTCACTATACACCTAACACCCTGGGGGAAAGTTTCCAATAATTAAATGACAAACAGGATTTCCCGCTATTCCGTAAGAACCTTAACTTTCGGTAAGCAGGTCAAAGCTGAACTTTCAACTTAACGACAATCTTCAGATCAAGGTTGTACACCTGTGTACTAGGTTTGAAACAGAACATCGGAGATGTGTAGGACAAGAGGAATGTCGATAGGTACTTTTGTACAGCCATGAACAGACGATAGAATAACCTTGCAAAACTGTACACACAGTCCAAAGGTCATTGCTACAGCGAAGAAGTAGGCCAAAAGAAAATGTTGACAACATTTTACCGACTTTCAGTCTTGACCTAGAGTTCATCATGACACACCTTCTGGCCAATTTTCAAGATGCTTATGTGCCAAACGTGGCCTCTTAAGTGTTCACCTAGGTTTGAATGGCCCAATTTTTACCCCATGTCATCTAGTTCGAGCTTGACATAGAGTCCATCAAAACGAACCTTTTGACGAACTTGCATGATGATTGGATACAAAATATTGTTTCTAGAGTGTTCACAAGGTTTCTCTATGATTGACCTGTTAACATACTTTTTTATCTCAAGAGATCATGTTTCTTACTTGGCCTAGAGCTCATCAAAACAAACATTCTTACTAAAATTCATGATAATAATTCTTAATATGGCCTTTTGAGTATTTGCAAGGTTTAACTGATCCGCTCCTAAACGATGGGCTAAAAGAGGGCCAGTTATTTTATAGCTATGGCTAACTAACAGAAATACAAAGATTATGCATGTAATGTTTTCAGCTGAAACTGTACAGTTACAGTAGTTTAATAAACAAAGGCATAACCATTATATTGGCTATATACCCGACTATTTTAGCTTTGAATATTTGGCGTATTGTGTTCTGTTCAAACCTAAACTTAGGTAACAAATGTGGATACAGACAACAATTATCAGCAAAGTTAATTCCCTTGTTTCAACTGCCACCATTTGTATGTCATCGGTCACCTGATATTATTTTATCTTTCTATTAAGTGTAGACCTAATCTGAAGTGTGTGAGGTAAACAGAGATGTAAGTATAGTGTAACATTTACTATAATCATTAAACAAACAAGTTTTTTGTAGAAACTGCTCTGTAGTAGGTTAGACTTAGGTTCATGTAATCTGAAGTGTTTGAAATAGTCCCCAACATGAATTTTGTTCTCCAAATGTGTATAATTTACTAGCAAAATAGCCTTATATTTCAGGTACCATCGTGTTCGGAAAATCAATAGAAGCTTTCTGCAGTGACTGGTTAAGACATAGAGTCTACATGGCATGCTCTTCTAAGAGTACCTAGGGTAATTTATGTAGAAAACACCAATCGTTTGTATATCAAACATCACTTCTAAAAAGCAAGTAGATCTATTATCATGTGTACAATATACTAATCTAGGCAAAATGCCAGCAATTCATGTGTACTTTCACTTTCATTTTGATTTTTTTCCAAGGCCACCAGTGAGAAATGATGCTATTACTAAAATGTAGTCTGGTGGTCTTTTGACATAATACACAATCAAATTACTGTTATATAAGCTTTTAGAACCTGTATTAGTGTGTTTTGTTGCAAATATTGTCAAAACATGTCATTTCAGTTCTTGGTTACTAACATGAAAACTATCCAATTTTTGTGCAAGTTTCCTGACAAAGACAAATGATGAAATTCTTCAAACTTGCACTTATTTACTAGCTGAATGTCTCCTCAAGATGCTATAGAACCATAGAAATAGTTGAAGAGTTCTTTGAATCTTACACATCAACAGTTTATAACACATGACTAAATTGTGAAGTCAACATGCTTGAGGTAGAGCACAATTGTCTTTAGTGGGTGGGTGCATGTTTTCCCCCATTTTTTTCTTTTAATATAAATTGTGTTTCTACACTAAAGACAAAAATGAATAAAGAAGTTTGATGCTTTATATATACCAGGTCTTAAGTATAAAGTTAGTGATGAACTGGAACCAAAGAAACAAATTACAAACAAAATATTCACTGTAGACAACTTCAACTGCCTTTTCTGAACAATGTATGTGAAAAAAGGCTATTTTGTTTATAAAGTATAAAAGAATTGAAGGACAAAATTCATTCTTGGGAACATTTCAAACATTTTACATGAATTAACTGATGCAGTAACATAAATGTATTGATAGGATAACGATAGAACCATAATCTATTGTTGACACAATGACATGCCTTTCTCTCGAATTCAAGTTGTTTCTTCAAGACAAAGAGTTGCCAGAAAGCCTTTGTTAGGCCTTTTTTCACAATTTATTATTTTAAAAAAATACAGAAGTGCGCTTGGTTTTAAAAATCATTATGTACTTATCAATTTAAAAAGCAATGTTTTTTGTACAAATCAAGGTCATTTTTGTCAGTAACAAAGACATAATTTCTTGAAACAATGAGAGCTACTTGTAAATATGATCCTGTGACTTTTCAAGTAATGTGTTTGCATCCCAGCAATCTGTTTGTGACCTGCTTTGGGTATAAGGTCGCATTGCATACAATCAGGTAGAATAGTTATGATCTGCACTGGTTATTATGGTGGAATAAGCAAACCAATTATGATCTTGACATTAGATATAGACGTAGAATCACTTGCCAACAACTTGGTTAGAGTAATTGAGTCTAATTGACTGATATGTTTTTCAGATCTAGAGCAAAGATGCGATCTATTATCTCAAAGAATTTAGCAAAACCAAGTAGCGGTCTTGGAGGATACCTGATCTCTGTATGTTCTTTTTTCAAATGTTTAAAACCCGGATGTCCTTAACACAATTTGTGATGTATAAGCCTGGTGTTTGCATGGTGTTAAGGGGTTAATTTATATGCTTTATATATTTGATAATGCTGTTCCTGCAGTTAATCTACTATAAAAAAAAAAATTTATGTTAAAACACTGCACAGTGTAATGTAATTATTTCATGCATTTTACTTTACAAAGCACTTTTTTATCAGGGTCTGTAATATATATTTCAACAGTATTATAGATATATACCGGCGGGCAATTTGCATATCAATCATCACTAAAAGTCTAGTGGGACTAGTATTAAACTCCCATTCACCAACAAAAACTGCCAACTTTTTTACATAGAAACACTAGTCATAAGCGTGACTTCAGTCCATGGCTCTCAGTATGTGAGAGGTTTCAGTGATTTTATTAGAATCATGTCTGCACTATACACAAATTAACATTTTGTATGTAATTGCCTTGTACTCCGTAAAACTTTATATCCGTATAGCGGTCTTGTATATGCCAATCAGTTTCATTTAAAGGCTAATTTGTTTTTGTCTAAGCTCAGTTACGGACAACAAGCTCATGCTTAGAAAATAACACTGGAATTCATGTTTAAAGCCAATGAGGAAACACCTACAAATAAATACAGTTCATTGATTTATACAATGTACAACAGAGTACTACCAATGACGAATACATTTTTGTTAAATAACAGCAGAAGATAATGTTACAGTACAAGAGTTCAGTTATAACATGTACGCGTACTTCTGCAGAAATTCTTCGTGAAAAATAACAAGTATCTTGAGCTGGCAGCCTCTGAATTATGTGACATACAACAACACGACCAAGTTCTTGAGGTTGGCTTTGGTCCTGGTCTGGGCCTCCAAGACGCTTTCCGTAAAGTTTCAGGTACGAAAGGTTGTTTGTGATTTAAGTCAAATATACATATACATATCTTATACATTAACCAGAATGTAACGGTGTTTCGGCCAAATCTGTATCAATAGAAAACTTCTTTTTCAACAATTTTTCATACTTTGATAACACTTGTTAACAAACGAATTTTACAACATTTAAATTTTCTTTTAAGGCATGTATACTTTAAAATTCATTTATTTTACATGTGCTTTTACAATTCCAGAAGGATCAGGTTCTGTTCATGGTATTGACATCTCACCCAAAATGTACAAAATAGCAAGCACGAATTTAAAGCAAGAAATCGAGATGGGAAAGATACAGTTACACATTGCATCAGTAGCAGACATTCCATACCCTGCGGATACATTTGATTCTATATTCCACTGTAACTGTTACTATTTTTGGCCAAATATGGACGAGGCAGTCCAAGAGTTGCATAGGGTGATAAAACCTGATAAAAACATAATTGCAACACTCGATCTTAATTTACTACAAAGGGCGGTGCAGAAGGGGCTCATGCAATGTGGAAATATAGATCCAGATAGGTACATGACATCTCTAGAAAGAAATGGTTTTCACACAGTTTACATCAAAGACATGCAAGTTAGTGACAAGAAGTATCAAGCAATTTATGCAACAGCCAAGAAGTGACAAGTCATTAAAACACATGCATTTATGAACAAGAGTAATTAATAATAAAAGATCTTGTTGATTTTTTTCTCAGTGGTTTAAATGAACTAACCGATATTGGGTTAAGTGGCTAATGATGACCGAAGACTTACAAGCAAGCAACTTCATGTAACAGAAAAAAAGGCATCTTCAGACAACGAAAGTAACTGTGATAACATGATCAATGGTAACCCCGTAATCAATTTATGCCGCGAGTGCATTTTACACGGTGTCCTAATTTCTGAGATTATAACCACTTAGACTTTATCATGACAAACATTTTGACCAATTTTCGAGGTAATTTTCTGGATGTCAAATGTGGCCTCTCGAAGGTTCAAAATAGGTTTTCTATGATTCGAGCTTGTGTACTTATTTTTTAACCAACGTCACCTAGTTTTGAACTTGACCTTGAGTTCATCCAAATAAACATTGTGTCTAACGATCATGATAATTTGTACAAAATGTGGATCCTGTATATAGTGTTCACAACGTTTTTCTATGACTTCAGTTGTTGACCTAATTTTTTATCCCGTGTGTTTCGTACTTGAACCCAGAGTTTATACAAACAAACATTCTTACCAATTTTAATGAGGATAGGTTTCAATATATGGCCTCTTGAGTTTTCACAAGTTTTTTCTGTGACTTGACCTGGTATCCTATTTGTTGAACGCACATTACCCAGTTTCAAATTTGACGTAGAGTTTTATTTATATTTTACATCTATTTTTATAAAATAAGTCAACTAATTATCGATAGACTCCGTAGATCCTCTTGTTACAAAATGTATTTGATGCAAATAATAATTCATTAATTAAAGCTTTAAAGTTCAATCATTTAACGTCATCAAAATCGAGTTATCAATTAAGTGAGCTGCAAGTTACAATTTTAGGCCCGTCATTTGCTTGCACGTAATATAAATATGTGTACGTACACACGCATTTTATATATCGCTTGTTTATTACAATACTGTAACACTGTCCCTTTTGTTTGTTCGTTGTTTTTCTTTTGGTTGTTTATAATTCCCGGGCGACACTGGGTTAATTTGCCAAGACTCGTGACGTGGAAAAGATACAGATGCAGATACAAGGGAATCCGGGAACCAGACCCTAGTTCTTTTACGAATAGAGCCCTTGTTTCTTTTACATGTCCGGTGTATATCGAAACGGGGACGTCCGGATTGGTAGTCCAGTTCGTTAACCTACGCACCACCCTCGCTTGTTTGTTGTTTTTCATTTATTTTTCATTTCTCAAATTTGCATAATGGAATAAAGTGGATTTGTATTAGAATTTGCATGTGTTATTGCGGGGGCCGCTGAGGCTGCCTAGGAAGGCTTTGGAAAATGCTCATGAAGTTGCGTAACCACTTGTCTGCGTCTCCATTTTCGGCGACTGAGGAAACTTTTAAAATGAAACCTCGAGATACAGTCTATTCTCATATTATTTAGACTGGTTTGGTTAGAAGTGATAGAATATCGTGACACATTTTTAACGTAATTAGACTAGTTAAAGTGATCAGCTATAGCAGTTAGTATTTGAACTGGATAATCGCGATACAGTCCGCGAGAAAAGGAAAACATAAAATCGAAAATGTATTGGGACTTGACAATAACTAAATGTAAGACACTGTTCTAAGGCCCGCTGTGATACTTTTGTATCACAGTTTTCTTGTTTATTTTAGTATCACTTTCTATCACTTGGAAAGATTATTATCCTATAAACAAAAGAACAAGACATTACAGAAAAACTATTCTGGGGGCATATCATACTGTGTATGTAAAAGTTAAGTAAAATAACCAATGGTAAACATAGTTATGGTTTATAAATACTACTTAGACGAATAGTGTACCCACTCACCGAATAAAAACTGTAAAATGGAAATAAATGGCTGGGCATTCGCTTGAATGCACGTGCGTATCATCATTTTCCAGAGTAAAAAAAGATTTTTAAAAGTCTAAATGAGCAATAAAAAGTGAAGGCTACGGGGGTAAGCGGTTAACCTATGCGTCATTACTTATTGCAGGTAAATATACTTCACTTCGATCAAAAGAACAGTAATAGAGCTCGTCTTCCCTCCATAGTACTTCATCGTGGTACGTACTTTGTACCGAGTGATATCAAGTATTCTTTGCGCTTACTTTAAACATCGCTGATAGTAATAATAGTGTCAGAAATAAATTGGCTTCTTATTAAATTTTGCTGTTTACATATTTTATTTTTCTCTGTAGATAAGCCTGGCATATTCTTCTAATCTTCATAAACGCAACAAAACTGACTTTTGTGTTTAAGATAACTTGTCCAAAACAACAATTATTTTACATACAATGCAACAATGACGCGTTTTTAGTCCGAACAGACAGGTAGCTAGTAAAACGACTGTGTGCACTTTCAAATTAGATGTGGTCTTAATATTCAAACCACATAAGCTAAGTGTAACTACGAACCGATTTAAGGTAACTTGTCCAAAACAAAATGGACGTCAGTGAAGAAAATTATACTACCACTAAGATGTAGTCTGGTGGTCTTTTGACAAAATACACAACCAAGTTACTGTTGTATAAGCTTTTAAAACCTGTATTAGTGTGACGTGTTGCAAATATTGTTAAAAAATGTCATTTCAGTTCTAGAGTTACTTACATGAAAGTATCCAATTTTGTGCAAGTTTCCTGACAAAGTCAAATGGTGAAATTCTATACTAGAGTGTATTGATAATCGTAAAAACTATATATTAGTTTCTTTATTTCTACTGAATCTGCCACAGAGTCTTTGTTCGTCAACTAGCAAGAATATGTTTCAAAATGTATCCGTTCTTCATAGTAATTCACTAATTTATAGTTCTCTTTACATAAATTATTAGTGTATATTATATAAGAGAATATTTTGACATCCTGACTAAAGGAAACACAGTTTATATTAAAGGAAGAAACAAAAATTGAAAAAAAACACCCAACCACCCACTAAGGACAATAGTGCTCTACCTTAAACCACAAGCTCAAGCATGTGAACTTCACAATTTAGTGATGTGTTATAAACTGTTGATGTGTAAGATTCAAAGAACTCTTCAACTATTTCTGTGGTCGAGCATCTAGAGGAGACATTGAACAAGTAAATAAGTGCAAGTTTGAAAAATTTCATCATTTGACTTCGTCAGGAAACTTGCACAAAAATTGATATTTTTCATGTGAGTAACCCAAGAGCTGAAATGTATTTTTAACAGTATTTACATAAAAACACACTAATACAGTTTTTTAAGCATATATCAGTTATTTGTTGTGTAGTATGTCACAAGACCACCAGACTACATTTTAGTAATAGCATCATTTTTCACTGGTGTACATTTTGTTTTTAACAAGTGCCATAAATTGGAGCATAGTTACATTTAGCTTATGTGATGTGAATATTAAGACCACATCTTATTTGAAAGTGCACACAATCATATGAATAGCTACCTGTCTGTTTGGACTAAAACGCGTCATTGCTGCACTGTATGTATAATAATTGTACTTAAGAAAACGCAACTCGTTAGGTAGCATTAATATGATAAATCTATTCACAAAATGAAAACAAATTTCTTAAGTTACGACTGTCCGTCAGTTCATCTGTCCGTAAAATCTTAAAAATGGATGAGCGCAGGTATATTGTATACGGCAAATAGCGTCTGTTTGTATGTTGGTCGAGGTCTGACTTTCTGACTGCCCGGCTAAGAAAGCATTTGAAGCTCTGTCGACATAAGTGACTAGATTTTGCCGCGTAGCTGTTAGTATAAGCTGACGTCTACAATTACCGTACAGGGACATTTGGAAAAAAAAGTAGAATAAGAACACCATCGGCTCAATGAACACCTACATCTTATTAATATTATGACAACATAGTGGTAAGATATATGTATATTATACGTGTCTAAATATAAAAACCCCCCAAAAATATCTAAAAATAAATTTTTTTTTTTTTTTTTTCTCCCTTTTTTTTTTTTTTTTTTTTTTTTTTTTTTTTTTTTTTTTTTTTTTTTTTTTTTTTTTTCTTTCTTTTCCCCCAAAAAAAAAAAAAACAAAAAAAAAAAAATTTTTTTTTTATAAAAAAAAAAATTCCCTCTCTCCCCCCCCCCCCCCCTCTCTCTCTTCTTTTTTTTTTTTTTCTTTTCTTTTTTTTTTTTTTTTTCTCTCTCAAAAAAAAAAAAAAAAATTTTTTTTTATAAAATATTCCTTCTCTCCCCCCCCAAAAAAAAAAAAAAAAAATATTATATAAAAATTTTTTTTTTTTTTATATAAAAAAAAAAAAAAAAAAAAAAAAAAAAAAAAAAACAAAAAAAAAAAAAAAAAAAAAAAAAAAAAACCCCCCCCCCCAACCAACAAACACAAAAAAAAAAAAAAAAAAAAAAAAAAAAAAATTTTCCCCCTCTCCCCCCCCCCCCCCCCCTCCCCCCCCCCCCCCCCCCCCCCCCCCCCCCCCCCCCCTCCCCCCCTTCTTTTTTTTCTTTTTTTCATTCTCTTTCTTTCTTTTCCCCTTCTCCCCTTCCCCCCCCCCCCCCTGACAACATAACGTCAGCTATATGAATATTATTGGTGTCTAATTTAGCTGCTATTGTAGCAGGGTTTTTAACTGTAAAATAAAAAAGGCTGAACAAAACATTATTTGTAAAGTTTAAATGGTCTCGTTTTGAATGCGTGAAATTCGTGCTGCATGTGCGTCTGATTTAATAGCGGACGTAGTCCATGCAGCGATGCAAAACCCGTGGAAACATTAAATTTTTAAAATAGTAAAAATACCACCCAGGTATTTTACTAACGTTTCTAGAAATTAAAAAAAAACATAGCATGCCAATCAACATGTTTTATGACATATTTCAAGATATGTGTTGACCTTTGAAAATACTGACACTTAAAGGTCCACTACTAAGCGAAATTTAAGTGACAGTTATTTCAATGGCAAGTACATTACCTTATGCAAGACACCAAATAATGAAGATTTGCAGGTTAAAATTTACAGAAAGTGTTTGGAACACGAAGAAAAGTATGTGTATTATGTTGAAATCTCAGTGATTCGACAAAATGACTACCCAGGTCTTTTTAACTTTGTTCATAATGCATAGAAAAATAATTGTACATGTACTGTAGTTTATTTAGAATTTTTCTACATACCAACTTTCATTTTTTATTAAAAATAACTTATTTCTGTGTTTTTTTTAAAGTATATTTGAATTTTCGCTTTCGTTAGTATTGGACCTTTAATTGTATCTTTAAGTGATGAGATTGCTTTCATCCTCTAGAGTTAAATGAACCGTATATACAGACTCTAATTATTTACATGGTGTTGGTGTAACTACACTTGGAAGACAAAGGAGCCACTTCTGAAGAGCCGTCCAGGGAAGCTGCAGAGTCCTCAGTGACACTGATGTCTCTGCTGGTAGTTGACAGTTGATTCCACTCTCTATTGGTTTTGGGGTAGAACGAGTGGTTGTAAACGGCAGATTTAGAACAGCGTTTTCGAATCCTTCCCTAGCATCTAGTGCATCTATGTAAAGGTCACTTGGACCAATGCCGCCTTCGTGGTTCTTGATCATGAATGGATAGTTTAACCTGTGTGCACGTCTCCTGTCTGCTAGTGGGGGCCAACAAAGGTCACTGATCATGTTGGTGACACAGCCTTATGTTCGATCCCAATAATTGTTGTGAACGATTCTGGCACCTCTTCGTTAGACTCGTTCCAGTTGTTCAATATCGCTTGTGTGATAGGGGTCCAATGCTACTGTTGCACAACTCAGTGTTGGCAACTATAAATCTGTTGTACTTTTACGGACGTTAATGGTGCAGTAGAAGAGATTCCTTCGCAGAAATATCAGGGTTCTTCAGGCTTTGGCCGCTGTTTTGTAGACATGGGTCCTCTTTGATATATCTTCACTGATGTTGACTCCAAGATACTTGGATACAAGTCTTCTTCCTCTAGGAAGTCCATGCGAAGTGTACTGGTGTGGACGTCTGTACTTTATACTAGCTCATAGAAGTCGAGATGTGGATAACTTGGATTTTTTTCCCATGGAACCTCATTGCCACTGATCTTCCCACTTCTCCAGTGATTCAAGATATTTCTGGAGAGTGTAAGCATCCTTGTCGAATTTGACTAGTCCGTAAACGTAGACCATCCTCAGAGAATAGTCTAATGTCAGATGAGGTGCACTCTGACAAGTTGACGAATGCGAAGAAGTAAAGTGATCCGTTTACTCCGACTTATGAGACTCCAGATGTCACCTCTGTTTGTTTGGTATACATTTTGATTAAGAAGTCATCTGCTTTAGATGGGCTGACCACGCCTGATAAAGTGTGAAGAGAAATACAATTGCATATCACGCATTTCATTGTATGCTTACAAATTGATGTTATCCTAGGCGGGGAAGATAAATACAAACCAGCAAATTTACTCCAGCTTCCACTGTTTGTTTCAAGTTCCTTCATGACGTTTATATTGAATAAATTTTTAATCAAACTGCGGTGAAGGCATTATGTTTTTCTTCCCGTTTTAATTAATAAATTTCCGTTTCAAGATTTTTTTATTGACATAAACGGTTATTGAATTTGCGTAATATCAAAGTCCGCGAATATAGCGAAAATACAAACTCCGCATACAGTATACAGATGTCTTTATTGTTGTTTTGGTTCTCGTGTTGTTTGATATTAAAATAAGTATCCGGTCTAGTCTGCATATGCAGTTGGTAACTGATCACATGTAATTCTTATTTTCATCGACTGAGTATGACTCTTTATATGTTACATTTTGTACACGCGATTTTTTTTATAACAAAACAGAAATACAAACTAAAGGATAAGGGCGCCGGCAAGTGTACTCAGAATGCACCATGATTTCCTTTCTATTTTTTTTTAATTTCCGGGGTAGGACCTCTTAGCCCCCAGAATAAACAGAGGAGGGCGACAGATGTCTTGATATTCTCGTTGTTTGATATTAAAATAACTTAATGTCTGGTTTAGTGTGCATGTGCATTTCGTAACCGATCACATGTGATTCTTAATTTCAGCAACTTATTTCTCATACTTTAGGTGATCATGATTGTTTTAAAATAAAAAGAAGTACAATTTTGAGGATAAACAGAGGAAGAGGTCACCCCCTCCTTTCCCGCCCCCCCCCCCCCCTCTCCGCCCGACTCGTGTGCATCATACATATTGACCCAGCTGCGGCCCTGGTCGCTGAGGCGGCTCTCGCAATATTTAAAACATGTAAATTTATATACAAATGCATTTAATTCCATTATGCAATTTTGCGAAATAAGCAAAAATCAAATGAAAAACAACAAACAAGAAAACAAAAAAGACAGCGTATTACAATAAACAAGCGGTAAATGAAATACGTGTGTGTACGTGTATACATATTTATACTACATGCAAGCATGACGGGCCTCAAATTGTACATTGCAGTTCACTACATAAATCACTAGATTATCTAGCGCAGTTATGTGTTATATTCATGACGTTAATGGACTGAAATTTAAAACTTTAATTAATGAATTATCATTTGCATCAGATGAACAGAGGATCTACGGAATATTTACTAGTATATCGATAATTAGCTGACCTATTTTATAAAAGTAAACAGTAACGGTCATGCAGGTTGCATGTATAGGCTATGAGCTACATTTTGTAATGTAGAAATCGATACAAAGGTTTCAAGGTTGTATATGCATATTATACATGTTTATCTAAATATAGCTACAAACGGTTATACTGGACAAGATTATCAAATTAAAACACAGGGTTGCTTTAATGCAATACATATTTTACTTTCAGTTTAAGTGTTTATTTAATAATGGACTAAATTAAGTTTCGGAGTGCAAAGGTTAACTAGAAAGTTAAGTATAAAAATGTCAGTTTTAAAATGTTTTTCACTTTCTGTGTTTGTGCTTGTGGTGTCGGTGATCGCGAAGGAAACAGTTTTTAAAGCGCTGTACCCCGAGAACACAACATACGACTTATCCGAGGGCATTTTCAGAATAAAAGCCGGTATACGGAACACGGATATATATTCAGCATTTGCGTATATTCTTCTGGTATTGGCAGGATTTATATCCTACCATCTGTACGTTATTTTATTCCGTCCATTGAACAGAGTAAGACTATTAGGAGATATTGGTTATCAACCAGATGGTAAATTCTCATTGAAAGAAATATCCGATAGTGTGAAGAGGCGTCGGGCCGTCGGCGACATTCCGCCGGTATATCCAAACGGATGGTTCGCAGTCATTGAGAGCTGGGGACTAGGGAAAGGAGAGTCTAAAACTATGCATGCATTAGGTATGTTGCTGTTTTATACAAGTTCATATTCTTGATTGCGAAACAAAAATATGGTAAAATTCCTACTATTTATGAGACGTTGCAGTTTAGAAAAAAATAATAATGAAAAGACAAGTTTTTTTTGTAAATTCAGTATGACCTGAATTAGTTTGATATAGAATCATTACACACTAGTTTCATGCATGATAATTTTGATAAATTATCATGGCCCGATCCGCACGTACACTGGATGGATGACGCTATCTTTTCACATTGTGATACTGTTTTGACCTTATTTTGTGATATCTTATGTTGGCCGGGATTGGTCGGAAACTGGTGCAAGCTGGCTTTGTCTATCAATTAGTATGTTGCTTTTAAAAATAATTGAAGTAAGTCTCCAGAAGAAAACCAAAACAAATGTGTTGCTTTAATAAAACTTTGTCTACAGTGTATATATGTGTGTCCTTTACTTTCTGATTGGGTAGAATATCAGAGTCTTCTCTAGCTCTTATATTTGAATTTTCCTGCCAAATTTCTGTTCATTTCGGTGCAGTAGTATTAAAAAGTTAAATGTCTTGAGTCTGTAAAATTGCTAATATCATTTCAACTACCATTATTCGGCCCCATTTGAAATATTACTTACACTGGTCTTATTAGCTCAACTTTTCGAAGAAAAGGGTAGATATCCTACTCGCCCCGGCGTCGGCGTTGGTGTCACACCTTGGTTAAGTTTTTCGTACCACCCCACTTTATTTCAAAACTATTAGAGGTATGGCTTTGAAACTTACCATCTTGTTTACCATCAAACCTCCATCTACAGACAAGAGTACATAATTGTCAAGGTTTTTGACAGATTATGGCCCTTTTTTGACTTAGAAAGTGTTTGAGCTTGGTTAAGTTTTTCGTACCACCTCACTTTATTTCAAAACCATTTGTGGTATTGCTTTGAAACTAATCATCTTGTTTACCATCATGACCTACATCAACAGACAGAGTACATAACTCTGTCAAGGTTTTTGACAGAATTATGCCCCTTTTACTTAGAAAATACTTGAATATGGGTAAAATCCACTTATTGTCTTAACCCTTCGAGATTTGCTTTGAAACTTTGAATGCTTGCTTAAATCATTGCCCCCATCTGTAGGCAAGAGAAGGTACTCTGTCAGGGTTTGTTTTAAAAATTAAGGCCCTTTATCGACTTAGAATCTTGGTTAAGTTTTTCATACCAGTCCGCTTTTTGACTAAACTGTTTGAGATATTAATTTGAAAGTTGGAATCTTGTTTCCATCATGATCCCCAAACTGGGCGGAGAAGGTATTTTGTCAAGGTTTTTTTGAATTATGGCCCTTTTTGACTTAGAACTCAGTTAAATTTTCATTCTTGTCCACTTGTTAACTTAACCATTTGAGATATTACTTTGAAAGTTGGAGTCTTTGTACCATCGTGAGACCTATCTGTAAGCGGGATTTCTGTGAAAATGTTTATTGTTTGTACTTGAATTCCTAGTTAAAGTCTTGTGTGCCCTTTACTGTCAAAGTTTTGTTTTTGGCAGCTAGCGACGCCTGTCCACTGTCTTGTTTGACTCGATCTCCAATGAAATCTGTTTACGTAAATTTGATTCAGCATCTAAAGAAAATAATCAAAAGTAGCTAGGGAATGGGGCTATTCGAGTAATCAGTTGGTTATAGATTAGTTTTGTGTCATTTGTAAATTAGGGGACAAAGTTAGCATTGCAGATATTTAAAAATCACTAAAAGTTTCAAAATGTCTCATATATTTCTGCACGCACGTTTCTATAGATCTACATTGCATTGCTAATTGCACATGTTCATGTATTTAGTGATATTTCTAGGTCAGGAACTTGCAGTTTTTCGGGATGCTAACGGCGAGGCACATGTGCTTGATGCCTATTGCCCGCATATGGGTGCTAATTTAGCGGTCGGTGGCCGGGTTGTTGGTGATTGTATACAGTGTCCTTTTCACGGATGGAAGTTCAGAGGGCATGACGGGAAGTGTACTGAAATTCCATACGCCGAAAAAAGTAAGTTGATCAAGATAAAATGTAATTAGTCTTATGACTTTATTTTGGATGAAAACGTTAATTAACCTAACAGGTAAAAAGTTTCTATCTAACTTCCGTTGTAACGTCGAATCTGATTGGTCGCAACTTTTAAATAATTATGACAAGCTTCCAGCTCTTGTTTCTCGGTCGCGAAAGAATATGCATGGATTCATCATCAGTGGGAAATTTTGAAAATAACTATAATCATTTCTGACTATAAACTAACAATCTGTAAAAATCTAAATACAGTTGACGATGTATACAAATATACCAGTTTAGTTCCATCTGTAGCACAAATTCGCGCTATGTAAAGTCATTTTTATCCAAACAAAATGTCATGTCAAAAGTTAGAAACGTTTAGAAAGTATTCTTGAAATGTTAGCCAACTAGAACAATATTTAAATTCGCAGTTCCAGAAATTGCGAAGGTAAAGGCATGGACAACTGTAGAAATTAACGGCTGGATAAACATATGGTACCATGCTGAAGGAATAGAACCAAATTGGACGTTGCCGGAGATAGAGGACATCGTCAACGGAACATTACAATATAAGGGACGGACAGAACATCATATTAACGCACATATACAGGTTAGATTAGCACATTAACAAAATATAAACAATTAGATTTTATTGATTTTAATTGCACGAAAAGCGGGAATATACTGTATATATATTATTAGTTTGTATTACAAATTAAAACCCAGTGTTCTTTTTTTTCCATTTGACTTGATTTGATTTTAATTTTGATTTTTATTGTCATGATGAAGGTTATCTTGTTTCCGTTTTGCTCTAGGAAATTCCGGAGAACGGTGCTGATGCCGCACATTTGAATCAAGTTCACCGACCATTACTCACCGCCGGTATTGACCTTAATAAAATGTGGAATTCAAGCTTTGGCAGACACGAATGGGAGGCTCGTTGGAGCCAAAGACCCAGCCCTGACGAGCACATTGGTTGCATGGAAGTCACTCATGATCTCAAAATATTTGGATATAGTATTCTACGTCTTTTTAAAATGAACGTGACAGCCTTGCAGGTAAGAAACTTCGTCGTCCGAAAAGATAAAACACGACGGTTCTGGCACGTGGCCTTAAAAACTGACGTCATGAATGGCTGTGCTTTTGTGTACGCTATAGATCTAGATCTAAAATATATTATCATTTCAGACACGTTTGTCAGTTGTTACGTTGAAAGAAATTTTATGAATTTCTTACACTTTGAAATTAAGTAGTATACATGTACTACAAAGTAAAGATAGGTTAAAACCTCCACTGACGTCTTTTTTCCGGACAAGCAAAAGTTTAAGATAAAAATATTTAATACTAAGACGCGCAAAGTAAAATTTATCTTTATCTTGTACTTGTAATGTATATTTATACGAATTGATTAAAGATTAATAGTTTTTTTCCAGCATGGTCCAGCAATTGTTTACATAACCATGGAAGGCGTGTGCTTTAAATGTGTGTTGATCCACGTAGTGACGCCAATCGAACCCTTACTACAGAAGGTTGTGCAGACTATATATGTACACTGGGCAATGCCAAACATCATAGCAAAGATATTTTTGGCAGGAGATGGTATTCAGGTAACCAGTTATAACTAGTATGTTTAGCTAACAGAGAAATATTTATGCCCCCATAGGTTGGCATAGTAAAATCGCACCGTCCGTCCGTCTGTCCGTTCATGCGTCCGTCCTTACATTTTTTCGTGTCCGGGCTGTAACTTTGTCATGCATGGAAGGATTTAATAAAAATAACTGCACATCAAGACGATGTGTCGGTCTGTAACACCGGATACAGCTCCTTTCGAATACACTGCTCCCTGGGGAGTAATTAAACTTCAAATTGTCATTCAACTGTCCGTCCAACACGTGCGGACAAAACGACAGACATCTTAGGGCTAAGTACTGCATCCTGAATAGCGGTATGGTTCCTTGTTATTCTATAATAAATCTTTTGCCGCGTATTTGTATAAACGAATGATGCGTCTTTGTTGCATCGGGTCACTTGGACTCTCTATTCGAAAAAAAGGTACAAGAACCCCGAATACGGCTCCCATTTGATTAGGGGATTAATGTGCACCGAATACAGTGAGCTGTATTCGAAAGGAGCTGTATCCGGTGTTACACACGTTCCTACCACAATGGTCAAGGTCACACTTAGAGTTTGAAAGTAATAGAATCCTGTATTTATGCACACATTCGTGTTCGGACTGTTATTTTGTTATGCATTGACTGATTTTTAAATAACTTAACACAAATGTTCAGTACGTCAACACGACGTGTCGCGTGCAAGACCCACGTCCCTATCTCCAATGTCAAGGTCACACTTAGAGTTTGAAGGTAATGGAATCCTGTATATATGCACACATTCGTGTCCGGACTGTAACTTTGTCACGCATTGAAGTATTTTTTAATAACTGTTAAGCAAAAATGTTCATTACAGGTACATCAAGACGACATGTCGCGTGCAAGACCCACATCCCTACCCCAAAGGTGAAGGTCACACTCAGAGTTTATAGGAAATGAAATTCTGTATACATGCACACATTCGTGTTCGGACTGTAACTTTGTTATGCATTGATTGATTTTAAAATAACTTTGCATACAAACCCATTACCCTTCGCCAAAGTCAGGTCACATTAGCGTTGGTAATGGACACTGTTTGCATAATAACGTCATGCGTGGCAGGATTTCAAACTTTACATGTTGCACGTTTTTGAGCATATGAGGTCACAGAGTGGGAGACACCTTTGCCTTTTGGGGCATTCGTCACTTATTAGGGACAGCTCTTGTTATTTATTATGTTTTACATCAACGGACGGAGAATCTTTTGAACAAAAGAATGTTGAAATTGCATATGGCCACGGCTCCAAAATTTACCAGTTAAGTCCACTTTCACCAAGTTTATATGAAACAAAATCCTTTTTGTCTGATTGATTATTTATTTTTTATTTTATTTATTTTATATATTGTGATTATATTTTATAATATTTATCAATTTATGTACTTATTTATTGATCTATTTATCTATTTATTTATTTATTGCAGGTAGACAGAGATGTCAGCATCTGGAATAACAAGAAATTTCAGTCTAAGCCGGTTCTTTCCAAAGCAATAGAAGATAGTTATATTGCACGTTTCAGACGCTGGTACTCACAGTTTTATTCAGAGAACAGTCCGCGGTTAAAGAATCAGAAAGATACGCTAGACTGGTGATTAGAAGAAAAATACATTTATTACACAAGTAATTATACGAGAAACTAGTCATATCAGAAAGAAACGCTATGAAGTGATTATACGTACGTCAGAGAGATACGCAAGGTGATAATATATCAGAAAGATACACTTGATTGATGATTATATATATGTAAAAGTGCTACTACTTGAAAGATGTTGTTTGTACAAACATTTCGGAGAGGATTATGGGATACAACATATTTTCAAAGCAAAAGCTCAACATAATCTTTACAGACAGACATTGTGTCAAAATACTTATTTTCAAATAAGCATTCACACTTTTCAAATTAAGAACACTTTGTGATTACGGAAAGATAAAAACAGTATAAATAGATTTTGCTCAAATAAAGAATTGAAAAAAACACTTTGGGTATCAGTTTCAGCTCAACTGGCACGGAGGGCCAATGAGAGCTTTTAGGATACCGCCGTCCGTCGTGTGTCGTGAACATTTTTTTTGTTTCAAACAACATCTCCTCCGAAACTACTGCGGTAGTCCTCTATTAAATTGTTCAAAGAATTCTATTATATGCAAAACTCTGGCTGTTAAGACATAAACTTGGAGAAACTTTTAAAAAATCTGCTCCATAACTGCAATATCCAAGAGCTTAGATGTTTGATTTGTAGCAGTGTCTAGTAAAGCTCTATCAACTTTGTTCAAATTTTGTGTCTGGGGTCAAGTAGACTCCGCCTGTTGGATCACTTGTTTTATATAGACTTATATAGGAAACTTTCAAAATTCTTCTTGTTTAAAAGCATAAGACCTGGGGCTTATTATTTTGGTTTGTAGCATCTATACTGAAAGGATAAAGAAACGCAGGGTAACAATATATGCAACAATATTTTTAACGCTTGGCCTAGAATTATGAAAACCGGTCAGAAGACTATCTTGGTCACTTGTCACTCAAACCGGTGCCTAAAGTCACCTAACCGTGCATTGCACCTTGCCACATAGAGAAAGTGATAAAAAGCATGAAACACGTGCAGAATAATGATGACAAGTTTGTCGAAACATCTGGTCATACTGTCCGGTTAGGATAATTTTACAATGACGCAACAGAAAAGTCTACTTTTATCGGGTAAAATGCTATCTTATCACAAGGGAGAGCACTAGGTGTAATTAATGTCAATATATATTATATTGTACATTACATACAGTCGATGTCACTATAGTAGGTAACGACTCCGGTTTCTTATTATTTTGGTTTTGTCGAACAGGAGTTCATATAGGGACATGTACATAAAAAATTTACTCTCTTTTTATTAGTAAGATCGTTTTATTTATTTCTACTTTTTGTTTCATTGATATGTTTACTTCTATAATCATTTTAATTCTTTTTTTCTGATTGTACTTAGAACAAATTAAACAATCAAATGAAGATAATTTTTGCCTTTTACCTGACAATTCACCAAACAGCAACAGTTAAAAGGCACAAGGTACCTTTTATTACTTGCTGAAGAGTTGTCTTGTCCAAATCATCGTAATGTTGGTAGTACATTGTACTAGTTCAATGTACATATTCATAATTCAATAACACGAGATGACAGTAAGCACGAAATGCTCGTGCTTAAAATGGTTATAGAATCTTTCAAAGTTTATTGTTTCTTTAAAAAGATTGTAAAACATGTAGTCTATGTACAATATTAAAAGTTTATCTGAAGTAATTCTGAAATAATTCTGAATCAATGGAAAAAATATAAAGCTTCGAGGAGGATCGAACCAGTCCTCAAAATCTTTATTTGTGGACATCCAGTGCCTTACCCACTGCGCCGTTCTATTATATGTTCATGTATTTTAAAGGCTATAACCCTTTCGTATATATACATGCTCTACCTATTTACACAATGCTTGTAAACTTTTGTGTACACATATATCTGTTACGTCACTGTTACGTCACTGTCACATTATCCAAACTAGATTATACCACTTGATACTCTTGAGGTATACACATCGCTTTCCGCTATTTACATTGAATTTGAAGCTCTTACAATCATGGTACGGCTGACAGAAGTTCAGAGGGGTCAGGCTATTGCATTGCTTATGCAAGGTCAGAGGCAACAACAACGGTTGCTATGCAGCTCAGTGTGAATGTTTCCACCATAGAACGTCTTGTCCGTCGTTTGAGAGAAACTAGAAGGGTTTCCCACCGACCTCGATCGGGACGAGACAGTCGATTTCACTTTGCGATATTGGGGGGTACCGTTAAATGTGCTTCAATTACTAATGAATTATTGGTCAAAATCTAATGACATTTTGGTAATTTGTTGATTAAAGATGGGTTTTTTTATATTCATATAAAATATTGTATATATTATCAAACACATCACTTTAAATCACCTCAAATGTTTACCATGCGTTTCTTTATCCTTTCAGTATATTATTATTGTTAAAATCACTGCCAGCCAGGGTAAAATTGACCCTGCCCTGGGAGTCACTTGTTTTACATAAAGTTATATAGGAAAAAAACTTTTTTTTTTAAAAACCTCATCCCTGACACCACGAGACAAAGAGTTTAGTTGTTTGGTGTATTTTAGTCTATTGGAGTCCTATCAAAATTGATCAAATTATGTCCACATGATCAGAAATGATTCTGTTCTTTATAAGTCACTTTTTGTAAAAAGATTTTATACAGAAAACTGTAAAATCTCTTCTTGTTTTAAATCACAAGGGCTAGAGCTTCAATATTTGGTTTGTAGAATGTGTACCTTTCCCAATAGTGTTCAAATTATGGCCCTTTAGTCAATATTGACCCTACCCTGGGGATTATTCAATTTTTACATAGTCTAACATAGTAAAAACAAAACAAAATATATTCTTGTCTAAAACAGAAAGTCCAAGAGCATACGGTTTTCGGCTTTGTCTTGTGACTTTTTACAAAGTTTGTTCAGATAATCGCCTTATTACATAGTAAAGTATACATTGTCAACTATTTTACTACCAACTGTATTCAGATCATATTCCTGTAGTAGAAGATGGCCACACCTGGTCACGCCCTGTGACATTTACCATGAACTTTTGACCTAATTTGTTATGTTTAAGCTAGCTACAGCAAAGAAGTTCGGACAGTCATGTACAGTTTTGCAAACAGATTTCAGTACCAACTTTGGCTGATCTTCACCGTTACCTTTTGATTTTCCTGGGTTTTTGTTAAACTACGGAAAGGAAATCTAGCTCATGTGTAGGGCTGTATGAATATCCGAAATCTCGAGATATCGCGAACTCGTGCTGAATTTCGGATACGAATATTCGCATGTCCTTGTATCGCCGGATTCGCGAATGTTAATCTTGCAGTAATTATTTATTTAAATGCACCATATATAACTTGACTTTTTCTTATTTCTAGCTTACATAACGTATCTAATCATCGGCGCATTTGTTCAGCGTACCTGAAATGCGTTATCTCCAAAACCGTATAGTAAAGGTAGCATTCAATAGTTTCGCATCATCTATTTCTCAAACAATAAAATAGTCGGACACATTTAAAGAAAATAAATTTGGTATGACACGACTATTTTAGCTATAAAAGTTTAAATAAATGGTTTAAAATAATTATACGATCTGAACGAACACAATTACTGTATAAGATGTCGTCTGTTACATGGAAATGCCGTACAATAATGCCCCGGAAGAATTTATTACAAAAAAAAATATCAGTAATACCACTAAAAATTAAGTATGACATATAACTTTCCTCTGCTCTGCTGTATTTTCTTATACTTGGGGGATTGAAACTCTGGTGTGTGGTTTTGCGGTGTGTGGTTTTGCGGTGTGTTGCTTTGTGGTGTGTCTAGTTGCTTGCGGGTTATATTATGGATGGTGAGACTGATGTCTACCGATTAATCATTTTAGAAAGTACAGGTGTTTCGCAAACCTATTTGTGTATCATTCTTTCGTATCGCGATACGTATCGTCTCGCCACTTGCCTGGCGATACACAGCCCTAATCATCTGTTCAGTTTTGCAAATTAATTACAATATTTACTTTAAATGACCTTATTCTGACCGTTTGTCCTATTTTTTGTCCTTTGGAGCAATGGTTCAGGTGAGCGATATAGGACCATCATGGCCCTTTTGTCTAAGCGTTACTGTCTTGTCTTGACCGCCTAATGTGATGTAGTTATTTTTTTATTTTGGACGTTACAAACTGCAGAAACTGCATCAAAGGTTTGCTCATTTAGTTTCAGACTCACTTTTAGCCTCAGTGCGTAACACCTGCACAAGTTATAATAAATATTGCAAGTCATATCCTAAGGGTTTAAAAAACAACAATTGTGGGAATGCCGAGCCCAATATTTACACTTTAAATATGCCTCAGCATTTTTAAAAGCAACTAGTTACATATTAACTAAAGGTGTCACACTTACATTATTTAAGGGAAGGTTTGTCTCCAATATTTACATTTAATTCAAAGTATCCGAATCTTACAGTATTGTGTAAAGCAATGTGTTTCTTTCAACATATGAACTGTGTGTCTGAGAGTCTCGCATTTTCACAATAATTAAATAACGAAATTTTGTCTCGAGTTCTGCAATGAGTTTTTAATTGAAAGCGTCATTCTAAAATTCTGTCAAGCAAGCTCCTTCTATCAAAATATTTACTTTTTGTTTAAAAGTACATGTACAAATTTAACATTCCATAAGGGAAGGTCTTCACGTCAAAACATTTATGTGTTATAATTTTGCCACACTTGTATTCCTATTTTTCTGTAAAGCAATGATGTTGTATATTTTCTGACGAAGACATAAAGTTGAAACATGTAAATTGAAAACTTCGTGTTGTCTTGATTTTATTTATACTATTCTGTAAAGCAATGACATTCTCTCAAACGATTTACTTTTTATCGCTGTTATATTCTGTAAGGCAAGTTATTTCTGACATACTTTTCACATTTTATATAGGCACCCTTATATTCTGTTAGGCAATGTCTTCTTCTCAAACTACATATCTTGTCAACGAGCCATCTTATATTATGTAAGACACAGTCTTTATCTTGACAATTAGCCACCTTATATTCTGTAAGACAAAGTTTTTATCTTGTCAACTAGCAACCGTATATTCTGTAAGACAAAGTATTTATCTTGTCAATTAGCCACCGTATATTCTGTAAGACAAAGTCTTTATCTTGTCAATTAGCCACCGTATATTCTGAAAGACAAAGTCTTTATCTTGTCAATTAGCCACCGTATATTCTGTAAGACAAAGGCTTTATCTTGTCAATTAGCCACCTCATAATCTGTAATGTAAAAACTTTTTTAAAACAACAATGTACTTATCTTGTCAATTAGCCACTCTTATATTCTATAAAGCAATGCTTTTCTCTCAAACTATATCTGTAAAGCAAGGCCCTTGCCTCAAAATATGAACTTGTATCTAAAAATACTACAGTTATGTTCTCTTAAGCAAAGACTTTGTCCAAAATATCTACTTTTTGTCTAAAACTTGTATTCTGTAAAGCAAATCTTTGTTTAAAAATATGTACATTATTTAAAAGTGTCATACATTCTGTTACCAAATGTCTTTGTCTCAAAATATTTACTTTGTATCTAAAATGCTACACTTATAATCACTAACTTAAAGGCTTGTCTAAAACTATGTACTTTCAATTTTCAAGTGCTACATTACGGTGCCCGTAAAGTGACATGTGATACTTTTTTTTTTTTGTCGTAATTACAAAATAGATTTCGTAAAACCGAAATAGATTTCGTAAAACCGAAATAGATTTCGTAAAACCGAGAAAAAAATTCGTAAAAACGAAATAAGATTTCGTAAAAACGAAATAACATTACGTAAAAACGGAATAAGATTTCGTAATTTCGAAATGTTATTTCGTTTTTACGAAATGTTATTTCGTTATTACGAAATGTTAAATCGTTTTTACGAAATGTTTTTCGTAATAATGAAATGAAAAAAAATGTATCACATGTCACTTCGCGGGCACCGTACTACATTTATATGCCCGAACCAATGTAATTTTCTCAATGTATCTATTTTGTTTCTACAAATACTACACTTATATTCTTTCAAGATAAGTAGTTTGAGACTTTCTCGAAAATATCTACTTTTTATCCCCCAAAAAATGCTGCAACTACAAAGCAAATCTTTGTTTCAAAAATGTGTACTTTTATTAAAAGTGCCATAGTCACATTCTGTAAACCAAAACCTTTGTCTTAAAATATGTACTTTGTATCTAAAACTGCTACGCTTATGTCCTAAAACAAAACAAATCTTTGTTCAAATATATGTAGTTTTATGTAAAACAGCCACACTCTCTGCCTTTGTCCACAAACATGTAACTTGTAAACTTGTTTGGGAGTGCTATCGATAGCGTTGAGTCAGCAACTATTTTAACTGTAGCAATGTGGATGAATTCTTTCAACATCGAGCGCAGGAGTAGTGTATGAACAGCGTATGTGTACAGTCTATGGGGTGAACAGCGAAGGTTAGATTAGGCAAATTTGATCGTTTTTCTTGAGTATCTGTGCAGTAAATTGATACATTTTACCGTACAAATACCAAAGAAAAACTCTTATAACCATAAATACATGTATGTTTATACTAAGAACAGAATATTATTACAGTCAGAAGATGGTTTGTGAAATAAAAGAAGCAACAAAATGAGCCAATCCAACCAAATGAGACTATGTGTCAGTTAGTAACAGAGGCCAGTCATCTAGCGTCTGTGTTAGGTCTTCTTTAAAGAAACTAGCTTGTCTGACTTTTTCTTAAATTGATCTGTAAGTTGTAAATGTCTTGTAAGAGTGTCCTGCTCAGCCTCTTAGATTTTATTCATCATAAAATACATTCATTAGAAGCAATTGACAAATCATTTTACAATGTTGTTTAAATGGTTGAGATATACAAGTATATTACCATTGTACAAAATGAAATGTAAGGTGTGAATTGTTAGTTGATATACGTATGCAAAACGTATTAGGACAATGAAAATGCTTTGGGTAATTAACAAAGCATGTTTTGTTTCTCATTTTAAATATTTAAATGGACCGGTTTCTTCAATGAATTATCGAAGTTATTGTCAAACCACAATTTTCACGTATTTCGAAACTTAACTACCCTTAAATGTCACTAGAATCTGATATATATATACTGTACTGAAAGGTTCGATGTATACAAAATTTGACCACTTTGCAAGTCCCCGTAGGGGGAGCATACAAGGTTATCAAAGTTTGAAATTGTTTCCCGTTTTCGTTTTGAAAGCGGGAGTCTATTTGTGATGCGTGTATAAGGTCGCACGGTCACACTTTTGCCAAGTCTTCCCATGAATATTTTTAGAAACGTTAAATGCTTTATATTCAAATTAACACAATACATTGTGTTATTTTTATACGTCTTACACAGTAAGCATCGTCAGTTAGTAAACTCAACTACTCATCGTGAGCATTGTTCAGTGAGCACTACTCACCGTGAGCATTGTTCAGTGAGCACTACTCAGCGTGAGCATTGTTCAGTGAGCACTACTCACAGTGAGCATTGTTCAGTGAGCACTACTCACAGTGAGCATTGTTCAGTGAGCACTACTCACAGTGAGCATTGTTCAGTGAGCACTACTCACAGTGAGCATTGTTCAGTGAGCACTACTCACAGTGAGCATTGTTCAGTGAGCACTACTCAGCGTGAGCATTGTTCAGTGAGCACTACTCACAGTGAGCATTGTTCAGTGAGCACTACTCACAGTGAGCATTGTTCAGTGAGCACTACTCACAGTGAGCATTGTTCGGTGAGCACTACTCACAGTGAGCATTGTTCAGTGAGCACTACTCATCGTGAGCATTGTTCAGTGTGCACTTCTCACAGTGAGCATTGTTCAGTGTACACTACTCACAGTCAGCATTGTTCAGTGAGCACTACTCACAGTGAGCATTGTTCAGTGAGCACTACTCATCGTGAGCATTGTTCAGTGTGCACTTCTCACAATGAGCATTGTTCAGTGTGTACTACTCGCAGTGAGCATTGTTCAGTGAGCACTTCTCAAAGTGAGCATTGTTCAGTGTGCACTACTCACAGTGAATATTGTTCAGTGAACACTATACTCATAGTGAATATTGTTCAGTGAACACTATACTCACAGTGGACATTGATCACAGTGAGCATTGTTCAATGAGCACTATACTGACAGCGGGATTCAGTGGACACTACACTCACAGTGAGTGTTGTTCAGTGGACATTTATCACAGTGAGCATAGTTCACTGGACACTTATCACAGTGAGCATTGTTCAGTGAGCACTACTCACAGAGAGCATTGTTCAGTGGACACAACTCATAGTGAGCATTGCTCAATAAGCATTATATTCACAGTGAGCATCGTTCAGTGGACTCTACTCATAGTGAGCGTTATTCAGTGGACACTACTCATAGTGAGCGTTATTCAGTGGACTCTACTCATAGTGAGCATCGTTCAGTGGACACTACTCATAGTGAGCGTTATTCAGTGGACTCTACTCATAGTGAGCGTTATTCAGTGGACTCTACTCATAGTGAGCGTTATTCAGTGGACACTACTCATAGTGAGCGTTATTCAGTGGACACTACTCATAGTGAGCGTTATTCAGTGGACTCTACTCATAGTGAGCGTTATTCAGTGGACACTACTCATAGTGAGCGTTATTCAGTGGACTCTACTCATAGTGAGCGTTATTCAGTGGACTCTACTCATAGTGAGCGTTATTCAGTGGACACTACTCATAGTGAGCGTTATACAGTGGACACTACTCATAGTGAGCGTTATTCAGTGGACACTACTCATAGTGAGCGTTATTCAGTGGACACTACTCATAGTGAGCGTTATTCAGTGGACACTACTCATAGTGAGCGTTATTCAGTGGACTCTACTCATAGTGAGCGTTATTCAGTGGACACTACTCATAGTGAGCGTTATTCAGTGGACTCTACTCATAGTGAGCGTTATTCAGTGGACACTACTCATAGTGAGCGTTATTCAGTGGACACTACTCATAGTGAGCGTTATTCAGTGGACTCTACTCATAGTGAGCGTTATTCAGTGGACTCTACTCATAGTGAGCGTTATTCAGTGGACACTACTCATAGTGAGCGTTATTCAGTGGACTCTACTCATAGTGAGCGTTATTCAGTGGACACTACTCATAGTGAGCGTTATTCAGTGGACTCTACTCATAGTGAGCGTTATTCAGTGGACACTACTCATAGTGAGCGTTATTCAGTGGACTCTACTCATAGTGAGCGTTATTCAGTGGACACTACTCATAGTGAGCGTTATTCAGTGGACACTACTCATAGTGAGCGTTATTCAGTGGACTCTACTCATAGTGAGCGTTAGTGAGCATTATTCAGTGGACTCTACTCATAGTGAGCGTTATTCAGTGGACACTACTCATAGTGAGCGTTATTCAGTGGACACTACTCATAGTGAGCGTTATTCAGTGGACACTACTCATAGTGAGCGTTATTCAGTGGACACTACTCATAGTGAGCGTTATTCAGTGGACACTACTCATAGTGAGCGTTATTCAGTGGACACTACTCATAGTGAGCGTTATTCAGTGGACACTACTCATAGTGAGCGTTATTCAGTGGACTCTACTCATAGTGAGCGTTATTCAGTGGACACTACTCATAGTGAGCGTTATTCAGTGGACTCTACTCATAGTGAGCGTTATTCAGTGGACACTACTCAAAGTGAGCGTTATTCAGTGGACTCTACTCATAGTGAGCGTTATTCAGTGGACACTACTCATAGTGAGCGTTATTCAGTGGACTCTACTCATAGTGAGCGTTATTCAGTGGACACTACTCATAGTGAGCATTGTTCAGTGGACTCTACTGATAGTGAGCGTTATTCAGTGGACTCTACTGATAGTGAGCATTGTTCAGTGGACACTACTCATAGTGAGCATTGTTCAGTGGACACTACTCATAGTGAGCGTTATTCAGTGGACTCTACTCATAGTGAGCGTTATTCAGTGGACTCTACTGATAGTGAGCGTTATTCAGTGGACTCTGCTGATAGTGAGCGTTATTCAGTGGACACTACTCATAGTGAGCATTGTTCAGTGGACACTACTCATAGTGAGCGTTTTTCAGTGGACTCTACTCATAGTGAGCATTATTCAGTGGACTCTACTCATAGTGAGCATTATTCAGTGGACTCTACTGATAGTGAGCGTTATTCAGTGGACTCTACTCATAGTGAGCGTTATTCAGTGGACACTACTCATAGTGAGCGTTATTCAGTGGACTCTACTCATAGTGAGCATTATTCAGTGGACACTACTCATAGTGAGCATTATTCAGTGGACACTACTCATAGTGAGCGTTATTCAGTGGACACTACTCATAGTGAGCGTTATTCAGTGGACACTACTCATAGTGAGCATTGTTCAGTGGACTCTACTCATAGTGAGCATTATTCAGTGGACTCTACTCATAGTGAGCATTGTTCAGTGGACTCTACTCATAGTGAGCATTATTCAGTGGACACTACTCATAGTGAGCATTGTTCAGTGGACACTTCTCATAATGAACGTCATTGGTTCCACCCATGCCCCCGACTATGTATCTTTGGCAGTTTGTGGCGGAGGATAGGGGTTTAATACTGGTCCTTCCTAAAAACGATGGTAAGCTAAACTGCCCGCCTGTTAAAATGACTGGAACACGGTAACGCAGTAACATATTTTGTACCAAAGGTGGAAAGTGGGAACATCTGTGTCCTATGAACACAATTCTAATTATTTACTGTCTCAGGATGCATAACTCTGCTGAGATTTAATAACCTTCTGCACGAAAAAAACTCTAGGGAAGGTGCATTGGTGTGAAGTATGAACCACCTTCAGCGACAACTCTAGTATAGTAGTGTAGAACCGTCTCTGTTTACTAGGTTCATGTTTTTTAGTTGGTTGTTGTTGTTGTTTTTTGAGTCCACGTAAAGTAGTGCATATACTGATGTTGACAGCTATTTTCCCATGATTCTTGTAGTTCCGACAGATCCAGATGAGATATTGGCAGTACTCATCTCCTGATGAAATGGCCGTGCGAATATTAGCGAAAATTAAACTACCACGAATAAAAGCTGTCGTACGGTACCTTTCAAACATTGAATAATGATAAAGGGTTACTGAGTACATGTAAGAGGTAATAAATTATTGCATGCAGCGCATTAAAAGTACATTCGTTTGTCATTAAGATTTATGTTCATTGTACATCTGAATACTTAATGCAGTAACCAACTGCAGTGCGTATTGTAAAGTATAGATTAAACTATATGAGCAATGGTAAGAACATAACTCAATGAGCAACACTTATTTCTATGCCCCCCTTCACAGAAGTTAGGGTAAATTGCTTTGCATCTTTCGGTCGGTCGGTTGATCGGTCTCAATAATTTGAGAAGGCTTTGACCCAGAGATCTCAATTGAACCTTATTCATTCCGTGGTCACTGGGTCAAAGTTCAAGGTAACAATGACCTTGCATTTAAAAACGGTTTTTGCTCAATAACTCCAGAGGACTTTGGCCTAGAGGTCTCAAATGTGATAGGGACATAGTTCATGGACAGAAGATGAACTCTATATATATTTGGGGTCACTGGATAACCTTGCATTTTAAAAATTGTTTCCGGTCAATAACTTGAAAAGAGTTTGACATAGAGGCTTCAAACTTGATACGGAGATTGGTCAGGGGCATTACATGAACCTTTCTTATTTTGGTCACTTAATCAAAGGTCAAGGTCACAGTGACCTCGTAATTAAAAACCGTTTCTGCTCAAAAGCATGACAAGGGTTTGACCTGAGATCTTCACATTGGCCACAGTTATCATTTCTGATTATCCCTATCTATTTAATGTCACTTGGTCAAAAGTCAAGATCAAGTTACCACTTTTCGCAAAATTTAAGTTTGAATTTTTACAGTTGTTGGTCCTTGAGTAAAGAGTTTTATTGTGTTTTTGATGTATACCCTCGAAGTGGTTTCCACTTACGCGCAGTTGTGTCAAGTAATAAAATTTTACGTGAAAGGAATTCTTAAAATCAGAAGATATCAAATCCTGAGAAGAATATCTCTATGTCTAGTCTTGTCGAGCCGCCATGGCGCATTGGTAGCGCGTTCGCCTCAGGATCGAAGGGCTCCGGGTTCGATACCTACCATCGCCATGTCGGTAGTGTCCTTAGGCAAGACACAATTAAATCCTCTCTCTCTTCGAGGTTGATTCCATCTGGAATGAGTGTCGAGAGCGATTAATATATCAGAATAAATAAATTAGTATAAACTATGTCTAAGTCTCACATTCTGATTCATCCTTTTTGCGATTTTTGACAAATGAAGAGTTTAGGACCTTTAAATTTTGTAAGTTGTATGGAAGTATGGCTTCGAAATAGTTGTTTGACGATTTTATTTGATTTAAAAAATCACTCGACCTTTTCATGTTGTTTTTTTTTTGCCCACGGAAAGCCTATTTAAAACGCTCATTTGGGTTCTGGATGGTGTGATTTTATTAACTAGCGTTTAGGATTAGCTAGTTAATATACAGTTACGCTTATAATTTTAACAAAAGAATATAGACGAACGATTCATCAAAGATGATATTGGGTTGTGGTATTCACAGTTTGTTAAAGATAAATCATATAATGGCAATTACACTGTGTCGCTTTTGCGTTTGTTCACTATACATGAAGGCGAAGAACATTGAACTTATGTTCATATGCCTATTAAATAATTGAATTGAATGAATTGTTCCAGAGCCTGCTTATGCGGGATTTGAAGTAATCATAACTTAATAAGCTAATCATGCCGGCAGTTTAACACGTGTGCGGAGAAAACATTAATACGACTCAGCAGAAAAAATGTAACTTATTTTTCCTAAATCGTATACATTGTACATGTATATAGAGTTTTGTGGTCGTTCAAAGTCTCTTTCAAAATATCTTAGTAATCTGTAGATTTGTCTGTGAAATTATAAGTCAAATTTGAAATATGCCTCCGTCGAAATTGTCTGCCTGGAGGTATTTCGAACGTTCAAAACAAAGTCCATGATAGTGCATTGATTTATTTAATGTCGATCACGTGAATGGTCGTTTTCCGAGTACTCGATTTGAAGAAGGACCGAGTACTCGAATATCAAGTTTGGTACCTATCGCCATCCCTAATATACACGCATGTATGATGGTATAACTATCTCTATTGTATATGAATCAAGTTGCCTTTGTGTAAATCAATATTATTTTCAACCAATTCCGCTTTAGTCTGACTTTTTTTATATGACTACCTTTTATTGTTTTCTGCGCGATTGATACACATAATCTCCAACAGTGTCCGGAATCCTGACCCCTTGTTTATCTGTGAACAACTCGAGTTAGCTAGATCGGAATAGATAAGTACTGCTTTTTCTTGACATGTTCGCTTTAGAATTTGTTTATTCGGGAAACCCGAATAGCTAGCCGAAAACGCACATCTAAGTCAACTTCAAAGTTGATTAAAAAGTCTCAAGACCACATTGACAAGTAGATCCTATTTTACCAGGAAAGATGGTTTACCGGCGGCGGAAATGACCTTTATTTGTACTAAAAATCATTCATAACTATTTTTTAAATCGATGTACATGTTATAAATATAGAGCAGTATTGTTTTCAATGACATTGCAAAAAAAATATGAAAAGGCTTCCTGGCAACTCTTTTTTTCGTGAAAAAGCGACTTGAATACAAAAGAAATGAATATGTCAACATTGTTTTAGAGTGAATAGAACATATGGTTCTATCATTATCCTATCAGTATATTTATTTTGCAGTATCAGTAAATTCAAAAAGATCCTGGGACTTTAAGATAAAATTTGTCTATAAATAGATGACGACAATGAGCTGCATACTCACCCCGGCTTGTAATAATGTAAGATTTAACGCTAAGCAGTTTGTAAACAGTCATACGCGTCACGGCTATTGAGTTATACAGTGTATCATTTACTTCCGACTTCTCATATATCGCGTATGTGAAGGACATATAGATTATCAATAAATCTGAACAAGGATCGGTTATGATGCTCCGTGTATTTACAGGTGTAATTTTGCTTGTTGCTATCGTTTCTGTATCAAGAGCAGTAAATGAAACAATTTTCAAACATCCTTTTTACGAAGTAGGTGAACTTTGTATTAACACCGTAGTTAACGCGGGCATGTTGGACTTACTTCCGGAATATGTGGATTTATGTTCGCCGTTAACGTACGTGTTATTAGCAGTGTTTAGCGTTGTGGGCTATTACCTGTACGGGCTAATTTTCCGTCCGATTAACCGGATCAGGATTTTGGGCGATACTGGTTATCTCTCCGACGGAAAGTTCACCAAGAAGGAGATAGCTAATAGCGTCAAACGACGACGGGTCGTCGGGGATATTCCGCCGGTATATCCTAACGGATGGTTTGGTATAATAGAGAGCTGGAAATTGAAGAGAGATCCCGTCTATGTCTCTGTCCTAGGTAAGATTCGTTCTTTGTATGCAAATTATTTAGGGTATTATAAGGAAACTAGAAATAACCCAGAGGATAATGTGGGAATTGAATCTGGGAATATCGACACCATCTGTACGGGAAGCATTCAAGGAACGGTCCGGATAACGGATGTATAACATCAACATGTATAACCATGCAAAATGGCTAGTTGTATCACGATCAAGTAATACACTTAAACACATTGAGTTCTCTCTGAAAGATGTAAGCAGTAAGTTGTACCGTCTGAGTTGATTAATTGTTTTATTTGCATTAACCTTAAAATAAGTGCATTGTCACTTTTTGACTAGGATATTTAAAAAAAAAAATTACTGTATCCAACTTATGGAATAGAAATAAAGTCATTTATTTTACTCGTATCTTTGGCAATATCTAGTTTTTTACTACGAGTATAAATATGTACTAAATGCCTTTTAATAGGTCATAATGGTCACTTTGAAGGGTAACACACTTTAAACGGACAGATAAAACGGTAAAATAGCATTAAACATTTCAACCTTATACGTAGATTCTATGATTATATCTCGTGTTACTTGTGGGATGAATACAGGGCACATGTACTACTAACCTGAATTAAAACGTCAGCTTATTTTGTTATCAATATGAGTGCGGAAATCACCTCATACAGGTTATTAAGATTATCATATATTATCTTACATATATGATTGTTATCATATTTCAAACGGAGCCTGATCATGACGTTTTTCAAGCATTTTGAAATGGGTATCACGTGATGATTGGTCACGTGTTGATGGCTTGAATAACGTCATATCTCGTATTGCCGGCTAATAAAATATAATTATCTAAATTTTCAAAAGTACATATAGCAAGTCATTCGTGACAATATCATTATTATGATAGTCGATTTGCGGCACATGTTAGATCAGTATTGGGTTATGCACCTGAGGGCCTCACCCGTGAACGTGAATGCATTCTTATATCACTGTAATTTCCGTGCGAAAAGATTGAAAGATATTCCGAATATAGGAACTAGAGCACAGACAACTGTTTTCCTCTATTAGAAAGCAGAAGGATGGACACTAGCCATTGTTTTTAACGTCATTGGCGGTCAGACACAGCTTCCAATGTTTTACACTGGCTTCGGTTTATGTGCAGCAAGGGGAACCATGGTTTCGTTGGCGCAAAAAAAAAATGGCGAATGTCCTACCTTCTATATTATAATATGGTATAGTAAAAAAATATCTTCTGTTATGAAGTGCCTATGGTTCTTTGGACTTTTAACTCATTAACTACTGACTTCAAACTTCCCTACTTCGAACTTTGAACTCTCCTTTTAATCAAACTTACAACTTACTTCTGAGTTCTAAATTCCTTATTTACTCGGAGATAATGAAGAGGGTTTCAATAGAGTTTAGATATCTCTAAGATAAAATTTGATATGTCTTTTTTACAGGGGAGGAGCTGGTTGTATTCAGAGATGAGAAAGGAGAGGCCCACGTACTGGACGCTTACTGTCCGCATATGGGGGCAAATTTAGGCGTCGGGGGTCGTGTGGTCGGGGATTGTATTGAATGCCCTTTCCATGGATGGAAGTTCAGAGGTCATGATGGAAAATGCACTCAGATACCATACACCGAAAAGGGTAAGTTCAGTATTCATAAACCGGGGTCGCGAGTTTTTGAATTTTGCATCTTTTCTTCAATAATATCTCTTTAACCGAATCTGGATCCGCATTATGTGCTTTAGTTCATTAGATTACATCTGGATCTATATACAATTGTAACTTGCTGGTACCATAACATGTGAGTACAGTAGGCACTTACAAGTACATTTAAATCCGAGGTACAGTCAGTCATTAAGAAATAATAAATGCCTCCCTGTATTTTATCGTTGAATAAAATATAGTCAGGAATTTGGATGCGTAGTAATTAAATCACGAGTGCGTAGCACGAGTGATTTAATTATTCGCATGCAAATGACTGACTGTATTTTATTCAACGATAAAATATAGGGAACAATTTATTATTTCGATTCTAACACGTTATTTTCTTTGAAAACAATCCCGAACTTTATTTAACGCGTAGTAGTACATCATTGTAACCTTAAAACGCGAGATACGATTGGACGCGCTTGTTTACATACGTCACGTCGTTACGTCATTTACCGCACGTCGTCCTTGGAAAAACGTGCTGTATTTTATCGTAAAATAAAATACAGGCTTTTCCCTATATGTTTATATAGGAAAAGCAGCCGCTTGTGTTAGAATAACAATTAAACATAGATCCACGAGGACAGTATAAGCATTACTATTACTGTTAGATCTACTTGTAATTATGCTATTAAATAACATCTCGATCAATAGGTGTTACAAAAAACTTAAACAATTACATGTGGATCCGCAGATGTAAATACACCACTGGATCCACAGATGTAATTACATTAATACAAATACACCTAGATCCACCAATACATTCTGGATTACAGTAATGCAATAACATCTTAATCCACATGTACTATATGTGACATTACAATTACAATGTACATTTAAATCATCTAGCGTTATGATCGATTCTGAGTCTCGAATTTACAAAACCTAGATACATTTTCAGTGCCGGATTTTGCTAAGGTGAGAGCATGGACCAGCGAGGAGATAAATGGATGGGTTAACATTTGGTATCATGCGGAGGGTATGGAACCTAAATGGAGATTACCGGAAATACAAGAGATTTCTGACGGGAAATGGCAGTATAAAGGGAGAACAGAGCATTACATTAACGCACACATTGAGGTAAATAACATTTTTGTTTTCGACCTCGCGTAATAAATCTTCTTCTTCTTTTTGTAAATGCAGTTTTGAACATGAAACTTGAGTTTTTCTGTCTTAATTCAGTGTAAATATTCATATTCCGGGTGTACAATTGATTACATATTATAGTTTTACACTGTTTATACAATAGTGTGTCAATAACATGAGTAGATACAACGAAACGTTTATATGTGTGTTTAGACCTGAATAAACAAACATCAATAAAAAAAATAATGTAAAGTACACGAACGTCGAATAATGCAGGGAAATGATATTTGCCTTTAAGTTATTGGTCTATGTATCCTTATGCTCATACATCGAACTTCAGCTTTGACGTTCATACTGTCTTTGCGCTCATGTTGTGCTTTCCGACTTCGTGTTCGAGACCTGTGCCTTCAGATACTACATGTATATTAATATTTTCAGACTATGCGTTCGCATGTTCCTATTGGCTTTGTGTTCAGACGTTGCGTTCAGACGATAGGTTCAGACTGTGTTAAGATTGTGTGTTCAGATTTTACTTTCATTTTAAGTGGACACATAGGCTTATGTTCATGCATGTTGGTCAAAAATAAGCATTTGTTAGACTTTTGTGGCGGTTCTTTTTTTTTAGACAGGGCCCCTATAGGGTAATCTTATTTATTTTACCCGGCGTAGGCGTGGTAAGGGTCGGGGCTATTTGCGACGATTATAACTCATATCGATAACATAACTGACCAAAATATTAACACTTTCTGAATTTCAGGAAATTCCGGAAAATGGGGCCGACGTCGCTCACCTAAAACAAGTACATGAGCCATTCATTGCCGCGGGATCTGATCTGACCACAATGTGGACCAAGTGCTTCAGCTGGAGCCAACATTCATGGTCAGCCAGCTGGCATTCTAAGCCGAGTCCTGAAGAACACATAGGATGTATGACGGTTTCTCACGATTTGAAGTTTTTTGGCATCAGTCTGCCTTTTGTAAGAATAGATGTTAAAGCAATGCAGGTGAGATTGTCTATTTAAACAGGTTCAGAAATTATTTTTAATGAAAATAGAAGTAGTTGGTCTTTTTATACATGTATATATTAATCTATTTATTCTCGATTGCGCACAAGTTCTTTCAACTTAGATTAATCGCTCTCAAGACTCATTCCAGATTAAATCAATCTTGAAAAGATAGTAACTGGAGCAATATGGAAATATCTGTGTCTTGATTCAGGACACAGCCGCTGTAGCACTGGTTGGGATCGAACCCGGAACCCTCTGATCCCAAGGCGAACGCGCTACAAAAGCTCCACAAAACAGAAGTTTTTCTAATATTAATTGAGTGAAAAAACCTGTTCAGTGTGTATACTGGGTTCTCAATGTATTTGAATATGAATGAAAACTATTACAAGATACACTTTGGGTCCAGAATCCCCTTTTCTGAATCCAAATGTCTGTGGGTACTTTGTGAAGTCGTGGGAACCATTTTGTTTTAAATTTAGTCTGTTTGTAACAAACGTATCATTTCAGATTGGACCTGGCATAGTTTACCTCATGATTGACGGTTCGATTGTAAAAGGGGCGTATCTACATATCCTGACGCCCGTTGAACCGATGGTCCAAAAGCTAGTCCACAACATTTACCTGCATTGGGCGCTACCAAATATTGTCGCAAAATTCTTTATGATTGGTGAAGCGATACATGTACGTAAATCTCACGATATTTGACGATACTTTTCTCAGTCTCAAATTTGTGAAAATAAGTTCTTGACCTCAAATATTATTTCTTGATATCACTCAATGCATGATCTGATATCACGGTTATTCCATCTTTGTATCTCAAGAAATGTATTTGTTATCAAAAATCGAATTATTTATTTTATTATACAAATGTATATCGAAATCTTAGTTTAGAAATTAAACTTTAATAAGATTAATTTCTGAGTATAAAGAAATCATTTTCTGTTATCATATTTCGAACATTGAAAATCAGTAAATGGAATTTTTGAAAATCAACAAATGTGTTTTTGACTGCTGAAAACTTGGTAGCAAATGACATCTCATAAGAAAAAGATAGAACTAAACTAACTACATGTATGTTATAAATTTAGAATATGCATATAGTTTTCTAGTTCTGGCTTCCACAATTTAAATTGGTCTTGTTACTGTGTAAGTTGACCATACTGGAATGAGAAATAGGAATACTAGCGTCACAGACTTTCAAATTGTTCTATTTTTAGATTGAACGAGATGTTATGATTTGGAACAACAAAAAATTCCAGGCAAAACCTGTTTATACAAGGACAGCAGAAGACAGTTTGATTTCACGCCACAGACGCTGGTACTCGCAGTTCTACTCGGAAAACAGCCCAAGACTCAAGTTCCAGAAGGAGACGCTCCAATGGTGAACGGTGCTATAGTAAAATCAGCAAATACGTGATAATTAAATTCAGTTTGTGTTACAAAATATACAGTTTATAAAACAACTAAATGTATACACTTCTACCACATAAATGAAAAACATAATAATAAGGGTCAATTTAATACATTTTTGTACTATAAATAGATTAATGTATATAGAGCAGCCAGTTATTAGCTTATTTGTAATAAGACAGATGTCATGAAAAATAGTCCCTGTTATAGTCTAATTTAGAAACAGAGCCACAAATGTAGTTTTAGCTTATTGTAAATCAACGCTAAAAACTGAGGAAAACATTAACGTTGTAGTCAGACTGTACTTGTCTATCCTCTTTTCAATCAGTTCGGATTTTTAGAACATCATCGATAAAGCCGAGCAGAAACCCGGCTCACTGCTAAACATATGTCTATAATATACATGTAATATACTTGTAGATGGAAAATGCTTGTCACAGACAACAGAACTGTGGTGTTGATCAGTCCCAGAGCGGTAGGCTGTACTGTTTTGTAAATGACTGGCCTTTGTATACTGTAAATGCTCATCTTGAATCAAAGTTCTACAAATTTTACTGGCGTTGTATCATTACATTTAATCAGATTATTTCCCTTCCCTTATGAACGATTAATTTATGTCTGCGCATGCGCGCGTGTGATTTATTTTTCTTAAACTTTCATAGATACAGTGGGAAAAGGTGAATGTTGACGAAGAAATTTTTTAAAAATTTGTCATATTGTTGATATTTGAAATAACAGAATATGTTTTTAAGTTAAGCCATTGTACTTAGTTTCGTAAAATATCAAAAGTAGTCCTGAGATGATAAGACATCTTTTATTTTTTCTGACGAGCAATTTTTATAACGTAGCTTATTGTTCAATTAGGTAATGATTCATTGACCTTACAGTTTTTAGACAATCCCAGCCCAGGACTGTCTTACCACGTGTTAAAAGATTTGGTTCTCGGGGAGTAATTTCATAAAATGCGGCAAACATGCAGCGACAGTTTTGCCGTTTGCAGCTGGGTATTCGTTTGACTACCCAACTTAAACTAGATATTAACCAACTGTTGCTAAGCGGCAAACCAGGTGAGGGGTGAGGGTGGGCCGGTGGGGTGTATTGAACTGGTCCATTTGCTAATGGGGTGTGTGTTTGTTTGCTTTATGTTATGACCAAATGCTTTGTTGTTTTAATGCAAACAGATACTCGGTATACACGGTATTTTGAAAGTGCTTACAACATGTTCGTTTGTTTCTTTACCGTCGGTAACATTAAATTCATAGGTTGTTGGTAAAGATTTTCTAAAAGCCAACTGGCATTGTATTTGCATAAATGTAGGAGCTGTATTCATATAAGCCTTTAAAGGATTTGTTTACAAATCCTAATAAAACTGATAACTTATGTGTATATAATTGTTAAAATGTTTGTTTACAAATTGGCATACATGATGTATTATCTATCTAGAAATAAATACTGTTTAAACTTAATGCAAACCAAGCAATGAATCGTGAATTATTAGAAAAGGGTAAAAATGATTAAATGGGGAGTGGGAGAGTAGAGACAGAAAGATAGAGGATTATTCGTTATGATTTTAATTCGGTACACCAAACTATGCCTGATACTCGTAATGATTTGTAAAAGTATTACAAAAACACTCAATTTGGCAGACAACCAGTCAAATGCAATTGTAAACCATAACAATGCTGCGATACATACTGTACATTGTACTAAATATAATGTTGTTATATTGTTTGATGAAAATGTTATTTCAAATAAATATTCATTAAGATACTAGTTTCGTTTCATGTTGGCCATTTTATAAATCTTGCCCTTTTTATTTCATAACAAGAAAGTTACTCAAAATCAGTAACATTTTCTGAATATACTTGGTTTAATGTTTCATTACTGGGGTTGTTTTCATTATTGCAAAACACTTCGGACAATTCGAAAGTAAATTCCACTGAACAACGTGGCCGACAGAGCTAATGCCTTCAAACCGTTCTCGTCCTAAACCGTGAAATAAAAGCTTCATTTTCGAAACATCATATAGGCTTAAGACCCATAGCTTAGATAGTTGGTGTGCCAATTGATTCTCTACCTATTTGGTTCAAATATTTTTATTTTTTCTTTGGTTATATAATGGCTACTGCATGTATCTATAGAAGAACAATGTACTGTATTTTTATACATGTATATGCACTGTGTATGGAGGAGAAACTTAAAACTGTGATCTATCTACAATAGAGAACAGTTACAATAGCGCAAAAGAGTACATGTGTCATGATACAAAACAGAGTACTGTTGACTCGAAAAATTACGTCATTTCTCGGAGGCTACGTAATTATTCTCGCAAACTACTCTATCTAGTACTCAAATTATCGGGATCAGTTGTTATACCTAGACTTATGACAGGAATAAAACTGTGTAAGTCTTCACGTCTGTTAAAGCTAAAATGATATCAAAATAATTTCAAAGGTAATGCTCTTCTTACAGATTCAGGGTTCATCAGGTTTTGATTACGCAATACGCCTACTGTTCGGTATACTAGTACGCAGTAAGTAAATTTTTAGTAAGCTCCCAAATGATTAAATAACAGATAGAGTACTGACTGTTTGCGAGAATGATTATGTTATGCAGGGGAGGCGTAATTACATCAGGAATTACAGCTGCGCTGTCCACAGTGACCGAAAACCTTGATATTAAATAGTACAAGTATCTCTGACCTCATTATTTACAAAATACATAGTTTTAGTTTGTTTGGTGTTTTTTTGTTTCATTGCCGATTATTTAAGCAAGTTTATCGACTACGTTTAATAACAGGATCATGAACTAACATAAAGTATTTTGCGTGTTAAAGCATGTGTTTTTCAGTTACCAATCAACAAATACTTGAACAAGCTTTACATGATTTAGTAGAATTGGAAACAGTATCACTTTATTATATTATATATAAGTAATGACCATTTCTCATTTCATCACATACATATAACTGTGCTAAATTAGGTAAATGTCTAGTAAAACTGTGCACACATCTGTTGTGCATTGTCTTATAGCGTTATCTCCCTTTGTAACGTTCTCGCTTAAAAGTACACTAGCAGATACTAACTTTTTGATTGTATACATTGGCAGGAGCTAAATATTCTAGGGTCATTACTACATGTATCCTAATTAGGTGAACTTAATGTACTCACATTTGGGCCTCATAATGAAATCTTTGAATTTGCATATAGCGATTGATTTACAAACCGAACTATGTCTTGCTTCATCTATGTGACAGTATACATTGTTTCATTTTCTTACAAAACTTTCTAGCTTTTTTAAAAGCTAACCTTGTCGGAAATACGCTACTGTTTTCTGATAGATATATGCAGTAGCCATAATACAATAGAATTAATGGTAGTCGATATTAACAATTCAAAGGCTTCAGTCGTTGAAACTCTGGCTGATGCGTTCAATAGATTCTCTCTAACCATTGTCCGGTTATTGCACTGGAAGATTGCTGTAACTGAAAGGGAAGTAACTCCGGATTTGTGGCGAATAAATGGAGATCAATCTCGATTAAAGGGCAAGAACCGGTCCATAGTGGGCTCGATATGCTGATATATTCATCATTCTGATCCAAGAAGGTATTTTAGCAAGGTGTAACGAAGTTCACTATGTTTGCAATAACTGAAACGTTTTGTACAAAATTTAGTAGCCTGCAACCCAGTGCAAAGGCAAATATATGTACTAAATTTGATCATTTCCATTAAAAAGTTCATTGGAAGTTAGACTGGGTTGAACATTATCAACAAAGGATTAATAACAACCAAAAGAGTACTCGGTTTAAAACAACGTTTCAGAACATCCCCATGCTATTGAAATGGACTCCTTTTTTCTAAATGAACGCACAGGTATTGTAAAGCCTGCATGCCAAGAGCTAAATCTGTTTAGACATCACATTCTGGTCATCGTGAGCTTTCATTATGTAATTTTATGTTTGTCTGAAAGCTTGGCAAACCACTGATGTATGAGGATGAGAAATCACGGTTGTCTACAATTTATTTGTCTGTGAAGTCCCTCTGTAAACTTTTGGTATCATGCATGTTACAAAATGATCACTTTCTGTCCAATAGATGTATGTGTAAAATACGGAGTAAATGATCAAATACACTGATTTCAGGACTTTCTCGGTTTATTTAATATCAAAAAACAACAATATTGAAATTATTTATACATTTTCATCTTTAATGAACACAATCATTTGGAAGACAATGATTTTGTTGTTTTAGGAAACTGTAACTATAGTTACCAAGTATTCCAAATTTTAATGAGGTTCTCTCCCTTTACTTTTGCCAGAGCCGCATCAGTATTACCATAGCATCACGACTCTACTCTCATTTTATTTAAAAAATATATTTCATTTTTTTTCATTATCAATGCGTAATATCATTGATTTTTTTTTCAATTACCTTTGGCAAGTAAATGCATTATCTAAACTTCGTTTCCATTTTACAGTGATATACAAAAGTAACATATCTTTTGCTAAAGTCTCGATGAATTGAAACAGGAATTATTTTCAATTTTGAACAGGATTTTCCCATTCTCGAAACATGATCCCTTTAAGAAAAACTATTTTTTTGAAATTTAGTTTAACAACCATATTTAGGTGAACGAACCTATTACGGTTTTTAATAAGTATTGTCAGTGTTTCACGGATGAACTTTTTCACACAGTTCCAAGGAACACTAACTAATTCTTCTAGAATTGTTTTAGTCCAAAATGAATGGATTTGATTCAGGAGATACTATGTAAAAACTATTCTCGGTTCAACCAAAGTTAATGGACAACTAGGTACAAATGTTAAAAATTTACATTAAATCCCATCCCCGGCAATAAAGCAATAAAACATTAATATTACTATTAACAGCGTGCATAAAAAAGTTAATTAACAACTAGGTATGTTAAATATTGAGCTACACTTGCATGACTAGATGTTATTTCAGTTTAATTAATGCAGTATTACTGAATAATTACATGTGAACGAGCCAGTGTATACTTATTGTCTATGAACGTTAACTGAAGACCTGCCTCGAAACGAAAACAAAATGTTGAATCTTGCACCAAAATACAATGGTTACTGCACATGTACATTACCAATTGTCTCCAAAAACGATCTGTACACAAGGTTCTACACTACTTTCAAATGCCGATTTGATACGAAAAGCTCGTATTGTATTGCACTTTATCCCATAAAAATACACGTTTTGTTCCTGCCTTCAGGGCGCTAGCCTCCTAATTGTGTTGTCAGGCATGTCTATATTTAGATAATTGATGTTCCGGAAATGGCGACATATTGTTGACCGTGTAAAACACAGCGGAAGGCAATGCATAACGTAAAAACTGTCACGGCGAATGTTCCACCTTGTCGAAGGCCGAAGAAGAGCCACCTATGCTTATTGACGAGGTTACAGAGGACGAAACAGGTGAAAGTTCTCGTGATGTCATGCAAGGTGATAATCTCCCAGCATTCCCTCGGATTTCACCGACTTCATGTGGAACCGGAAGTACTGGAAAACGTAACAACATTTGCCTTGAAGTTTGCAGAAAGCTCATTCTTTGCTGGCGGCGCCATTTTGCTCGTCTGTTTGAAAACCACACCTAAAAGAAAAGTAATGGGTGTCTTATACAATCTCAAAACTGAAAAAAAAATCTTAAATCCGGCATTCAGCACGGTCTTCTACCAATGATGCCAAACAAAGATAAAAACTATTGATGGTACAATTTTTGACAAATTCCTTTCCAAGTTTCATCAAAGTCTTACTTAATCAAATAATTTTTCATGATCGCTTGCTCGATCCCCAGTGGCACAAATGCCAACTCGCTTGTTCTGATTTGACCAAAACATATCCCTTACCATCCAGTCTTTTGTTTTTATGATACACATTAGGGAGTGATTTTTTTTTTTTGGATTTTACGCTCATTTCAACTGTACCTTAGAGTACAGACGTGTTCAGGCGGACAGTTCACAAAATCATCGTAGTACTAGACGCCAACTGTAAACGTTTACACCAAGAGTAAAGTCGGACCCATGACCCTCAACCTGTCAGAGATTAAGTGATGATACGTCAGGGTTTGAACCACTCGATCACGGAGACGGGTCACTGAAGGAATATACTTTCTGAATAGTAATAATATAAACCGTCACCAAAATGTATTGGCTAATCATAGTCTGCATGACCAAAACGAGTCTCTGGTTGGATAAGGTTCAACTAACCACCGTCATCCATCTTGATGCTTCCGAGATAATAATTACACAGGATCTTAAAACTGTGACTTCTTTTTGGAAATAAAACGTTACATTTTTCTGTTCTTCAAATGACTTTACGCGTAATTACCTGAACTCTTGCCTCGGACAGGTTGGTCTTGGTTGCAAGGTCTTCTCTTGTGTTTACTCCAGGGTAGTGGCTCCTCTCGAACTCTTGCTCGAGGACGTCTAACTGGTCCTGTGTGAAGGTTGTGCGGTTTCTACGGAGTTTGGGAAGGGACATATCATCGGTTTTGGACGAATCGTACAGTTCTTCATCAACTAGGTTTAAAAATAGATTTTCAAATAATTACTCTTTGTTATTTTTACAGAACAAAGATAGACAGACTGTCAGAAGATGGACAGACGGTAAAAATGCCGGACGAACAAATACATGTATACCAGACTGACAGAATGAAGAACAAAACACACGGACGGACATAATCAAAACACATGCCGGAGAAAAACGAACGGACGAGGTCACATGAATGTACTTTGGTGTAAATCCACGCCCTACGCAAAGCAATGATCAGAGGAAGGTACACACGGAGCAAACGAGTCAAAGTAGACGGTATATGATGTAGACAGATAAACATACATCAGTGTGCTAAACAGGCACATATCTTTAAATCTGGGTTTTTATCATGTCAATGTAATTCATTACAAATCTGTTACATTGTGTCAAGGTCTTTCAAATAGTATGGTCCGGAAACGAGCGTAATACGATAAATAACCTGCCTCGGATCACGTGACAAACATCCGGGTACCCGCGATTTTGGAAAAAGAAAGAAATTATGATCTTTTATATCTACGTATATCTCGATATTTTACCAATCATTTGACCAACAAGTGATCCTTAATACAATATATGCTTCCCTTATCATTACATAATATTATATTTTACCGATGTTTCGTTTTAGGTGGTTTCGCATTGGAAAGTTGACCTCATACGAACGGGTTTTTTACAAATGATCAAAAGCCGAAAACCGACCTAATTTTAGCGCTTCTTTCCTACTTGCATGGTGTTCATGGGTTGATGTAACATCTTTTTCTCATGATTTAAGTCTATGTACGTCTGTTTGTCTTAGATTTTCGTATTTCACCCGTATTTCAATTTTCTGGGACGGTTGATCCGTTCAAAATCTAAAAATGGCGTCAATGGTGATTTTTTTTCGCGATACGGTGATTTTTGTGCACAGGTTTTCATTATTTTTAGGGTCAATGATGGAAAATTGCTAATTAAAATGTAAATTAAGAGTTTTTTTGATCGGATATGAATTGATTTTCGTTTTTTTATTTTATAGCTAATAACGTACAGTTTTGTAGACCGTATCGTGGTCAAATTACCATCCATCGCTAAAACGCGCAAGACGGAATAGCATGGACCGTGTTTAACTCGCTTTTAAAGATAATAGTTATTTATATGAGGTTTTAATTTCCAGTTTACAGAAAATTTCATCAGCTTTCCAATTATCCATGTTTTTTATTAAATGTGGTATTTAATGACACATGACGGGCAGTTTTGCATACAACTATGGACAAATCCAGTTTACTCGCTCGGCGTGTAATGCACGGCGTGATAAACGCTTCCAGGTAAAAATCGATAACCGAGCAGTTATAGTACGTGCTTTATGAGGGCGTTTCGACCCTTTTGCTTATTGTGTTAAAGGCTAAAAGACATTTTTCTTGACAAAGCGAACCTCGTTAACGAAAATCTTTAGTACTTGGATTACAACTAAGTTGCATATAAAGGAAAAGATGTGATACTTTATACGATACTTTTTATTGTAGCCATTATGAACGCTATCTAGGGTATATCGGCATAAAACTGTCATCTCATTAGTCTGAGCTTGATTAATTAAAAATGAAAACGGATTCACCATTTTGTTCAAGTTGTCAACAAAATGAAAAGCGATTGGGTTAACTTCCGCCCTTTCAATGACAATAAATGATCATTTGTGTGATACCATGAAATGATAGATGGCACTACTTTTTCGTAACAAACTAATATTAGGAACTATTTTTTTGCGTATGACATTTAATGATTTTTTTTATAAAAAGGTATATTTATAATGGAAAATAACTTTACATGCGGTGTTAGCTCGGGTAATGACATAATTACAAGACGAGGTAATGTACCTGAAACATTCATTTCGTCATCTGATTTTGAAAGGTGTTCGTCACTGCTTGCGGAAGAATCTGGAACTCTTACTGCGCATGTGTAGTCACGCGCTGATGGCATAGACCATAACTGAGGGTAGAGGTGCATAAACGACCTTGATGCAATTTTTGTGTACTCTACTGCTGCGCGTTCTGCAGCTCTGTTACGTAATATCCTGTTTATGGAACTCACACTCGGGACGTTGCTCGATGAACAAACACCTGCAAGGTAAAATGCCATTGTATCTATAGGGAAGCGCAACTCAAAATCTATTTTTGTCGTCAGGTAGTATTCTTGTTGAAAAAATGATTAAAGTGGGGCATTTTTTCAAAATCGGGTGAAAATATATTACATGTAGTAATGGCAAAATTTCATTTAATGAAATATGCAAATTAGATGCACAATTGGACACGCCCCTTTTTAAAGTTTGATCCCCAATTGCTATTTTGTTTATGACTTTTTATCATCAGAAACTTGATAACATTGATAAGGCGTCATGTAGATGATCATATTTTAAAAATGTTGAAGGTGTTTTATTTATCTTGGAAGTAAATTCCTCAATGAATATCTAATTAGGAAATTATGACTTAGTTGTACCCAATAAGGCAGCACTCGTTATTTTCCGTTTTTGAATTTAACATATTCCACTATTTTGAATAGGTGTACCCCGTTTTAATAATTCGTTTAACAAAATCCTTAATTTAGAGTCAGGAATTATTTCGACTTGCAATCAGCATGCCCTTAGATGACGGCAATTTCCAGTGCGTGGCAAATCAAAAATGTTTTATTAAGATTTAGTTTGTATACTGTAGTGAGAAAGAATCAATTTATGTAGTTCTAAGCGACAAATTGGAACATTTTCAAATGATACGCGTATGGAGACATTATATACTGTATTATAAACAAGTACATGCCAATACTATTCTAATCAAATGCGTTATAAAATTATAATGTTTTATGAATATGCAAATTCAATGACATACATGCAGATACAGTACATATATTAAGTTTATCATTGCCAAGTTTTTTAGGATTGTCATTTTTGGAAATTGGGCAGAGAGCATGTGTCCATTTCTTCATTTACCGTTAAGAAATTTCTCATTTAATCATTACAAGCAGTATCGTGTTGCTTTATATACATTATAGAATTAGGAATTACCATCTGTTAAAAGTTTGTCTCTGATTTCCCAAGCGAATATTGTTGGGTTTTCTCGCTTATACGATTCAATCTTCTCAACAACACCAGGTGTCGCCACCTTAGGTTTACTTCCGCCAATCGCACTTCTGCGAAGTTGCATGACAGGATCGTAGTATCGGCCTGTAAAAAAGAAAATAAACAAATGTAGACGCTAATGGAACAGTCCGATGGTACTGGTAATGGTAACGCACTTGACTGGTTATCTTGGAGTAGCCGGTTCCGTCTTTCGCGAAAACAGCGTACGCCGAAAATGCTGATTAAAGTATGACCATTCAGCATCATTTTCAGTAAGAATAAGTTATTTTTAGCAACAAATTCATGATCTTACCCATAAGTCTGTCTACAAAATTTCCGGATCCGTTACTCAAAGTTGCATATGGATTGGCTAAATATGGGTTATGAACGAATGACGTCATCTGCGGTGTAGACAGCGGTAGAGGAGGCATATCGCAACACAGCCCAGGCATCTGTCCTAATTCTGGAAATCTATTCATACTGGCCTGTTTCAACCCTGTAAATAGATTTTTGAAATATTTTTACGTAATGTGGATAAATGCCAATGCTGTGTTCCTCATTGGGAATAAAAAAAACTTGTTTTTTTTATTCTACAACCCTCAACATACTAATTCTGTGACCCGTATGCACACACAACTGAAAAAAAATATAGGTCATCGGCATTGATTCCTTGAGCACAGCATTTTGTTATATTTTTCGATTTTCAAGAGCAGATAATTCAAATTCAAGTTCGGTGACCTATGATTTTTATTTCAGATTTCTGTTTCAAACTTGATTCTCAGTCAAAATGCCAAGTTTGAAAACATTCTATACGAAAAAGGGAAAATGTGGGCCCTTTGTACATAATAGGAAACGGTCGGAAACGTTCTTGAGCGAAATACATTTAAAGTATTAAACATAAGACTTCTCCTTTTGTCTCTCATTTATTGTTTCCATTTCATTTTGATGTTTTTGTTTTTAATCTGTCATTGTTAAAGTCCCATTAGCACTTTAATTAAACACACACAAATAGAGTAATTAGTTTACAGAAACTGGGTTCTATTTATAGTCTAAAATAATAAGGTCGTATACATTTGTTTCATGTTGCCGCTTCGTCATGAAAAAGCGTTGTCAGACAGGATTTCTTGTTTTTTTAAACATCATTGAAAAAATACTGACCAAACTGTATTTATAATTTTATAGCGTGTACAGAAGATGTACACTTGATTTACAAAGCAATGTTTGGATTGTTTTTTTAGAACAAACAACGGTCAATTTTTCTGGTAAGATATATGTCTTTGTAATGTAAGAGCTATAAGTAATTATACATCCGAAGTTGTAGTGGGACTTCAATTCTGCGAATAAAATCTAGGTGAATAACTGCTAGCTTTACATCTAGATGCGATACTGTGTTGTTGTTGTTGTTGTTGTTACATCTTTCCTACAGTATTCCGTTAGACACACCGTTTCATTTCTTATGGTTTATAGCCGATATATTCCCACCATTTCTCACAAATACCAGTACAACATGCACATAATTATGATATAGCATTGTGCGTTATCTTGCTCATTTTATACGCTGATTTATTTATTTATTTATTCATTCATTCATCCTGTTATTTTTTTGTTGGTTAAACAGTAGTTTATTGAATGCAAAACTGTATTTTTAATACTGTCGTATTGGCGTAACAAATACGTTTTTCTCTATTAATTTTGACATAATGTCAAAGGGGCATTCCCTACAACGAGCAGATTATTTTCTCAAAATGTTAACAATGAGCTAAATGTTTGTAAAGTGATAAATAAATACGTTTTTCAAGAAGATCATATATCGGGAAGTGTCTCGTTAACGCACTGTGAGCCAATATAGCCACGTTTTATCATAAATCGTAATCCATCCAAAAAATACGATAGAGAGATTCTTTATTTACCTCCATTTAGGAGAGCTAAGTACGTGTTTATAAAGGTTTTAAGGAACTACACGACACTTATGGTAATTATAATTTTAGCGATGTTTGCTGGAAATGTTTAGCTTAAACTTTCAGGAACAGAACAGAACAGAACAGAAATAGGGTTTTGGGGCGATCCTTTCAATTATTTGAATAGAAATTGTTAACTGATCCCAGATTTAGGGTAATGCCTCTTCGTATATTTAACAAAATATTCTAACTCACAATGACCGCATTTTATATTCTATTATGGTCGTTTGAAAAATACCAGAACGTGCACAAGTTGGGATAAAGCATGTCCTAATTCCTTGCCAAATGACCATACCAGCATTAAAATATTAAAACAAATCCATCTTTTATTATTTGTTGAGTTTTTTTTTTCAAAGATATTTAACCCCTCAAAAATGGACGAATAAACTTTCCTATCCATCGCAGCTGAATTGCGCAATTTCAAATGGGACGGACAGACGTACAGCTCCGATGATAGGCGCCAAATCCTGCAAGAAAAGGGAACCGAGATTGTTTCCCAATTTTTTTCACCCTCGGCGATGAATCTAATCGTTGCAGCAGACACCACCTAATCGCAGCTATCCTTCTTACAAAAGCGACTGAAACGTTTTTTGTAAGAATTTCGCAAAGGTAGACGCCTTATAGCGTATTCATCACATGTATTGCCATCAGATAGCGGCTGAGACTGACAAATGCATCTTTCAATGATCAGATATATCTTTAAGATTATATTATTATGAATTAAAATGAACATGATAGGGTGACACGATGTTCATTTAATAAACATTTTGTAGAGATAACAGTATCCGCATAGGCCGTGTGAAACTTGTCGCAACTTTTAAACGGGAAAAAATCTTATTAAACATTATTTTAATTAACTCTGATTTTCCCCACATCCGATTTGACCCGATGGTCTAGTTAATACTATGTTACTGTAATCGCACATCAGAAAATAATTAGATTGAAAATAAATTAAATTAAATTAAATTCATCGCTAAACTTTGTAGAGATATGCGCAGTTGTCACTTAGCTGCATGCGCAGCGTTGAGCAAAAAAAAAAAAACCCTAGTTTTATGTAACAAAATATTAAAAGTAGGGTGGGGAAGTTGGTCTGGTTTTTTTTCGAATATTATGCTAAAATCCGGTAATAAATTAGAAAATCCAAAAGTTTGACCGTTCCATTTAGTTTTGTTCGTTTACACACTGAAAGCAAATTTTATGACACTTAATGATTACACAGTTAGAATCAATAATATAACACATGCAGAAATCATTATATATACTTAATTTAGTTTTATTCGGTAAATCTCGTTCATTTACGATTACTTTGCCTTTGTCCTTGTATTTCGCTATATAAAGAAAATAATCAACAAGCCCATTATTCTAAAATTGGTATACTTCGGATCGGTTCGGTTCTATGCTGGTTGTACATACACACGGTTTGGGTTTGGTCACCCTTTCAGCCCCTATTATAAAAAAAGGTTTACCTGTATAGCGAACTTTTATAACTGCAAAATTATTTATATTCTAATTTATATATGATTAATTTCGCAATTTCATTTTAAACAATCTAGATTTGCAAACAATTATTAATGGCACGAATGTTAATCTTTTTACGTGTATTTCATTTCTATACTCAGATTTTAATTAAGCTATCTCATACTACCATGTCATTCTATCAGGTTGTAATTTATACCTATTTTCTTTCTTTTACACGGAAAATGTTTCAAATTTGTACATGTAAATTTTTCACAAGTGCATTCTAGAATTTTAGTGTAGAAATCAGCCTTAATGATGTCCACTCTGACGTCATCAGCAATTCTGTTTTATTTACGATGACTGGGTGACCACGACGAAAACGAGGCTTTGGCCAATGACGTCACATGATCCGGTGCTATGATCTCGCCGCTAATTGTATGAATTCGTCGCTAATTGTATGATTTCGTCGCTAATTGTATGTAAAATTTCATCTATAGAATCGTAGTAATGTAAGATATCAGTGTGTTATAATAGAGTTATACCCAAATAGAATTAGTTGGGTTAATAAACTATCTAAGTTGCAGTTTTGTTAGTAACTGAATTAGCGACTGTTAAATAAGTTTGTAAAAAACTAGTTTTTTCAAGTCAGCTTTACACGCACAAACCACAATGGCATGAATCTCTATATGAGGATATACAATTTTGTTTAACAGCCCTACTGTGGACCTTTATTGGACATTTTATTATAAATAAATACAAATTAGTGAAAATCTAAAAATCTGAAAATCCTTATAGCATATGGTGTTAAATAGAAGTGTCTTTATAACATTCAATAGGAGGCTAAATCAGAAAACCGTTTCAAAATAGATTTTGAGAAGTCACGGTTTTATTACATCAAAACATTAAATACTAAGAATATAAAATGACAGAAAGATAATATATTTAACCAGGAGAGACTGAAACTGTTACATCATCACTAGAAACCGTTTATATCGGACAATGGTCCATATATTACATAACAGAAAAGAACTGAAACCCCTGTGACCCCTGGTAAGGAAACCAAAAACTAAACAGCAGTTAAGTCGTAAACTTCGACATATTTCAATGCTTCAAATCAGTTTTCCAATTTACGACTTTATCGTAAACTGAATATATCGTAAACTACGATTGTTTCGCATCAAGTAGGGAGACCTTTAATATTTAATACTTATAAAGTTTCGACGCAACGTCTAATGGTTGCATGTTTTAACCAAATTGATTTTGTTTCTCAACAGACTAATAATGTCGACCACTTTCAAATAAAAATATATCAAGTTAAAACAATATATGTAAAAAATAGGTGTAGAATTGAATAAAAAAACACAAAGAAATCAATTTCATATGAATCTTAATTCATCCCATGTCATTTTTATTTTATTTGTGACGTGTTTATCGGCTGAAGGCCGTTAAATCTGGAAATGAAGTGACGTTGCGTGTAGATTTGACGTTAACAAAATCCTATACAGAGTCAGCGTTAAATATTCATGGTATGACGTAAAACCGGTTGGTTTTTATTTTTTTGGTGGCGGGGAGGGGGGTCCCTATTTATCGTTGATAAACTCTAAACTATGTCGCGTATCAAATTTTGTTTCAATATAATTTGATTTTCTTTGATATGATTCAATTTAATTATTATTTAGTAAAACTTGTGATAAAAAAAATTAATTCAGTTTAATTTGATTCCACTACATTGTTATGCTTACTATCGGTTTATGGAAATACAGATATATATACAAATTTTTAACAGTTTAATTATGCATAAAGCGATAAGATATTATCTGACATTTGACTTTTTTCGAGACTGTGTCAAAATAGTGCGTCCGAATTTTTTGAAATGTGTTTTCATATTTAAATTACCAGTCCTCGTCAAATAATACGAATGTAAATAGATGATCTTATAATGCGATATTATGCAGAATAAACTTAAAATTATGAAGAAAAAAACTTATAGCATCCAAAAGTGTCAGTTTGAAATTAGCATGACCGTGAACACAATTTCGGATTTTCTGTCCGACTACGGAAGCTTTTAAGTGTCTATATCAAACGATAAACGTAAATTAAATTGCATTTTAACAAATACGGACTTTTTGCTTGGCTAATATCATCACAAATGTAGTTGCAAAACCTCTGAAATAGAGAAAAAGTGGCCTGCATTTAAATTTAAAAAGCAATAATCCTCGAAATGTCGAAAGAAATAACATTTTAATATAAAAAAAATTCAGATCCGAACTATATAAATTAAAAAATAATGCACGTCTCACGTTTATTTTTTTTTTTAAAGTTTAAAATTCATATCATTAAGAGAAAACTCAGCAACACCTTTCCGAGAACTATATGTTAAAGCCTAATTTTGCTGGCCCCTTTCTTCGGCCTTAACGCGGTCAACACTGATCCCATTATCATTTTGCACTCTGTTGAATATTCTTAGCTGCAACTTCCCTTGTTACTTTCGTTTACTTTTCCTTAATGAAACTTCAAATTAAGCGAGTTTTAGTCAAACAGTGTCGTTCTCTCCATCCTTTCTATGCCTCCCCATGCAGCCTTCCCCGCCCAACCCATAAACACACACGTACGAGTAGACAAACAGACAGACATCTCTGAACGATATATTTGCTTCCTGTCCAACTTTTAGCGTTTTAAGTCACAGATTCAGAAATAAATATTTGATCTTAGATTCAACTGAATATTTTTGAAGAAATATAGTTCTTACTTGCAAGCATGACAAGATTGTTCAATGTTACCAAGCGCCCAACTGCAAAATTTACAAAAGTTTAAAATTTGAACATGTTGGAAATATATAGCATTTTTTTTTCAATGAAATAGCAAAAAATAAGAAAGGCTTTCTGGCAACTCTTTTTCGTGAAGAAACGATTTGAACACAAAAGAAATAAGTCTGTCAACATTATTTTAGAGTGAAAAGAACATGAGTCGATATCATCCTATCAGTATATTTATTTTACAATATCATTCAGTTAATTCAAAGATATCCAGGTACTTTAAATATAATATGAAAATAGTGTAATATGACAATCACTGTTTTGCTTAACACGGAAATTATCTGTAATAAATTGGGTAAAAAGCTGATATAGTTTATGTTACAAAAGACAAGTACCGCGTAAGATTAATATTAATATCGCCTCCAAAGAATAATATATTAATACGACTCCCGTATTGGAGCAATTAACATAAAAATCTTCACGAGGAGTTAAAAAATTTAGAGACGTTTTCGATTTTATTTGTTACATTATTTGAAGAAGTAAAATAAAATCGACAGGTTACAGTTACATCACAGAGTTGAAAACTTATATTATAACACGGAATTGCTTGGGGTTTTTTTTCTTTATTTTTAAAAATAAATATTATATTGTTATTTTTTCCTCTGAATACATATTTTTCATTTAAAAATGGAGTTTTCTTCAATGCAGGAATAACAAAATAAATAAATTTTTATTTGACACTATAAAATAATGGTTGAAATAGGTAAATCTAAATTTCTACTTACAATTCAAAATTACAAATATTTATCCCAGCTTTGCAAAATTGTAACTTATTTTTACGTTGTAGTGAGTTGTGTGTAAACTGACCAGTGGTTGATAAATAATCCAATTAGTTCAATTTATATTACCTCTAAAATGAAACAGTTAATCATTATTCGATAATCTACTAAAAATAAAAGACGCCGCTTTCGGCGGTACCGCCTTTGATGTTGTCGGCCAGCATCCGATATTGTACCGTTAACCAATGGGAAGACAGTATCTTCTTTAACACCTGAGGTAGCAACCTATTATGTGTATTGATTTTAATTATGTACTATCAAAACAAATCACCGCTTCATACGGCGCCGCCCCCTTCTTTTATCGATGCGCATAAACGTTTTCACGTACAGGGAATCTGAACTTAATTAAAACGAAGTATACTTGATATTGAAATCGCACAAAACTCTGACCTACAGAAGCGTAATGTACTTTAAATTTCTCATATATGTTCCTGGTGATTCAGCCGAAAGAATGACACAACTGTTGTCTTTTTTCTAAAACAATGTTCATGTATGTCGTAGATTCTTATTTATTTTGTTTCTACACGAACAAGTGTTGTCACAAAGCTTTGCAAAAGCACTGAAAAATACCGAAATATTAAAAACATGTTCCATCTATTTTTAACGTTAGTATTCTCTTTGCTAAAAACAATCGACATCTTTGTAATATAAGAACTATGGGTAATTGTAACATCTAAAGTGGTCATGGGACTTTAATAGTTTTAAAACCGAAATGAGAATCCGCCTGTCAACCAGTTTCAACCACTACCCCCCCACCCGAGCGGGGTAAATATTTAAATAAATACGTATAGCTAGCAGACGGACGCTTTTGCGTCTGAAATGACAGTATCATAAAAAATTATATGGATGAAAAAATTAAAATGTTATCGGAAAAAAACAAGTCACATGGTGTAAATCATGCTGATCCCAAAATATGAAATTATAATCTCAAGGTTGCAATGAGCGTAATGGTTAATATTTCAAGGGTAGTTAATACTGGAAAATTTACTACGTGTATTCTTTCTTCGTTACAATTTCATTATACAGAAAATTAAATTATTATCACCATGGTCACCTTAAGCGATAATTAGTATGGTAATAGACAATAATAATAATAATAATACTGATAATAAGGAGTTTCTTTATCATCCATCCATCCATCTACGCAGCCACCCACTCATCCATCCTTTCTTTCTTGCTTTCATTCTAGCTGCTTTCCTTAATTATTCTTTCTTTCTCTTTTAAATTAGTTAAAATTTTGCAGATATATTACTTCTATATCATGTCCATGCTATCCCGTAAAATTTTCATGTCTTTCTTTGAATAATAATATTCTTGTATCTTCCTTTTTGACTTATGCATTCTGTTCGATTTACAAAGGTGTTGTATAAATTTAGTATAATTTTACAATATCACTGTCCGCTATTTTAACTAACTGCCAGATTTACATTTTCGGGATTTATAAATTTACTTATAATAGATCTAAGATCGTCAAAAGAAACCAAATGGATTAAATACGGTTTATGAATTATATTAGCAGGTAAATCTCTCTTTTGCATTCTGTGTTTCATTTTTTCCACTTTCACGCAGCCTAATTATACTAAAAAATCAGCATCTTCATATAGGAATGAAACAACACCATCGTTAAGTATGGTGTACCAGTTGGGTAAAAAATAAAAAGAAACAACAAGTAGCTACCGGTAAAAAATATGCGTCGACGTATAAATTAGACATATTAACGTGAAGGTATAAATGCATGCATCGGCCTTTAAATCAGAAATATACGTGAAAGCATTATCCGTTGTACCTTGACACGTGAAAAGCATCTGTACTGCGTTATGTTTATAATAATAATAATAATAATATCTTTATTTAAAGAAGGGTCACATTTAGACACACATAAACATACATATATCTAATATTTCAATGTGGCCTTCTTTTAGAAATTATATTAACAAGCATTAACAAAACACATATATACTACGACAAACCTCAAATTAAAGACATATCATATAAAGTAAATATTCATTCATCCGACTTAAGTTTGTATTGCTCCAGCAAGTATTGTTTGTATTTTTTTTTAAACGATAACAGTGATTTAGCTGTTCTTATATTTGTTGGTGTACTGTTCCATATGTGTACACTGGAGAATGTAAAACTAGCTTTTAGATAATTGGTACGAAATTTTGGTATTAATAGGTTTTGTTAGTTACAGAGCGAGCTATAATTATTGTTACTGAAAATGCCATTAAATTTATATATAGTTTGGAGCAGGAAATGTATGCCTTATAACTAAACAGCCGTATGATATACATACCTATCTGAAAAAGACAAGCATTTTAAATTGCAAAGGATTGCTGCATTAGTGGTGAAATTCTGCCTATTATAACAAGTTTTAAAGCCCTCAATTGAAGTTTATTCTTTTATTTGCACAACCATTTCCCTTCCCCAACTGTGACACAAAACAACTTTGGTAAATGTAGGCTGAACATCTTCTCAATCGCCTAGGGTGGCTTTGTTTATGATGTTTTAGTGTCCGTTTCAAAACGTATTTCCTTCATTTTACAGGCGGGCAGTTCAACTAACAATCGTTCCTGGGAAGAACCAGTACTAGATCCATATCCTCTGTAAGAAACTGCCAACTTTCTCATATTCTTTTGTTCTTCTTTCTTCCTCTTTTGCTGACCTTATTCTGCTTTTATCTTTCACATGCTGTTATGTAATGCTTGCTTGATTGATGCCCTCTCCATACAGGAAAGATGACTTTGCGATCGGTACATTCATTGTACTAGATGCAGGCGAGTAAAGTTTCATTTTAGTTTATAGTTGTTCAAAAATAAAGAAGAACATAACAAATGAAGTAACTGTCAAGCGTTGATTTATACTTTTACAATCTGCAATATTTAGTAATGGATTAAAAATCGTGGATCTCGTATGAGAACCAATTTACAAACAGCTCTATTACGTTACAAATGTATAATCACATACAAAGTAGTCTTACAAATGACGGAAATGAGTTATGAAGAGGTCGGCGACCTCCTAGTTTAGACGTTGTCTATTCTTGTTTTGCAGACGATACAACACTCGTGAAATTTGCTCTCGTATGTTCTTTTGTAACTGAATTTGCATTTATAAATGTTCAAAAGCTGATGTCTAAGATTGCAAGTAGAGAATATAATTATTTAAAAGTCAGGAAAATAACAAATAACCATGCAAGAAAACGTATGAAAGAAGTACATCTAAAATTGCTACAGGGAATGAGAAGTCGTTTGATCAAATGAACGGAACTACAAAAGAACAACGTCATATAGATCCAAATTGATGATGTCGTTGCTAATGATGGTGATGATGATGAAAACGATGATGATGGAGAAGCAGATAATGATGGTGATAGCGATGATAATGATGATTGCAACGATGATGATGATGATGATGATGAAGATCGAGAAGCAGGTAATGAGGATGAAAGTGATGTTAATGATTATGACAACGATGATGATGACAACGATGATGATAATGCCGACGACGATGCAGATGATGACTGTAAATGTTGTTATTGTTGTGATGATCATGCTGATCACTCGCGTCATTTCCTATAGCGTATGTAACATTTTGTCTTCATGTTCCACAGGAATCTCGTGAAGTCATTACTCTGCTAAAGTTTTAAAACGAACTTTGGCATCTTTCAATATTGACAATATTCACCATTCACTGATTTAAATTAAACTGAAATTCGCATGATTATGGCCTTTTGCGTAATAACGCCGTTATTTCGCTTATTAATAACATTCATGTTCGTGTTATTATGCCCTTTTTGCGCAATTACGCATTTATTTCCCATAGTACTGATTTCCATTGTTGTTGATTTTTTGTTGTTTTTTGGTTGTTGTGTATTTACGCGTTTATTTCCAATGAAAATCTCTTTTCGCGTTTTGATGTTTATTCGTTTAATTTTTTTCGCAATGGTTCGTCTGAGGATCACAGGATCCAGATTGTAAATAATTGTAGCATATACGTATACAATTGTATATCGCGTTATCATGCGTCTGTCTTACATGATTTCGGGTTCTTTTGCGTAATTAATCGCATTTGAAGCTATCGGATGATACGCTGAGTTGCGCATGCTCAAATACAGAAATCAGTGTCATTTTGGCCCGATTGTGGTTTAAACCAGCCTACGTAACAAAAAACATATAGTCTTATATTTCAAATATTGAATAACTTATTTACATATCTCCTGCATTAATCTGTCTTCTTGCATACTTTGTAGCGGCTCATTAAAAGTAATTTAATCAACAGATTTGCAAAACACTGTCTGTCAGAAAGTTCATCTGCAGGTTAAATATTATCAAATATTAACATTTCTAAAGCGTTTTGTACGATGGGGCCTATAAAATCGGATGAAGTTCATGCTAGTTAGACTTAAAAAAGTCTGTTGAGATTGAGAGGTCTTTCTCTTGAAGGAATTTGTCTGAATCAAAGCTCATCTCAACACGTTAGATTCGAGGGAAGGAGAAATTGTGGAGATGTTGTAAAATGTTCAGAAAAGAAATGCGTAATGACTCTAACGACTGATGCCAGTCTACATGCTAGTGTGAACCCCTGTAAAATACATATGGACCTCTCTTATTAAATTGTTATTCAAGTTCTATACCTGTTCAAAATTAGCATATCACATGTTCGTCAAAAAAGATGCTTAAACCCCATAGCTCGCTTTGGAAACACATAAGAAATGAGTTACACTGAGTGGCATCTCTCTCTGAGAAGTTGAAATGAAAATATGCCTAACACATTATGTATAGGTTAGTGTTCATTCTGATGCATTTACGAAAATAAATTGGTCAGGTCGGCGCAGGCGCAACCAATTTATTGTAGTAAATGAATCAAAATGAACATTAACCTACTTAGTGTTTGAAATTATTTTTTTGTAAATCAGCATTGTTCCCCTATATATATATTTACTGACTCAGATTATAATTAATTAATTTACCGAAGTTAATGTGCAACGAATACTATGCTGCGATTGGACAAAAAATAATTTCAAACACTAAGTGGATTTTTAATTTTTGACACATAAAAAGATCTATGTGGGTTCCAGTACGGTATATCCAACGGGAATAGAACTATTATACAGATTCCTACATTTGTACTGTAACTTTCATTTGGTAATATTCTTTTACTTCCATTTGACTATTTTTTTCTTAAAATTTGATGGTCGGTATCTCGTTTAAATAATGGACGGCATTGTTGGCCATGTCGCCTTATTTATTTCCTAAATTTTGAAATTTAACATTTCGTTTTTTGGTACGCTTTGAATATAATTATACACATCGAATAATTGCCGCAGTGTCTCATTGGTTTAGAGTTACTCTTCCCGGACATAAGTATGAATATATTGATGTTTGTCTTCATGAATCATTACCTCTTGAAGGCAAATTATATGTTGACTACTGTAGTGACGGGGTTTGCATTACATGTACAATCTAACATCCCCGAACGACACCTCCCTATAGCAACAACCTCCATAAAAAGACACTCATTTTCTTTCCCAAAGCGTCAGTTATATAAGAAATCGACCTCTCAAGAACAACACCTCTTTACAACATATTTCTGTGATCCCAAGGGTGTCCGCTCCTGAGAAATTGCACTGTATTTATAAAATGTGTCTTCATGCTCTACCCTGATTGTGACAAATGATTCTGACTTCAGTGCAGATCATGATCAGCCTGCGCATATTTGCAGTGTTCTGCAATGTTCGCTATTCAGTATGAGGTCACACTAAAATAATTCAACAATTCGATATCGGTTGAAAGGCTCACCGTTCTCGGCACTTTTTGTCTTTTCCGCTATTTTGTAAATAATCATATCTATTCTTCGCCTTACGCGCAAAAGTAAATTAACGCTGTCTTTTTCAGTTCTGTTTTCCCATTTGCTGCTTTGCCATTATTCCTTTTTCTTTCATTTTCGTCTGTTCATTAGACGCATCCGACTAAATTTGGTACCGCTATGGTAAAAATAAGTAGGACTCGGAACTAGGGAACTTGCGGACACAAAAACTATAAACTATAAACTAACTGGATGCATGCAACCAAAATTTACCTAAAATTTATGATAGAACATTATTAAAGTGGGGAGAAAGATATGCATGCAACGTTCAAGTCTTAAAGATTTGTTATTTTTAGTTTGCTATCTATTTTGGTTCAAGACAACTAAATTCATCTTTGGAATAGCGTAGTCTCCTTCAGCATAACTCAACGGTTGAAACGTATAAAATACTGCTGATTCTACAAAAGGAGGTGGATTTGAGCAGAGTATGAGATGTCAGGAAGTTGTATCATGTACGCCCATATTATATATGAGATAATTAGTGTTAGGTTTTGTGTGTGTGATATCCTTCCTGAATTTTGACCGCAATTCATAGGCTGTATTATTTGAGAATATAATGAGATCTCAAAAAAATAATAAAGAGCTTTATAAACTAATAGGCCAGTAAAATGTTTGCATCTGCTGGGAATGGAAGCCATTCAAGGTTATTGAACATCTCAGACAATCGTGTATATTTGTTTACATTTAGTATAACTCTGGCTGATCGTTTTTGCAGTTAAGTAATTCTATACATCGGTCGTGTTAGCTGTGTGCCATGTTAAACACCCATAGTCAAATGTAGGTGCAATATAGGCGTTATAAAATAGCTGTTTCATCCCATATGAACTATATGCAGAAAAACATAGAAATTAGTGGAGTACATGTATTTACAATACAAATCAAACCACAAACGACCATGATCAAAATTTTTAAGGACAAATGTCATATCATGACAGAAGAATTCTACTTCGCCGGCGTAAGATTGACCGGTTAGTAGACTATTCTGCATATGTCACGAAAATATGTGACTTATAATTAATTGCCGCACTGACCCTTGGATACAGTATCGATACTAGTTAAACATTACAAAAACTTTTTTAATAGTTTCTTGCGACAGATTGACAATTTGAAACAGTAATTGTAAATTTCTCTTTATTAGGGATTTTCCGATATATACATGTATTGAAAGGGCTATTGTACCGTCTCAAAAGTTGGTCCGCGGTTATCAATCCTGTTTCAAATATTGAATGACAAACGGAATAATATTATTCTTGAATACACAGATGTTTTTAAAAAGTCTCAATTTTCTGACAGATTTTTCATTAATGAGGTTAATCTTTAAATATGATCGGTTAAAAAACAATGGTGTCAATGGCATTGGCATTGTATGCGCAGAACAGGTAAGCAATGAAATGTGCTTGGTTGTTGTTGTTGTTGTTGTTGTTGCTAATGCAATGTAATGCTGTCAATGGCATTGACATTTTCAAGCTCTGTGTTAAGCAAGGACTTCGATTGTGTACATGTACTACTGTTTTAGCTGCTGATACTAATCGAGGGTTGCCTGCAAAACTGTTTTAAGCCCAGTATTTCATGTAAGAAACAACAGTTTTTTAGCCAACCCTTGTTATGTAGATTTGGATGCCTCCGGAAGGGGACGTGGATAACTTCCTACAGTTGGTGTGGTACAACATTTTTATAAACAATACACTGGCTATACACAATAAAAGTGTAATAGCATCCTTATTTGATATTAGTGGTGGTAAACCAACGAGGTATACACATTTAACCCCATCCCCGCCATCTGCTGTGTTGTCTGTATTTCCTTTGCTGATCTTTAGCAATCAGTGTCATTCAATTAACTATCAAGAATCATTTAACCTCCAATATTGAAGTACATGCTTGGTTTAAAGTCCCAGGAGCACATTGACAAGTAGCACTTATCTAACCAAGAAAGGTGCCTTTAATTGAAATGACCTTTTATTGTACCAAAACATTCTTAACTTTACTTTTTAAATCGATGTACATGTTAGAAATGTAGAGCAGTAATTTTTTCAATGATATTGCAAAAAAAAAGCTTTCCTGGCAACTCTTTTTCGTAAAAAGGTGACTTGAATATAAAAGAAATGAATATGTCATCATTGTTTTAGAGTGAATAGAACATGGTTATATCATTATCCTATCAGTGTATTGATTTTAAATATTAATGTATTGTGGTATATGATACAGTTACCGGCGACAAAATCAAACAACGGAGAGACACATGTATGTAAACACATCCACCGAAAACCCTTTAACAGTAGTATATATAAAACCTAACTGTTAAGGAGAAGCGCAAAGTTTATATCGTGTCAAACTTGGGGTTCGCTTCCTGCATGGCGTCTTGTGTTGGGGTGTGGCCATGTCGTTCAGCGGGGCTCAAGTCCCAGCTCCCTCTTGTGTTTTAGCAGTCGACCCTTAAATATCGACAGCTAATATATATGTTGAGAAAATTTTCTCCGCCAAACAACTGACAAAAAAGGCCAAATTTTTGTCGCACTCTTGGGGTTACTTTGAGAATTACGAGCTGTTATACGGTACCGTTTGTATTTCACGAAATAGCCAGCCAATAATTAAAAGTATAGTTATATTTATGAATCAGTTACAGTAAACTCCGCTTATAACGAACTCCTCGGGACCTATCAAATGTGTTCCTTATATCCGGAGTTCCTTTTATCCGTATATCGAACAAGTTCCTTATATATGATATATATATATCGAACTAAAATATATATCGAACAAGTTTTTTAAAGTCAAATGTAATTAAATCCGAAACATCAATTTATAGTTGCTTTTGATGTTCATAATGTGAGCGTTTTATGTTTTTTCTCCAAATACATGTACAAATGTAAATGTTTTATGAATGGACAGAAATTTAAAACTCCGTCTGTATGAGCACCATTAAAGAAAGCTGATTTTTGCTCACTTGCCAACTTATATAATATTTACCAAGGTATTTTATTTAACATGCGATTTCAATCCGTCTGCTTCTTTTTAAAGAAACGCTCATAATTATTTCGTAAGTTATTATAACTTGAATATCGCCTAGCAATATATTTGTATTCTCATTTAACTAGTTAACTAAAAGGTATATTGTAATGATTTACCTTAATGAATACTAACTAAAGTGCGCTATGAAAAATAAATGAGACGGCAAAAGAAAATGCAAAATCACTAATTTTTTAACTCTTTCGGAACCTATTTGCAGTTCGATATATCGATCACTTTACTGTTTATTTTTCATTGTTGGGCCAGGAAATAGTGTTCCTTATATCCAAGTTTCCTTATAACCGGAGTACGATATAACCGTATATTTTTTTAATTAAAAAAGAAGGGAAAATCTGGCCAAAAAAGCTGTTCTTATACCGCTCCGGGACCTGCTTCTTCCATACAGACAGGGGGAAAACCGTGAGCACAGTATAGTTGGTTGTAACAGTGTATTTAGCACGCACTACATACATGCAGAAAGCAGCGCTAGCGTATAGCTGTGAAACATAAAATATATAGTGGACAACAGTAAATGATAAGGAACTTAAACGTTATCCTCGGATTTGTCGACAGTCCGCCTCCGTCGTCGAATGGTTAGAGTCGCGGACTTGAAATCACTGTTACCTCTTATAGATTGAGGATCATGAGTTCGAGTCCTGCTACCGACCATGTCTCTTTATGTGAGAAAGTTGGACGTTTCTTCTTCAACACACAATGCAACAAAGTAGTGTGGACACGACTCTCTAACCATTGTTCGGACCTATACTTTATTTAAAGGTCCAATACTAAGCCCCTAATGGGTATCATTTTCAGCAAGAATTGCCATACTGTATCTAATTATTGGCTAAAGACTTTGGCAAGAATGAAGTGACGTAGAGATATAAACATTAAACGTTTTACAGTTTTCAGCAAAACAGTAAAAAGACCATCCAGGTATTTTTAAATTAATATTATACCTTTGTAAAATATTTTACTGAGGTTGCTAGAAATTAGAGAAAACATTGCTTGCCACTCATCATGCTTTTATGACATATTTCAAGATATTATGTGCTGACCTTTAAAATTTTGACACTTAATTTTCTTTGCTATTATACCTTAAAGAAACAATGTAAACTGAATAAAACAATCACAGAAGTAGCTAAACAGTTCACAGACAAATACAGTCCTATATACCTAGGTTAGGGCCACCACACCGGAAGAAACTGTCTTGATCCAGAATCCACAAACCGTTCTCACATTTTGTCTCAACCCAACAACTCGCAACCTGTTATCGTGAGATTACGGAACCACCTGTCAAGATTCTGTCCAGTTTAATTTAATCATATTTATCAGTATTGCTAAAATTCGTTTTGATAATGGAGAATAACGTAATGAGAAGCGTGGTCACCAGACATTAAAGATTATAGCGATTTTTGAAATTAGTAAAGGAGTAGTTATTAACCAATAATCCACGGGTAACGATTTAGGAAAAGCAATTGTTAGGACTGATTAAAACCCTTCTCAATTAATTTGTTGTTTTGAAAATTAGGCATTATATGAGCACGAAAGTTTTTTTCTAATCTTAAAATCAGAACTGCATCAAAGAACAGCCATCCGAAAATCTGGACTGGTCACGAACAATCAATGACACAATAATATCCGAAATGGTCCGAACCGGTATTAAACTGGCTCACGGTCAACATCAAAGTGCTGTAATTCGCACGAAAACCCGGGTTGGCTAATAATTATGTCTCCCCCACCTCGGGGGGAGACATATTGTTTTTGCCCTGTCCGTCAGTCCGTCCGTCCGTCAGTCCGTCAGTCCGTCCGTCCATTCTTCGTTTCCGGACGATACTAGAGTTCCTTTTGACCTACAGCCTCAAACTTCATAGGATGAATGGTCTTATTGAGCAGATGACCCATTGTTTTTGGGGTCAGTAGTTCAAAGGTCAAGGTCACGTGACCGTTGGTCAATTTCTCGTTCCGGATGATAACTAGAGTTCCTTTTTGACCTACAGCCCTCAAACTTCAAGGATGATTGGTCTTATAGAGCTGATGATCCCTATTGTTTTTGGGGTCGTAGGTCAAAGGTCAAGGTCACACGACCGTTGGTCAATTTCTCGTTTCCGGTGATACTAGGTTCCTTTAGACCTACAGACCTCAAACTTCTAGGATGTTGGTCTTATAGAGCAGATGATCCCTATTGTTTTTGGGGTCGTAGGTCAAAGGTCAAGGTCACAGGACCGTTGGTCATTTCTCATTTCCGGATGATAACTAGAGTTCCTTTTGACCTACAACCCTCAACTGGGGGTCCGTCAGTCCGTCCGTCCATTCTTCGTTTCCGGCGATACTAGAGTTCCTTTTGACCTACAGCTCTCACTTCATGGATGAATGGTCTTTTGCATGATCCCTATTGTTTTTGGGGTCAGTAGTTCAAGGTCAAGGTCACAGTGACCTTGGTCATTTCTCTTTCCGGATGTAACTAGAGTTCCTTTTGACCAGCCCTCATTCATGGATGATTGGTCTTATGCTGATGATCCCTATTGTTTTTGGGGTCAGTGGTCAAGGTCAAGGTCATACGACCGTTTGTCAATTTTGTTTCCGGATGTACTAGGTTCCTTTAGACCTAACTCAAATTCAAGGTGTTGGTCTTATGAGCAGATGATCCTATTTTTTTGGGGTCGTAGTTCAGGTCAAGGTGGCCGTTGGTCTTCTCTTATGGGGTCCACCGGTAGGTGGGGCTTTTGTCAAGATATAGAGATAAACTTGATTAATAAACGGTCAATCAAGTATAGGATAGATCACGAGTAGCCGTTGTCTATGTAATTTAGAGTCGAGCGCAGCGAGGCGACAACGGCTACGAGTGGTCTATCTGACTTAGACCACAGATAGTAGATGGTTTGTTTTTCAGTCTTCTATAATATAACACCAACTACCTCATTTATTCCGTTGTGGCTAACAAGCAACTAAAGCGTTTTTCTGTTTGCCTCAAATAGCACGGTGAAATCGTGCAGCTCAGATTTTGAAGTAAAAGGCGTGCAGAGTACCAGTATTGACAACAGCCACGATTTATTCGTGCAATATATATATATAATTATGTTATTTCAAACTTGTAATGGTCAAGGTAGGTGGCGATTTATAACAATATAAAATAGTTTCAGTTTTATAGCTGGAAATACAGCAAAATGTAGCTGTATCTATCTAAGGAGTTACATGTAGTTGGCTGTCTGTCTTGATGGCTTACGTTATAATGGGTTTTAATGTTTTCAGCAAAATCACGACTGTAAAGAGGTGGCCATCTAATCACCTCTCTTGCGTGGTATTAGTTCAGAATCTTTAGGATCAAGTCGCCGCAAGCCGCTAGCTGCTTTCCTATATAAATTATGCAGAGGCTGGAAATCACCATGATTAAACATCGTGAATTCATGCCTGGACTTTGGATCGAACCAGCAATCCACGAATTGACATTCCAGTGGCTAAGTCACCGCTTCTCGGAAGTATGAATTGGTATATATTTTCTAGGATATATCATATTTGCTTCCGGCCAAACCCCTTCAGTAGATAGTAGTTTAAACCGTCTTTCATGTGCAAAACTGCACCCGAGTAATATAATCGAATTATGTTCTTCAACTGGGGTTATATTAATTAAAGCAACACGATGTCGCATATCATACAACACAAAATGCTGTCCAAGAGGATAACTGCTTGTTTCGGGTGAACGATCCAAATACATTTCACTGAGCTGAGTGAGCACCAAAAGTGCTTTTTACGAGTTTGTGCGTACTCAGTATAAAAAAGTATAACCTCTTTTCATTTGTTTTAAACCGAAAACAAACATTTGTCTGGCCTCAAATTATCCCCAATTTTAGGACATAATTCAATTGTCCTTGCTACACTAGAAAGGTCATGCACACTTTGCACGAAGAAAACGATTTGAAATAGACAACAGTGGACTGTTGTATATGGGATTTATCAAACGGCAATCTTAGCCTGTGATTGGCCGGCTACGGGCAGCTGTTGTCTAATGTTTAAAAATCTACCGTACTACCGATGAAAATAGAAGGCAAAATACTTTTCATAAGAGCACATGCAGACCGGTAGACCGGGGACATCCTAGTTAAAAAGATCAAGATCTAGAGACCAAACTTATAAGTGAATCAATGTTTAGAAAGTCATTAATAGACATATAACGGTTATGAGTCCCGCATAAAGACGACAGCTTTCTATGACATATAGTTCATGTGCTAGAAAACGTTTAGTCAGCGAAAAATGCATGTAACATTCAATCTCATACACCTTCATAATCCCGGCACGAGTTACATTTTAAATTACCAATTGGAAAGTCAAAATTTCGTCTGAAGCATCACGAATTCCATGCTCAAACTGAGTCGAGCATGAAAATATTTTACATCCACGGCGCCAGGCAACTAGTGCACGAAAAGCTCGTGCTTTGTTGTTGTTTTGTGTCATAACGCACACGTGTGCAATCAATGTATGTAAAGATTTATCATTCATACGATTGTCTAAGACGGAAACGCCTCGTATACTTTAATGGAAACAAGTCTCGCTGTCATTTTCATATTTTGTTATTATCAGAAATGAGACATGCGTCAAACTAAAATGTAGGATTATGTTTTTTCTCTCTACAACTTGTAATAAACCTACCTCTGCAGACGAAAGATCACGTGTCTGGTTAAGACCGGAAGAATCATCGTGTTCATCACATTATTGGCAACAAATGCTCATCCCGGAGGTTACGGGTTCGAGCCACACTGGGGTCACGACCGTACCTCCTCATATGACACCAGTACTGGTTTTTCCAGGAAGCGGACTCGAGAGTGACTCGATAAGCTACAAGCTACAAGCTTTCTTCACATTCGAGGTAAAATAAATTAGTATAAACTAAGGTAAAAATATAAAAGATAAAAATAATAACATGTAATATGACAGCTACTCAATGGACCCTCCGATATTTAATACATTATCAAATAAAAGTTCATTATAATAAATAATAATAATAATAATAATAATAATAATGATATGACATGGCGTTCTGCCTCATCCTTTAATGCAAAAATTGCTATATTTCCTTTCAAATATTTTTTTTTCGAAGTTTGGAGTGTATATTGCTATGGCAACCGAAGACGTTTCTGTTTCTTATTTTTATTACAAAAATGTACTAAAGTTGACATCAACATATTCACCAAAGAGATACAAATATAAAAAAGTTAATAATCGTACCTTCTCTGATTCAATTACAAAGAGCTGGCCATGTTCACCAACTGCCTTTAGAAATTAAGAGAAATTCGAATTTGCAAATGAAAGTGTAATTATGTGAAATCATTATACCAGAATTAACAATGGCACCGGGATGCAAGTATTCAACATGTAACTGTGTTGGAAACTGAGTTTGGTATATATTATGACTGATGTAGTGTGTGTCCCATCTTCGGAGAACTTCGGAATACTCATTTGGAAGGATTAAACTTGTGCGAATGCTTAGTGTACTCGGGACACCGGCGGCTACATAAAGATCAATTTGACTTAGAAATAATGTTAAATGAAATCAAACAGAAAATAATTTTATCATAAAGGCTTCCCTCAGTTTAATTTGAATTTCATCTTAAAAGCTACAGTTCCGGTTCGTGCGGTGGCGAATCTCGCAGTGGTACCAATCTCTGCGAGAGTTATCGTTCGTTCCTCACCTAATGGGTAGATACTCCGGTGGCACGGTACGAAACATTAAAGAACCGATATGCATAATGCCACGTGCTCTTTTTTTCACTTATCAATTATAATACCCTTAACAAACAATACATTTTTTCCTATGTACTCCATTTTATTAACGAGAAATGACAAATTAATGTATCATTCGACACGTTTAAGCTACTTTAATCTGTTGTAAAAGTGATTGTATTGTTTTATCTCTTTACATGACAAAGGGCCATAAAAAGATTTTAAATAAAGATTGAAGTCTTCATTCATTGAGATAAAATATGTTTGTATTTTTTTTCAAGGCACTTCCGCGTATTTACACTTTTTGTCGCACTATCGCAGAACGCCTTTTCTTAACGATCAACGATCAGGCGAGGTGTACTTTATTTAATTAGAAGTAATACCAATTCACACGCGCACTGTTCAGATAACTTACAGTACCCGGATGGTTTTCGCTGATTGGTCAGTTGCGAGAAACATCGGAACATAAAAAAGATGCACTCGCTTTCCCGTAATTTTTTCCATATTTTACAATCGAAAAGTTACGTGATAATGCTTGAAACAAGCCTTTCTGTCCATCTGTGAACAGTGTAGTCAGCGAGAATCCCAGAATAGACATTTCACAACAAAATCACCCGCTAAAATTCCAAAATAAGTACCATAATTCCTACATGTGTATATATCTCGTTCCAAATTTTGTTTTGAAAGAACTTATAAAGTAGTTATGTCCAATTCTTTTGGAACTCGTTTGTAAATGACCCGTGCCCGTATTCAATGTATGGACCTGATGTGAGAATACAAAATGTCCTACATTACATAGTTTACCTCTTGGAGATTGATTTAATCTGGAATGAGTCTCAAGAGCGATTAATATATGTTGTAAGAACTTGTTTCGCAACACAGAATAACAAAATTAGTATAACATGAATTTAAAGTAATATATAGGTTTTTCCTTTACATGAAATCGTTATTACAAAGAAAGAAAGAACGAAAGACAGATCCATGCGTATCAGATTATAGCACCCAAGAGTATTCAATATACGTTGATAGTTGAAACAGATTAAAACTGTACAATATCAATTAGGAAACATTATTTGAGGAAACACTAATTACCTTGTTCTAAACAGCCAATCAAAATCGATAGCAGGTGTTTGCCGCGGAGCAATGTTGATTGTAACTTTCGATTGGTTTATTTGTTGCTAAACTGCGCACGCAATGTTGCGGTTGATCATACGAAAATTTTGTTCAATGATCCACTTGGGGCGAAATTGGAAAATTGTGTCCCGATGTTACAGATAACCTTAGCAATAGGCCATAGATTATAGTTGATAGACCTTTAGAAAATGATTCGTTCCAAACGCGAAGTTTATCATACAATTAATTAACACCAAATATTTTATTTGTATATTTAATTAAGCTACAAAGTGCCACCTTAATACACAGCTGTTTAGAGAAATCAATAACATAAATGAACGTGTTATTTCCGACAAGATAATTCCAGGTAACTGGGCGTAAAATCTTAATTAGTGACCTAACTTGTTCAGAATGGATGAAAAGTTGATATTTATGGGAAGTATTGGCGGTAGAAGCCGATAAGTGGGGTTAGGGCGGAGTGTGTTGGTAAAATAAGTTCGTATAATGTTGTTACCAAGCAAAGCTATTTTTCAATTCTTAAAATGTTCAAGATATCTACATAATTTATTTGGTTTAACTGAACACCCATAATTTGATTTTTGTCTGGTTTCGTACATTGGAAGGTCAAGATTTTATTTCTCATGCCACGGCGTGTCGCGCCAGTGTATTCCGTAGTTAACAGCAATTCGGTTCATACAGATTTCTTGTAAGTATGGTACGAAAGCTGTAGGACGGTACAAAAAAACTCAGTAAACATGAAAGGGCATGGGGAAAATTCTTCACCAATAAATTTAGAATCGGTAACTCGGGTAGTATCAGTAGTAGACAGATGATCAATATTTCCGCTCATTTGTATAGTTCCTCAGAGAAATATGCTGAAGCCGTAATGAAATAGAAAGATGTGGGACATGGAATAGCAAATTCACAAATACAAAATGTATTGTTGAATTTGTTACTTATCTAGCATCAATAGTATCAGATGTTTTTGATCTATTCAATCTAAAGTATATGTTTTCTTGCTACACGCAATTGCTGGATATAGTTATACCTACCGAGTAGTATTTCATTCTTTTTTCATTTGTTCTGTCCTTTTATAATTGATCTCCGCATTTCTTCTTTCTATCTGTCTTGGCGTGAGTTGGAGGGAGTTGGGAAATGTTTGTCTCAGAATTGTTCGGATTTTAAATAAAAACCAATCAGCTAAGGCGTTACATAACGCTCTTACACTGTCCACTTACCATCGAAATCAGTGAAAAAAAGATTTTCTTTTAAAGGGGCACTCCCTACATCTAGCAGATAATATTCTCGAAACATAGATAATGTGTTCAGTGAACGTTAAATGATAAATCAATACAATTTCAAAGAAAAACCTATGGCGAAAAATGCCTCATTTTGCAACAATTTATTTACACTTAACCAAATTTAGAAACGCAAAGATTTCACCTGTTGAACAATTTTACTAGAATGACGCTATTGTTTTTATTTAAGAAATAATAAATGCCTCCCTGTATTTTATCGTTGAATAAAATATAGTCAGGAATTTGAATGCGTAAAAATAAAACCCCCAATGCTAGCACGAGTGATTAATTTTTCGCATTCAAATGACTGACCGTATTTTATTCAACGATAAAATACAGGGAACAATTATTATTTGATCAACCCGATATTTTCTTTGAAAACCATCCCGAACTTTTATTTAACGCGTAGTAGTACTCAGCGTAACCTAAAACCTACGATTGGACGTGCTTGTTTACAACGTCACGTCATTACGTCATTTGAGGCCGTCGTCCTTGGAAAACCCCCACGTGCTGTTTTTATCGTAAAATAAAACGGGCCTCTCCCTATATGTTTATATAGGAAAAGCAGCCGCTTGTGTTAGAATTCATTGTAGTCATTTTTTGCGATGAATTATTGAAATTTTACAAGAATTCAATTTTATATTGTTTTTGTTGTGTATGAAATTTGAATAAATTTGAAACACGATAACACTGTTAAAATAAATATTTTGCCACTTTTGCGTTTTCAAACCGGTTGAGTGTATATAAAGGCCTTCTGTAATAAATCGCATCCACCCATTAATTGTACAGCAACAACATTACATAGACTATTGAATGGTTTACGTTACTGCAGCATATTTTAAACTGCTGAATTAATCGATAATAACTGGAATGCTTTAATGGACATACCCTATAATTGATGCCGAACAAATAACCTCCAAATGCGATGCGATTTATTACAGAAGGCCTCTATATTGATAAATTGTGGTAAAATGAGGCATTTTCATAGGTTCTTCTTTGGAATTGTATTGATTTATCATTTTACGTTAACTGAACCCATTATTTATGTTTCGAGAATATAATCTGCTACATGCAGGGAGTGCCCCTTTAAACTGAAATAATAAAAAATATGATCGAATGGTATTCTTTTTATACAAAGAGCTTATTCCGTGAAAAAGTGATGGATGTTTTTTTGTACATGTCTTAGCCGAGAGGCAACACTGATTCAGAGACCAACAGACTCTTTGCTTTCTAAGAATTTTACCAATTTGATAGATGGAAGTAGCCAGTTTCCTTGCAAGTCCATTATTCGGTAATGGAAAATTTTTACTGATTACGTAGAAAAGTCGTAGTGCCGGTGTGAGCTGAAAAATCCTGCTTATCTATCCTACTTGGAAGAAGTCAATTCTTAAAAAGAATTTTACAGTATTGATGCCCGTTTCCTATACGACAGTCTTCTCCCTGCACCTGGGATTCACACCAGTTTCCATAAGATTGATAACTGTTCCATAGTCGATAAAATCACCAGAGAGTATGACCGGGACAGGGATTTAACCTGTGACCTATGAATTGTTTAAGCAAAATTTTAGCATCACGCCGCTGCCAGGAGATTTGTGTTAAAATATTGGCTGCGAACCCGAAATCTGACACCTTAAACCGCTGATAAGACCGTGAGTTGCTGTTTTTCAGTTCCACTGTGCTCTTGTCGTTGTTCGCCATTGTTTCCGGAGAAAAATATACATGTGTGGTTCCATTTGCGAGGAAAGGTGGAAAATATCTCCCAAAACGGACGTGTGCCGAGAATGAAATATTGGATCCCTAAGAGAGCAATTCTTCGCCTATGAGTAGAAAGGTGAAATAGATGAATTTTATCGCCTACTAATAAGGTATTTAGCGCTTGCTGTCGATCACGGGCTAATTAACGTATAATTAGAGAGAAATCTCTTATTAGTTAAACGCTTTGTTCGAAAACCTATGAATAATAATGGGACAGACCCTGCACGTGACGATCCGAAGGCAAGTCGTCGTTCATCGTACATTTGATAAAGAAGATGAGACAAGATTTAAACAGTATTATGCTTGTTACTACAAAGATATCCGTTAATGATTCTTTTTGTAATATGCAGATAACGTCAATTTTGTGTCGTCTGCTGCAAGGATAAAAGGTAATTCAACAAACGAAATTCTAAAAACCGTTTTAAAAACTCGCACAATTTACATAGCCCAGTAAAGGAGTCTGCATTTGTACAAAACAGGATATTTAATTAAATACGAAAAAAGTTTTGTAATTATTATGTGGTTTACATATTTAATAGAATAGTGTTATTTTATAAATTTAAAACTGCATGGTAAACGCAGGAATACCGTGATACAGTATATTGCATCAATTATGTAAGATAAAATCTGTACAGAAGGTACCTACCGTACTAACATAAGGATAGAGTCTATATAAGCTTATAAGATGCATTATTTATGAATATTTTAGGATAGAATGACGTACCGACATCCCTACGGGCAATCAAGTGTGATGTTACTGGTCTAAAGGATGGTTACAAGTTCGTAACCCACCGAGCCTAAGAGTCAATTGAATTTCACAACCATTTGGCTGCAATCTTGGGTTGTCTGTGCTGAATCATCGCACTGACAGTCTGTCTTTAGTTTCTTCCATCTACGGAGTTAGTCTCGAGAGCGATTGATCTAAGTTGTGAAACCTTGATTCGCAATCGAGAATAATAAATGAGTATAAATCAAAGAATAATTCTGCAATATGATTAACTCAAGATTTATGGCCTGTTACTAGTGTCTTGCATGAAAGAAACCGGGGATTAAAAGTCAAGTTTTATGTTTAAAAGTTTAAAATCCACACATAAAATGATTAATGATACTAACGAGAAATTAACAGCCTATTTTGTAACTATAATCTCTTTGATAATTTTTTCAGTCGTAAAATGTGATAAATGTCTAAATTATGAAGTAATAATGCGACACTTTGAAAATGAGATAATAACATATTGTAATCTGGCCTACATAAAACCCGTAATGACAAAAGCTGACGTTTTCAGCCTGACTCTGTGCCCTTGCTCTTCCTTCTGCTCGGAGTTGAACACCTACAGCCGGAACTAGGCGGCTTTTTTACACTAAAATCAGTTTACTCGTTGGTATTGGTTGTCCCCCATTTAACCAGCGCTCCGAAACAGGTTAAGTTATTTTAGGTTTCGGGGTACGGTGAAAGCTACGAAAATCATAGTGTCCCAGTTTCAAGAAACCAATGCTTCGTTTACATGTTCGTTGTATAGCACTGGTAAATAGGCCCTCGGTTTACGATCTCATTCGAAAGTTTATACGTTTTATTTGTGAGCATGCGAGCAGGGAACGAACCTGCGACACTAGAATATTGGTCCAGCATGTTACCACTAGACCACGGACCCGCTAAAAGAAAGAAATATGGAGCGAACACGAAAAACTAATTACCCCAAAGTGTGACCTTGGTCCGACTTTGTTGGAAATTGGTTAGAACATTCTCATCGTCTCGATGTCGAAATAAACGCTTTGTATTATTTAGGTATATAAGTGCATGTTTAAGGAAAGCACAGCTATTTAAAGGTGATCCCATGCTTTATAGAGATATGGAACAGATACGGAGTGCAAGGTCCAAACCTTTGATAATAAGCTGTCACGGATCTTGGCTTTGGTGCGGTGAATATTTAACATGGTATCTACTTGTCGTCTCGACGAGTTGTACATTTGACGTTTTATAAAATCCAGTATGGGATGCGGACACGAAATCGATTGATTGACTGACTATTACTTGACTTGACTTGACTGAAAGCCGTGATTTCTACAACCCCTCCTGTTTTGTGGCGGGGGAGAAACGTTCTACATACACGTATTGTTTAAAAACATGAAGTTAGATTTACATGTTTTTCGGCGCAGCCGTATTTAGCTCGCTTTTGACCGGAAGTTTGGAACTCTTCAACCGCCAATGAAATGACGAGTAGAACGTATAACATTTTTTGAAATTGCAAAACCGGGTGCATAGAATGACCGAAACAACCGAAAAAGACTACAAAAAGAACCGAAAAACAGTTTATGCAGACCGAAAACAACTTTTTTTCAAAAGATAATGTATAATTTGTAAAAAGTGAATAATCAATCAGTACTGGCGATATACCAGTATCTTTAGTTCGGTCGACAGTATTTTCTTTTCGGTCTTTTTTGGTTATTTTACATGATTTGTGATACGATACAAATTTCTTCATTTATCCACGGACCTTTATGGGTCCGTGATTTATCTAATACATGTTTTAATTTTATGATTTAAATAAATAAATAATTCATATCTTTCAACATAATATGTTGTTTGCCGCCAAACTAATGTTAATTATAATTTTAGTCCAATAGTAATCTCGGCTAGTGAATAAAAGTCAGTAATTCGAGTAACATATTTGATAAAAAACAACAACAAGGATTAAGTTTGTTTTTCCTGACGCACAAGTCACGGAACATATTAAATTTCAGTTGGAAAGAAAGCTAGGCGTTCGGTTTAACATCGCCACGTGTTCGATTCCGGTCAAGATGTACTTTTTTTTTATAAAATCAAGCATATACTCAAAATTGCGCCGACCATCTTTTTAAAAGATAGTTCTTGTTACAATTATACTGTAATTAAGCGGTGTGCAAACGTTTTTATGGTTCCTACAAACGTCAAGCTATCAACAGAAGATCTATGCACCAGAATAGTTTCGTATGTCGGAGTGCGCGTGTACGAAATGAACTCCAGACGACATTTTTCATAGATAGATATCAACTGAATTAGACTTTATCTTATCATGGTAAAAAGGTGTTCAGTTCTAAAGCCCAATTTGCAATATGAGGAATCTTTTTTTCGCGTAACACGCAAACACGGCGCATGCGCCACGTGGCGGTGATCTTATTTTTACGTGCTCGTGTTTATTGTACTGGCTTCATTTTCTTCACTTGGGTGTAAAAATTACATTTGAAATATCATCAAAAGAAAACGATGAATGAAGTTGTAATTACTTTATTAGTAATGTCACCATCTTAAGATGTTTAATTAATAACAACGGTTTTGTTAGATACAGGTACCATTTTGAAGAATGTTTCTCTTTGATGGTGGCCCGTTGTTATAGATACACAGATTAATATTCAATTAATCATTTCAGTGAAAAATGAGGCAAAAATTAAATCAAATATCAATCTAAATGTGAAAGGGCTGCGTAGATAATTTTCTTTCAAATTCCTCGTGTGATGAGAGAAAAAAAGCTACATCTATTGAAACTTTGTTGCATAGAGCGTCGGAGGGTATGTTTTTTTCTCTTAAACTAATAAAAAGATTCAGCGTGTTTAAGGTATCGATTATTTAAATTTATTTTATGTTTTTCGGTGGTTTATCGAAATATAACGGTGGATTATATTCCGATAAACTTACTGTCCACCCAGTGAAAATTATGAAAATCTGTTACCCGAATTAACGTTAAAAAGTATATGAATGCCGGAAACCATATGACGATGACGTCGTTAAAATGACGTCATGTTTGTGATGTTTTATGGTGACGTTTCCCGCGATTTTCGACATTTTATTGCAATAAACCCAACAAAAGTAGAGTTTGAGACAAAAAAGAAAATTGTTGGTACGATGTCAATCACGATAATTTCACTCGTGAACCCAAAGGTTATCTTCACAGGGGGGCGCCCCGCGTGCCAAAATACATTTTGGTGACCACCGGTGAATTCCTGACACCAAACCAACAATTATCTATTTATTTTCGACAATTTATTGAAATAAACTCAGCAAAAGTAAGGGTTGAGACATAAAATAAAACAAAAAAAATGTTGGTTTTGCTGTAATATCACGATTATTTCACTCGTGAACACCAAAAGTAGTTATTTTCACGAGTGGCGCGCCACTCGTGAAAATATCACTTTTGGTGCTCACCCGGTAAAATTAAAACGTGATATTACATAGGAGCTCAAGGTCGGGATTACGCTTTTCCGGTTTTGTTTTGTCTTTTTACATTTATCTAAGAACCAAGCTAACAAAATATGATCTTATTTTCCTCGGAACTTAACTGTCATATTTTACCACTGAAGTACCCGGTAGACTGAAAAAAGAATTAGTCTACCGGGTCGTAAAATATGAAAGTTAAAATCCAGGGAAAATAAGATATTTTGTTAGCTCGGTTCTTAAATTAATGTAAAAAGACGAAAGAAAGCCGGACAAAGCAAAATCCCGACCTTGAGCTCCTATGGATATTACATCGAAGCCAACAATTATCCTCTATGACCCGAGGTTTTCTGACAGTCCCAAAGACATATTCATGCTTGTGCAATGCAGTGGGAATCTTGAAGTAAAGTGAGTTCCAAAACTGTTTTATTAAAAACTGATAGCCTGAGTAGCTTCAGTCACGGATATTTCTAATTTAAAAAAATAAAATTTCTGTTACAAGCACTTGGTACGAGTGCGGTTTGAGTAAGTTTGGTATAGATCGACAACGTTCAGTGAGCCGTGTCTGCACTTCAAGCCCATTGGAAAACAACGGTAAATTCCGAGGAGAATCTCTTCGAATATCAAGTTTGACAGAGGATCAGTCTACAACTGTCCAAGCTTCAGAACACGCACGCAATATACAGATAATAATGTTTAGCTCACCTGAAGAATAGGTTACTACGCAGCAAAATAAAAATAGACAACAAGTTTGAAAGGAAAATGTATTCAAACATTTACTTACAGAAATTTCTTTTTCTATTTTAAGCCAATCAAGTACTATGTAAGAAGCGTTCAGTGTTAAATGGTGTTTCCGGAGAGATGCGCTTAGAGATCTTGTGGACGTTTGACGAATGGACAAATCATTAGCACCAGTCGCCATGATACAATACCATAATCTTGTAGAAAAACTGAGCTAAGATAAACTCAGACACTGTTCGAAAAAAACGAAGACCCCACGAAGAACAAATCTATAAAATGAATTCCACATTTTATTGTTTTTGAAATGATGGCCATCAACAAAACGAAAATAAAACAAAATAAAAAAGACAATGTGTCTCCAATATTACGCGGCAAATGAGCCAGGTATACCTCTTCTGACATCATTTGAGGGGCACGACTTTCATACATCATTTTCATTTCTTTTAATTTTATTTGGTGCTTTCTTACACTGTTAACTGTGTACAGGATTTTGACAGCATGTGCTAACTAGACTCATTATAATCTTTATTTTCATGAAGCCTCCTTTGTCAAGAACTCGACTTGTATACAATGTCAAAGATACTACGGATCTATGCACAGAAATAGGTAATGCCTTTATTAGGTCAGCTTTGAATGCGGTTACTAAGCTGATTCAGAGTTCGTATAACACATGCTTTGTCGACGTCATCAGGAATTTGTTTGTCCTCTGGAATCAATAAAACGCTTTTACAACCTGCGTTCTTGGCGCCAAAGAAATCCGTTTTTACATTGTCTCCAACATGAAGAGCGTCTTCCGGTTTCACATCCGCCATTTTGAAAGCGATTTCAAAAATACCCGAGTCTGGTTTTGCAATTTTCACAACTGCTGATGCTAAAACAAAATCAAAATAATGTCTCAGCGCTAATTGTGTCAATATTTTTTCAAGTCTGTCGTCAAAGTTTGAAATTACGCCAAGTTTTACGCCACTCTGCTTTAGTTGCTTAAGCGCGGCTTCAGCACCTGGCAGGACCTCCCATCCCTTTAGTGTAGAGAACATAACAAATAAATGCTGGGCAATTTGTTCAAGATTTTGATCGTCACTTCCAGCTTCCTTAAATGATTCAATAACGACATTTGACCACCATTTGAAGGGGGTCAAACCGTTATGCACTCCAAAGTTCGGGTATAACTTGTCGTAATTCTTGTAAACTTCCCTGAAAGACGTGTCAAGCTTTCTAGCGTCCACAACTTTGCCGTACATTCCTGCCACACTGGCATAGTTTTGACCAACACTGCCAAGAACACGTATAATAGTGTTTGTTACATCAAATGTTATAAGGCGTGTCGGTGACATTCCAACTGAAAACAAAATGAAATATATCATTAAGATAGAATTAATATTACTCCAATCGCAATTTTTACATTACAAAGACTACTATTTAGTACAATTTTCATATACATATACACAAGTTCCGACACGTGCACGAGTGGGTTAGATTTTTTTCTGGCATTTTCTATTCCAGTACATACTAGTACAATTTTGTATGTATTCGTTCATGAATACTATTGAAGAGTTCTTGTGGATGAGTACTGACTAATGCTTCTAATATCTGGATATATACGCGACATGAAATCTCTCGAATTACAAAATGCACACGACCAATAACTACTTTAAGTTCCCATTGGTATACTGGCATGAAAGAAGGCAGAGTTGTGCCGTTCAAAATCTGACTGGCCATCTCGAAGTAAATAATGCAATAGTTTCATTGCAATCCAAACAGAAATACTTTATAAACGCAGGAAGTTTTCCCCGAGCCATAGCTTTAACATTTAGGTCTGGGTTAAAACAACAACAACAATAACAACAAAAACAAAACAAAAACAGTAACAAAAACACAGCATGTGCGACAGAGACACATTTTCCGCGGTACCTGCTAACATCTGAACTCATATGTTCTACATCTACATCTACGGGGATACTTTGAACATCATTTCTGTCTTCTGAGGGTGTCTTACACATACACTTGTTAAGTTTGGTCTTACACATAACTTGTACGCAATGGGATAGACAAAGAAAGTAAAGTTCAATTCAAATTAAGATTACATTCAAGTACAAAATATGAAAAAGGAAAATTGCATATTTTCAAATAGAATGTGGTACCGTTCAATAATCTGAAAATAAATGAGCATTTCAAAGTACATGCACAGTTATTTTTCTAAAACGTGACCCATGGACCTACAAAATGTATATACACACAATATGTATAGGTCCGTGACTTGACCTAATGACCTATTTTTTTCCCCGTAGAAGTCTAGTAGTTACATAGGTCCACGTTTTTAGTATTATTTTTGGTATTTGATAATGTTATTCATATTTTATTTTATTTTGGACCGAATAATCAGTGTTTAATGTATTTCTTCAGCTAATGACTATTTGGGGGAAAATATTACTTCTATGTGAATGCAGTCCAACCTCTCTAAACAACACCCCCGAAGAGCAAAAACCTCTCTACAACGACAGATTTTTTTATTTCCCATAGCAGTGATATATGATCAAATTAACATCCCTAGAGCAACAACCTATCATCAACAAACAAAAGTTGATGTTCCCTTTGGTGTTGTTGTAGAGAGGTTGGACTTTAGTTTGTGTAAATGTTGTACGTATTAAACGATTTTGGTATTTGTGGTGGATTACGGTAGATAGCAGTGTTACGTGAAATTAATCCTCGACAGAATAGTCCCAATTATCCATGTTTTCAGTTAAAATATCTTCATATATGTTCCCTCCTGTACTTTTTTTATTCGGTTTTGGTGATGATTAGAACTCATTAACAATTTCAATATTTCTTAGCATGTTCTTCAGGACAATAGCTTTAGTCCCAGTTCAGCGACAAGTCTCGGCCTGTTGTGTAGGAACAATTCTCCGAGTAAATGTTTTCGTCAACACCGGTTCGAATTGAAAGTGTCAAATTAATTTTTCAGTGATTTTTCACACCTGTCACAAAAAGAAAGTGCACTGGAACCATGAATTAATGTGCAAGAAGTATGTTTCACCTTCTGTAAATTGTTTAAAATAAATTTATACCTGAAAATCGGCTGACTACCAATTGCTTGATATTCAGTGGAGCGGAAACAAGATGGCTGACAGCGAATTTTAGGATTTATTTCGTCAAATTGCGACTGGATAATACAAGGTTAGAACAAATGGCGAGACGAGAAACGAAGTAGTCTCGCAATGTTTGTAAAATTAATAGGTATTCTGCTGGCAAACTTTCTGAATTGTGTCTATTTTTTATCAAAAGCTTAGATAACGTGGAAAGCGTTCTTGACAACACAATTTTTCGACGGCTATAGCCCGTTTCAAAGAAATGTGCACAATATATGAAAGATTAATAAAAAGCAAAAGCATGGACCTATTTACACATGTGTATGTCTGTGGCAAAAGTAACCAATCTAGTATTGTTTTGTGCATTGCTGCTTTTTGTAGCTGATCTACCTCACACGTGTTTGGCACAGACCTAGGATAATAAAAAGGCAGTGGCTAGAGTTACGGTACCGTAACTCTAGCCTCCGAGTCTAGAGTTATGGAAGTTCCGTATCTCTAGAAAATCCTATGAGTATTGGCTAGAGTTACGGAAGTTTATAAAGGCATATTGTGTGTTGCTTTAAAGCGACTGCACTCCAAATTCTTAGTACATTTTAATTTTTTGGTAAAATCAGTATATATTCAATTTGTCAGCTCAAGTTATTTTCTTTTGTGTAAGAGCTAAAAATAAAGGTGAAAAAAATATTTACCGAGCGAGGTTTTGAACTCGGATCTTTGCGCTTACAAAAATTTCAGCGCTTAACCTACTACACTACGGAGTTAGCTGTTTGATGCAGTTAAAAATATTGTATACCAAAGAGCCCACCCGTTAGTCACGGGGTGAATTTTCACAATAAAAGTAAGCAAAACAACACTTTTAATTGTTTCTTTTGTTAGAAAACTTGTCACTTATCAAAATACATGCCCCTGATACAGTAATGACATTGTTTTCTTGAATTGAAATTTTTTTTTGCGAACTTGTCCACAGCCTTAAATATGCATGGTAATGTATTGTAAACTAAAATATTTCAACATTAATAGTGAATAAACCGATCTGTCGGCAAAAAAAGGAGACAATTTTAATTGTGATCGAAAGTACAGCTATTAAATTTAAAACTAAATCTTAATTTCATTTTTTTTGTTTACTTTTTTCGTGCTCGTAGAATTCTAACATTCTTCTTTTCTTGATCTTACTATTGTTTTATTAACGTTGTTTGTAAACAGAACACGTAACTATGTGCAAGAGTATACAGCATGACAATGATAGTTCCGATATTAGGAACACATTAAGTATAACCAAAATGGCGCCTGTGAAATTGTCAGATCAGTTTATTCACGAACAGTGGTAAAATATTTAAGTTTACAACACATTGTCATGCATATATTAAAGCAATGTATACCTTTATAAACTTCCTTTCCTCATAGGGTTTTGCTAGAGATACGGAACTTCCGTAACTCTAGACTCGGAGGCTAGAATTACGGTACCCTAACTCTAGCCACTGCCTAATAAAAAATGCATTTTTGAATGAATCCCCACTTCCTATATATGAAGTGGGGAATCATTAAAAAATGCATATGAAGTGGGGGTTCGTTCAAAAATGCATTTTTTATTATCCTAGGTCTGTGCCAAACACCTGTGATCTACCTTAACAGTTTTATATTCATGAGATGCTGCTCCAAGGTTGACAGACACCTTCCAGTTTCATGCACAGATGCATGTGGTATGGACTAGCCGCCACCCAATCTAATACTGGTCCCATGTTGTATGGGACATATAAAAATACTATTTGTGTATGTCCCTTAAAATATGGGGGGTGAGAACATACCCCATGCATCTGTGAAGGCAGGCCAAGGTGCTGTTGGAAAAACGCGCAAACCTGATAAAAAGCCTTAAAGGGCATGTTCAGATGCATTATATGTGACATAAGTTAACATTTTCAATACTGATTACTGACTAATGGGCATTTCTAAACTCTTATTAAACTTTTGGTGCCTTATAGAAAAGGAACCATTTGTATTTTGTCATAACTTTCAAGAAAAATGCTCATTAACATAAAATGCAAAGGTACTGTCAAAAAGGGCATAGCAGGGTGCCAGAGAAATGGACAGGGAGCACAAGAACAAGAGCAGAGTACTGCACCCTTTTATTTTGTGCCAGCTGGAACACTGGACAGCCCAACGGCCCTACCTGTGGCCCTATACAACAATATTGTGTTGAGGTGTTGTGGCCCAACAGCGCCTTGGATATTCTTTCAGTTATCTTTTGTTTCAAGCCCAATTTTCTGTATACCTCAAATTTTAAAGTTTTATCTAGAGTTTATGAAAAAATAGAATAAAAACTGAATTTAACTCTACTGTAAACTTGGAGAGAGTGTAATTCCTAAATGTTCAAATTAACATTGTCCCACATTTTTAGTTCAACTATTTGTCGCATGCGAAGAATAGGGGAACTATCCTACTTGCTTCGGCTTTGAGGTTGGCGTCATCCATATTTCTAAAACCATTTTCTTTACCATCATTACCTCCACCAACAAAAGAGTACATAACTTTGTGAAGGTTTTGTCAGAATTATAGGTCTTTTTCGACTTAGAAAATACATTTAAACTTAGTAAAATCAGCTTATTGACTAAACCTTTTGAGATATTGCTATGGAACTTGAATTATTTGTTTGCATCATGACTGACCACGATCTGTTGGCAAGAAAAGGTAACTCTGTCAAGGATTTTTTAAAATTACAACCCTTTTTCAACTTAGATTAGAATCTTGGCAGTGTTCCCACTCTCGTAAATTATTACGTAAATCACGCAAAAAAAATAAATATCGCGCAAATAATTTTCACCATGTGCGAGATCACGCGAGTACGAAAATGCTGAGGACGAATAGGTTCAGCTGGAATCTCTCTGTATGTTCTAAAAATAGATCATGGAAATTCTACTTTCTCAGCCAATCGGTCGGCATAACTGCTGGTGATTTACCGTTGACGTCATGAAATGTAGACGGGTTTCATATTTGAATGCTCTGGGAATCATGGGGCCAGATGTATAGCTTTTAATCCTTTTGGGGTCCCTAGGGTCAAGGTAGCTGTACTAAAAATAGAAAAACAGTTTCCACCTGTTCAAATGCATGTTATATCTATATCATTAAAGTTTGCTTGCCTAAACACTCACAAGTGTAAAATTTTGTCTGCACATCAGGAAATAACTGAGCCCTTGATGTCTGTTGTCTGTTTGTCATCTATCTGTTCACACTTAATCTTTTTGTGTATACAGAAGAGGCTACAGTTTTCAATGGATCTTCATGAAACTTGGTCAGAATAACAGTTACTTACTTGATGAAATCTTGGTCATGTTTCAATATATATGGGTCATCTCGGGTCAGAATCAAGGTCAGCAGGTCAAAATATTCTGTATGCAATAGAGGCTCAATTTTCCATTGGATCTTCATGAAACTTTGTAAGAATGAGTGTCTTGATGAAATCTAGGTCTAGTTAAAATAATGGTCATCTGGGGTTAAAAACTAGGTCACCTGAGGTATTGCAATGTTATGTGTTGGAAATTCAGTCAAAGGCAATGGTACATAGAGAAATGGCTGGGTTTAATAAATTTCCAAAATTGGCAACTTGAAGGTACTTATTTCAAGAAAAGAACATATTTTTAAGAAATTGAAAGATTTTTGTGCATGCTGTCGATGCATTTTTGTAAAATTGGACTAAAAAAAGGCCAAAATAAATCCATCCAAGTTGTGATTCTGGTAAGCTACTGTTACCCTAGCCACCTTGTTTTTTTCCCCTTTTGGCAGTCACATGCCTTGTTAGGCATTTTCCAGCAGGGAGAATAGTTGTTTCTCAGTTTATTTAAAATGAAATAATTATGATAAAAAAAATTCCTACCTACGTTTTTTTTTTTTCTGCAGCAAGGTTCTAAAAAGACTACGATATTAATTACCGTATCTTTACCCTATGGTGAGAAAATATGAATGAAGAAAATTTGAATTCATGCATTTTGTTGTTAGCCTGTTGGTAGAACATGAATCTGTACAGGGTGATCATTAATATATGAGAGGATAAGAAATCACAGTAGATTTGTTAAATTTTGCACTAGAGGTCTCATTTTGATATTGATTTGAAGAAAATAGAATAAATTTTGTCTTGTAAATTCAAAATTTTGCCAAACGACATCATGGTAACGTTGATGACGTCATCAATGATGTCAAACTTTCCTTGGATTTCCAAAATTGCACTTAGATTCTAGTCATAAATAATCAAACTTTACTATGAATTGGAGAAAATCCAACTTTGGTAAGAAGAAAATTACAAAAAACTGTACACATCTCATATATTATAGTACTGAATACATTAAATTCCATGATAAGATAACAATATGGTCATATCTATATTGTTGGTTTTGGAGAACAAGGGTGTCAATGTTTAACACCTGCTGTAAAAATTGGAAATGTGTTTTCATATAACTTTACACATAGGACAACATTTATGTATATGTGCTAAAATAATACACATTGCCCAGTTGAATATCTTCAAAGATAAAGATCTTATTAAATGTTGTTATCCTATCATATATTAATGATCACCCTGTATATCTGCTTTCAAAACAAATTTCTCAAAGTTTTAGTAACAGAATCATTCAGTATCTGAAGTTAAAAGGTTAAGTCCAATCTGTGTTGCAAATGTTCTCAGGTTATTGAATGAGCCACACTGAGGAAACGTTTAAAGACCTAGTAGCACTTTAAATATCAGTATAATAGAAAAATGAATTTACGAGAAAAGAACGATACAAAATAACGATAGAACTATGTGTACATGGTGTATGTTAACGTATTAATTCTATGTAGTAAAAAAAATTTTGACAGAAACATTAAATTTTCTTCTTTTTTTTTGTTTTTTTTGTCAATTCTTTCATTGAAAGAACAGTGTCAAAAAGCATTTTTTATTTTTAAGCAATATCATGAATATCATTGAAAAAAATGCTGCAATGAATTTATAGTTTGTACATTCAATTTAAAAGGCAATGCTAGGACTGGTTTTACAAAAATTTAATGGTCAATTTTGATGATAACAAATATCTGTAGGTAATGTAAGAGCTACAAGGATTTTTACACCCAAAGTGCTAATGGGGCTTTAACATGATTGTATCCTAATTTCTGAATATGGCCCTTCTTCTAACTCACTGGCAAGTCCTTGGTCAAAATAATAGGAAAGTACTATACAACTTAGAGTCCTGATCTTTTAATTGTTAGAGTGAAAGGATGGGACATAAAAAATTCTATTGATCCACTACTGCATGGTAGTTAAAAATGGTGTGATGAAATTAACTTCAAATAAATCATTTAAATGTATGTACATTGTAAAGTTCTTTTTCAGCAAACTTTTTACTTAAACCTTTAGAGCAAATCCACTTTTATGTCAAAGCATTTCAATTTAGCTTGTATAGGTAATAAATATCTAAAAAGGCCTAAGCGTTCTGTTGAAAAATTCACCATCGAACGTAATTGCTGTATTTATCAATACGTAGACTGTGTTTGGTCAGTGTATATGTAATCATTGGAAAAACACATTTATGATTATTTGGATAATAAAGCAATCAAAAATGCATAATGGAATAATTTCGTGAATTTTAGTGGTTGGAAAAGTTTTCTTTTGAATACAGTGTTAATTGGATGCAGAAGTATTCATATAAAGAAGTACAAGTATATCAAACTTGTTATTATATAAATTTATTATTATCCTGGTTGTATAAAAAATGCATTGTGTATGGTAGTACATGCTGGTGGATACAGAGGTGTGGCTTTTGTACAAAATTCTGTAAGACCTGGACAAAAAGGGTGACATTTCTTATTATGTTTAGAGTGGCAAGAATATGTTTAGAGTGGCAAGAATATGTTTAGAGTGGCAAGAATTAGGATTAATATTCTGTTTATTAGTTTTAAAAAAATATAAAATCAGCCGGCTAATATTTTTACATTTTTATGTTCTTATAAAGAGGAAAATGAAATTGTATAAATCTAAAAATTCAAATTTCTGGTAAGACTTTCTTTTAATTCTTTGCCTTTTTTTGTTACAATACCCACTGGTATGCAAAGTGTTGGTATAGTATACTTGGCCTAAAAGAAGATGTGAATTAGAGTAATTTTCAGTTTTCAAATTACTGTGTTAGATATAGGTTATTGATGGGTATTGAAATCTTTTACAATTACAGTAAATTGAAGTTAAATATAGGGCAGTATTTACACGTTGGACAACTGCCATCGTATAGATGTAGTTAACATGATAGGTCGCTCGCATTATACGCATATTTGACAATCTTCTGTAATACCTTAGGATCGCCGAAAATCCCATTACCTGTTGCGAGTGTTGACGTTCATCTCGATATAAAATTGGAGAAAAGTCAAAAGGTTTTTATCAGTAATCTTAAATAGTATTGATCTACCTGAAGCGCAAATCTCGAAAAGAATTCACACTCGTAATTTTATCATGAAAAATTATACATGACTTGTACACTATGTAAAGAAAAACCTATTGTTTACTGTATTGATTAAACTGATTATAATGTTAGTTAAACATTTCGCTGTTTGAGCACTTTCAGTTTTTGATAAGAGTTAATTGAATGTCAAAATTTTATATTAAGTGCTATAGAATGAATCAGATTGTCCAGTGTACATGTACTGCTTCTGTAGCTAGACCTATACTGTTGGAGTTAGATATGGTTGGGTCACTTGAGTGGGTGGTCACTGACTGGCAATCACTATACCTCTCTGTGATTAAGGGTTACTTGTTTGAGCCTCGCTGTTGAGGGTTATGCTTTATGCAGGATGAAGGTTTAGTACCGGTCAACGCTGGGTATCGTAGTTATGTTATCTCTTTACCAAGCAGGCTACTGAACTAGAATATCCATAAGTAACACAAAATCACTGATTAAAAATTTAATTAAAAGTCATAATTAAGCAGACAGTCTGTTTTAAATTTCCATACAAAAATATATCAATATTTTCATTTCTTCATGTTCAGCATCCGCCAATCTGCAAATTTTTGAGCAGACGTCTAAAAAAAAAGGCTGCCTAATATGGCATAGGGGTAGCGCCTTTGCCTCAGGAATGACTGGTCAGATGTTCAATCCCCATCAGTGCCAAGTAGTGGTAGTGTCTTTAGGCAAGGCATGATTATTCCACATTGCTTCTCTCTGAGACTCTTCCAAGTGGATTCCATCTCGCGTGAGTTTAGAGAGTGGTAGAACTTCCTTCACAATCCAGAAAGAATAAATTAGTATAAACTAAAAAATCATGTAAAGAATTGGCACTTGTATAGTATAATATTCTATGTGTACATATTTTTTTATTTATTTTCAGATGACTGTGATATAAACCAAAACTACCTTCAAAAATGAAGAAGACGCCAAGAGGTCAATCTAACCTGCCTGTCCCAAAAACCTCGAAAGGCTCTCCAAATAATGCAAAGTCTACGCTGAGCAAGGGCGGGCCCCATACTCGCTCAGCAGAGGATGTACGCAGGGTACAGCTGAGTGTGGCAGGAGGGCCGTCAACTCCACAGAGGAGAGCTATTTCTCCTGGCACACCACAGAGAAGGAGTCTGCTGCCATCTCCAGGTATTGAACATAAAACCTGACACTTCACTTGTTGCCACAACTGTTCATGATCATAATGAACCTTAACGCATGTGTTTGTACACTTGAATAATTCACAAAATCGCTGGCTCACTTCTGTGGCTGAGAGGTAAAGTGGCCCCTGGCTTAAAATCCCTAAACCTCTCACTGACTGACCATGCTGACGGTCATTTTAAGTTTTGAGCAAAAAAAAGGGGAAAATAAAGTTCTCGTAAATACTTCATGATTAACAGTACATTGTAGTTGAGTGGATATTTTATGCCCCCCCCCCCCCCCCCAACAAAACCCCCCCCCCCCCCCCCCCCCCCCCCCCCCCCCCCCCCCCCCCCCCCCCCCCCCCCCCCCCCCCCCCCCCCCCCCCCCCCCCCCCCCCCCCCCCCCCCCCCCCCCCCGACGGGTGCCCCCCCCCCCCCCCCCCCCCCCCCCCCCCCCCCCCCCCCCCCCCCCCCCCCCCCCCCCCCCCCCCCCCCCCCCCCCCCCCCCCCCCCCCCCCCCCCCCCCCCCCCCCCCCCCCCCGTCATGCATTTAAACCCCCCCCCCCCCCCCCCCCCCCCCCCCCCCCCCCCCCCCCCCCCCCCCCCCCCCCCCCCCCCCCCCCCCCCCCCCCCCCCCCCCCCCAACACCCCCCCCCCCCCCCCCCCCCCCCCCCCCCGGGGATTTTAAAATAACTTGGCACACATGTCTAGCACATCAAGACGACGTGTCGCGCGCACAGACCCACATCCCTACCTCAAAGGTGAAGGTCACCTTGGAGTATGAAGGTTATGGAGTCCTCTTATATATGCACACATTCGTGTCCGGACTTTAATTTTTTCTTGGCATTGAAGGATTTTAAAAAATTATTTACAATGTCTAGCACATCAAGACCACGTGTCCCCCCAAACCCCCCCCCCCCCCCCCCCCCCCCACATACATTGTAGTTTGAAGTGTGATAGTTTCCTCTATATATTGCATTTATGCACACATTCGTTTCGGACTGTAACTTTGTCATGCATTAAAGGATTTTAAAATAACTTTTGCAGGCCAAATGTCTACCACATCAAGGACGTGTCGCGTGCAAGACCCAGGTCCCTAGCTCAAAGGTCAAGGTCACCTTAGAGTTTGAAGGTATGGTTCCTCTATATATGCATATATGCACACATTCGTGTCCGGACTGTAACTTTGTCATGCCTTGAAGGATTTTAAAATAGTATGGCACAAATGTCTAGCACATCAAGACGACCTGTCGCGCGCAAGACCCACATCCCTACCACAAAGGTCAAGGTCACACTTAGAGTTTATAGGTAATGGAATCCTGTATATATGCATACATTTGTGTCCGGACTATAACTTTTATTATGCTTTGAAGGTTTTAAAAACTTGGCACAAATGTCTAGCCATCAAGCGGACTGTGTCGCGTGCAAGACCCAAGTCCCTACCTCAAAGGTCAAGGTCACCTTAGTGTTTAAAGTAATGGAATACTGTATGCATGGTTACTCTGTCATGCATGGAAGGATTTTAAAATTACATAGCACTTATTGAGCACATGGAGAGGACACAGACTGTGAGGCACCTCTTTCGGGGGCATTCGTCACTTGTGAGGGACAGCTCTTATTGTTTATACACAGTTTAGGACTGCACATACTGTATGACTATAAAACATTCTCTATAACTGTTCCAGTTCCAGGCCAGAATGGTCCACAGACTGGTGTGCGGTACATCACAGAAGATCTGATACGTAAGATTTGTAAAGAGGACAGTCTGGAGATGGTCACCACGCTGAACCTTACACTCACCAAGGCTGAGGCCGGCAAGAAAATCAAGGTATCCAAAGTAGCCAATATTAAGAAATGACTCATAGTAATTCTGCTACATGTATGTCACTAGTGTCATAAGAATATTTTTTCCAGGAAATTTTTTCCAGGAATAATACATGAGCGCTACAAATGAAACCTGCAAAACGTTATAATACAGAAAATTTTCTAATTACACATACCGTAATATTTCATTTGTAAATGATTCTGGTTTTACGCAGTTGAAATTTAGAGGTCTGAAGTCGTGCCAGCTCTTTAGACACATGGAAATTATTCCTGCGTGATCCAATTTGAATAAAATTCCAGTTTGCTTATTTACATATCATTAGCATGCAGGTTTTCCAATAAATAGTTATTAGTCAGTTATTAGTCAGTTAGCATGTTTTCTAACTTGAATTCGAATAAATTTAGAATTTATACGTAGCACAGTGACTGATATTGCATCAGTATCACATGCATGGCTTCAAAATTAATTTATTTTTGTAAATATATAGGACTGTTCTGTTTTAACTTAGCATTTTGATGAGTTTTTTATTCTTTGATGTTTTGATAATTAAAAAAAGATACAACAAACATGAGTAGAGAATAAAATAAACCTCTATATTAAAAACTTTGTCTGCTTAAAAGTAGTCAGGTTATGTTAACTATACTTTTTACTGATATTTATTAATAATTGACACAGTTTCGTGACAATTCATTTCTCGTTATTAAATTTTTATTCAGTTTGCATATATTATTTGGAAAGGTCTTCTTGTCAATCTCTGAATAATGTCTAAAGGGGAGCAGTGGTGTAGAGGTTAAAGTGTCTGCCTCTCATCCTAGAGGTTACCGGTTTAAGCTGCACTGGGGTCACAACCGTACCACCTCATATGAAGCCAGCACTGGTTTTTCCAGGAAAGGGACTCGAGAGTGACTCGATAAGCTACAAGCTTTCTTCACAATTGAGCTAAAATTGATTTAGTATAAACTAAACTAATCTCTAAAATGAATAAAATGAAACAAACATATTGCTGTCATCAACTTTATGTCAAGATGGACAAAGTGTATGACCACTGAAAACTGTGATTTGCTGGTACACTGGCATAATATTAATTATGCATTGCTCTCTCTGAATTTCCATATTAAGAGACACATAATTTCATCAAGTTTTGTATGAATAATAAATTAATGAAGGTATGTAGGAAAATCAATTGAAAATCAGTGTCGTGTAAACATTGTAAAGTCAAGTTGAAAACATTGCAGAATTGTCGATTTAAATTTTGTGCAAACAGTTGTTTAAATGTTTATTCAGTAGCGATAAATGTAAATAAAAGAACAGTTGATAGTGACCCTTTTCTTGACCAGTATAGCAAGTTTAAACATTTGTATAGTGGGCATTTAAATCAAATCACATAAAGAGTTTGTCAACAGTAATTTTAGTTTACGATTATGGTATAATCATGGTCTAGCAAAAGTTTGACTCTTGCATTGTCGTCATGGTTGAAAGGTTAAGGTTCCTTATGCGTAATCTCAAAACTCTGCATAATTAGATTATCAATTCTCAGTAAAAAAATTCCTAGTTTGCTTGAAATTATACTGAAAGATTATAAATTTGTATCAAAAATTGTACACAGTATTCCTATGTTTGTTGCGTAGATAAAACTTTCATGCAGTATTTCATCAATATAAGTAGCTAATTAATGCTACATGTTTATTTGTCATGGCGCTGGCTGTTACCTCATTTATATGTTTTGTGCATGATTCAGTAAAAGTAATTGTAATTGACTGTAAATTACATTTTTCCATGGTAATAGTTAAACACATGCACAGTGTTTGTTTATCTCACTGTCTGGCGTTCAGGATAATTAATTTGGAATGTATGTTTGTGAAATTCCATTCAATTTCATTTGAGTCACTCTATTGTTTCATTTATGTCACTGCCAAAGGAGGTAACACATGGGGAACTTTGAATTTACCAAACTAAAATATAGCTAGGATTGCAACATTTAGTAGTTCTAGGTATGAGCTGGGCTTGACACTAAGTTGTGTCACTGGTCAGTTGGTTTGAGACCAGTGATTTTTTGGTAGGACTCCTAACTCATGAAATATAGATTGTCCATTTTAGATCACGTAAAATTTCAATTAGAATCATTTGTATTCGGAATGATTAAGAAAGTGATGTAAACAAGTCATTCATACTTCCTTTCAATGCAAAGGAAAATGCTTAAAATAACAGTTTTTAAGTACAGAATGGGGTTTTCCAGTGACTTTCTTTGAACCGAACTACCGAATTTGTTAGATACCTTACCAAGTTTTTCTTTTCTGGGTAGCACCAGTCAAACTTGATGAAACTTCAGACCTACATACTGTGAATGTCATGGTCAGATTCTGCTGATGTGGTTTGATCCCATCACTTTCTGTTTTGTAGTCCAATACTCTACCATCTGCAGTGTGGTATAAATATATACAGTAAAACCTGTCTTATTCGGTAGTATGTGGCACCACTTTATCATAATAGTTTTAAAGCAAGTACATTGTATTTCCATGATTGTACATTTTATGTGACGGGGACCAAGGTACAGTGTTGGATAAGGCAGTTCTGTCAAAGCTAGATATATATACCAGATTTACTGTATTATTAAAGTAAGGGTAATATTCCAGAGACTCAGTATGTATGGAGTTTTAATCTTATTTTTCAGAAAGATTTCTTCATACATAAACATGTATGTTAGAGTCGCTGAAAAAGCTATGTTAACCCCTTTTCCGCGCAATTTCTCAGAAAGATAATCCTAACAATCATGCTGTGACTGCCAAAAATGTCTGGTATATAAATTTCTGGAAAACAACTTAATACTTATACATATTCAAACCAAAATCAATCGAAAAATTCAGTAAGCTGAAGTGACAATATTTTGCCAGTTTAGATATTAAATTTACTTAATTGATTTGTTGGGGTGAATAGGAACGAGTAAACTAACTGTCTAGGAAAGAATTAAGTTTATGTATGGATCATAAATAGTGTTATAGATTTGGTATTCAGGGGTGCAAAGCTTTAAGGGAAATAAAACTTTTACGAATAATGCATGTTGTTGAATTTCTACTTGACATTAGTTACATGGGGCAAAGATAAGAAATTGATATTAAATGTACTCCAGTAATAATTTAAAACACTGTTTTTTTACCACTTTTTTTGTATGAGAGTTTAAGGTAAAACATGCTATCATAAAAGTAATTTAATACAACGATTTAAATGCACTTTAAGGGGTATATATTTTTTGCTTGCCTGAGATGTCCGTCGTCTGTCTGTCATCCGTCTGCACTTAACCTTGTATGCAATAGGGACTACATTTTTCACAGGATCTTCATGAAAGTTGGTCAGAATGACTGTCTTGATAAAATTGAGGTTGAGATCGAAATGTGTAACTTCGGATCAAAAACTAGGCCACCAGGTCAAATCATGGAAAAACCTTGTGTATGCAGTATAGGCTGCATTTTTCATTGGATCTATGTTTGTGAAACCGTGTTAGAATGATTATCTTGATGAAGTCTATGTCAGGTTTGAATATGGGTTATCTGATGTCAAAAGCTAGGTCACCCAGTCAAATGATAGGAAAACATTGTGTGTCCATTGGATTTTTATGAAACTTTGTCAGAACGAGTGTCTTGATGAACTCTAGGTCAAGTTTGAAATGGGTCATATCAGAGCCTTGGTAATCGTGACAAGTCAAAGGAAAACCTTGTTAACACTCTAGGGGCCACCTTTGACCCCTTATCATCATGATAATTGGTCAGAATGATTGTCTCGATGATCCCTAAACCAGGTTTTAATTGGGTCACATGGGGTCAAAAACTATAGGTCACAAGTACAAATCAAAGGAAAACCTTTTTAACATTTTAAAGGCCACATTTGACAGTCAATTTGCATGAAAATTGGTGAGAATGTTTGTCTTGATATTTTGAATCTGTGTCAACTGGGGTCAGTAACTATGTCACCTAAGAAAAGCTTGAGAACAAGATAAGAGGCAAAATTTTGCATAATTTAATTTCAATCATCATGAGCATTGTCACTCAGTCTCAAGTGTGAACGATAAAGGGCAAACTTGGCCCTCTTGTTAATTGTTAGTATTTTGCTCTTGGTCTGTCATTGTGTCTGTTTTTAGTCTTGTATTAAAATTTTGTGAATGATGTCTTCAAAAAAAGTCAACATTTAATATTATACAAAATGTACTAATAGTGCTTTTTAATTTTGCCTTTGTCGATATTTCCTTGAACAGTGCCCTTATTACACGTAAATTTACTTGAATGGTAAAGGGTAGATAATTTGGTTCTTTGATTTTTATAAGAAGCTGGAAAAACACAAGACAAACATACTGTTAGCTATAACTGCTGATTAGTTGATACTAACTCCCATTATCAGAGACAATTCCCTTGTTTTAGAAAAATTTACCATACAGTTTAATGTGCAGTGGTTGTTCTTGTATTAATTGCAGTCTCAGGTCAAGATGTCGAACTTGAACAAAAAGGTTTCAAGTTTATTTGTGCTTCCTTGGTCTGTGGGTTTAGACATTTGCTCTTGGAGCGAGAGATGTAAGGTAGGAGCCCCAGTTGGCTGAAATGCAGCTTTAGGGAGCCGCTGAGCTTGTTGAAATATCTGTATGCCTACTACCTACTTGGTGCCTGGCATTAGGATAGGATTAGGGAGGTACCAGTAAATGTGCTCAGAATGAATGTTTCTAATAAGTCAAAAATGGGTGGCCCTTTAAATGATGGTTGACAGTTTAATAAACAAATTGTTTTATTTCTAACCATTTCTATTTCAGTACATAGAGAATCTGGATCGGCTGAAGAGGTTACAAGTTCTTATTCTTAGTAACAACGTTTTAGAAAAAATAGAAAAACTCGATAAACTTCTGAAGCTGAAAGAACTTGACCTGTCTCACAACTGTATCGTGAAAATCGAGGGACTGGAAAACCTCACCAATCTACAGATACTGAATTTGTCCGGAAATTTGATTGAACATATACCGATATGGATGGGAAAGAGGCTGAAGTCATTACGAGCGTTTCATGTCGGGAAAAATAGACTGGAGTCTGTAAGTTGTGATTTTAGATTGTTTGGCAGGGATTGTTTTAGTGGTGGCAATAGGGTGGTTTGCTGATGCAAAGAAAAATATCAACATTTGTTAAAACTGTATGGAACTCATACCTATGGGAATAGCTTGTCAGAATACCAAAATATCATATCAAATTTCTTTTAAACTTGAGCATTTACTGCTTTGTGATGTCTAAAAGCTGCCAGATTTATAGATTGCATGTCTTGGTTAGAAACCCTGGCTAGGACTTGGTGGAGGCTGTGTGGTTATGTAAACTACTGAGAGGTGACGGGAGGATAAGGCTTTCTTATTCACCAAGAAAGTCCTAAGGCAAACAGTTGAGCTAAAGAGTTTTGCAGGAGAGGTTTCCCTTTGTTCATATAAAAGAATTCAAGCAAAGGGAGGTAATTTGAATAATTTTTGTTTTATAGCTGAGTGAGTTAGCCAAACTGAAGCCCCTGCCAGATCTGACACAGCTAACTGTAGCAGAAAACCCACTGGCAGAGTTCAACCATTGTCGACCATATTTGGTGTTCCATTTACGAACTTTGGAAGTGATAGATGGACAGGCAGTAACTGACAGGGAGAGACATGCAGCTAAAGACCGTTTTGAACTGGGTAAATATTCAACCTATGATTGCTACAATCTATAAATATCTTCAAACCTGTATATCAGTTTTTGTCAGGATTTGTTGTAAAACACTTTCACGAATGACATTCCATTTAATACATTGGTTTCCATGGTGACCTTAATGTTGAATGACATGTCCTTATAGATGGAGTGTGCTCAAGTTAATTGCCTTGATTAGATACGTAAAATCAGTTTTCACTGAGCAGACATGAAATAAAGAATTTTAGCTGTTTTCCATTGAATCCTGAAATGTTTACCATTTGAATCCTAAAATGTTTGCCATTGAATTGTGAAATGTTTACCATTGAATCATGAAATATTTACTATCGAATCAATTGAAATATTTACCATTGAATTGTAAAATGTTTACCTTTGAATCTTGAAATGTTTACAGATGAGGTTGAGAGACTCGAGAAGCAGCTTGAGGGCGAGGAAGCCAAGTATCGCCGACTGGAGGAGGATCATAACAGATCTAAGCAGGAACGCAGCCATCTCACCGCGACGGAAGACGATCTCAGGAAAAGAGAGAAAACTAACGCCTCCAGGATTGAAGAGTTAGAGAGAGAGCTGGAGACCAAGAATGATATAGTAGGTGTCACATTAACATGCATCATTCAGTTTTCCTTGTGACCTGCTTTTGTGGTCAAGTGGTTTAGGTCACTGACTTGACATCATTCAACTTCTCACAGAACTAGGGTCATAGGCTTGAGGCCAGATGCTGACGTGACTATACGTGAGCAAGTTGGCAGCTCCTTATGGATAAAGAAGTCTAGAGAAACCATGGCTCAGTAATCTTAAATACTCTTTCAATATCCCAATAATACATAATCTCTGTTTGTTTAGAAGATATCTGTGGAGATTCAAACATGCTGATGTACCGGTATACAAATGTATGCAGATTTTGTTGACATTTTAAAAATTGGTTAGTTTTTAGCTCGACTATTCGGAGAATATGGAGAGCTATTACAGTCACTTGTGCGTCGGCGTCGGCGTCGGCGTCGGCGTTGCTTCTTTGGTTAAAGTTTTGCCTGCTAAGTACTATCATGCACATATCTCAGTAACCACTTATGATATTGACTTGAAACTTTGTTCATGTCTTTAGGGGTGTCATACAATCAAGGCAGATAACTCTTGAAAAAAATTAGTACAAATTATGGCCCTTGTTTGACTTTGAAAATTTGGTTAAAGTTTTGCCTGCTAAGTACTATCATGCACATATCTCTGTAACCACTTATGATATTGACTTGAAACTTTGTTAATGTCTTTAGGGGTGTCATACAATCAAGGCAGATAACTCTTGAAAAAATTTAGTACAAATTATGGCCCTTGTTTGACTTTGAAAATTTGGTTAAAGTTTTGCCTGCTAGGTACTATCATGCACATATCTCAGTAACCACTTATAATATTGACTTGAAACTTTGTTCATGTCTTAAGAGGTGTCACACAGTCAAGACAGATAACTCTTGTTTAAATTTAGTGCAAATTATGGCCCTTGTTTGACTTTTGAAAATTTGGTTAAAGTGTTGCATGCAAGGTACTATCATGCACATATCTCAGTAACCACTTATGGTAGTTATATCAAACCTTGCAATAGTGTTCAGGGTAAATTTTGTATCAAACAATTAATTTACCAAAAAATTAAATCTATAGTTATAGATTTTGTCTTTTTTTTATGATTCAACTTTCCTAGTTTATACTTTTTAAAATAGTTAGCAGATTTTGTTTTTGCTATTATACTGATAAAAGTTTTGTTTTATTAGCAAACACCCACAATAGTCGAGCGTGCTGTCTTATGGACAGCTCTTGTTTATTGAGCCTTCATCTAACTCCTACTGTGTTGCAGTTTGCAATCTGTAAATTAATGGTAGAATATTAAAATTCAAATGGCCCATCTCTACTTAGATGAAGTCTCACAGTTAACAGGAACTGTCAGATTTCCTCCTAAAATACCCTTTATTCTTCATTTTAAAAGAAAAATCCTTCAATAATTATACTTTGTAAGAGTTCAATTTATACAGAAGCATGCCACTGTGCAAGTAATATTTGCAAAAAGTTAAGAATCTTTATTTGTTGGTATTAAAGTTAATTTCCGCCAAATTATCAAGATAAACTTTAGCCCTTAAAATAACCCTTTTATCTGTCAAGTTTTGGTATATAATAGGTTTGGAATCGTATAATGATATCAATTCAGAAGCAGGTATTTACTTAATCCGTGTAAAACTTTATCTCGATTTGTAAATTTCCTATCCAAATCACTTGACTTTTGAATTTACGATAGTTCTGAAAAACAAACACTCCATATTGTATAAATTTTGCCCCTTTTGGCTTTTAATGATATAATATTGGATCAGTTATAATATATTTGAGCACTAAAACATTTGTTGAAGACCGTACGTAATTTCTTTAGAAGTTGTTTTTGAGTACCGGTAGATTATTGGCTTCCGGAGCTCGCCGCTTGTACAGGTTTGTTCACATATGATAAAGTGGAATTTTATCAGTAGATATAGTTACATGATTTGACATTTTCCCTGAATGACTTTTAATCTTAGGTAATTAGTGACCAGTGTTTGAACAGTACCAGAAGTAAGCAAAATTTGTTGGGATATTTTAGTGGAGTAAATAAAAAACTCTGTGGTTATTTCGGATTTTTGCTTTAAATTTGTGATAACTAAATACATAGGAAGTATATTTAGAGTGCTGGTAAGTTGTGCCTCCGAGATTGAAGTAAATTCTGCAGGAGATGTTTCATATCATTGTTTAACAGGCCAAGTACACTTTTCAGAATTTGAAGAATTTTCTTCAGTTTGCAGGGGTTGTCTGCATACATGGATTGAAGCATTTGGCTCAATAAATTTGCTGCAAAGGGATTTTAATAGCAAGAAATGATCATGTGATTTTGGTTTTAACAGTTTTAAGCCTTTTTGATAGAAATGTTTTAATTGATGTCAAAGTAGTTCAAATAGTATAGTGTCATTTTACAGCTCTTGTTCTTTTGGTCAGGGTCATTCAGTGTTTGTTAGATGCTTATGAAAAAACCCATGTTTGTGTAGTCAGCTGGTGGTGGCTTGACATTGTTGTCACTTTGATGGTTCTGTGCATGTGTCTGTCAGCTCTTACAAACCGGTACTTATGTCGCTAAACTGTCCATAGCAAACAATGAATAACTGTAAAGTCCATTCATTCGTAGGATAATTGGCTCTTATGTGGCTTAAAATTTCTCTTGGCTCTTATGTGGCTTGAAATATGTAACATAGCCACTTGAGTACCATTTAGTAAGAACATCTGTGCGTCCATCCATCCGTCCGGATTGAAGGTCAAAAATGGACACATGAGACCTTGACCGGGCTGTAACTTCCTCATGCATTGAAATATTTGAATTCATTTGGCTCACTTAGTCTTGTTTACCACAATCGGATGGCATGGCTGGACATGTTGCCCGTGGGCATCTGGTTGAAAAGTTATATCTTATTGAATAAGTTATAACACCTTGACTAAGTTAAAACTTCATACACATATGCTCAGACATCGTTAACTTAACAATTTTGCAGACATTATAATAATTATAATATGCAGCAGATTATGAATTGTGAGAAACCAAAATCTCGTTTGATTAATGTAATCATGCTATAGATGTGTCATAAGATTATCTTTATGTACATGTGGTAAATGAGAAGTGTCTGTGGTATGATAAAATATGCTGATAGAAGAAAAAGATCAAAATGAAAATGAGGCCCAGACAGCAGTAAGATATATTGTTCATTGGACGATAACAACTTTTAAATCATTGATACTTGTTTTGGATAACTAGTATTCGTTTCTTCATAAAATTGAACAGTTTAGCACACAATGAACTGTCAGACTTTTAATAATGACAAACTGTTAGACTACTGCTTTAAGGTGATCTGTATATCCAAATACACCGGATATTGTAATATAGTAAAGTTCTGCTATTAAGACACCGCCCTCGATATTAAGACCAAACATTTTGGAACCATATGGCCCATTTTATAAAAGAAAGGTCTCGATAAAAAGACTGTTTCGATATTAAGTTAAAGACCACTTTATGCCGGTCCGAAAGGTGGTCTTATTACAGGAACTTTTATTGTATCTGTCTTAGGGGGAAGGCGAAGAAGGCAGTTTGTAAGAAAGTCTGTGTTGTCTTTGGGTGAGTCTTATTACCACAATATAACACGTATTACCCTTTACATGTCGAGGGATGACCCCAAAACTCATTGATGAAGTCCTTTATTTCATATAAGTTACAACTGTTTTTCAGTCAGACCTCTTGATGTATATAAAACTCCACACAGCAACAGTATAAGTTAAATATAAGGTTTGACAATAGCTACATTTTTATTTTGCAGTTAAAAAAGAAGACAACTGAGCTGAACAAAGCATGCGAGAAACATTATCAGCTGGAACAAGAGCTTGCCTTTCATAAGATAGACAACAAGTTTGACAGTCTGGGCCGGGGACCAGAGCAGTCATATGATGATGTAAGTTATATAGCCTGGTTTCCGGGATAAATTCTAAAACATACTGGTGGAAAAAAGATTTTGGAAATCTATTTGTAGCGGGTTCTTTTTGAATTCTAAGTGATATTTAAACTTGAATGTATTTGCAAAGACTGTATTTTGCCTTTTATTTGTGGTGGATATCTCAGTAACAACAACACATGAAGTTTAATTAAAATAGTTTTATCACATTTCAAGGTTTCTGCTTACGTCTTTATCAGGATAATACAAATAAATAAATACAACAGACATGACATTATTATCTAACAAAACATTATGGCAGACAGGTTCAGCTCCTTGTCGATCATGGTGCGTTTTAACTTGATTGCGATTAGATTTTAAGTTAAATGGGATTTCCTGTTCTGTTTGAATAATAAGAAATCTGACATCTAACGAGCTTGTGTAACAAAGCTCAAGGTTCAGAACAATCAATTATATGATGCTGATGTTAGGGCATCTAAGCAAGCATTGTGTAAGCATTATGGTCCTCCTATATGGTCGAGTGGTTAGAGTCGCTGACTTGAAATCACTGTAATCTCTCATTGCCGGGTAATGGGTTTGAGCCCTGCTACTGACCATGCCTCTTAATTTGAGAAAATTTGCAGTATCTTACTGAAGACAGGGATCTAGTCCTGTTCTTCCCAGGAATGATTGTTAGGTAAACTGTCCGCCTGTTGAAATGACCAAAATATGGTTGAAATGGGCGTTAAGACATGATGTATACATGATGTATACAGTGTTAAAACAACATGATGTACATTGTTTAGACATGATGTACACAGTATTAAAACATGATTTACAGTGTCTAGGCATGGTGTATACAGTATTAAAACATGATTTACAGTGTTTAGACATGGTGTATACAGTGTTAAAACATGATGTACAGTGTTTAGACATGGTGTATACAGTGTTAAAACATGATTTACAGTGTTTAGACATGGTGTATACAGTGTTAAAACATGATGTACAGTGTTTAGACATGATGTATACAGTGTTAAAACATGATGTACAGTGTTTAGACATGGTGTATACAGTGTTAAAACATGATGTACAGTGTTTAGACATGGTGTATACAGTGTTAAAACATGATGTACAGTGTTTAGACATAGTGTATACAGTGCTAGAACATGATGTACAGTGTTTAGACATGGTGTATACAGTGTTAAAACATGATGTACAGTGTTTAGACATGGTGTATACAGTATTAAAACATGATGTACAGTGTTTAGACATGATGTATACAGTGTTAGAACATGATGTACAGTGTTTAGACATGATGTATACAGTGTTAGAACATGATGTACAGTGTTTAGACATGGTGTATACAGTGTTAAAACATGATGTACAGTGTTTAGACATGGTGTATACAGTATTAAAACATGATGTACAGTGTTTAGACATGGTGTATACAGTGTTAAAACATGATGTACAGTGTTTAGACATGATGTATACAGTATTAAAACATGATGTACAGTGTTTAGACATGATGTACACAGTATTAAAACATGATGTACAGTGTTTAGACATGATGTAAACAGTATTAAAACATGATGTACATTGTTCTTTTTTTATGTATACAGTGTTTAAACATGATGTACAGTGTTTAGACATGATGTACACAGTATTAAAACATGATGTACAGTGTTTAGACATGATGTAAACAGTATTAAAACATGATGTACAGTGTTCTTTTTTATGTATACAGTGTTAAAACATGATGTACAGTGTTTAGACATGATGTATACAGTGTTAAAACATGATGTACAGTGTTTAGACATGATGTACACAGTATTAAAACATGATGTACAGTGTTTAGACATGGTGTACACAGTATTAAAACATGATGTACAGTGTTTAGACATGATGTAAACAGTATTAAAACATGATGTACAGTGTTTAGACATGGTGTATACAGTATTAAAACATGATGTACAGTGTTTAGACATGATGTATACAGTATTAAAACATGATGTACAGTGTTTAGACATGATGTACACAGTATTAAAACATGATTTACAGTGTTTAGACATGATGTACACAGTATTAAAACATGATGTACAGTGTTTAGAGATGGTGTACACAGTATTAAAACATGATGTACAGTGTTTAGACATGATGTACACAGTATTAAAACATGATGTACAGTGTTTAGACATGGTGTACACAGTATTAAAACATGATGTACAGTGTTTAGACATGATGTACACAGTATTAAAACATGATGTACAGTGTTTAGACATGATGTACACAGTATTAAAACATGATGTACAGTGTTTAGACATGATGTACACAGTATTAAAACATGATTTACGGTGTTTAGACATGATGTAAACAGTATTAAAACATGATGTACAGTGTTCTTTTTTTATGTATACAGTGTTAAAACATGATGTACAATGTTTAGACATGATGTATACAGTGTTAAAACTAGAGATGGCAGTACTTGGTTGTTCAGTTACTCGACATGATGTAGTACATTGATTAAAACGGTATTGATGTACTTGGTTTTTTTTTTTTTTTTGCAAAAATCGCATCATACATAAATCATAAATTATCGCTATTTGGTTCCTCAAACTAACCTTAACTTGTCATTTTTCTAATTTGGGATTGTTATCAAAACACGCCAGGTGATGTGCAAAAATTCTATTGTTTAATACGCTAGGTAGGCCCCTAAATGCAATATATGAGTTGACAGTTTGACATGTGGGTATTGCTATGATTCTATGCCACTTATGATCTTAACAACAACACTATAGACGTATGATTCATCAAAGATGATATTGGGTTGTAGTTTTCACAGTTTGTTTTAAATAAAGTGTATAATAGCAATTACACTATGTCGCCTTTGCGTTTGTTCCAGAAACTGTAAATGCGGGTCTTGTAATTAGAAGTCTTAATGACTTAATAACCTAATTATGCCAGTGGTTAAACACGTGTGCAGAGAAAAGATAATTATTATAAACATTTTATAAATCCTGATCGTAAAACTAGTCGGTACTTTAATGTGATTAAACCTGAGTACACTAACCCCCTTAGAGTAACCCCCCCTTACGTGGTTTGGCAATAAATGCTAATTTTAGTATCGATGAATTCCAATATACTTGAGATTTGGTCTTGGACATTAAGAATTGAAAAAAATACGTTTGAAATCCATGTTCGTCTGTCGTTTTCCTGAGTTTATTTTAATATTGGGTTACTTAGCACATACCCGAAATTCATACATGGTTCATGGTAAACAGTGTGAATACCTGAAATAAAAAAAGAATTAAAGAAGTCATTGATCTAATAGGTATTGCCATATGTCTCTCACGTGAATGAAAACTTGATGTACAATGTTTAGACAAGAAGAAAGACCGAGTACTCATAATATCAATTTTGGTATTTTTGCCATTAACCCATGATGTACAGTGTTTAGACATGGTGTATACAGTGCTAAAACATGATGTACAGTATTTAGACATGATGTACATAGTATTTGAATATGATGTACACAGTGGTAAGACATGATGATATACACAGTGTTTAGATTTGACTTTTCTTAGTGCAAAAAAGTGATGTAACCTTGATTAAGAAATGATATAACATTGTGTTGGACTGCTTATTTCTTTGGTCATACATGTGTTGTGATACAAAAGTTCTATTTTTAGACTGGAGACGACTCTGGTTTACTAGGGGAAAGCCCATATATTGGAAGAGCCAGGTACAAAGCTAATAGACTCGCTGGAGAGGCCGAGATCCTTGGTTCCTCACCAAGTCGGGCTCAGATCCACGCTATCCCAGGTCCGCTTCGTGCCGACGTCAAATTAGAGATGAACAATAAACTTGACCATGAGATCGCTGTGAAACAGGATAAAGTCAGTAAAGGTAGGTAACTATTTAGCGTGGGCATTAAATTCTGTGGCATCTTGGGTAATGTGCATAGTTATCTAATGTCAGTTTTTGAATAAATTTTATCAATCCTGTGAAGTAGTTATTGTTCATGTTCCGCATATGAAGTGGAGTGTGGTTTTGGATAATTACTGTTTGTGCACTGTCGAATGCCCTAATATGTATCGTCATAACTACAGTGTCCTGTGAACAGAGGATTGTGTATAATATGTCCTATGTCATTTTGATTATTTTTGTTTCAACATACATGTGATTAATTTTGTTGCACACTTTTAACAAATTCAGTTTCTGTTTTGTCTGGGAATTGTATTTTAATTTTTCCGACACGGTCAGTATGAGTCTTTGCACATATATGTTAACACGCTCACCGAAAACAATGAAAATGCAGAAAACACTTTGAGGTGTGGGTGCTAAGATATTGTACTTTGATACATAGTTTGCACCAAAACTTTTGACTAAGATGCAAGAAATAAAAGTGTTTCGTCGCAAAAAGACGTTTGATGGAATATGCATTTTGGCTGCCACGGTAATGGTAGATTTTATTTTACATTTGAAAATGAAACTAACAATAAAGGTGAGGTGAATATATATAATTTGGATGCAGAATTAATCTTACGATGAATATTTCAGCAGATTCAGGGGTTAAGGAAGGTAAATGGTTCACACGGCTAACAATCTTGTAGAGTAAAATTATCATGCAGCCAGTCAAATCTACATAATTATGAAGGAAACATTTGTTTACAAGAACAAATAGTAAATACAAAACCTAGTTTTGCAAGAAAAACTACTCTGAAAATGTGGCAACCAGTCAGAATAACTGACTTCTGAATAGTCAGTTTTGAATCAATGGGTTTTTCATTAGCCAATCAGAAGACAGGCATAATTTTGACAAGTGGCGGGAAGCAGACAGTAAAACTGTTACTTGTGAGAAACTAAAATAGTTTGGGCAAGAATTCAATATACCTGGTAAAAATATTTCTCCGATACCAGTCTAAAATCTCTAGCTTCTGATTGGTGAGAAGTGAGGACCTTTTGATTGGTTAGAATTTAGGAATAGTGATTAAAAAATATTTCAGTTTGACTGGTTGTATGGTATTGTTGTTGTTGTTGTTGTTGTTAATGTTGTGTTGCTATTAATTGTTAACTGACAGATTCAGTGCTTTCTTTCACAATGCTTCTAACGTTAGATAAGTAATACACTTCTATTCACACAATCATATAGTTTATTATGAGCGGAAAAAAAAAAGATGTCTTTTCCTCATTTCCGTAACTTTACACTAATATCTTAACTTTGATAACTTTATCATCTGTATCTAGTCACTGTACAAATATAAGAAATGGTTTTTCGATTCTTTCTTAATTGACAGAAGGGCAAAAACTTGCTCGTGAGACCACATGTATATAGAGACCATGTGTTTTAAGAGACCAGTATTTTTTTTAACCAAACTTCGTCATTTAAGAAGAAGTTATGTTGCATGAAGAGACTGTTCTATTAAGAGACCACTTTTTCAACATCCCAAGGGTGGTCTCTTGATACAAGTTAATCTGTACTTTTTATACGGCTCTCAGAAGTCTTGGAACTTTTTGTTCAACTTTTATGTCCTTGTTAAATTTGAAGGAATGCAACCCTTGACTTTTACTTGATGGTCAGTTCTTTATAACTGTAGAAGCTGCAAGATTTTGTTGTATGACATTGACTGTACATACATGTATTCCAACTATGGCAATATCTTTTGTAGCCAAACATTATTTGGTAGTACATTTTATAACTGAGTTAACTACACCTCAACTGAAAGAAAGCTTGTGAAATTTGTCTCTGCCAGGCACCATGCAAAATTATGAAAGTCTGATTCTGATGGAAGGGGTGGGGAGTGGGGGCGGGGCATGGGAGTTTATCATTGTGTGGTGAAAATACCTAGTGCTGTAAAATGGCTCCTCATAGTTTTGCAAAAGCCTGGATCTGTGTTTAGTTAATTAATTTGTTTTTGTCTGCTAACTTATTTTGTTGTTTCAGCTGTTTTAAAAGGTAGACAACAGCGTAGAGTTTAGGTGATGGTTTTGTCGTAAACAAATTGATATACATGTACTGCTCCTCGGATACTGCACCTGAAACTTAATTGCTGCTCCTTGTTTACTGTGTCTGTCATTTGAAACGCTGCCTCCCTATTTAGCTCCCTTTTCAGCTCCTATCTAAACCTTTACCACTTGTGCTTAAAAGTCTTCCAGTGGGGATGGGTCTTTCAGCCTCTTAATAGTTTGGTAAGAGAAGCCTGTTCTTCTTGGATGGCATTTAAAGGTGTATTAAAAGACAACATTGGAAATAAAGTTCATTAGGGAGAAAACAGTTTAATTTTGTTTATTTAAATACTCAGAACAATAACTTATCCCAAGGAGCAGTGATGCGAAAAGGATTAGTGCGTACCATAATTGGTTAGATTGCTTATTTTTTAGCTCACCGGAGCACAAAGTGCTCAAGGGTGAGCTTTGTGATTGCCCTGTGTCCGTCGTCGTATGTCATCAGTCATCCGTTGTCGACAATTGGAGTGGTCACAAGTAAGAGGTCACAGTTTTGGTTGAATCTTCGTGAAACTTTGTCAGAAAGATTGTCTTGATAATATTTTGAACAAGTTTGAATATGGGTCATCTTGGGTCAAATAGTAGGTCACTATTTCTAATATAAGAAAAAACATGTTTATGCAATAGAGGATGCATTTTCCATCGGCTTATTGGGAAACTTCAGAATGATTGTCTTAATGATTTCTTGGACGAGTTCGAATATGGATCATCTCTGTTAAAAAAAGTAGGTCACTAGGTCAAATATGAGAAAAACAATGTTTACACAATTCAGGCTGCATTTTCCTTTCCATCTTTGCGAAACTTGGTCAGAATGATTTTTTTAATGATTTTTCGATGAGTTTGAATATGGTCATCTTAGGTTTAAAATGAGGTCACTAGGTCGAATATAAGAAAAACAATGTTTTCGCAATACATGAAATCTAGATCAAGTTCGAATATGGATCATGGAACAATTAATTCAGCCAAAATGGCAGTGTAATCAGGTGAGCAATATAGGGCTATCATGGCCCTTTTGTTTTTATTGTGCATTAGGTCCTAGAAATTTGAATCATTTACTCAATTGTCTGAACTAAGGACTCCAGGACAAACTGTTGTGATATCTCCCATTATCACTGGTATGCAATCAATGAAAATGAAGGCCGTCACTATAGATGAGTTTTGTTGAGCTGTACCCATTTCATATTTTGTTGCAACTGCATGGAAACAACATTGTGAATAACATGTATAGATTTTAATCCTTTGGATGCATTCTTAGACTAATGTTCTGCTTTTATTCTGTTAATTTAAAAGATGTGATCTCTTTTCAGTGAAAATAAGTTAATTTTCTTTTCCTCTTTTAACGTCTTCTGAGTCTGTAACTAACATTATATGAAAGAAGATTTCTTCTCCCTTATGCCTACTTGACTTTAAAAAGGTATTTTATTGTTAAATACAAATATAGTTTTGAATATATACAAACATGTTCAGTTGTTAACATATTTTGTAGCAGAGCATGGTAGTGTAGAGTTGAAATTTTATCACCACATTGTAAATGAAAAGACTATAATCATAAGTCGTTATGTGGGGAAACTTTTTTTCATCATCTATTCACATGACAAGTAAATGAAAAAAAAAATGTTTTCACATATATGGGGCAGTAAAACACCTTATTTTCAGTAATAAACTCTTCAGACAAGTTTATTCCAACATACTAGTATATAGAAACATAGTGTTAAACATGAGTTATGTTCTTAGATGGACATTATTGTAGTGTCCAGTCTCCAAATTTGAGAAGAATCGGGTAAGGAGGGGCCTATATAACTTGTAACAAACGCCCTTGCTAGGACCAGCAAAATAATTATGAAAAGATGAAATTTGGAAAAATCCGTTTAATATTAGAATTTTGACAGAGAATTTGGAGACCTTTGTGTATATTGCAGCTGAGGATAGGTTGAAAAGACTGACAGAGGAGTTGGGAGTGACTGAAAACAAGCTGAAAAATGCCACAAAAGACTTGAAGAATATCGGAGACTCGGCGGTAACCGAGAAGGAAGAGCACAAACAAAACATCCGCCAGAAAATGGCGAGGAAAATGAGAACAGTATGTTAATTGAATTGTTTATATGACTTACGGTTTGATTATGTGTTTAAAAATTGTGAAAGTAAAATTTTATGAGGTTTTATCATCATCTGAGTGTTGAAGGTGTTGTATCTTGGTTAAGTTTTATGTTTAGGCCCACTTTCCTCAAGAACCAACTAGTAAGTTACTGCCTTGAAAGAACACTTATTCACCATTATAAAATGTCTCTGTAGTGCAAGTTACATAACTCTTCCTTCCATTTTGCATGAGTCCTTGAGAATTTTTGTGCTATTGTTAAAATTGTCACAATGGAGATGTAAGTGTGCTTGTGGTGTGGTCACAGCACAGTGGTAGTGTGCTTGCCTTAGGATAGCTAAGGTCCAGGGTTAGATACCCACATTAGGGGAGACACTTCATTCCACATAATGCCTCTCTCTTGAGGTTGATTCCATCTGGAATCAATCTGGAATCAAATTAATCTAAGCTGTAAGATGAGAATAAATAAATTAGTATAGAATACTTCTAGATTAAGAAAAGTATGAATAAGATAAACTTTAAGATGGAGATAAAGATGAAGGTTGTTGTATTCAGGTGAATGAGATGAAGGACAGTGCCACGCAGATTGAGGAGGAACTTGAAAAGACTAAAACATCTATGCATAAATACAAGATGGAACTGGCTAGAATGAAGGACCAGATTGGAAGAATGGACAGCAAGGATCCCAACTATGTGAGTATGAAGTTTGGCTGAACCTGCGTGAAGCAGCCAGCCAAAGGTTTGCAATAAACGTGGCAATTTAAAGAAGGTAAATTATAAATTGTTTGATACAGGTGTTTTTTCCATTAAGACAGGATGGTTGGGAAATACAGGTGTATTTGCATTAAGACTGGGTGCTTGCACAATAAAGCTGTATTTGCTATAGGAAATAGAGGCGTATTAAATTTTGCTGTAAGACTGGATGTATGGGAAATACAGGCATATTTGCTATAAGACTGGATGGTTGGGATGTAACTTTAAGTCAGTGTTTAAAGTAAGGAGTTGCTCAATCAACTTTGAGCTATAGCTTGGGTCTAGGATAACAGTATTGATGTCTTGAGACCATTTAATAAGGCCTGGTTATTGATGATATGAATAGTTCAGAGATGTTTACATTTTTGTATGCCGACACAGTCGATTTGAATATTTCAGAGACGTGTTTATGCTGATATGGTAGATAAAGAACAACAGATCAATGAAAGTAACCAAATGTATGGACAGTTACAAGAACAGCTGGAACTCATGTTAGATACCATCGCCAAGGAAACCACAGACATCAAGAAACTAGAACAACAGCTTAATGAAGGTTTGCGAAGTTTTGTTGTTTACGCATGAATTTCTTAATGGCTGATACATGTATGTCTATGCCTTAGAATAAGATGGTAAGTGCAAAAAAAAAAAACAATTTCAAGAACAAAAAAGAATGCCTCCTTTTATGATATGAATGTTGAAATCTATATAAGAAACATATTTTAGAAAAAACTTTGGTATGACATTATCTTTGATGTCATTGTTCCTAAATGATCATGTAGAAAGTGTTAGACTGACAACATTCACTGAAATGTACATAGTTTCAACACTGTTAACAAGAAAAGTGCTGCCATGGCAAAGTGGGTAAGGTTACTAACAATAAGGTCTTGAACCTCACACTGCTAGACAGTCTATCTTACAACCTCCATGATATCAAAGTATCTTTAAAATGTCAAGACATGTGTAATATATTCATGTCAGTAAATTTTCGTAGATCTACCTCAGCCATTGATGAGACATTAGTGGTGCTAAAAGAACTGTTGAAACTGGTAACTGACTGTCCAGTGGGGTCACCCATCCATCCAGTCACTAGCCACACTAAACGTTGCTTAACTTTCTGAACCAACCCTGGATTCTAACCATGTCCCTAAAATTCTAGCCCAGCAGCGAGGCTGTTGAATTCCTGTTTATCTGCCACCCACTGCAGAACGTAAAAGCACAATAAAAATAGACAAAGTTTAAACCTTTACAACATCTATAAAAAAAGATTAAGCACTTTCTAAATCATGATCCAGATACCGTGGAAAACAACGAGTCCCTGAGAGATGAGTTGGATGAGATTGTTGGAGGTTTACAGACTTACCTGGCACAGGTACAGACCAAGGCTTCCAAGAAAGAGCATGAATTTGACCAACTTCTGCGTGAGAAAGAAGATATAGCTGATAGATGTAGGAAACTGGAGAATGAACTAAGTGTCGTGGATCAGGAGGCTAATAGTTTAAGGGATTTGGAGAGGGTAAGTTGGAACTTTTTAAGAGATTTTGAGAGGGTAAGTTGGAGCTTTTCAAAGGTTTTTGAGAGGGTAAGATGGACCTTTTTAAGGGATTTGGAGAGAGTAAATTCAGATTGTTTTAAGAGATCAGGCATTGGCCTAAACAGAGACTAGGGAAAAATAGGACTCGAAAATTCCCAAAACTTTTCAGCTGAGTAGTTTTAGAGAGATCTGTAGGAAGAAATACTGATCAGGCGAAAATTTTCTCCCTGAAAATGAAAAAAGGATGACAAAACTGCTTCTTGAATCCAATGTCTTGGCTGAACCCAAAGAAGTTAGGGAGGTTAAGTTCCAAGGTAAACTTTGCTGACAAATTGGACAGTGATTATTCTGACAGAAATATTCAAAGAAAATTTACCATATGCGTTGTAACACATGGCCTACATGGTTGCAAAGGCAGATTTATTTGGTTCTTAAAAAATCTTTGTAAAATTCAAGAAGCATTCAAATAAGGGCTTTTGTAGAAGTAAGTTATGAGAAGAGGGATTAGCTGTCTATTGTTTAAATAGCGATGAAAGTTGCTAATTGGCTCTCAATATGAGCCCTACAGTGTAAAAACCAGGGTAGGTCTTTGTAAATGGTAAGAATCCATTTCATCCTGCACTGATTGTGCTTTTTCTCCACTTTTAACAATGACTGAAAGTAAAAATGTTGGGGTTGGTGTGACTGGGCTCATATTACATAAATTTAAACCCTGGACATGGGGGACATAGCAAGAGAATCTAAAATTTACACTTTACCAGAGATAAGGCATGCAGGATAATTTCTGTCTGCATCAAAATCATATATTATGTTACAGAGGTACATGGAGATGGAGCAGTCATTCCGGCAACAGGAAGATCGTAACCGAGAATTAGAAGACCAAATACACCGGACACACAGACAGGATCTCGACACACAGGACAAACTGGAAAACCGAGGTCTTGAGAACGCCTCCCTGAAGAAGGCGTTAAAAGATCTTGAACAGAAAGCTAAGGTAACTACCTCAGTTGTTTTCGCTAGAGTTGCTTGAAGTATTATGCATGAATTGCAGTGTTTGATGTTTGTATTATAGCCCATGTGTGGCTTTTTACGAGAGCAAAATTTTCATGGACAGTGTGTCAAATAATTGAAATGATAATGGTGATAAACTAAACCATTTGTAACTGTAACAATAGAAAAATACGTTCATTTAAATGACAAGCCAGATTTGATAGTAATTTTCTGAATAAAGGGAAGTAAATGCTGAAAATGGGAATGAATTTCTGACTTCACAGTCTACATTAATGTATAGAACAAGATCAGTTGAGTACAAAAGAAAAGGTTAAAATGTGGAGGATTATTAAATATTTTGTATCTTCAGAATTTCCATGATAATTTTACTCAGACTTGTGAAAATCCTGATGCTGCCCCGCAGTTCTTAGTTTTTACATAATTAGTCGATACTCTGAAATGTTGTTTGTAAATTAAAATTCACTAGTTCAATATTTTGTTAAAACAAGCTGTTAGTTCTTCAGTAACATATTTGGTCTTTGTTTTTAACTTTAGTCTATTGAGTGTTACTGTTTAATTGTAGTCAGCAATCTGCTCTTAAAAATCTCCAAAGATAAATACTGATTTAGCTACTGCTGTATTTTGTTTTCTGTAGACAAGTGTGTTTTTCTAAAAAAAAATTGTGTATGCCATGATTTAATATTGTATGCTGTTTTATGTATGTTTGTGTTTGTTTTGTGTTTGTGTTCATGTTTGTCCATGTTTTTGTGTCTGTACATTATGTAGGATCCAGATTTCATACAAAAACAATGGAGTCAGAGCTCAAGTCAAAGCTTTTCTCAGAAACAGTCCATTCAGAGCTCAAATCAGAGCTTTGCTCAGAAACAGTTGAGTCAGAGCTCAAGTGATAGCTCTGATCCGTCTAATGTATACACTCTTTCCAAGGTATCTCTAAGTAGTTATATAATGCTTTGTATTGTAACACGCTATGAAATATTCATACGACACTGATTATAAGGCAGCTGTACTATCAATATTATGCTCAAGACAATTCGAGGATTTTAAATAAATTGCTTTTTGGGGTTAAAAAAGGTTTATTCAGATATAAGGGATTATCTCACAATGTCTGTTTAGGAAATTTTGGGTGGGAGAATCTCAAGATGTACATGACCTAGGATGATAAAACTTAACAGGGATACTTAGTCTAGACATAATATGACATTGTGCAACTTTGATATTGATCTGATAGCAAAAAATATGAGAGTGAGCATTCATTTTCATTCTTTTATAAAAAGAATACATTTTTTGTTGCATAAGCATAAAGATTGCAGTGGCGCAGTGGTAGCTTGTTCGCCCCCCACCCATGCAACAGCAGTTGTGTCCTTAGGCAAGACATAGATATTTCCACATTGCCTCTTTCTTTTTGAGATTTCTGGAAATAGTCTCAAGAGTAATTAATCTAAGTTGGAAGAACTTGTTTCGTAATCAAGAATAAATAAACTAGTAGATCTATAGATTTATTTAATACAGTAAAATAATTTTGAAGTCATTTTTTTTTCTTGAAATGTGAATTGAAAGAAAAATTATTTTAAAGTGTAACTGTAATTTTAAAGGACGGAGAGCTTATAGCGAAGAATGTTTCACATAATCTCCATTCCACCCCTGTAACATCCCCGAATGGAGATTTAATACAGAAGAAGACTATAAGCATTTCCGAGACAATTCCCGGAATTATTCCGCATGATAAAGTAGCGGAAATGTTCCCGAATTTAAAAAAAGAGGAAGCAGCAAGGAAGAAGCTGGAGGTATTCATTCCATATAGTACAGGCACCTCCAACAGTTTGGAAATAAATGATATACTGTAAATTCACCTAAATTTGTGTGTGTAAAATTTCATGGATTTTTTCCAAAAATGCAATTTCATCAGAACTTGAATCTGTGGTGTCCATTTCTTTCTTACAGAAAATGGTAATGTAAAAGTGTTACAGTTTTTCATTGAGATTTGCATTTCATCATACACTGTATGTGGCATGCTTTGTAATTTACATGTGCAAATTACAAGGAATTTGTGGTAAAATGAAAGATACAAATTCCTTATTTTCAGTATCCTGAAATTCTATTTATAGATTTGCATACCATCAAAATATGCTCCTGTTTCTTTGCAGAGTGAAATTTTCAGTTTTATTCAATGGAAGGAGCACATAAAGAAAATATAAGCATTACTGCGGCCCTTTTTAACTAAAATCTAATGATATTTTTTGTAAATGAAGGCAACAGAAAACATTTTTTTTACAGAAATTATTTGTTTCCAGAACTATGGAGGAAAGAATATACATATACAGGGTTTTCCTCAGTCAGCTTTAGTAACATAAAAACAAGCATAACTCTGTAATCTTTGGAGGAACGTATGCTAAACATGCTTCATACGAAGTGCTTCTTGTTTCCAAGACAGCGCTTATGAAATTTGTTGGGGGATACACTACCTGAGCTTATAGATAGAATAACAACAAACACTATAATAGTCTTTACTCATACAAGCTTTAAGGATCTCTTTAATTCTAGACTTCTTGATAATCAAACTCTTTTGTATACTAGACCTATGATAGCTTTTTTCAAAGCTATCTCTAGTGTATAATCATACAGAGCGTAACATACAAATATATAATTCTAGTATCTAAATACGTGTAAAAGCTTTATAACATAGTCTGGCATATAAATTATCTAAAGTTAGTACCATAAGCTGTACAATGTGTTATGAAGGGAATGAACTTAGAAATGGAAGAAAATAGTTATGATATTTATGCATTTCTGTTCTTTAAAACTTTGTTTCTGCCATGTTTCTGTACAAAATTCTGTGTTTCAACATGTAAAGGAATTTCAATGGGAAGTAATCTCTTTTGGTGATGGAATAAACAATATCTTCATAAATTTCAGCTGTAACACTAATGTCTGTTCTGTTTGTCTCTCTGTCTGTCTGTCCATACATGTGTTTTCTATCTTGCTGACAAGTTCTTGAGTGAAATAAAGTACAACTGTTGTTACAGTACCATTTATATGAGAATTTACATACATGTTCTACTTGACATTTGTGGTTATATTCCAACAACCTAAACGTGCATAATCATTAAAATTTGTGACCTCATATTTTCGAATTAGCAGTGATGTCTTAGATGTACATTATAAAACATGTTTTTATTTTATGTCTGCTTGACATAAGAAGCTGAAATTGTAACTTTGCAGCACAGTACAAAATATACTGTTGAAATATTGATAGTTTTAAACAGGAAAAAGAAGTGATTTCCATTATTTTGTCGCACGAAGAACAATATTATTTTCATTTATGCACCCCAGCTTTTTTTTTCTCATCTGTAAAATCTGGGTGCCAAGATTCTTCAATATCAGTGTGATGGGTAAGTATTGAAGAGATTTTAATAAATTAAAGTAATGTTTTAATTTTGATTCTTTTTCAGAAGCAAATGGTAACTAAACCAATTATTCTTTTTTTTTCTTACTTATTCTGTAAATGATGACATAATCTCAGGTTCACAGAAAAGAAACACATCAAAAGAAATGTGACTTTTATTGATGGCTTTGATTGTTTGTAGTGTTTTGTACCATTTGACTCGTTTAGGCATTAAGTTTTGTACTGTCAAATTGATGCATTGCTTTTGTGTATGGTTTGCCTACGTGCACATTTGTACCATATTTCAAGGGTTTAAAACAGAGTTGAAACTTATTATATGTTGTGTATATATAATATATAGAGGGACTTAAGACTGTTTTGCTCTGTGCTGTTGATTGGTGCTTCAGTAAGTGTGATGCAATGGTAAATTTATTACAAGGCAGAAGCCAGGATTGGAACTTGTACCGTATCACGACATCGCCTATCAAAGCAAAGTAAGGATGTCGTAGACCGCTCCGACATAGCAAGAACCCAAAAAAGGCTGTGTGAGTCGAAGTAATGCAGCATGCACTAATGGTTACTGAGAGTAATTCTCATAATTAGTTATACATTTTGCATACCCAAAACAAATCTTAGATTTTAGTGATATGAAGTGGTATGCATGTGAACAACTTTATAAAAGGAAAGGTGTAAAATGGAAAGAAAGTGAAGACGTGATCCTAGATGAAACTTAATTGTTATATGATGATATTTCAGCAAGAGAAACAGATGTTAGAAAAACAGTTACAGACCGAGAAAGCCAAGGCAATAGAAGGGGAACGCAAATCCAAGGAAGCACAGAAAAAGGAGGAAGATGTCCGAAAACTTATGTCACAGTTAGAAACTGCGAAGGTATGGGCGTCCTTGAATTCTTTCTTCAGGGGGTCTAGAGATAAGAAATAATTAAACTTGTGCAAAATATTGTTACCTAACCTGAAACAGTCAGGCTGTAATTTTTTTACCATCAGACTGCCCTGATTTACGTTAAACTACATGTGCCATGGTTTATTGATTATTATATCATGACTTGTTTACTTTTAGTATAAAGAGATCAAGATGGGTAGTGGTATTAGACTGTCAAATAGCAAATTAAAAAAGCAGTTGGAAAGTGTTGCGTTGTTCTTAACAGTCTGTGGTTGAAAGTGTTCTTTATAGAGATTGTTGTATTTTTGGACAGGCTCAGAATGTTGCTCTGAAGGACAGAATAGAGCAGGACACTCAGACGTTTCAGCATAAAGTACAAGACAGTACGTCTAACGCAGATCTGAGGCGTCGGTTGAAAGATTTGTCTCAGAGCTTGAAACAGAACAAGGTATGAATTTGTAATAAATGAAAGCTAAGAACTATAAAGAATAGAAAATCCGCCACTTTAGCTTCTTCATTTAGTCTCTCTGTTTACAGAGTGTAGTCAGTACCAGAATTGTTGAAACCAATAATAAGGCTGTCTGCCGGGTAGTCAGTCAGTTGATCAAGTCAAGTCATAGTCGGTCAAGGCAGGTAGTATTGCAACCAGTCAGATAGTCAGTCAAATCAGTCAGTTGGTCAAGTCAGTCAGTCAGATCAGTTTGTCAAGTCAGTTATTTTAAAGCAGGTAATCAGTTAGTCAGTCAAAAAGTCAGCAGGTAATTAGCAAGTCAGTCAGGAAGTCAAGCACTAAAATATTCACTAATTAGATGATAAAACAATTAAGTGCCAAGTGAACTTTTTCTTCAGGTAACCATTGAACCAGAAGGTGATAGAGATTATGTTGGGAAAACTTTTAAAGATCTTCAGGGTTTTGTCCAGGATAAAATGAACAGGAGTACGCAGGATATGGACCAAACTAGAACCAGACTAGATAAATCTGACCACGAGAACCAGTCTCTGCGAGAACAGATGAAACGGCTGCAGGATAAACTTAACAAAAGAGATGATAAAGTTAAAAATGAGAAAAATAAGGTAAATTGAAAAATTTAAATAATTTACTTATGGTAACACATTCACTGCTTAATTTCTAAAATGGACTTCTGTATTTACCCGCTTATAAGATGCACTTGCTTATAAGACACATCCCAAACAATGGACAGGGAAGTTTGTTTTTTTGCATTGACTCATAAGATGCTCCCTCTTAATTTAATATGAATTCTGATTCAGAAAAATGAGTCTTATAGTTGGAAATTGACGTTAATTACTAAAACTGGTGGTAAGGCAAAATATTTCAACCTTTTAAATTTGCGTTGTTTAAAAGAAAAATTGTAGTGAATTTTGCATGTTTCTGTAACCCTATCTAAGGTTGTGTCATATCACATTGTGTTGCATCTAGTCCTTTACAAATTGAATCTCATGTACATGTACATCTTGGAAAACACAGCAGACTTACATGATTTGGATGTCAGCCTTTACAAGCAAAAAGGACCTGGGTCCAACTCAAAAGAAGACCACATGAGAAGTGGCCATGACCTTCGATTTAGCAACTTAGCCCACAAAATGCCTCAGTCTGCTGAGCTGTAATTGGATACCAGTTGAAAATCAAGGACGCTTTTTCTGATAAGTTCAATGGTAGCAGTTGCCTTTTGTGTGACTACTACCACTCTAGAGGACTTGTTTCAAGGTTGAGCACAAATTGATAGAAAGAAATTGTTGGTGTTTATTTTCAGTTTAAAGAAGAAAAGAAAGCAGATGTTGACGAGATCAAAAGATTAAATGAAGAATTGAATAGACTAAGAAATGCGCTGAAAGAGGCAAAGAATCGGGCAAAACAGGTATTAAACTAACTTACTCCTGAAGTACTATCACCTGCCCCAGTCATAACATGTATGACCCTGGTGTGCATAAACCTATATTAGGTGTTTGTGACTATCATGTTTCCAGAGCAGTCCACCCGTCTGTACAGTCTGATCAGAATCCAGATGGGTCACTTTTCCACCATGGATAACCTGAGTAACAACATAGCACATGAAATTATAGTTGCGCGCCAAAATGTTAATATGTCTTTCTCCAATATAAATTTTATGTCCCCAGACTTTCCTATTCCTTTTCAGAACTCACAGGCTGATCTTGATAATTTTGGGTCACAATGCCCTTTATAGTGTTGGATTTTCCACAGTAGGGCTGATTGAGTACTGAATAAACCCATATTTTGCGGGTGTATTTTTAGGATAGCTCACCCTTTCAGCGTCCGTCGTACGTCCGATAACATTTTCCTTCAAATGCCATCTCATCTGAAACATCTAGGCCAATGATGATGAAACTTTGCAGGGATGTTCATCGCAATAAGCCCTCTCATATTTGTTCAAATAATTCCACTCTATGCAGAACTCTGGTCGCCATGGCAACGGAAAGGAAAAACTTTAAAAATCTTCTTCTCAAGAACAGGAAGGCCTAGAGCTTAGATATTTGGCATGTGGCATTAGCTAGTGGACTTCTACCTAGATTGTTCAAATTATAACCCCCGGGTCAAAATTGAGCCCGCCTGGGGGTCACTTGTTTTTTACAGAGGCTCATATAGGAAAATTTTTTAAAATCCTCTTCTCTGAAACCACAAGGCCTAGAGCTTAGATATTTAGCATGTGACATTACCTAGTGGACCTCTACCAAGACTTCAAATTATGACCCAGGGGTCAAAATGTACCCCGCCCGGGGATCACTTGTTTTTACATAGGCATATGTAGGAAAAACTTTAAAAATCTTCTCTTATATCACAAGGCCTAGAGCTTAGATATTTAGCATGTGGCAAAACCTAGTGGACCTCTGCCAAGATTGTTAAAATTATGATCCCCGGGTCAAAGCTGACCCTGCCCGGTGGTGACTTGTTTTTACAAAGGCTTATATATATTGGAAATTTTTTAAAATCTTCTTTGAAAACACAAGGCCTAGAACTTAGATATTTAGCATGTGGCATTACCTAGTGAACCTCTACCAATATTGTTCAAATCATGACCCCCAGGTCAAAATTGACCCTTTTTGCTATTGATGACCTTGTATTATAGCCAATGGTAGCAAGATGAGCGATATAGGGCCATCTTGGCCCTCTTATTTGAAGATATGTCTTTAAAAGAAGTTAATTCTCACTGAACGTAACATCTTTTTACAGGAATTGTAAATATTAGCAAATGAAGAACTGCCGTTATTATGTAATTTGCAGGGTAAAGGTTCGACAAAGATGGTACACGATGCCGAGACAGAGTCTGTGTTCAGTCGTCGTAGTTCACTGAACTCAGAAGAGAAGCACCTGTTTGACGAGCTGCAGAATGAACTGATGTCACTGAAGAGGGTCATGAGAAGCAAGGAGGACGATGCAAATAAAAAGGTAAGTTATGCATCACTGCTGTAGTAGTGCCTGTTTCAAAGGTTTATCCAACGTTTTACTCTAACCCTGATGAATTTCTTATCTTTCAACTTTGAAAGTTCCAGTAATTTTTGTTCAAAGTACTGTAGGGTCAGTGAAAAATTACTGGCTGAATATCAACAGTGTAGATCATGATCAGACAGCATGGATGTGTGGGCTGATCATGATCTGCACTGGTCGCACAGGCAAAATCACTAGCTGCCAGCCGGGTAAGAGTCAATTCCACTCGTCCATTCAAGACAACACTTCTGTGTTTATGTGACAGTTAAAACAGGCAAAGCAGTTTCCGTGTTAAAGTAATGCCTCATGAATTGCTCAATCGAAGGTTTAGAATTCCTTGTAAAATGATAAAAAAAAAAATTCACCTAGAGTAACGTCTAAGGCTTTGTTTCTATAATATAGAATTATGCTTAATTGTAATGGTTTGTAACTTTTGCAGAGCCTCATTTTCTCCATAGAAAGTTACCATTTAGGCAAACAATTTATCATCAAATGAAACAGTTTACTGTATATTGAGTTACAGATTTTACCTGCAAAAAACGTAATATGAACATATTTACATATTTAAGTTGGTGATATTGTACTAAATAGCTGACATTAACATTCAGTCATGATAACCTCTCTATGGCGATTGGCCAGATTTTTTCCCCAAAACCAATCAGCTCCAACTTATTTATGTGGCACTTTTATTGCATTTTTCTAGTATCTATTGTTTTGTAGCTTATAATTTTAATTTCAGTAGTATATTTGGAACGTTTTGTGCAAGTTATTTAACACTTTATGAAATGAAATTTATTCTGTTAGATAAAAGATCTTAGAAAAATAGGGGTAAGTGACTCAAGCACAAGACTAAGTATGAGTTCAAGGTTCATTACTGGTAGTTTTTTAGGTGTTTGGTGTGAGGGTTAGAAATGGTACAATGTATTATGTGTTGAAGTTTGTAAACCTGCTTCATTTCAATTTATAGGATGATCTATGGGTAAAAAGAAGAATTTCTGAAAACAGTTTGATATAATATTATGTTTTACATGTGCACATGTGTTGCAATTGTTTCAAGTATGTCATACACAAGCACATTTTGTCCAAGTCAGCACTGGCTTACTGGTCTTTTCAACATGTAACAATTTTGACCCTAACCCACCAAATATCTAAAATGGGCAAGTCTATCTTCCCGATTCGGGCAGTGCCATTAGATATTCAAAGGGGTGCTCACTGAAAATTTACTGACTGAATTGTAAACAGTGTAGATCATGATCAGACTTGATAGATGTGCAGGCTGATCATTATCTGCACTGGTCACAAAGGCACAATCATGTGCCACCACAATCATGTACCACCAACAGGTTTAGGGTCAAACAACCTCTTTTGTATGTTAATGTCTTTGTAAAATTAATGCACAATGTCTATGTCTGATAGCACTATTTTGTGATGAGAATTTGTTGATTAAAAATGGCTGGATTAAAGCTGGATTTACAATACCAACTACCTTAACATTTTTTTGCCCCTGCTTTGTGCAGAGTTCTGCTAAGGTGGAGTTACAAATTATCTCCCATTATGCACTAAGTTTATCATATCAGTTTATACAAATTGACAAGTAACTGCTGTTCTTCATTTAAACTTTGTCCACTTTTACAATATCATTTTAAATCCAATTTTTCCAAACGTGCAATTCTTTCAATGTTTAATTTCAGTTTATTTCCCCTGCACACTAAAAGTTTTCATTCAGTGAGTCAAAGTGTATTGGTGTGGGTTTAAGCAGAGATTTAACTAAAAGTGATTAGTGATACATGTTCCTCAAGATTTTGCAACAATATAGGAAAATTTTCAATTGATTTAAATAAATGACACCTTTGGCATTGAGAATATTGGTAATCCATGAAATTCAAATTTCTGTAAAATAAAAGGTATTCTTACCTTGCGTTTGCGGAAATATCATGAAATTTTAGTAATGCAAGGTCACTATGAAAGCATGAAATAAAGTGTTTCTAAATGTTTTAAGGTTAGTATTTGATGGTTTATATGTATCCTGTAACATTACTGCTGCAATAAGTATAACTGATACCTTGCTTATTTTGGATCAAACTGTTTATAGTTCAAAACCGTTCTCAGTGCAAATGTACTGACTGAATACAGACTATAGACCATGGATGTGCAGGCTGATCATGATCTGCACTAGATACAAAAGGGAGTGTCACTTGCTTCCCGCAAAGTGATGGTTAGTTTTAGTCTGACAACAATGTTTTGTGTTACAGTTAGTGGATGCTGAAGCTGAGGCGGCCATGTTGGAACAGAATTTACAGGATAAGGAGGAGAGTTATCAGAATGAGATTGAGAGACTGCGAGAACACATGGAGTTACAGAGGGTGCGTATTCACATGACTTAATCATAGACACACACACACATACCTTATTGAGGATAAGGGTCCACAGGCTAAAGTAATGTATCTGGGACCCTAACGTTACTTTCATATGTTTAGGGATCTAAGTACAATCATGTACTTGTCCTTCCCAGGAAAAATGGTTAAGTAAATAACTAATTAAAAATACTGTTAAAATGCATGTTAAAAATGCTATGAAAATATACACACAAACAAAGTCTAGAGGAGAAAATTGCATAGCATACGCAAAAACACAGAGTAAAATTTATAGTAATGTACCTTTTTAATTTTAAGTGCATTTTTCTAGCTGAGCAGTTTGAATCACAAAACAAAATTTTTAGTTTGAGAGATTTAGCAAACTGGTCAGTTTTAGTAAGTATTGTATGAATCTTCAAATTTAGTGTTTTGCAGTTTAATTTCAATGATGCCCTATTTCTGTAAATCACTTTAAATAAGTGAGACAAAAAGTTTGCGATTTTTTATCTCCTGGTCAGTTCATGAGACCATGAATTCATGAACAAGCCATATCTCTGGCTCACATTGTTGTAAAATATCAATAATTTCCGGAGAACTTTGAAAAATTAGCAAAATGATGAATTCGTAAATATCTGCTCAAGTGAAAAACTGCGAAAGTTCACCAGAATATTGCATGATTTACTGTATATTTCTAGGAGAGACAGGAGGCAAGGATGCAGGTTATAGCGACTGATTTAGACCAAGCCACCCAGGTAGCGGACTTCCTGCAGAGAACGCTAGATGAGCGCGAATCTCAGCTCCACGGTGAAGTGCAGCAGACTGACATGAATAACCAAATGATTAGTGAGTCTTCGTTTATTTGAGCCTTGTAGCCTAGCATTTATTAAGGTTGACATTTCTAAAGTCCCATGACCACTTTGGAGTGTTAATTTTCTGTGCAATGCATTTGAGTTTGGCATGTTAAAATGGTGTCATACTGGCAAAATTGACAAGATATAAGTATGAAAACTCATTCCTAACTTTGCCTTGTAAATAGAAAAAAATTTATAGAGTTATTTAAAGAGTTATCATTATTATAGATTATAGTGCAGTACCATACTTTTTTCAATGGCTATGCCAAAAATTGTATACCTATCGTAATACTTAATTCTGCTTTCTGACAATAATATTTTGTGAAGAAGCAACATAAATATGAAAGATTGGTAAATGTCAGCTTTGTCTTACAGTAAATACACCAACAGTTTTATCATTGATTTATCTGAAAATTCTATTCTTGACTGTTTAAACTGAACTCGGAACTTATAGCAATTTTCCAAAAATAGACTAACTGGCTCTAATGGTAAGTACAAATTTCCTTGTAAGAACAGGCTTTCGATACAATTTTTAGCTGAAAGATTAACGTACTTATAAATTTCTTAAATTCCTGAACCAGTCTAGTTATAACTATGCAGATGTTTCAAAAGGAATGTTTGTTTTCAGCCACCCAAGAGGATGAGTTAGCCAAGCTGTATGACATCTTAGAAGCCCAGAGAGAGGAGCTGGACAGACTCAACGGAATGTTGGATACAATATCAGGGCAAGGCGGATCTCTAGGTAAATTGTCTCAATAATATATCCATATGTAATAATAGTAAAAGTTGACATTGAAATGTTAGAGATACAATTACAATTTGAGTCACTCTGCTCAAAAACAGACATAAGACCTTTATCTTTCTTTGATGTCCCCTTGTCCCTTGTGGGGATGTAGACGTTTGGATGAAACCATTGCCTTTGCATCTTATATGAGTAATGTTTGAAAGTGAATTGTTAAGCTGTTACTGTTCTATTTCTGTGTAGGTACTGCAGGGGCTGATGATGAACTATGGCGTCTTAGACAGGAAGTCAATAACCTTAAAGAAACCTTAGCGATGCAGTCAGCATATGTACAGACCATGCCACCACCACAATCCTCAGCCGGGGTCCAGGCTAGCACAGGGACCGGGACACAGTATTATCTCACAGTGAGTCAAACAGACTGTTGATATGAATATCAGTTTACATATGCAACAGTTTCGTACAAAAAGGATTTTGAAATGATTTTATACAGGAATTATAAATTAAAAATTATGTTACATAGGTGTATGCATAGGGTTGCATTTTACATAAGAAGATGCTGTACACATAGATATGATCACTATGGATGTATTCTGTCTTTCTGATCAGATATTGTCTTTTAAATGGATGAACATGGCAGCCAGACCCCAATATTGCTGCACATCTTGAGCTAAATATAGATTTCTTGATCAGTAAGAAGATTGATAATGCCATTGGAAGCACTTTCTTACTCTGATTGAAAGAAAAGTCAATATTTACTCTATTCACAAGACATGTGACTTTACTACTTCAACTTAAACGACAAAAACAGAGGAATAAAAGGAACAACTCGTCAAACTATTAGGGGGAATTGAATTCTATTATCTGTCGGTTTTGTTCCTACAGGACCTTCTTCGACTTCACCTTAGACAAAAAGCTACTTTGTTTTGCATTGAACACACAAACAAAAATTTGGGTTTCTTGCCAGCATATTGAAAAATAGACAAGTTCTTTTGAAAAAGATATGGTTAAGCTTAATTGAAAGTAAAATGACCATTGTCTTTGCCATCTTACAGGACCATGGTACAGCATCAGGGCCGACCTACAGACCTGTATTGTCCCAGTATAGAGAGCAACAAATGTCCATGGTACCCCCTGTACCAGGCATGTCCAGTATGGTAAGTGTGTCTTCATCTTCACCTTTTTTTAAATCCAAAAAGAGTGGTTTTCTGTTAAGGTGCATCAGTGCACCAAATATCAGTTATTGATCTGTCTTATAAGTGAAATCATTTCAGCCTTTAAATTTTCTTGAACTATTTTGAGGGGTATTTGTGTGTACCATAATGATTTTATAATGCAAACCCAAGGTTAATTGCTGAAGGTAAAGGTCAAATATTCAAGTCGGTACTTTCTGCTTGTAAATCAACATTAAAATTTTAAGGAAAGTTGTACCTTTTGCTTGCAATTTAGGTTTTATTAATGAAAAACTAAATTTTTAGATGTCATTTTGTATTACCTGAAACTTCACACAATTCATATGGAAGTTTAATTTAAGAACCCCTGTGATCAATTAATGGTACTGTCCAGATCAAAAGATGGGTAAGTCCATTTTAGAAATTCTGTAGGGTAAGCAGGGTAAGGATTGAATGACTTAAGTGATTATCTGTAAGTTAATGTGTATTTAAGGGTACAAGTTACGCCCCACCTGGTTATGGACGAGGAATGGGTGTTGGTGTAGGTGTTGGCAGTGGAGGAAGTCCGCTAGGGGCTGGATCACCTGTAACAGGAGCCTCACAGGGTGGCACTGACCAGCGTGAGACTCGAACACCACCAGGTGGCAGACCAGCAGGCAGGTCACGACCCAGCCAGTCATCACTGAAGCGTCATACTGACAGAGGTAGGTACTGCAATTGTCTGGAAATAGAAAAAAAAACACATTTTTTTTAGAAAAATGAAACACTTTACTTTTGAAGGGAGTGGTATCGTAGTTGCACAGCATATTTTCCTGTTTGACAATGTTTCTACATAATTTATACTTTATACAAGTGTCTAACATGTAAATGTGCCTTATTAAGATTTCAAATCTAAAAGGTCAAAGTTCTGGCTCCAGTTGAACCTAGCATTGGTATGGTAGGAGGGTGCATCTTTCAGTTATTTGTCCTGCTTTTAAGCTGATATAAAAGTTTGTTTGTTAAATGAATTTGAGATTGACTTAATCGCATGCCACATAAGCTACTACAGCTCTGCTTCCAGTTGATTGGCTAAAAAGTTTTCTGTTTTGATTTTTTGTTTTTGACAGTTTGCCAGATTTGAAATAAGTAGAATTATACATGTAGTTATATGTCTGGTCTGTACAAAGTTTATGGGCAAACATGATTTTTTCTGTCACAATAAAAGAATTGGCTTTTCTTAGTGGGTGGGGAGTAGTGGCTGAGTTGGAAGTTTTAGTGAATATTTTTTTTTTTTTTTTTCATTGCACATAATTGCACAACACTTTGGAAGAAGTAATACACTAGGCTAGTAAGATTGAAATGACAGTGAATGGATAAAATGATAAAATGGGGGGGGGGTTTACTGGATTCAGCTTGTCTGTCCTTCTGTTCGTCCGTCTGTCTGTCAGTCTGTAGACGGAATCTTGTGGACACTAGATCTCAAATACCCTTGGTCAGAATTTAATGATACTTCACACAAGTGATAAGTACAATGCCTAGTTGTGCATGGTCTATGTTTCGGGTCTCTAGGTCAAAGGTCAAGGTCACAGGGGCTCAAGATGGTAAAATCTTGTGGACGCTAAATCTCCAAAACCCCTGGTCAGAATTTGATGATACTTCACACAAGTGATAAGTACAATGCCTAGTTGTGCATGGTCCAGGTTTCCTGTCTCTAGGTCAAAGGTCAAGGTCACAGGGGCTCAAGATGGTAAAATCTTATGGACGCTAAATCTCCAAAACCCCTGGTCAGAATTTAATGATACTTCATTGAAGTGATAAGCACCATGCCTAGTTGTGCATGGTCCATGTTTCAGGTTACTAGATTAAAGGTCACAGGGGCTGGTCAAAATTTAATGATACTTCACAGAAGCCTTAAGTTGTGCAGGTCCAATAATCAAAGCATCAAATATTACATAAATTTTAAATACTGTGTCAGTGGGGTGTTTGGGGGGTATTCATCACCTTCAGTGATAGTTCTAGTTTATGTAGCTAAATTGTCTGCAAAGAAGTGCATTTCATATATATAGTTTTTCACTTTGTAAAAGGCTTTGGGAGTTATTGGCGTTTTAAAACAGTGGTCCCAAAATCCTTATGTTTATATTCTTAGAAAATCCATTTATTTTGTTGAATTCACTCCAGGACCAATAGACTAAATACTAGCAACTCTACAAGAGTCTCCAAGTAACAGAGTACCATTGCTATCATTTAAAGTGCAGTTTGTCAAGCAACTGTTTTTGGCTACGATTAGATGTAGTTATTTGCTGTTTTTGGGTGATATGACATTGCATGCACCTGGTGGTTGTTTTGTTTGGAGTGTTGTCATGGTAACACTTGTTTGTTTTTGCAACATTTAGGTGCAGATGCTGAGGATGATGGTCATTCTGAGAGGAGTCGAAGTGGGCGCAGCAGCCGCAGTCGCAGGAAGGAGAGGGGCAGGGACAGAGAGAGGGGCAGTAATAGGGGCCATGAAAGAGACAGTAGCAGAGACAGGGAGATGGGTAGAGACAGGTCTAGAGAAACTGTGAGGAAAATTGGGTTTGAACCTGTCCAAAGACCACAACCCTACCACCCCCAGATGTCAAGTGGACCAGCTGCTACTTATTCAACACCAGAGGGCACTTTTCAACCAGGGGGAATGGTATCAACAACAGGACAGATAGGTTACCCAGCAGGGCATATGACGGGACCAGGAGTTATGGCCCCTGGACCTGCAGGGGCACCTCTTGGTTCTGGTCACCCTCAGGTGTTTAGTGCACCATCAGGCATGGCACCATCTACTTTCCAGTCCTCCAGTGTCTCGCCAACTAGAGGTCAACCAATGGGTCAGCTATTGGCACAGTCAGGGTTGCCACTCCCAGCTGGACAACAACCGAGTATATTGAAACATCCAGGGATCCAACCTGTGTCTGGACCAGTTGGTTCATCAGCACAGGGATACATGATACCACCTGGCTACACCATCCCACCACCACCAGGCCAGTACCAATCTGTTTTCTTCCCCCCTGCAGGTGCACCAGGATATACAGGAAGCCAGGCACCAGCTTATGGCACCTCACAGGCACATGGGCATGGTTCCACTCAGACACCAGGTCATGCAGGGAACCAAACATCAGGATTTGCACCTTTGCCGACACACCCACATGGACCATCAGTGGCACTGGGTCAGACTCCTGGTGTTCAACCTGGAGGGTCAGCCTTCACTGCACCTGCACAAGCACTCGCTTATAATTCAGGGCGAGTGTTCCTTCCTGCCTACCCTACATCTCCAAGTCAACCAACTGGAAGAGTCTATTATAGTAAAGGTAGTGGAGGAGGTGGGGGTGGGGGAGGTGGGGGTCCTCCCCTACCACCTCAGGGTACTGGGTACGGCAGAGATGCATCACCAAATCATAATGTAAGGTTCTTACCCATGGAACCTTTAGCACAGGGTACACCTATAGCTGGTCACTCCATGCCTCGCACAGGGGGAGCTGGTGCATACCTGCCAAGTCCAATAAGTAAGTTACCTGCTATTCATTGTATATTTTTCCTCTATTTAGTTAATACTGATTTATTTTAGCTCAATTTTGAAGAAAGCTTGTAGCATAGCAAGTCACTCTTGAGTCAGCTTCCTGGAAAAACCAGTACTGGTGTCATATGAGGAGGTATGTTCATGACCCCAGTGGGGCGGCTAGAACCAGCAACCTCTGGGATGAATGGCAGACACCTTAACCTCTACACCTCTATTTAGAAATAAAACCCTTTAAAATAGAACAATTCGGTAACAATACTTGACTCTTCCATGCAGAAATTTCACTTCATTTTACTTATTTTAAAAGTAGCATGTGACTTAATTAAACCTCTGTTTAGGCAACTGTTGTTTTATCAAAGACAAAGAGCAAAACTTTGGCTGCTTGAAAACCGTATGGTATCAAGCACTATGTAGTACCTTTATATCTTTATTTCCTAGTTGATCTATAGAGAAAAATGTATTTAACTTAACATAGTACATAAAGCTGATGTCACAAAATACTGGAAAACTAATACAATATTATCATAGAAATTTCTTGACATGAAAAGATGGGTTTTTTTCACGCAAAAGTTTTTTATCCCTTGCTGAAGGCGGGGGATGTTAATTTGGTGTTGTCCGTCTGTTTTCCCATCCTTTATTACTCAAGACAACCTCAGGAACAATAATATTACGTGCTTTGATTATGAAGGCCTTCCAGAATAAAAAAGGAAATTCCATTTGTCCTTTTTCCGGGGGTACATTGAAAACCAAAGGCAACAGTACTTGGTCAGAGAAAGAGGAATATTCCTCTTTCTTTAGCACATAGAGTAACATTCCTCTATCTTTCACACATAGAGTAACATTCCTCTATCTTTCTCATCTGATACATTTTTCTAACATAGAGGAACATTCCTCTTTCTTTCTTGTCTGATACATCTTTCTAACATAGAGGAACATTCCTCTATCTTTCTTGTCAGTTATACTTTTCTAACATAGAGGAACATTCCTCTATGTTTGTTTCAGATATATTTTTCTAACATAGAGGAACTCATGAATGCTGAACTAAAAGTGTTTTCTTAATGTTTTCAATATAGCACATAGCCATTAGAAATAAGTTCTGTGTAAGTGGTTAATCTTTTTTAAAAGACATTTTAATTGTATTTCAAAACTTTTCAAAATTTATTGAATAGTCAAAATGATATTAAGAATACAAGACTCTGATTGTATACACAACTATTGTAACAGCATTGCTATTGCAAACCAGATAATGGATATTACATCATGACCTTTGTTGTATATCATCCTTTTGTACCTAAAAATGAGCCACAGAATATTTTTCTTCACATGTTTATCATGTCACATAAACCTTCTATTTGATTTATTTGTCACTATCTCATATGCTTTATTTTACCATTTTATACATATATGCCAGTTACTTCATATCAAAGACCTATATGTCAGACCAGATATGAATTCAGTGGAAGAAAACATTTGTGACACTGGTGACCAGTGTTTTAAACAATATAAAAAAAACTATATGAAAAATCTTAGAGGAAAACCAAGCTGTTCTCAAAGTAGAGTTTGTATGATTTTTGGTGTTGTTGCAAGATATTTGTGCAACTTGCCCCATAAAAGAAAATTCCTCTAGTGTGTGTTATTACAGATCCTTTGTCACATATTTGATCACAACATTAAAAGTTATTTTCATTTGTGTTGATTATCCTAGAATTATGGGTCTTTTGGTTTGGTCTTCTGGACTTTTGGTTTGGTCTTCTGTTTCCTTTTCTTAGATGGCACTAAAATCTGCAATAAAACCAAACAAAAAGTAGTTAGATATTTTACTAGATAAATACTTTACTTTATACGACTTTTCTATTTGAAATACCATCACAATACGATTCTGACTACATTTTCCTGTATTCGGCAGTGTGATATATGACCTTGTTTGCTCGAGTGGTTACCTCAAAATGTTACAAGATGGGTAGTATTGCACTTGTTGTCAGTGTAAATACATATTTCAAATCACCCTTTCATGTCATGCGATTAAGACTTTACATATTCAACTTGATCAATACAAGCTATCAGAACAATAAAATTATGTAATATACCCATATATATAATATGGACAAATATCAGTATATTCTGTTGTACTTGGAAATGAAAAATAATACACATTATTATATAGCTATAATCGAACCCAAGTGTTCATTGTACTTGGAACCAGCCACATGAGTATATTATACATACCACTTAAAAATATTTAAATCATATAAGGCAATCTGTAACGATCCTCCAGATATTAACTGAATGTGCACTTTCAGCTCGTCTATCAAAAATACCATGGTGTAGCGTTTAAATATCTTTCAGCCAGTCCTAGACTATTTTACTTTTTATTAATTTTTTATTAAAATTACTTTATGCTAGTGATCCAACATTATGATATGCAGAACTAAACTTTATATTGCTTCCTGGAAAATTTAATGATAATCCAGCAAAGGGTTTTGGAGAAGACTCACAGACAAGATTTTCTGTTTTCAGGTCTCTGTGACCGTGACCTTGTAACTAGTGACCGCAAATTATTATACGCACAACTAGACTTCATGCTTATTCTTCCTGCAAAGTTTTACGATATCAAGCAAGGGGTATAAAAGAAGTTGTCAAGATAAACTTTGTACTTGAACAGATAGACTGACAAATAGCACAAAGTCAATATATCCCCACACCACTTCATGGTGGAAGACATGAATATTTGAATGAGGACTGACATAGAAGACAATGTCATGTAAATGATCTATTATAAACATTACCTGATGATGATCTAGCTCTTTATGTAGCATTTCTGTCAGATATGGTTTTACTGTATCCTGGACAGGACTGCTTTCCAATTTTATATAAGCTTTCAATTTGGGCAAGATCCACACTGCTTCATTTGCTGCATAGTCTTAAATGTTTGTTTTGTTAGTTTGAATGTTGTGTTTTCCATCAATGAAATGCTGCCACCACCAAAATTCGTGCAAATGGTAGTCTCAACATTACTACTGGTAAAGCTGCAAGCTGAAACATAAAACACGAAACTCCAGGATATGATGAAGAAAATATTTTTCATGCATGAAGAGCATTCTGGTCATTAATTTGACATTGTAATGCTTTGTCCACGGTAGGATATATGTATTTTGGAAAAACATTATACAGTAAGTTCACATTAATTTTTGTGACAAAGCTATTGAGTTTTGTGACAAACGAAGCTGTCAAGTTCGGGTGCTCTACTGTTTTATAAACATTTACTGTCTGGTGTATTTGATTAACCCATACCTGACTTATTAATACATGTATATAAAGTAGAGTTGGTACCAATTTTGGCAGTTCCGCTTGAAGTGTATAAATAGATGTTAAGTAAAATATTGCTTACTGAATAGCAGTGTAGATCAGACTACAGTCTAATCATGATATGAACTGGTCATACATACAAACTTGCTTGCCATTTGCAGGATAAAAGCTTAGATTTGTAATAAATTTTGTATTAAAACATGAGTAAATTTTTAAATACTTACAAAACATACTGTTTTGTAACAAGCAGAGACTTATGCTTCCTGTACCTCATGCAAAATGTTTGGACAGCTTAGTATGACTTATCAGTTATCACTAGCTAAGGCTTATCAGTAATGCCATCATGGATAATTAATGTGCATGTCTCATAAAACCTGAAAACCTGCTGTCTCACAATAATTGTCTGCCAATTGACCTTATCTTGCACTGGGCACTGACCACATATTTTGTTGCACAAAGTAGAGTTTCACTTGTTGTTACTTTGAAATATAAATAATTTTGTAGTTTTTTTTTAAATAGTTTTTTGAATGTTTCTAAAGAATTGTTTCAAAAAATGTAAATTTTCAATAGGTATAGGTAATCATCATACTTGGATTTTTCTCGCAAAAGATGGTACACATGTACATTGTATATTATTTAGTAATAGAAAATCTAGTAAATTAATTAGCCGATAATAATACTATAAAACTAAACAATGTTTTTTACAATACTGTAAAGTCTGTGTAACTAAAACTTACAATGTGTTTCTAATCAATCAAAGAATGAAAGTTTTTTCAATGTTTCTAAAGAATTGTTTTAAAAAATGTAAATTTTCAATAGGTGTAGGTAATCATCATACTTGTAATTTCCTCGCAAAATATGGTACATTGTATATTATTTAGTAATAGAAAATCTAGTAAATAAATTAGCCAATAATAATACTATAAAACTAAACAATGTTTTTTTGCAATACTGTAAAGACTGTATAACTAAAACTTACAATGTGTTTCTGATTTAAAAGACAAATAATCATCATTATTGAATAGAAATACTTTGATGCCCAAAGGAGGTCATATTGTTAAAAGTACCAGAAGCTAAAACCTGGCAGCAAGTGACTCTGTGTGTGTGACTATTGCAGATCATGATCACTCCGCACATCCCATCCTCATGCATCAGTGGTTTGCCAACCTTTCAGACAAACATGAAATTATGTAATGAATGCTCTGGATGACGAGAATGGCACATCCGAGCAGTCTAATAATAATTTGCACTGTTTGCTAGAAGAATGTATCAAAAGTAATCGATTGAGGGAGGACTGTGTTTAGTATGGAAAATATGGTTCAAATTGTATGTGTCCTCTAGGCAGACAGACTGATATCAAATTGATATTGAACAATATGAAAATTGTAGTTATCACAATAAGTACATATTTTCCATGGAGGTAGAGGAAAAAGAAAGGTTAGGAGACGAGATATGCAGATGTGCGCACTACATTTTACCTTACCCTTTTCGCATTTCTCATCATTTTCTTTTTTTTCTTTTTTTTTGAATAAATACCATGGTAACTATACGCATTTTCTAAGTGCCAGATAAGCACTTTTTTTTTACAAAAACCCATCCTTCTGTATATTATTTTATTAATGAAGGACTTGAATGTTAATTAATAGTCGGCATTTGTCACCTATTCAACAACACATTTCTTACTCTGTACCCACTTTCACTTGTGCTTAATGTAACAAGATATTATTTAAAAACAAGTAATATCTTTAAAAAAAAAGATGGTCGACGTAGGTGACGTAATAAACACATTTTGTGTTTCAGAAGGCTCCCGGGCAGTACACTGCTTATTCCGGTACCGAAACGCTAGCCAATAATCAATGACGCTAGATGTCCGGCCCCGGACAACACCTCGTTGAATACAAAAGTTGATCTTCGTACTGTCCAGAAACCTTGACATAACGTGTTCTGTTTTTTCTTTTTTTGCAACATGATTTATTATAAATAACTATAATATAAAAAAATATACACATTTTGTGTTTCAGAAGGCTCCCGGGCAGTACACCTTATTCCGGTACCGAAACGCTAGCCAATAATTTGCAGATTCTGATTGGTCACATTATAACGAAGTTGTTTTAGCAACGCGTCCATACCAACGGAAGTTCAAATCAAAAGTATACGACTACGTCGAATTACTGAATTCTGTTCTTCAATATAAATTATAAAGTATTATAATGTAATTCAAGGACTGATGTGATATTGTAGCTGTCATACTTTCCCTAGGGTTTCTTGAATTTCACCCACCTTTAATCTTTCTTTTTTATTTATTCACTATCATTATTGCTATGAAGTGACTGAGTAGGAGCAGATTTATATAGAAACATCAAAAATCAGTGATACACAGTAATTTATGTTCTAAGCTTATTACTTTAGAATTTAGATATACATGTAGTCCCAGATAGATAAATGATACGCAGGTTATGCATTCTCTGCAAAAGAGGATACAAAATTTAATTACACAAAATATGTTAAATAAATTGTTTACTTACCAAATCAGTCTTTGGTTTTATTCCAACTTTCAAATATGAATTAACCAGTAAACATTACAAAAACAATTCTTATAACTTTCATTACATTTGTAAAAGAGTAAAATGATCCAAACATATAAACCACATTCCTGTTAGGTCAGACCAGGGCTTATCAACAATAAAGTCACACGTGTTTTGAGGAAAAGGGAACTCGCATGTAATTACTGCAGTTAATCAAACAGGCAACGTGAGAGTTCATCACCTGCAGTGATTATAGCTGATAAAAATCGGCTGTATCCTTGGTTTTCAGGGGATTTTCTGTAACTGTTATGGAAGTACATTTTGTATAGAAAAGTAGTGTACACTTATATGCATAGGAGCTTCCAGAGATCATAACAATGGTAGTCCAAATCTGTTTGACAGAATGCTACATATACAAAAGAGATTTAAAGCATGCTATTGTAATTTCATGCCTTGCATTAACCTACTGATAAATTCTGGGGAAAATAGAAATCTTCAATGATCAGTAATCATGTAGTGGCCAGTATAGTTATCAACTCTGCATGCATCCTATCCCAGCTTATCTAATTAATTGGCCATAAAAATAAATAGTGGTCAGCCTCACATCATGGGGGCTAATTAGATGGTAATATAATCTGTTATGTGCTCTGTGAGAATAAAAATTATAAAGAAAGCAAGAAAAGTTGAGTCAGTTAAGCATTTAATGTGTCTATTATTACTGGTACATGCATAATGTAATAAACGGTGTTTAAAATATTTATTTATTGTGACTTCTTTTTTTAATGTGTTATACTGCTCATCAGTTTTCTATCATCACTTACAGATGTATTTCTTGATGGTTGCAAAATGAAATAAAAAAGTTCTATTTCATGAATTGGTTTTCTTGTGAGAACAAGTTTTTTTGCACGATACTTAATAAAATGTAGTTTAATTATTGTTGAAATTTACGGTGCCCGTGAAGTGACATGTGAGACTTTTTTTTTATTTCGTAATTACGAAATACATTTCGTAAAAACGAAATCTTATTTCGTAAAAACGAAATGTTATTTCGTAAAAACGAAATCTTATTTCGTAAAAACGAAATGTTATTTCGTAAAAACGAAATCTTATTTCGTAAAAACGAAATCTTATTTCGTAAAAACGAAATGTTATTTCGTAAAAACGAAATGTTATTTCGTAAAAACGAAATGTATTTCGTAATTACGAAATAAGATTTCGTTTTTACGAAATAAGATTTCGTTTTTACGAAATAACATTTCGTTTTTACGAAATAAGATTTCGTTTTACCGGAATGTATTTATTTCGTTTAAACGAAATGTTATTTCGTTTAAACGAAATCTTATTTCGTTTTTACGAAATCTTATGTCGTTTTTACGAAATGTATTTCGTAATTACGAAATAAGATTTCGTAAAAACGAAATAAGATTTCGTAAAAACGAAATAACATTTCGTAATTACGAAATACATTTCGTAAAAACGAAATAAGATTTCGTAAAAACGAAATAACATTTCGTTTAAACGAAATAAGATTTCGTAAAAACGAATTAAATATATTTCGTAAAATCGAAATGTTATTTCGTAAAAACGAAATCTTATTTCGTAAAAACGAAATCTTATTTCGTAATTACGAAATACATTTCGTTTTTACGAAATAACATTTCGTTTTTACGAAATAAGAATTCGTTTTTACGAAATAACATTTCGTTTTTACGAAATAAGATTTCGTTTTTACGAAATAAGATTTCGTTTTTACGAAATAAGATTTCGTTTTTACGAAATAACATTTCGTTTTTACGAAATCTTATTTCGTTTATACGAAATGTATTTCGTAATTACGAAATAAAAAAAATGTATCACATGTCACTTCACGGGCACCGTAGAAATTCGCAAATCTATCACATTATAGAATAAGTATACAGGAATATCTTGCAACATTTTGTTCAGTGATTTATTCAGTCTAACCCGTGTCTGTAAAGCAGTGATCCAAGCAACTAAATCAAAGTGACCAAAATAAACAGGTGACCGTTATGCAGGTTTTCAAATTCAGACATAAAGCATTCAGAAATCCCAACCGAATTTATAATAACTTATTAAAATAACTCTAATAATACTATATCACATATAAGTCACATTTAATAAAAGTATATTTTTTTAAGGTGATACTAATACGTCATTCATACTGTTTGGTAGCTGCCAAGTAAAGGTGACTCTGTCTGCTAGCTGCATTAGACAGATCACACTATATACAAGTGACTGTTAAAATATATGTATGAAAAATATACTTAATGTTTCTGTTTGCAAGTCTTAAAAAAGAATATAAAGAAAATAATTAAACAAACCAGATTCACAAACAGTTATCACAGTAGGTTATGAAAATATCAAATGTCAAGCTTACTATGCAATCCTGAATATCGGTACTAAACCTTTTATTTGTACATGCAAATTATATCGAGCTACTTTGAAATGAAAATATACACACAAATTGAGTGAATTCTCAATTTTTTGAAGATAGTCAACAACGTTTTTCATGGTGTAACACTATGCATGTATGTATGTATAAGTTAGAGTTTATTAAGTCATATTTTAAAACTTAAGAAACCCAATAATCTACTGGTAACTACATTGCCCGATTTTTGAAAGTTCTTCAACAAAATAATTTAAAACAAAATTTACAAAAATCATACTCACATTTTTTGTTTATTTGGTAGAACCCCAGCATGTCGGAAGTGTGCTCCCCACAATTCTTTTCACCTCATTTTGTGGTGATGGGGAGAGTTAACCACCCATGTAAAAGTAAAACACTGTACTGTTTGATTTAAAAATCAATATCTAATGTGGAGATAATTACATGTATCTGTATTATGCGGGTACAAACATGACGTTATCCTGAATTCTTAAACATTTTATAAATTACAATATTCTACATTATACGTGAGTGAAACTCAATTATAACACGATTAGCACATTATCTAACACAAGCTATATAATTATCATATTAAATAAGGTGTCTTGTGTTCACCAGAAATCAATATCAGGTTAATACTTACCATTATTAATGTGCCATAAAACACAATTCATTCATTTATTGATACAATGTAACCCATTTTTTCATTCTTTTATGTACATGTGTTAATAAATGCATACACTTACATGATGTTTCACTATTCATTGTTCATTTTAGCTAATTAAAAAAAAAACTTGAAAAGTTCGTGATATCGATATGCCGGTAAATAACACTGTCACACAGTGCTCTTTCTTTGTTTATAAAGCTGTGTCGAGGTAAATTTCGCTTTAGTTAAAAACGTTTAAATAGAAATCCACTTATTCAAAATCAAGAATATTAGAATCGCAAAAATAAAATCAGGACCAAAATCTTGAAATTTGAATGTACGCGAAAAAGAAAATATAATACAGTATTTCCTCAAATCATAGTCTTCTGTAAGGATATCATTTACAAGTAATGCCAGAGAGAAACATTCTTGCATATCTGATTGGCATTTCCGGTGATTTTGCCCATGCCGGAAAAACTGGTCTAGCACCCCTCCTACGCAGACGACTCTCGTAATGTTATAAACATTGTGACGTCACTTTCTTAAACACAACGTCGGAAAATCGTTTGTTTTTCATGATAATTCACCATTTTGATAAGTTAATTGCTGTTAGAAATCTACTTTAAATTTCAAAACGGCATGCAAGAAACTTGGCTCAAATGGAAATATCGGTCACCACGGGTAACTGTTTTGCGGGAAGTCGGCAGAGCCTCGTTCCCGCCAAAACAGTTACCTTCGGTGACGGATATTTGGATTTGAACCTCCTGCTCATGACAGAAACTATTAATCCTCTGAAAATTGAATTGAAATTTTAAAATGTAACTTAAAGCTGCATGCTCTTGTTCACAGTTTCTGGTGAACATTGTAAATCATCAAAACTATATACATGTATATGAACATGTTTAAAAAATAAAGTGTAAAACTAAATGCTAGAATCAACAACATAATTGAAAATCAGTATAGCAATTTGAGAAAATCTGCTAAAAATGTTGGTGAGTAAAAGTAGTTTGACAGAACCGCTACACTATATATCTATATAAGGATATCAAAACAAACGTTTTACAGTAGACGAAACGTAACAGTTAAATACACAATAAGCGATTCAGAATGATACACAATATCTCGACTATTCGGAGAATATGGAGAGCTATTACAGTCACTTGTGCGTCGGCGTCGGCGTTGCAGCTTTGCTTAAAGTTTTGCATGCTAGGAACTACCATGCACATATCTCAGTAACCACTTATGATATTGACTTGAAACTTTGTTAATGTCTTTAGGGGTGTCAAACAGTCAAGTCAGATAACTCTTGTATAAATTAAGTATAAATGATGGCCCTTGTTTGACTTTGAAAATTTGGTTAAAGTTTTGCATGCTAGGTACTATTATGCACATATCTCACTAACCACTTATGATATTGACTTGAAACTTCGTTAATGTCTTTAGGGGTGTCACACAGTCAAGATGGATAACTCGTGTTAAAATTTAGTGCAAATTATGGCCCTTGTTTGACTTTGAAAATTTGGTTAAAGTTTTGCATGCAAGTTACTATCATGCACATATCTCAGTAACCACTTATGGTAGTTATATCAAACTTAGCAATAGTGTTCAGGGGTACATTTTGTATCAAACAATTAATTTACCAAAAATTAAATATATAGTGATAGATATTGACTTTTTTATGATTCAACTTTCCTAGTTTATACTTAAGAGTCAGCAGAATTTTGTTTTGCTATTATACTGATAAAAGGTTTGTTTTATTAGCAAGCACCCACAATAGTCGAACTTGCTGTCTTATGGACAGCTCTTGTATAGTTTACCTGGCACAAGGTACAAGAGTCAGCTATTAGGAGCTATATATTGCTGTTCGTATTTGTTACTAATTATGATTGAATGTTTACTAAAGTATAAAAACACTTTCAGACAATATTTGATTATTCACACATGATACTGGGTTTGGCAGACTGATTTGTGTATGCAAACGTATGAAAAGTCAGGTGAAGAGTCATCTTTAACTATACATGTATATATCACACTTTCAGGATTGTTATCTTACCAGCATGATGTCCCATTAAAAGTCATGGCAAGTGAATAATATCTGATAAGCCAAGAAACAGTGCAATATTATGCATCTGTGCTTTCATGTAGTCCTAGTTTTATAAACTGTTGATAAAAACAAACAAATAATGGCATTTATTAAACAAGAGGCCCAAGAAGCATTGCAAAACTAGTTCAAACAAGTTTTGTGAAAAAAATTGACCTGTAGTGTTAAAAAAAGTTTCACAATAATTTGATACTTATTTTTTATTCATTATTATTGTTATTAGTATTGTTATTGTTATTATTATTATTATTATTATTATTATTATCACTTATTATTATCATTATTACTATTATAACTCTTGTTGTTGTCATTGTCATCATCATCACCATCATCATCATCATCATTATTATTATACTGTGAGGTCATGATTTGAATGAGATAATATAATGTTAATATGTGATGAGTTTTGATATTACTAAAACCACTAATTTTTCCTTTAAAAAAAAAAGAAGACGTTTTCCTGTTCTTGTAAACTATATGTTTTGATAAATGCATGTGTATCAGGTAAAAGACCATAGCATTTTTCTAAGGAAATAATGAGCTGATTTGATCATTCTCACATCCCTTCACCAATTTATGAGTAATACAAGATTATAGCTGTCACTGAGTAATTTGTTATAAGATAATATCACTAAACACCTGACACTTGGGTTATTATCTCTAATTTGCCTGGCATGTGGTATTCTAAATGTTCTGCATGGTGGTACATTTTGTAATTCTATGTCTATGAATTGCTTTCCCTCCTTGAAATTTTACAGGTCATCTTTAGATTGGATTGGGCACATCGTTACCAAATTAATTTTATCAGATGTAACTAGAATTGGAACAAGTGCACAGATACTTTGCCCAAAAGAAATTAAAGGCTCAAATAATATACAACATACATCTTTATATCATATTAATTTTACTGCATCTATTTAATTATACAATTCACTTAGTTGTTTGCATAAATTAATTAGGAAATCTCAGGAATGTCAACTGCCACTTTTACACAATGTACTGCCTTCATCAAGTTTTTAGTTTTTCATCAAATTGCAGCACACTTTTTTAAGCCCTAGAAAGTGATATACTTAATGCTGCTGCATAGTTCTGAAACAATATTGCCGCTAATGGTCTATACTATTACAATAATTAGCTATATTCAGTGCAAATACATTATGAGCCATAGCCATTTCGTTCAAAGCAATCTAATATTTCTAAATTCTTGCTTCTTGTCATGTTTGTTTTAGCATGTAAGAACATGTCATGGGTTCGTTAGTGTTTTGTCGAATTAGGCATAGTTTATGTGTGAATTAGGCACAGTTTATCATTGTGTAGCATGCTGCGATAGGTATTGTCAGAAATTTGAATCGCGATAAATTACAATACAACGCAAAACTGTATTGCGATATGTATTGCAGTATATTGAGAGTGAGTAACTCTTACAAAAATATATTCTGAAGTTTTCATACTTGGTAATAATATGGTTATAAAGTAATTGAAACATTCCTGGGACAGAAAAGTCACTAATGTTTATTTGTTTACTTCTTTAGTTTTGAGATCGAATAATATGCCGCCCGTTATTACGATGTCTAGTGTCCGTCATTGTCGTCACGGAAAAAGCACACAACTTATTCAAATTCAAGTTTCAGCTAATGAATGAAGGCGAAATTGCAGTTTTTATTTACACAACAAGAGGGCCAAGATGACTCTGTATCGCTCACCTTAGTACAAGTGCACTTGCCTGGTGCGTGTGGTCAATATTGACCCAAGAGGCATGATTTGAACAAAGTAGGTGGAAGACCACTAGACAATGTTATATACCAAATAGGTTTTCCTATATAAGCCTATGTAAAACAACTGAATCCCCTGGGGACCAATACTGACCCAAGGGGCATAATTTGAACAAACTTTGAAGAGGTGTACTAGGCAATGCTACAAGTCAAATATCTAACCTCTAGGCATTGTGGTTTCAGAGAAGAATTTAAAAGTTTTCCTATATAAGCCTATATAAAACTAAGTGACCCCCTGAGCGGGGTCAATTCTGACCTGAGGTCATAATTTGAACAATCTTGGTAGAAATCCACTAGACAATGCTACATGCAAAATTTCTAAGCTGTAGGCCTTGTGGTTTCAGAGAAGAAAATGTTTTTTTTTCTATATAAGCTTATGTAAGACTAAGCGACCCCCGGGCGGGGTCAATTTTGATCCGGGGTCATAATTTGAACAATCTTGATAGAGGTTTACTAGACAATGCTACATGCCAAATATCTAAGCTCTACGTAGGCCTTGTGGTTTCAGAGAAGAAGATTTTTAAAGTTTTCCCTACATGTATATACGCCTACGTAAAACTAAGTGACCCCCGGGTGGGGTCAATTTTAATCTGGGGGTCATAATTTGATCAATCTTGGTAGAGGTCTACTAGGCAATGCTACATGCCAACTATCTAAGCTCTAGGCAATGTGGTTTCAGAGAAATAAATTTTTAAAGTTTTTCCTTTTTTTGCAATAGCAACCAAAGTTCTGCATGGAATGGAATGTTTTGAACAATTTGATAGCTTCATGCAAGGAACATCCCTGCAAAGTTTCATCAACATAGGCCCAGTGGTTTCAGAGGAGATGTTATTTGAATAAAAAAGTTGACGGACGACGGACAATCATTCATTAGAAATAACGCGGTACGGGGTGACATCATAACGTGAATTGCGATATACCAGTATACCGGTTTTATTACGCAACCCTAGTAGCATGTTTGTTTATAAGTTTCATTTTAGTTCTTTCCTGGTAGCATCAGTTTTGGACTATGATTGTATGAAACTGATTTAAAATCCAAATCAAATACAACACTAACAAACGAACTACACACGACAGTCACATGATGGATTGGTGTTTTACATTGCCAGACTTGTTTTACAGGCACTTGTTCTTATTAAATACCCTGTTCCATTTCTGTTTTATCGAGACATTCTGCTTTCAATATGAACTCTCCCTTTTATAATGTGAATGGAAGTTTAATTTGCGTAAATGTATAAGGAAAATATTACCCCTTACCCTATTGATGGCAAATGATCCATGTAGTCTGATCATGATCTGCACTGTTCTTAGTCGGTCAATAGACTTTTACTTAGGACATCTAGCTTTGAACAATTAATGGTACTGTTCAAATTAAAAGATGGGCAAGTCTATTTTAGAAAATTAGCAATGTACTAATTTAAACTGCAACTGTCACCAATAATAGTTACACTAGGTGATGCCATGATAGCACTGAAACCAGACGGAATTCAAAAGTAAGTCCCAAAATGAAAAAATATATTTTCTTTTCTGGGTGGACAACAAGTTATGGGCGTTACAGAAGCTTATGGACGTAATCTGGCACTTAGAAATTTTTGTGAGGCGTAATTTTTGTCTTAGATTCTGGAAGTGGGTGGAATTCAGTGTGAGGTGGAAAATTGAACTTAGACACAAAGCAGTTTTGATGAGTTTCCAAGTATTTCATAAAAATCAGAAATAACAGGTGTATATTCAATGCAACTAAGATTATTACATGTCCGAATAAGATGGTACAAAACTATTCAATTTGATTTTTTCATCGTTGAATTTTAGATATAAGACTGTTATAAAACTTAGAAATTTTCCTGTTCTGTTTTAATCATAATTTGGGACTTAGAAAAAAATAACTTTGTTGTTGACTTAGTTGTACATTCAAGCCTGTGTCAAAGACCACCTCCAAACAAAGACCACCCTTCGAATAACGACCAGTTTGGGGGGAACCATGCATTATTCAGTGTTATGTAGACACCTTTTAATAAAGAGCAATAAAAGGTTTGACTGTTAACAGTTTCAAAACTTATATAAATCAGAGTGAAATCTTAAAATGCTATAATATAATTTGACAATGCTTCAGAATAATATTTGGAAAATTGTGTACTGCCAACTTGAAAATAAAATCATTGAAAAACAGTAACAGGTAACAAAAGTTCTGATATAATCATGCATTTGAAAATACAAAATTAAATACAAGTCATGTACTTCCAAACTATTACAATTTTCTTTTTTCCTTTTACAATTGATAATTCAGTATTATCAGGACATGAGATTGGGGGAACCACATCATTAGTATAAGCATAATTTATTGCTATCAATTTCACAGGGTCATTAATTAATTAGTCCCAACGTTGTGAAGCTCAGAGGCTTACCAGAGAGTGATTTTCAGCAGAAAGTATCCTTGTATAACATAGTGTATACATTTCACAGACAGATAATCAGGAGGTGGGGTCATTCAGCGAACATGATCATAAAAAAATAGCATGCAAAGATAACACTCAACATCCTTCTCTGTACAATCACCACCTGGAATCTCAATGAAGCAGGATTTATAAGCAAGGGGTCATTTTGATTTGTTGATTCGAATGTAAGAGAGTATGTGTTTGTAAGAAATGTTTACATGTGAAAGGAATACTTTCAGTTTTGTGAACTTTGTGCTGAGCAGGACAGTATCATTTGCATAAAAATGATTATTAATCTAAATATAAAATGATGGTGCGAACTTAGGATTTGATAAATCAGCTTATGCTGTGCGGCAAAGGTATAATATTTTATTCATGTACTCTATGTATATTTTCTAGATTAGCAATTATTGAAGCTTTTAAGTAATATGTTTTCATTAAATAAAACCATAATTATTATACTAGAGATATAATATAATACATTGTAATATTGCAGTTTAAATACATTTTTTTATGACTTAGATACTAAACAAAACTTTTGCCAGTAAACTTGATGACATTTTCACTCCCAGTGGGGATACTTGTGACCTAATGTTGTAACCGCATGTATGGTCTTCTTCAGACCAGGTTTCACCAAGCAGGAGTGGCCTATATGGACCGTTCCGTTTTTTTACGACAAATTTTAAAGCCTGCCTAAGCCTATTGTTAAGGGATTATTTTCTTTTCATGGCTAGGTCAACTGCTCACAAACAGTATCACAAACAAACCCACGTGTTCTTTTGTGCAAACCAGGCCAACCATTGGACACGTGATGTCCCAGTGTGGTCATTGGATAATCCAGCGAGTTAATTTGAATATAATCGTAAACACTGGAACCGTCCATTCCTGAGGGGGACTGGAAAAGGTAGACCAAAACCTGGAGATGAAAGCAAACCAGTCTTGGACCAGGACAGGCTTGTAGTATTATAATAAGAGGTATATAGTCTTCACCTTACTTTGAGTATAAACATTGATAACTACAATTTTTCATTCATAAGTTACAAAATAGTTGCTAATACAGGTCTCAACAGTGTTTACTGGATTCTTAGACTAGAATAACCATAATAAGACTAAGAAGAAAAAAGTGTTTCAACACATTAAAGGCAGTGTTTGTTTGCATTATGCATTTTCTTTGTAGAAACACGTTTTTAATTGTTTTTCAGAACATATGTTCAGCTGGGCTGGTAGACTGACCTTAATCATGCAGTTACAGAACGAAAGCAACTGAAAAAACTTAAATGTGGAGATCAGATCTGTCATGTCTGTGTGGGAGTACAGGAAAATCTATAAGTAATTTTTTGCACAATAATAAAGGACAGGCATTTTCCTTTTTTAAGGCTATGTCTGCATTATATCTCTGGGGTGCAGTTTTGTACAGTGTGACTGAGCATTCTTTTTAATATTTGGTCATTTGAGGTACCTCAACTTGATGTTAATATGTTTCGTCATTTATATATTAATAATTCATTTATGAAATAAAAGCCGTTCCAGCGGTGTTCATCGTTTAATAAACAATGATTTGGAGTACTGATACGCAGTGGTTAATAACTGCCCATCAGTACAATAAATTATTGTTTATTAAACGATAAAAACGCTGAAAAGGATGTTATTTCGATTCTAACATGACCATATATTATAAAAAGGTGAATAAATGCAAAGCGTTATTTTCTATGCGAACGCTCATTTAACGTCATGCGGCGCAATATGTTTACAGCATATCGGTTCCCGCGTTGTTTATGGTTTAATATAACATAATTTTTCTACTCTTTGTATATAGAGACAAAATCGGGAGTCATGTTACAATAACATATAATACAACTACATGTAGGAATAAAATGTTTTCTTTGTTTAATACATGTGTAACATTGTCCAGAAGGTAATTAATACTACGATAATTTTTCCAGGGTTCCCATGATCAACTTTGGGCCTAAAAAGGAAAAGAGAAATCATCAGCGGAAAGGTAGTATAATTATGCTATTTAAAGAGGTCGTCTATTTTCTAAATGCTCATAAAATAAATATGGAAAACCAGTAAAATGTTAACCTGTATATTTATTAAATTATAATCTTTTACAGTATATGTATACATACAGAACTAAAATAATATGTGCCTTAAAATTATAAGAACTAAAATGTGATGCACAATGCTAAAGACTGCTTACGCTTGACGAAGTTTATTGACGTTAGCAGGTTGGTTGGGACAACGCCTCACTTGTCTGTCAAGAATGTTCCAGACCTGCTTGATTGGGTTCAGATCAGGACTTTTAGCCGGCCAGTCATCGATGAAATTAATCTTATTTGTTGTAAGAAAAATTGCAGTGTCTTTAGCTGATCTCCAACAGAACAATATTCCACCGACAGAAACCAACACTTTAGTCAATTATATGCGCCGCCATTTTCTGTTAACCTTTAGCCATAATTTTTGCACTAAATGATGCATCATGGAACACTCTTAAACGCATATGTAACAATGATTCCCTGATTTATTTTCATCCAGCTAAGCTATGTTCAAGAAAACTTAGCAGAAGTTTCTTATTTTGTTTAGTATATGTGTATGTAATTGATGGAATAATTGATATTCTGTAATGCATATATAGGTGATATTATAACATAAGAGTTTACACATTTTGCAGGAAAAAGTTGATCCGGCTCTCGTTGAATACAACAGGGGGAAAGTGTATTACGTCCAGATAATAGCAAAAACAGTGATTTACTGCTTCAAACCAATAGGGCAGATAAGAGAGAATACCTTCCTACATCAGCAAACACAACAGTCATTCATACCAAATATGAAAGACATTCAGGAATTTGATGAAAAATTCATCATTTGCTATATGATGGGGATTTGTAATGGTATACAAATAGTTGTAGACAAGACATTCACGGGTATGCCTGACCAATTGTCTGTGATTAAAGATTACATAAACATTTACACAAAACCGATTGAATTGTAATTCCAGTAAAGTCTATATTTCGGCCTTGAGCTACGACCTTTTCGTGTTCCTCGATTTTTTCTGTTGTTTTACAATTAGCTAATAGTACATTCACGGCTCAGTGCTTGAAATCGGACTTTATATACGCACACTTTCGATAGATCTAGCCATTTTATTAATTAACATAATAAAAATGTACACACATATATCACTTTTTCAGTTTAAGCTCCATTGAGCACATAAGACTTAGCAAATGAAAATATGTGTTACCTTTGGAAAATAAATATCTTATACTTTTTTATTATTTTACTGTTGCCTTCTTGAGTTTTCTTGGTCTGAGAAATAAAAAAACATGTAAGGTGACGAGATAGAGGAATGTTCCTCTATGTTAGAAAAATATATCGAACAAGAAAGATAGAGGAATGTTACTCTATGTTAGAAAAATGTATCAGATGAGAAAGATAGAGGAATGTTACTCTATGTTAGACAAATGTATCAGACAAGAAAGATAGAGGAATGTTCCTCTATGTTAGAAAAAATACATAAAATGAGAAAGATAGAGGAATGTTACTCTATGTTAGAAAACTGTATCAGACAAGAAAGATAGAGGAATGTTATTCTATGTTACAAAAATGTATCAGACGAGAAAGATAGAGGAATGTTACTCTATGTGTGAAAAATAGAGGAATGTTCCTCTTTCTCTGTTAAGACCAAGTACTGTTGCCTTTGGTTTTCAATGTACCCCCGGAAAAAGGACAAATGGAATTTCCTTTTTTATTCTGGAAGGCCTTTATGGTGGTATTCTAAAGTTATAACATTGCTTTATTTTCTAATTATAAAGAGTCACTATAATTGTGAAAATGTTGGGTTTATTTTGTGTAACAGGGGTCATTGACAAATGATAATATTCTTGTCACAGTTTTGTATACAAAAAATATATGATTGTATAACTATTATTTATCATTCCCCTAAGTGAAGTTCTTTAAATTTGTAGATGTAAATGATTGTGTAAGTCCATGGCAGAAACAAAAAAGAAATTTCCTTAAACTTCTGTCTAATTAATATGGGCTTTTCAAAATGACATTCTATAAAATTTCTTCTAAATGACTGTATATTGTGATATTTTGCTTAATTTAAAAGCACTTTTGACTGTAGACTGTGCAATTTTATTGCAATGTAGCAATTAAAATAATTGTTGGCTGCTAAGAAAATCACACTTGAGCTAAATAGGGTGAAGACAGACATTATGGCTATATGGGTAGGTTAAAAGGTTTTGTTGAATTAGGTCACACTTGAATTATTTCCCTTAGACCATTAGAGGTGTTAGTAATTAATCCAGATCATCTGGACTGACATATGGGTTAACTATTATATTGACATACTTAAGGGTAATTAACATGCCTGAAAAAGCTGTTAATGTGTCCCAACATGATTCTGGTCATGTGACTGCTTTAAGCGGGTCTTTACTTATTGGTTAAACTATTGGAAATATTATCCCCGAGACATTAAACATTAAACATCAATGAATTGATCTTTATTCGGGTACCTGAGTTTATAGATCCAATGTTTGTAAAAACGTTTGAATAGTTTAACTTGCGACATAATAGGTTATCTTTGCACATTCAGAAATTTACATAGAATTTACTATACCGTTTTACTATCGCGGGAATGAATTTCAACACAGCAATAGGTTGAGGAAAAAATGTGAGAGATTTGTGTGAATGCAAAGACTGATAAAAAAGGATTAAACTATTATGTTTGACTGACTGCTGATTTTGATTGGTTTTATTTTACCAAATGTGATAAATTCATAATCCATGGTTAAGTTAATACAATGAACCAGTATTGTGAATGTGTGTACATTGTAGATAACATGGGGTAGAATTTTTTCGTTTCGGGTTTTGAACTTGTAAATTTCTCAAAGATTTATGACAGAATTTAAATTCAGATTTATGGAATAAAAAAAGCAAAATACAGAAATTTATTCTATATGGAGAATGGATTGATTTAAGGTGATAACTTATCATAGAGGCAATTTTTCACTTCATTGAATAGGTTAATGAAATATTGATAAAAAGTCAATAGAAATTGGATTTATAGGTTAGTGATTAACTGATAATAGAAAATTGGATGTGGAATTATTGTTTTGGATTAACTTTCATGAGAGAAAAAAGGATAAATATGTGTATTTCTTTATGCTGATGTAAGGGTATTTTATGACAGGTGAGTGGAAATCCAATTTCAGAAATGACAGCTGAAAATATTCATGGGTTAAAGTTTCATATTAACTTAAACTCTGCATAATTTCTTAAAATTAATGTACTTAAAAAACTCATAGGGCCCTAAAAGTTTACTGATTGAGTAGTGATCAGTGAAGATCATGATCTGCACTGGGTACAAATGCAAAATCACTTTGGTCAGCATGCAGGCTATCAGTTGATATTGAATTCAATAATATGTACTGGTATTTTTAAGAACATATTATATTATTTAATGTATTTTTTAGGCCATCATGCTTTTAAGCATCCTAACAATTCTATTTCAGGTTAAAGATGTTAAGCTAGAACATTTTGAATAATTACACATTTTTACTCTTATGTTGTTCTCTCTGGAATCTATGTGCCATAAAACACTTACCAATTAATTCATTCATTCTTTTGATTAATTAATTAATTCATTCATTCTTTCGATTTTACAAGAATTTAAATTTTTTTTAACATGATTTCTTTATGAATGAGACTGTTTTCGAAACATTAGTATTTTGATAGTAGTTTTGATTATTTTGGAAATTTGTTACTTAATTAAACGATGTAACTCTAAATGAAATAGTCTCTTTCTGGTTTCTGAATTTTCATTGTGAAACAGAAAATGTCAATGATTCAATTTGAAATCTGGGAGGAAAAAAATTGGAAATAAGAAAATAGCACATTGCAGTGGTTGCCTAACAGACATTTATAATATCCTTACTCAACCAATTTCGATGGGTCCAATTTTTCTAAATCCCAGATGGAAGTAAAAATGTGTGTTTTTTTCAGTGACGGGCAATCCCATAAGTATTGACTATTGTGTATTCATATAAAATAAGTGTATTTTTGTAGATTATGGGAAATAGGATTGTAAATGTGCATATTTGGGACATGTAATGGACAATGCTAATTCTATATTTCAGGGCCAGTAACAAGGGATCAGTCCCCTAGAAGAATGGCAAACACAGCGGGTGCTAGCGACGATACTTACCTCTTCTGTAATGTTCCTGAACATCATGATCTTGTAAGTATTGTAACATGCTATTCATACATAATTATATTATAAAACTGGTACTTTTTGCTTCTCACCCCGGGAGCGGATCCATGGTATAGTCGTTATGGTGTGTTCTTTATAAGAGATATATGTAAAAATCTTGCTCGGACCTAACGTATTTCCTACTGGTAATTACTGTAAAGTGTGTAATTTTCGTGCGACGAAAACTTTTTTGAGCTCCCAGACTTATACACTTAATTAAATTTGTGAATGGAGAAATCTCTAATAGTAACTCTATGTGAAATGAATCTTTCGCAAGATTTTTAGATCAACGAAATGGAAAAGTCGCGAAATTAGGGAAAATTAAATTATCTTGAATAGTATTCAGTTTACAGTATGACTGATTCAGACAACTTTTGAACTTTACCTTCTTCTTCCTCACCAATGAAAGAAAAGGAATATAGAGGCTAGGCTATGTTCATGCTACTTAAAGTTATGGCCCTTAGTTCTGTGTTTGTAATGGACAGACTTGTATCTATCCAAATTCTTTTTTTTATTGTGGGGCAAGGGGAGAGCGTAATACATTTCACACATAATTTTTATTTGAACGTCTTAAAAGCATCTTCCAGCTCTGATTAAAACTTGGAAGGATTTCTGCCTAAGCAGGCTAAACTTGTATGAATGTGAAAATAAATTCCATTTCAATCTTTGAACTTTGATTATGGGCTTTTTTATTGCCACAGAGTATGAAAATTATTGTGCTAAAATAAGCAATGTGGCCACTTTTGAAGATAAAATTGCCATCTCAGTGTTTGCCAAAATACTTGAGCTGAACGGTTTATTCGGTATTTGAATCCTCAGTAAATAAAAATGTTCTGTGTTTGGTGACTGAAAACTAATTTATGATAAGATAAACATACTTTATTGTGGGAATTTTGTCATAAATTAGATATCTGAATCTAAGTCTTTAGTGTAAAATGGTTTAGAAAAAGCCTGGTAACAGATGGACAGAGGAAAAGCAACTATTAAGACTGTCACAGTGTTAGTATGAAGAAAATACAAGTGAAAACATATTTGATATCTAAATGCTGTGGGAATGTAACTTATACATGTATCTGCTTTATACTTACTACATACACAATACCAAAACTTTCACGCAAATATTAAGTTGTATGAATTAAGCAGAAGTAAGTTTTGTAAGTTGTGTAATGATATTTGGTGGGGATGCATTCAAAAAGTATGATTAACTAATCCTTCAGTCAGTCAAGGATCAATATCAAATCTCGAGATCCAACGTCCTTTGTTTGCTATGATAGATAATTAGTTGCAAACTTTTGTAATTGTTTGACTCGTAATTTGATCCCTAAAACCCAAGTACAGATCTTCATGACATCTCTAAATGAACAAGTATAAAAACTGCACTGAATGGGGCATGGTTTGATCTGTATGGAGACAATGTATTTGTATATCTATTTATTGTGTTTGTTTTCACACCATCTGTCTTAACATGCCTTGTCTATCATCAATATTCAATTTGAATATTGCAAATTTACTGTACCTTAAAATATTAAAATTGTGAATAAAAGTCAGCTTTATCATTTTTAAAGGAATTGCTCCCTAAATTAACTCTATGAAATTTAGCCCATGATTATGCCTCTTCCTGCTTTTGTTTCATAACATGAAACAGATAGGCTACCCTCCCATAGCAATTTTAGCTATCATATATTTATTCATTTGTATTTTGTTAATTCTTACAGTGTTGCATGAATTGCTCAATACCCTAGATCCTTGCTTGCCCAATCTGTCACTCCCATTTTTCACTGCTTTGCACTGACCCCTGACTCCCCTGCTCTGAAGTTTTCTCTAACTACCTCTTTCCTGGGGTCTGTAACTGTTTCCCATTTATGTAAGATATGTTGCCACTTACAGTAGACTCGTGTGAAGTCAAAGTTAGAGGAACCAATCAAAAAACGTTCAACTTCAAAAGAAGTTTGTCTTAAACAGTCTAGATATATTTTAAAAGCAAGTGACTTTGAGATAAGCCATAATTTGTCTTAACACAGTTCATGATAAGCAGGAATTTGTCTTAACAAAGTTCAAGATGGGGAGGAGTGTCTGCTGTAATATTTAATTATGACAGTGTAATAAACATGTTATTACATATTTAATTATGACAGTGTAATAAACATGTTTTTATGTATTTAATTATGACAGTGTAATAAACATATGTTATTACGTATTTCAGGAGGATTACATTGCTGAGTTGCAGGAGAAATTGAAGAAGCTGAAAGCCAGAATTGCCAATGAACAGGTAATGACACTTGTGACTTCCTTAGCTCAAAACTTTCAGTACAGATTAAAAATTTACGGCAAATGGACATTAGCCCCTAGGACATTAGCCCCTATGCTATATTTTGAATAGGCAGACATAAGCCCCTTCATCACTTTGCAAAGGCAGACATTACAAGGGTTGACCGCAAAACTGTGGTAAGTCCTTCTTTATTTCAAAGAAGTTACTGCAGTTTTGCGGTCAACCCTAAACTTTTAAATTTTATTATTTAGCTCCATCATTTTGCAAAGGCAGACATTAGCCTCTAGGACATTAGCCCCTTTATCAAATTATCTTTCTGAATGCATTACCGTAATAATTATCTCTATATGCTTGGTAAATTAGATAAATCTAATCAAAACAAATCCGATTTAGCTTTTCTTTATATCATTAAATCAAGTAAAAAAACTTTGAAAAATCATAGGTGAAAAACATTTCATGCTTAGATTGAGTCCAGCACGAAGGAAGTTTTATAATCAAGTGGCCTAATCTCTTTAATAATCATTATTTTATTATTTATTGTACATTCTTAGATTAGCTATCAAGTATAAAGTTGAGATATTTTTTCCAGGAGTTGCAAGCTACGCTACAAGAGAAGGGAGATTATAACCTGATTAGACGTTTACAAGGGGAATTAGGGGTTAGTAAAAATTGTTGTATCTTTGTATACGATAGTTGATTTTAGTTGTCCATTGTATAAGCTAAGGGACAAAATTTATATTGTTGGTTACAGCTTGAGTTTTCTAGATGCATGTTATACTAAGTTATGACCTTTGTAACTGTGAATTGTGCATTTTATCTAGGGTTTATCAGCAACCCATAAAATTTAGAACTGTAAACCCAATATATAATAACTGAATTAACATCATACATATATACTGTAACCTTGAAAAAAATCCCAGCCCTGAGTAGGATTCAAACTCAGGACCATCAGTTCATTAAGTGAACATTCTACCATCTTGCCATAAAAGGTTTTAACGCAATGACAAGGCAGTATAATTATTATCAGTGTGTTATCACACATCTACTACAGTAGGTTCAAGCATAAGCTGGGTACCGCTTAAAAAATAAAAGCTGATTAATGAGTGCCAGGTAAATACCTACACACAGTACCTGTCACATTGTAGTATCACCAAGTATTTATAGCTACTTTACGTGCAATTGCACTGTGTAATATCTCCTTATCTTGGGTATTGCCATATAAGTTTAATTTGAAAGTGTGAAACATAACATATTAAAAAAAAGAAAATTCCAATTTACAATCTTTTTGTATTTCACACATTTAAATTTTGCAGAAACTAAGGAATTGTTTGCCTGTGGATTTTGACTTTACCCAGTGGTTATAATATTTTTACAGTTAACAGTTTTGAAAAAAACCTACTTATTAGAATGGCGATGTCGTATGGTGGGCGGGCGGGCGTCAAACATTGGTTTCCGTTGGATAACTTTAGTTAGGAGTGACCAATTGCAATGAAACTTGGTGTGTAGGTAGCTTGCGTGGAGACGCCGCTTGGGATTGCATTTGGGGTCACTAGGGTCAAGGTCACTGTTACTAAAAATAGAAAAACGGTTTCTCGTATGGTGGGCGGGCGGGCGTCAAACATTGGTTTCCGTTGGATAACTTTAGTTAGGAGTGACCAATTGCAATGAAACTTGGTGTGTAGGTAGCTTGCATGGAGACGCCGCTTGGGATTGCATTTGGGGTCACTAGGGTCAAGGTCACTGTTACTAAAAATAGAAAAACGGTTTCCGCTCAATAACTCGAGCTAGGAGTGACCAATTACAATGAAACTTGGTGTGTAGGTAGCTTGCGTGGAGACGCTGCTTGGGATTGCATTTGGGGTCACTAGGGTCAAGGTCACTGTTACTAAAAATAGAAAAACGGTTTCCGCTCAATAACTCGAGCTAGGAGTGACCAATTACAATGAAACTTGGTCTGTAGGTAGCCTGCATGAAGACGCCGCTTGGGATTGCATTTGGGGTCACTAGGGTCAAGGTCAAGGTCACTGTAACTAAAAATAGAAAAATAGTTTCCACTCAATAACTCAAGTTAGGAGTGACTAATTGCAATCAAACTCAGTGTGTAGGTAGCTTGTGTAGAGAGGAAGCTTGGGATTGCATTAGGGGTCACTTGGTTCAAGGTCAAGGTCACTGTTACTAAAAATAGAAAAATGGTTTCCACTCAATAACTTGAGTAAGGAGTGACCAATTGTAATGAAACTTGGTGTGTAGGTAGCTTGCATGGAGAGGAAGCTTTGGGTCACTAGGGTCATGGTCACTAGGGTCAAGGCCAAGGTCACTGTTACTAAAAATAGATTTTTGTTTATTTTTAGTTTTTAGATTGTTTTAAGCAACTAAAAAATTTTTTGGGTCAAGGTCACTGTTACTAAAAATAGATTTTTATTTAATTTTAGTTTTTTTATTGTTTTAAGCAAAAAAATATTTTTTGGGGGTCAAGGTCACTAGGGTCAAGGTCAAGGTCAGTGTAACTAAAAATAGATTTTTATTTATTTTTAGCTCGACTATTCGGAGAATATGGAGAGCTATTACAGTCACTTGTGCGTCGGCGTCGGCGTCGGCGTTGCTTCTTTGGTTAAAGTTTTGCCTGCTAAGTACTATCATGCACATATCTCAGTAACCACTTATGATATTGACTTGAAACTTTGTTCATGTCTTAAGGGGTGTCATACAATCAAGGCAGATAACTCTTGAAAAAATTTAGTACAAATTATGGCCCTTGTTTGACTTTGAAAATTTGGTTAAAGTTTTGCCTGCTAGGTACTATCATGCACATATCTCAGTAACCACTTATGATATTGACTTGAAACTTTGTTCATGTCTTTAGGGGTGTCATACAATCAAGGCAGATAACTCTTGAAAACATTTAGTACAAATTATGGCCCTTGTTTGACTTTGAAAATTTGGTTAAAGTTTTGCCTGCTAGGTACTATCATGCACATATCTCAGTAACCACTTATGGTATTGACTTGAAACATTGTTCATGTCTTTAGGGGTGTCATACAATCTAGGCAGTTAACTCTTGAAAAGATTTAGTACAAATTATGGCCCTTGTTTGACTTTGAAAATTTGGTTAAAGTTTTGCCTGCTAGGTACTATCATGCACATATCTCAGTAACCACTTATGATATTGACTTGAAACTTTGTTCATGTCTTTAGGGGTGTCATACAATCAAGGCAGATAACTCTTGTATAAATTTAGTACAAATTATGGCCCTTGTTTGACTTTGAAAATTTGGTTAAAGTTTTGCCTGCTAGGTACTATCATGCACATATCTCAGTAACCACTTATGATATTGACTTGAAACTTCGTTAATGTCTCTAGGGGTGTCACACAGTCAAGTCAGATAACTCTTGTATAAATTTAGTACAAATTATGGCCCTTGTTTGACTTTGAAAATTTGGTTAAAGTTTTGCCTGCTAGGTACTATCATGCACATATCTCAGTAACCACTTATGATATTGACTTGAAACTTTTTTAATGTCTTAAGAGGTGTCACACAGTCAAGACAGATAACTCTTGTTTAAATTTAGTGCAAATTATGGCCCTTGTTTGACTTTGAAAAATTGGTTAAAGTTTTGAATGCAAGGTACTATCATGCACATATCTCAGTAACCACTTATGGTAGTTATATCAAACCTTGCAATAGTGTTCAGGGTAAATTTTGTATCAAACAATTAATTTACCAAAAATTAAATCTATAGTTATAGATTTTGACTTTTTATGATTCAACTTTCCTGGTTTATACTTAATAGTTAGCAGAATTTTGTTTTGCTATTATATTGATAAAAGTTTTGTTTTATTAGCAAACACCCACAATAGTCGAGCGTGCTGTCTTATGGACAGCTCTTGTTAATTTTTAGTCTTTCAAGATTTTTTTTTTCGGGGTCAAGGTCACTAGGGTCAAGGTCACTGTTACTAAAAATAGATTTTTATTTATTTTTAGCTTTTAGATTGTTTTAAGCCCAAAAAAAATTTTTGGAGTCAAGGTCACTTGGCTCAAGGTCAAGGTCACTGTTACTAAAAGTAGATTTTTATTTTTTGGATTGTTTTAAGCAAAAAAAAATTTTTTTGGGGTCAAGGTCACTTGGCTCAAGGTCAAGGTCAGTGTTACTAAAAATAGATTTTTATTTATTTTTAGTTTTTAGATCGTTTTAAGCAAAAAAAATAATTTTGGGGTCAAGGTCACTTGGATCAAGGTCAATTGGTCAAGGTCACTGTTACTAAAAATAGATTTTTATTTATTTTTAGTTTTTTTATTGTTTTAAGTCAAAAAAAATTTTTGGGGTCAAGGTCAGTGTTACTAAAAGTAGATTTTTAATTATTTTTAGTTTTTAGATTGTTTTAAGCAAAAACAAATGGGGGGGGGGGGTCAAGGTCACTAGGGTCAAGGTCACTGTTACTAGGTCACTGTTACTAAAAATGTAAAAAAAAAATTAGTTTTTAAATTGTAGCGAAAAAAAATTTGGTCACAAGGGTCAAGGTCAAGGGCACTGTTACTAAGATAGGGAGGAGTCAAGATGACTGTTTTTTTTTAATTCTACAATTTCTACAGGCGCAGTTTAAACCTGCTTTGGCGGCATTGCCGCGTCTTCTTGTTTTTAACCTTTAACTTGAAAGTGGTACATGTATATAATTTTGACTTTGCCATCAGTGTAGATCATGATCAGCCTGCACATTCATGCATTGATGATCTGCATTGTTGGTTATTCAAATCTTCAGTGGCTACCCCTTTTAACAGTTATTGGTACAGTCCAATTGAGAGACGGTCAAGTCCATTTTAGAAATTGTGGGGGGCGGGGAATGTTAAAAACAAAACACTTTTTAAAACATTTACAAGGTATTTGTGTGATTAAAGGAGCGTCGAGATGAACTGGAAGGGTTAGATCTAGCTATAGAGCGGCAACAAAAGAACCTGAAGAATCTAAAGGCAGAGGAGAAACAGCTACAGTTTGAGAGGCAAAGTGCACGAGAGGATCTCGAGTTTACGAGGGACCAAAATGTTAAAAGAAAGAGGTAGTTTAAATTGAGTTGTTATAGAGATGAATTACCATAATAATAAAGACCCAGTTTTGGATTGGTTGTCATAAAATATCTTATGTCATGTACATTACCAAGTAATTAGTCTCACAGCTGAGATTTTCTAATAATTTTTAATGTATGTTTCAGAATAGTGCGAGTATATCCCTACGATGAAGACAGTTTTGATGAGCGAATGGAGAATTCACGTAAAAAGATGATTAAGGATGAAATTCGGTGCTTAGAACAGACTCTCGCCAAGCGAAAGTCGCAGCTGCGTGAGGCAGACAGGTTACTGAAAGAATGTAACACAGATCTCAAGTGTGCGAGGGATGAGGTAAATTCTTTCGGCTTTGGAATGTAAAAATACTCAATCCTCTTCAGGTGTTCATTTGTAAATAATATACTTAACAACTTTAAAAATACAACTTTTTTAAAAGTCACAGGTTTTAAGCAGTGACTAAAATGGCTCTTTTTGCAAAATTGTTGATGTCTGCAAATGAAATTATGCTTGAATTTTGTAATAAACTTGTTGAATAGGGCCAAGGAATGGCAAAAAGCATGGTCTTCTTGACTTTTCCAAATTCTACTTGCAATCACAACAAAATACCTGTCAAATCCCGTCAATTGCGTTTTTTAAAGTTGTTTAATATATATGAATACCACAAGATTGACAGCATAAGAGTTTGGCTACTTTTGGTGTCCACTCAATATAATCGATTTCCTAGCCTTCTTAAATGGTAACTTTTATCAGTGGGTCACCCATGTTGAAACACTACTCTGCTTTATTGCCATTGCCAAAAAGACCAACTTCTGTTCTTGAGTGGTTAAAGTTGCTGACTTGAAACCACTAAGCTTCTCTCTGATCATGGGTTTGAGCTCCGCTGCTGACCTGATCCTCTATCAATCAATCATTAGATTGTTTATAGTCCCGGCCGACACACGGAAGCCAAGGGTCAGACTGCCAGACTCCAAACCTGATTCTCTATGTAAGAAAGTTGGCATATTCTTAAGGAGAATAGAAGTGTAGTTACTGTACTGGTTCTTCCCAGGAAAGCTGGTTGGATAAACTACCCACCTATATACAGCTGACATACTGTTAAACCCTTAGGATAAAAAGAAAGAAACATATAAAGTTAGTGTTTACTTTTGTGCATTGTTGCAGGCTAGAGAAACTGTAAGGGAATATGATAAAGCATCAGTTGGGCTGGAAAGTGCTGTGAAAGAGACGTCAGAGCTAGAAAAGCGTGCTAACGTAGCGGGTGTGGAACTTATAAAGGCCTCAGAGAAATTAAGTGCCATCAGGCGTGAGATTAAGGACAGCGAGGCTCGGCGAACAAAACAAGATAGATTACTCAGAGATGTAACACAGGTACAAACTGGTTATTGAAGTTGTTTTTAGTATTCTTTTTTCATCAACATTTCTTCATGTTTTCAGCGTAACTTTTGGCATAAATTACACTATTGTAATATTGTAAGGTTATGTCGTCAGATTAAATCAATTCTCTTTTGATTTCATCTGTGAGTTCTAAAACTTTTGAATTCAAGATCATATTGTGAAAACATGAAATTATTCTGAGACATTGATTTTTGTAGGTAAAGTAAAATGACAAATATGCTGTGAACAATGTCATAATTATGAATTTTGGACAAATTGGACTTTGCATCCTATATTAAAATGATAATTTAAGTGTATGACTTTGTATGAAATAAAATGATTTAAGTTTTTATTGGTCAGAAGATGTTTACATAATAAATATTTTCTTCTTTCAGTTGATCACAAAACGTGATTCAGAATTTAAAGATTTAGACGGTAGATCTAGAGCCACACAACAAAAGTAAGTATGTGTAGTATTTCTGTGTGATGAACCTGAGGTTGCAAGTGAAGCATAGAAGTCTCGGGCCATGATTCTTACGAGCACTGCTGTATGAAAACCAGTATTTTTAGCTCAACTACTCAAAACATGGTGTTGAACTATTCTGTTAAACTATTCTACCCACACTGGTGTTTGCATTCCATCAAGTATCTGCACCACATGTTAAAAGTTTTGCATGTAGGATTCTGTCAAGACCATACCTTAATAATTAGAGCATGTATTGGACTATCTCCAAGGGTTTCAACCATCAAGTTCTGAAAAAAGAAAAACCCCTCTTGACTGGCGCTGATGGGGATTGAACACGGAACCCTGATCCCAAGGCAAACGCGCTACCACTGAACAAATCGACTTCACTTTAAATTGCTAACTAATGTCCACTCATATTGTAAAATATAGAACTTGATACTTTTATAAGTCGTTTATATGTTGTTGTTGAAAATCCTTGGAGTCATTTTTCTTGGGAATCCATAAATGGGTAACTTCGGCATACTAAACTAAAAATGTTACAAATGAACACATTGAAGTCAAAAGGGATTGTTAGCACCCCTCTTATAATATTTTGAACAGCCAAAATAGAGACTGCTTTTCTTGATTTTCCAGCTTAAGTAAATTACAAAGCGAGTTAGCAGTGGCCTCACAGAAGGAGCGCGACACCGTTCAGGCATTGCGGGACTCCGAGGATGTCCTTGCTAAAAGACGTAACGAGATCGCTAGAATGCGAGATCAGGTAAGAGTCAAAATAATCCATATTTCTTGTAGATCTACTGTTCTATTGTAGTTATAGCTATGACTCTGAAGTATGGGGATGCAGAAATCTAAATTATTGCGCCTGCTGTAGCTGCCATTTTATATCTTCTGAAATGAAATTATAGCATAGAATGAGTGCCTTGATTTTATATATTCAGAAATGTGCATACAACTTTCATAATATTCCTTTTATTTTTTTACCTTTTTAATTTTTTTAGGGCATAAACAGCATTTAATATATAAAAATGAATTGCATGCTTCATAATGTGACACCTATATGTGACATTGGTGTCACAAGTTTTTCAAACTGCATGGTAATTTAGATAGGAAAGATAAATAGGATGTCATCTTGGGTTTAATGTTCATTACCATACACAATGTTTCTGCTGCTGTGTATATAGATACTATGTAAGAAGGTAAAACAAGATAATTTTGAATAAGAAATGCTCTGTGCATTTTTCACCCTCATTTTTGTAATGAACTAAACCATAATACAACAAAATTAATGTAGTTCATTTGTCTCACTGACAGAAGAATGAAATGATATTACCATAGTTATTAATGATCAAATGTGTATTTTAGTACTTGAAAATGTAGATCATTTTTCTCTGGCAAAATCCTGGACTGCTAATGGACACTGTGTCTGTGATGCAGCATGCCTTGCGCTCCTTCCAATGCTGTCTGCAGGTTGTTTAACACATGATCTGCTTGATTCTAAAATTAGCATCTTTTAAAAATTTTGACACAACCATTTATTGTTAATACGAGTGTGTTCTCTGGAAGTACACTAACTTACAGTTTTGTTGTAAGTGCAAGGTATTTGCAGTAAAAACTGATCTACAGTACGCATATTGCAGAAATTATAATGAAGTGAGGTAGAATAATATGTAGGAAGTAGATCTAACTTAGATCATAAAATGTATTTTGATTTAGTTGTGTTACTTATATTTAAATTATTAACTTATTGTATGGAGATTGCAACTCTGAAACAGCTTTTAGAGATTCTGAGTTAACTATGGTGTACAATGAAGGTCATATATATGCAAGATACCGGTATGCATAATTTCTGCTAAAACATACTTTTGACATTATTTAAGTTTAACAAATTACATGTATATTGATATGATTCAGTGGAAAATGATCTCAAGGATTCTGTGAATATTTTCGCTATTCCTACTTGAACAAAATTTACCGAAAACAAACTTTCAGGATTTTAACTGTATGTAGTCTTGACTGGTCAGAAAAATCAGACAAACTTTTACCAACATTTAATTTAATGAAAGTACAATTCTTCTAAAGGTGTGTATTTTCTTACCCAATCACATGGCATATGTTTTCACTGAGGATTATGGGTAATTTTGTTTCCAGCTTATAAGAGTTACTGCTCCAGGAGGGAAAAGTCGTCGCTCGTATTTGTACATCTAGGACAGATAATACCATCTTGATTTAATCATCAAATTTCTCACAGTCTGTAACAGTGTCTGAATAGGCCATAGAGTAGGGCGATAAATCACATACAAAAACTGGGGGAGATATTCCTTACTATCACACTGTTATGTATCAGAGAAAAAAAAATATGACAAAAATAGTGAATGAAAAAAAGTGATGTGACCTTTTAATTGAAACTTGGAATGGCAGTTATGGTTGTATATGAAAATGCCTTGAGATAGTTGCTAGGGAGTGATTTATAGTGTAGTGTAAAAGTTGGATTCTCAGAAAGATGTGCATAGCTGTGGATATTAAGAAAGACTTTGGTGTTGCTGCAGGATTCAGTCCAGAAATTAAAGGCAATACTGTCACCAACATGAATCTTGCTTTTTTTTACTGAAATATAAACTTCAATTTACTATAAGAACTATTATAGCTCTTTGCATGTTGATTTTGTGTGAAGTGAATAACTGTTTTTTTTTATACCAATTCTCTTTCTACAAAAAAAGGAGAGCGAAAACACTTAAAGATTGTTTAATGATGACATTTGATCATTAAATGAAGATGGTTTGTGTGTTGGAGTGATTGAGTAACTAATAGTGTGTGTTATACCCCTCAAAATACAGCTTGGATTGGGGACATAGGAAACACTTCCTTCTTTAAACAGCACATCCTGATAGAATGTTAACAACAGCTGAAAAAAACTTTATATGAAGATAGTCAAAAGCAGTTCCCCACATCACTGGTTTGATCAACTTCCTTTTCATGGGTAGCTGTACTTAATTATGCATTTGACAGTGTTTTAGATATTAAGTCCCTATATGAGACAGGGAGAGGGGAAGAGGGAGAGGGGCTAAGTATTGAGGAGTGGTGGAAAAAAGTGTTTTAATTGCCTGATATACTGCCTGCTACTATGCAGCTATTTATTTACAAGCATTTAGAGTATGTGACAGTTAATTTGAAAGTTGAAGGAAAAAACATACACACAAGATTTATGAAAGATTTCAACAGATATAGAACTGTGATATAATTTTTTGATTGTGATAAACTGTAGAAGTTGGTTTTTTATTATAACTTTTTTTATTAATTATAATAAAGTTTTACAAGCATGCATTATTTTCTTTTCTATGTGTGTTACTGACTAAGACTTACTTTTCCCAAAATAATCAGTGTTCTTTCCTGAATCATCTGGGTACCATTTCATCTGACTGCCTACAGTTTGCAGATAAAAAATGGGCTTGACCGTCTGTTAGTTTAAAGTCCCAGGAGCACTTTGGAAGAAAAATAACTTGAATCTGTTATATTACCAAGAAAAATATTTTACCAGTGAACTTGACCTTTGTTTGTACGAAATACATTCCTATTCTGTTAACTTTTTGAATCTTAAGGTACAATGAAGTTTTTTTTTTCAAATTGATAATTGCAAAAAAGAAGAAATGCTTTCTGACTTCACTCTTTAGTGAAGAAGGGACAACAATTATATGAAAGATTAGGGACATGTACCCTTAAAAGCAAATATTATAATGTTGTAGATATCAATTAATACTCAGACTGTAACTAATATCCCAAGCAGCTAACAGGATATATATTCAATGTCCCGAGTGTGTACTTTTGTGCTTCAAACCCTGTGTTATCAGTTACCCTTAAGACAAAAAATGAAATGGTATCCAATGTTTCCCAAAAACTAACACCATATACACAGCAGCAGAAATCATGTTTGCTCAAACCAGAACAGTTCCAATATATAAGGTAAACATTATGCACAACATTTATTGTACCCTTTGTAATGGCTGGGCTATAGAGTGTGAATTTCATTTTTTTTTGGATTGAGGAGTTTAGATCACTATGTAGAATTCCTTTGCACACGGTTTGTATTGATGTTAATGAAAACAGTATTTTGTGGGTGATTTAACGGATCATAGAGCATATAATTTTATGCACCCTTAGATAGGAGTGTGGTTTTAATTATGCAATAAAATTTCATCTTTTTGTCTTTCTGCAACAATAACAACTCCAAGAATAACAACAAAAGAGTTTTAAGAAAGGAAAAAGTCTTGTACTCTAAAATATTATTCTTTTTTCTGTCCAAAGATTAAAGGAGAACCAGTTGCATTTAGTGTTGCATTTTGTGCTAAATGATTGGCTAGTTGAAGTGAAAAAGTTTATAATGCTGTTTATTTCATGCTCTTCAATATTTAATTATAATACTATATAAATAAAATGATAAACTCAATATTTGATCCTTAACCTTTGCTAGTCTTAAGCTTTCTTTAAAACAGGGTGTTAAGGACAATGATGATGTCATAAAAAATGTCATCACTTGCAAGTTTTAGCATCATGTTGATAAAATGTCTAAAACTTTTCTTTGAATCATGAAGTAATCAGAATAATCAATTGCTGGTTTTGATAAAAGATTGAGTGAATGTCATTTTGTGAACATTAAAAGTATATACTTACTTTTACTGCTACAAAATAAAATGTCACTTTTGGTGCTTACATAGGGAATTATATCTCAGATCTTTAACTGAAATCAACAATTGTCCTATCTATGTACTGATTGTTACCATTTATACATCTTGTACATCATTTTCATACATCTTTCATTCTTTCCTCTCATATAGTATAAGAAAAAGGTAAGCTCATTCAAACCATTCATTTATCCGAGACTGTAAGAATTTACCACAAACCTGTGTATTTTTTCGTAAAAATAAACATCTAGACTACATTTTTGTATTTGCCTCACCCTAGTTCAATTCTATATTTGCCTATTAAACCCTAGTTTTATTGTGTATTAAAAAACAATTGCATTTGTATATTTTTTCAATGATATTGCAAAATGAAAGAAACAACACTATATTTTTGAAGAAGTGTAATGAATACTAAAGAATTTTAGGCATACGTCAAAATTGTGTTAAACACATCTCATATCATTATATTCTATCCAAGCAAATGCAAAGTGACCATGGGACTTTAAAGTTACTATTTTTGTTGTATCTCTTGACTGACTGCTTCAGACAGGTTAATCTATATTTAGATAAATGGGACTTATTTTACATACATCAATAATGGTAGCCCGTTTCTTTCATGACTTTCACAAGAGTCTAGATGTTTGTTAATGTCCTCTTTGAAAGCTTTTACAATTATAACTAGATAGAAAGTATCGCATAAAATAATACTAGGCACATTATATTTGTATATCATTTTGAATAGTGACCCCAAGACACTTTAACCCTTACCTGCTGATGCTGGTGGCAAGACTGTGATTCTGTCTTTGTGACCAGTGCACTGTTCGCTATTCAGTCAGTAGTTCTTCAGTTAAAGCACCCCTTTGTACAGTGAATGGATCTGACCAAAATTGAAAGTTGGATGAGTCCATTTTAGAAAATGTTAAGAGTATTAAGGGTTAATGCTAACAGATGGCCTTCAGGGAGATGTTGGAAGGTCCTAGTATTTTAGAAAGATAGCATTTATGGAAGTGTATGCGCTATAGATTGTTTCATCTGTCACTGCATGTAAAAGCTTTCAAATTGCGATTTTTATGTATGTAATTATTTACTCATCATCCGAAACCATTGTGTTCATCATTTCTTTTATACTGGCAATTGATCATACTTGTCCATTTCCTGCGAAAATGTACGCTCACTCACTCAGTTTGATCATGGTCGACACTGTTTTTGCTTCTGTTTTGAAGTCACTGTTGTTGATGTCATTGTTGTAGGAGTTCAAAGACTGTTCCAACCCTATTTTGGTCATTTTAACATTTTGTATGAAACTGTCAACTCTCTGACATAAAGAGTCATGTAGGAGGGCTCAAACCTATGACCGTACAAGCAATAAAAACATGTTATTGTCCAACTGTGAATTTCAAAGTGGACATGACCATTTTTAGCTCGACTTTTCTATGAAAAGGGGAGCTATCCTACCGCCACCACCCCCGGCGCCGGCGCCGGTCGGCCGGCCGTTGGCGTCACACCTTGGTTAAGTTTTTCGTACCACCCCACTTTATTAAGTATTAGAGGTATGGCTTTGAAACTTACCATACTTGTTTACCATCATAACCTCCATCTACAGACAAGAGTACATAACTCTGTCAAGGTTTTTGACAGAATTATGGCCCTTTTTTTACTTAAAAGTGTATTGAGCTTGGTTAAGTTTTCTTACTTCCCCCATTTATTTCAAAACCATTGGAGGTATTGCTTTGAAACTAACCATACTTGTTTACCATCACGACCTTCATCAACAGACAAGAGGACATAACTCTGTCAAGGTTTTTGACAGAATTATGCCCCTTTATGACTTAGAAAATACATTGAATATGGGTAAAATCCACTTATTGCCTTAACCCCTTGAAATATTGCTTTGAAACTTTTAATGCTATTTCACATCATTACCCCCATCTGTACGCAAGAGAAGGTAACTCTGTCAGGGATTTTGTTTTAAAAATTAAGGCCTTTAATCGACTTAGAATCTTGGTTAAGTTTTTGTACCAGTCCACTTTTTGACTGAACTGTTTGAGATATTAATTTGAAAGTTGGAATACTTGTTTACCATCATGGTCCCAAAACATGGGCAGGAGATGGTAATTCTGTCAAGGATTTTATTTGAATTATGGCCCTTTTTGACTTAGAAACTCAGTTAAAATTTTCATTCTTGTCCACTTGTTGACTTAACCATTTGAGATATTACTTTGGAAGTTGGAGTTCTTATGTACCATCATGAGACCTATCTGTAAGCAAGAGAAGATAACTCTGTGAAAATGTTTCTTGATTTGTACTTAGAAATTCCTAGTTAAAGTCTTGTGTGCCCTTAACTGTCAAAGTTTTGTTTTATAGGCAAGCACTAAAAAAGTCGAGCGCGCTGTCCTACTGACAGCTCTTGTTAGAAAATGAGGTTGCTTGAAGTTAAGACATGTTGCCAGTATGAAAGGAGTGTACATATCCATTATTCACCCTTATCGATCCAGTTGTATGAAATGTTTTATTTCTGTGCATGTATGACATAGATAAATAATTTAGATTTTGGTATTTTTACTTTTGTTTTAAAAATATTGGTAGTATTTGGAAAAGGTAATCTTTGCCGTCTAAAATTGGTTTGACTTTTTGTAACTGGACTAATGCTTTAATTAATGTTGTTCATTTTTAAATGTAAAAATCATGTTTATTGGAAAGCACTAAACTAAAGAAATTCTCTTTTTGTTTGCTGACTTAGAATTTTTCTGTATTCTGGATACAAAAAGAAAAACAAAATTTTGACAAGATTTTGAGCATATTAGCAGTAGTTTAACTAAATATATTTTAAATAAGTCTTTACTTTGATATGTGTTCAACAATTTTTCAATGCAATGCATAATTATACCTTTATATATCAGAGACATTTTAAACAATACAGACAACCATATTCCAGAAATCATTTTTCATGATACATTTTACCATTATCTTACAATTATTATGGATTTACAGCTTCACTACACATTAACACAAGTGTTCTGAAAATGTACACTATTCTGTGTGTAAACATTACAGCATATAACATATAAATAAAAGAGTGATGTGATAAAATATACACACTTTGTACCTAATGCTTTAAACAGCATAAAAGAACGAAATTTGTCAGTTCTCTAGCTTTCGCATATTTGCCTCAGATGTGAAATATTTAGCAGCCTTTGACCCATATTCTGCTAAATTTTTAAAATGGACTCAACCATCTCTCAATTTGGGAAATACCATTTAGTGTTCAGAGGGGTGCTAACTAAAAATTTACTTAATGGTGAACAGTGCAGATCATGACCAAATTGCACATTTATTAAAATTTTCAGTAAGGACCCCTTTGAACATTTAATGGCACTGTCCAAATTGAAAGATGGACATGTCCATTTAAAAAAATTAGCTGGGTTCTGGTTAAAATTAAAGGTAATGCACACTTTTTTTGTCGTGCATTTTTAGCATGTTTTAAGGAAATTAGCGCCTTTGGTGATAAATTTCTTTCTTTGTTTATCATCTGAACTTCTAAAGGCTGTCATAAGATTTCTGAAGCAGCTTCATATTTTTAAACTACATAATTTACTTTCAAATGATATCATGATAAGTGAAGATATAAATGTAAATAAAAGGAATGAGTGCAAACACTCAAACTTGAAAATATTCAGATGCACACCCAACATCAAAAATTATTTTTGACTTTCTTAATGAAAATGCCTAGAATAAAATTGTTAGGTCTTATTATATTATAAAGAAAAATAAAATATTCATCTTATTTTTTGTTTGTTATTACAGATTGATCAACAAAAGCATGAGCTGGAAAAGGTAGATCATGCAATGGGTAAAAAACGGACAGAGTTACAGTTCCTGACAGATAGTGTTGAACGTAAACAGGCGGAGATTAATCAGTTGATACGTGATACAGAATCCGAGTTGTCCAGTAATAAACGGGAAATAAAGGTTAGTCCGTGTGATCAGTATGATCGAAAGATATAAAGTATAACGACTCTGGATAAGGGGAAATTCCAGATTGTAAGGAACATATTTTCTGGGCACGATTTTATTCCTTCTTTTTTAATATGAAAATGATATTAAATGGTATTTCCCATTATTTGTGGCAAAAATAAACATGAAACATTTAATAAGAAAACCATGGTTTAACTGCACAGATCAAAATTCAAATGGTATCTATTAATTCAAAAGCCATCTCAAAAGAAAATTATCCAACTTAGATATATCTGTGTTTAAACAATCTCTTTACTAAGTTAAACTTAATATACCAACCTTTTAGGACATGGAGTACTTTAAAATTGTTTAATATCCTTGTAATACGTATATTTATGATTATATGTTACAGGAACAGAGAGATTTAATACGTAACTTTGAGATTCAGAAGTCAGACCTCAGTTCACATATCAAGTCAAAAAGAACGGAGCTACAAAAATTGAAAGATGAGATTGATACAGATGATGAGATTCTTCAGGTTTGTGTCTGTCTGTCTGTTTTTCTGTTTCTATCCAGCCATGTCTATTTGTTTTTTTGTTTGCCCTCCCACTGTCAAAAAAAAAGAGTGAGAAATCAAAATGTTTGTTGTATCTTTACTATATTTCAATAACCTTATTCTCATAGAAGAAAAATGTTATAATCTCTGCATGAAGTGGAGATGAAATATTGCTTTTGAAGACATCTACATGTAATCTTAAATTCATGCATCCTCTGTCACTAGAAACAGTCTGTTATAATTTCTCAGCTTCATTTGTAGACTGGAGGTTGGAAAAATAGCATAGACTTACCTCGGTGAACAATGAAGACTGTGATCAGACTTACCTTCTGTTTACCTGATCTACACTGTTTTCTGTTTACTGTAAATTGGGTTATATTCACAATGATTTAATGTTTGCTATTTTTCGTGAATTTTTTTTCGTGAATTTTCGTGAATTTTTCGTGAATTTTCCCACTTTGCTAATTCAAAAATCTTGTGAAAGATTCATTTCACATAGATTTACTATAAAATAATTAGCGAATTCTCCTTTCATGAATTTAAAATTCGCGAATAAGTCTGTCTGCTCACAAAAACTACCCAATTTACAGTACTTGGCGGCAAACCTCGAGAAAAAAAACAAAAACATTTTCTGTATGATTTGTCATGGACTTTCTAGTGACTGTTAATCGAAGTGGTAGAAACATTTCTTTCAAATATACAGTAGAAAGTGTTTTATATTTACATGTCGGATTATCTTCTGTTTTGTTGTTTTTGCAGAAACTTGTAAATTCTGTGAACAAACAGAAATCAGACTTGAAACATACGTTTGAGATGCAGAGGTTGGAGCAGACGGAACTAGATAATCTGAAATCCCAGCATGCACAGAAACTCGCGCGAGTTGAAGCTCCAGGGCCCCAAAATGACTTATTGAAACAGAAATTTTTGAATCGATATATCATAGAATATCGAAAGCGATATATGATACAAGGCGTAAAGTTGAAATATCATTTGTGTCTAAACATACATTTTCTATGGTTCCGGTGATTACCCTTCTCTTTGACTGTCTTTAAATCCTTAACAGTTTAGGACATTTTTTGACAATTGTGCAGTTTAGAGTTGAAGCTCCACAGGGAGTTGTGCGCGCTAAAATGATTTATTGAAAGCATAACCTGGCTATCTTGTTTTGATCTGAAAATATAAAATTGATGTAAATTATGATTATATTGTATGATGTAAATAAAAGCTATAAAGATGACCGGTGTCCAATTATTGTACTACATGCTGAACTCCATTTGCATAGTCACCATGGACACTGTGAAAGCGAGTAATGAGTGTGTTTTTACAACTTCTGTGTTATTTTTGGATGTTGAAAAAGGACACAGATTACATCCTCATTCAGACACAAAAATAAAACTTTCTGCCTCTTTTTTTAATCACTTTTTCTATCACTTTTCTATCACTTTTTCAGGAGAAGAATGCCTATGAAGCGTACAACTCGGATGTCAACAAGAAGTCAGCTGAAATGGAACGTTTGAGAGGTATCATTGAACGGGACAGGGAGGATGTTGAGAGGTTGGCAATGGAGAAACAGTCATATGAGGACAGGATCTCCACCATGACACGGGAGAAAGAAATGTTAGAGGAAACTTTCAAAACTCTCGATACCAAAGTGGCTCATATGAGAAGGTAAAGAGATTATTCCAAAACCACTACCAAAGTTCCTGCCTCATGATTCATAATAATAGTTTCTTTCATGAGCACGCGGTTCAGATCGAATATATCCTTTTAACTAGGGTAACTGTTTTGAACCATTTAGAAATGCAAGGATTTCCCCCGTTGAACATTTTTTTGAACGACGCTATGTTTCAGTCATAACAGTTTATCCGCGTAGAAATATTTCCATCTAAACCAATGTTTTTTTGTGTTTCACATGATATAAATTTTCTTCATCCTGTCTTGCACTTCTTTTTAAACAGATTAATTTTCTAAATGCAAACTTATCGAAATAAGACATTGTGGTATAAAAACAAGCGATATTCAGATGCTTTGTTTGGGGAAGTGAGGTCACAATGTTTATAATGTTACGTCACAAGTAACTCACACGAGTCATATTACATGGGGGTATGTGATATAAGATTTTTCAGCACTTGTGAAATCTGTTGATACCCCGATCCGGTATGCAAGAAAACAACATGGCTAGATTGGGATAGAGCAGTTCCCCTAATGTATTTAGAAAAAAGTGCATTGTAACTCAGTTGAGCCGCCATGGCCCATTGTACTTTTTACTTCAGTATTATACAATTCATTGTGTCAGAATAATATTCAGTAAATGATATTTATACATTGAAGGAGTCAGAATACCATGGAGGAGAAGATAGACAGTACAACACGGAGGCTGGAGACGCTGGAGGGAGAACTACAGCGCAGGGAGAGGGAGATGGACGACATGAACAGGGAGAAGGCACACATGCAAAAAGAAGCTAATAACCTGAAAAATTATATCAAAGGTATGAAATGTGTAATTATTGTAAATTTGAATTATGGCATTTGTTCCTTTCAATCAGTCTTCACTGGTTTCCTGGTCTACTCGTTACAAAAGCAGAGCTGTCACTAGTGGCAAAACAAACAGGTCTCTGGTGGCAAAGGCAAACATGTCCCAGGTGGCAAAGGCAAACATGTCTCTGGTGGCAAAGACAAACATGTCTCTGGTGGCAAAGACAAACATGTCTCTGGTGGCAAAGGCAAACATGTCTCTGGTTACAAAGGCAAACATGTCTGGTGGCAAAGGCAAACATGTCTCTGGTGGCAAAGGCAAATTTGTCAAAGGTGGCCATAGACAAAGGAAAAGCTGTATTGTTCAAGTTATATGTAAAGCTTAGAATCTTTTTATATTGTTTGAACATCAACTTTAAGGGAGTTTTCTTGCTTATTTCTAAGATCAACCAAGTATGTAATAGATATGAATTTAGTACAGTCAAATGTATGTTAACCACCTCTGAATAAAGACCACACAGCATGAAGAAAACATGGCAGTATTAATCTGTAGTAGAGACACCCATGAATAAACACCACATATCAACCAAGACCACTTGCTTCTTCCAGTCAGTGGTCCTACGCATAAGTTTGACTGTATGTAGAGATTTGACAAGTTTGAAGACTCGTGGAGATAAAATTGATACTCTTGCTTTTGTTTTGCTAAACATAAATGTGTTGTTAATTTTAGATTTTGTATAGTAAAATAGCTCTTTATTGTGATATTTTAGATGGAAAGAATGAATTGAAGCTGTTAAAAGACCAGATAAGAGATGCTGAGAAAAGCATTACCCATCTAGAACAGGTTTTTATATAATTATCATAGAAAAACTTTAAAGAAATAACTATGAAGATAACCAGTAATCAATTAAAACCTCTTTATTTTATATTAATTTGAGACTTACCTTCTCACAACCTATATTGATTATGCTAGATGACTTCATTGTGACCAGTGCTTGAGTTGTAAGTAGAATATGTAGCATTTACCATATCCATAACTAACCTGATCAAAAAATAGTATTTCTTTAAACCTTTTCATTTAAGTAAAGATACCGTCGTAATGTAATTCTAGAATAAATTATTTTTGTTCACAGCAACTTAGAGATACCAGTCTGCAAAGGGATGAAGCCAAGTTGGAGATGGAAAAAAAAACGGAGGGAAAAACCCCCCCCACAACCCCACCCCCCAACAACCGCAAGGAAAAAAAAAAAAAAAACAAAACACAAAAAAAAAAAAAAAAAAAAAAAAAAAAAAAAAAAAAAAAAAAAAAAAAAAAAAAAAAAAAAAAAAAAAAAAAAAAAAAAAAAAAAAAAAAAAAAAAAAAAAAAAAAAAAAACACCAACCCCCCCCAAAAAAAAAAAAAAAAAAAAAAAAAAAAAATAAATAAAAAAATAAAAAAAAAAAAAAAAAAAAAAAAAAAAAAAAAAACAAAAAAAAAAAAAAAAAAAAAAATAAAAAAAACCACCCCCCCCCCCCCCCCCAAAAAAAAAAAAAAAAAACCCCAAAAAAACCCAAAAAAAAAAAAAAAAAAAAAAAAACCAAACCCCACCCACAAAAAACCACAAACACCCAAAAAAAAAAAAAAAAAAAAAAAAAAAAAAAAAAAAAAAAAAAAAAAAAAAAAAAAAAAAAAAAAAAAAAAAAAAAAAAACAAAAAAAAAAAAAAAAAAAAAAAAAAAAAAAAAAAAAAAAAAAAAAAAAAAAAAAAAAAAAAAAAATAACCAACCCCCCCCCCCCCCACACCCAAAAAAAAAAAAAAAAAAAAAAAAAAAAAAAAAAAAAAAAAAAAAAAAAAAAAAAAAAAAAAAAAAAATTATATTTTTTTTTTTTATTTAAAAAAAAAAAAAAAAAAAAAAAAAAAAAAAAACAAAAAAAAAAAAAAAAAAAAAAAAAAAAAAAAAAAAATTATATTTTTTTTTTATTTTTTTTTTTTTTTTTTTTTTTTTTTTTTTTTTATTTTTATTTTTTTTTTATTTTTTTTTTTTTTTTTTTTTTTTTTTTTTTTTTTTTTTTTAAATTTGTAAGATGCCAGGTATACCGCAAGTCGAGGAATCACTCAAGGAGCGACTGGCTCAGACAGCAAGCGACAGCGTAAAGAAGAGTTGTTTTACAGGACTTGATATATACGATGTGATTTGAACCGAGATAACTATCAGGAAACTAGAAAGGTACAAATAAGTCTTAGAGTAAAAAGAATTTTCTGTGAATTGGATTAAAAAGTGTAAACTGAGAAGAACCTTAATTACTCTACTTGGAAAGGCGTACATTAAGAGTGGTCACTAAATGCAGATGGATGATTTAAAACAGGTATATTTAAAGTTAAAATTGTTGTAATCAACCATATTGTGACAGCCGTTGTGGAGTTACAAATTGTCATTGCCATTTGCTATCACTTTGTTGAACTATAAAGTATTTTTTCTTTTAAATAACCTACTATATCTACATTTTATGCATTCATAATGAATAAAAAGTGAATTTATTTAAAAATACTCAATGTTTTTCAGTCATTAAATAAAGTGAGGAAAGATGTAGAAAAAGAAGAAAGTAAACTACAGAAGGTAAATTTTATTTTTTAACTTCTCTGTTACAATTTTCTTCTATCTGTCTTTCCATTTTCTTATCCCAGATGTAAAAGAGTAATAACCATTAGTTAAAAATAGATTAGACAGTTAAAGAAAAAGACTTCCTTTAGCCAAAGAAAGGGAAGCAGAAGGGGTCAGACCAGACTCTTAAAAAAAAAGAAGAAATAGAGTTGATGAGTTCTAGCTAGGGTTTGTCTGTCTGTTTGTAATTGTTTGTGTCTGTAGACTACAGAAGTCAGAGTCTTCAGCCATCATGAACATTGCAGACCATCGTTGTTATATGCAGTGTTCACTGTCGCAGTCGGTAAATATAATCAGCTGCTAGTACTGTTTGGATAGAAAGATGGACAAAATTTGATATAGTTCAGACATTCTGCATAGAGGAAGTTATGAAAATGTGAAACATACAACCAAATAGACTTGTAGTAGATAATACTAAAACATTATCAGTTTTATCGTTTTATCAGTTTTATGTGTTTTATTTTTTAGCAAGTACAAGTAAAATGAAAATATTTTAAAGCAGAATGATCTATTGCTTGATTTTTGTACTTTCACATTTATCATTGAATTCTTACAATATTATATTGATCTTTGAAAAAAGCTATATTGCTTATATAGTGAAAAACAAAGAGTTGAAAATTTATTTAAAGTTATATATATGTTCATATATTGTCAGGTTGATTAATTAAATTCCGTCGTTCATACATGTTTTCATAGCACATTTCTCATCTTCACGCCCATTGCTTTAGCATGGCTATCTGTTGTAACAGAGGATCAGAAATAATTATTTCTCTAAAAGTAACTTCCTTAACTTTCTAACCCTGATCCTGCTTAATTTCTAGAATGGTTTGTACCATCTAGCCTGGTACCATTTATTGTTAATTGGGGGTTCTCTAAGTATGATATAGTGAACAGTGTAGACTATGATCAGCTTGAAAAAGAGATACAGACTTATCTAACTAGCTGATCATTGGTCTACAGAGATGGATCACGGTCTATGCTAGCAGCTCACCATGGTCTAAACTGGATGGTCATGGGCTACACAAGATAATCATGGTCTACACAAAATGGTCATGGTCTACATTAGCTGATCATTGTGTACACAAGCTTATCATTGTCTAAACTGTCTGATTATGGTCTACACTAGCTGATTATAGTCTACAGTGACTGATAATGTCTTTACTGGCTGATCATGCTGTACACTGTTACTGATCATGTCTACATGGACTGCAACAACGGAAGTTTGTAGATCAAGCAGGGTTAGGGTTAACTGCATTACTAAATGAAAAGTGCATTACAGACGATACTGTTTAAGTGTTGAAGCTTCAATTTGTTTTCAGCACAATGTTAATTTCATAGATGTTGAAATTCCTTTTTTAACAATTATTTAACAATTTAGACAGCAAAACACATTTTCTCGTTCCTAGAAAAGCTGAATGTCCACAAAATGATAAACTTTTAAGTTGAAGAGGCATTTCTTAGATAAAATAACTTTTTAGCAAAGTTATAGTCTTTCTTGAGAAAGTATGATTCAAGAAAAAAAACATGCATTGAAATAAACCTTTAGTATGATATTTCTTCATTTCCTCCAAAAAAAGGAAAGGCATAGAATAAGGAAGAAATTGAGTAATAATGTTAATTTAATCAAAGGTTGAATGCAGAGCAGTTCTGTGTGTATAAAAATAGAAACAGCTACTTGTAATAGTTTTGGGACAAGCCCTTGTATAAAAGGATGTGACTGTATTGTGTTGTAAATGTGTTTTGCTGTAACATATCTTACCTGCTGGTGATGGTATTTTGTTATGTTCGCCAACAATTTTTTCAGCTTGTCTCCACTGCCAATTACGAACTAGACAATATCCGTACTGATCTCAATACAAAACAGAATGAGTTAACTCTAGCCTCCGCCGATATAATGAATCTGAAGGTAATGTTGTGTGCTTTATGTGTAACCAAACTAGATACAGGTTTTGTACAGAAAATTGCAAGCATCAGTTTTAGGCACATCAAGAGACTGATTTGCAATGGCACCAAGAAACCATGAGACAAAGTGGTTCAAGCACCAATGTATGCTGGCAATGCGTATCTGGCCTGCAAGTTTGCACATCTTATAATCTTTTGGCTACTGGCATTTTACACAATTTGGCTTAATAATCATATTCTTTGGACAAAACTGACAGGGTATTGCAGTCAGGTAAAACAAAACTCCCTAAATTTTCAAATTTAGTTAGGTACCAATATGCGTGGGAGTCATTTCGGAGTCTTGGCAAGTTCACTAGGGGAGAAATCCCACGATTTGCAGTATGTTGTTTTCTCTATTTAATTCTGAATGATGGTCTTTGATGTACAAACCCTGTATAAATGTGTGCTCTAGTTGTATGGGTACTCCAGTAGGAAAACACAGATGGTTTGGACCGTTTATATTCTATATTTATATATGTGTGAGAATAGTTTTTCATAAATATTGAGTGAATATGGCAGTGGTTTGGAGTATAATGATAGATAGGACAACAAAGGTTATGGGACTGTCTGTAGCCATCTTCATGACTTGCCCTTGCTTTTTAAGTGAGATCTGTCTCTCTATCTAATGTAACACTGCTTACTAATTATTGTTTTGTGACCATAGACTCTAGAAATTAACATTTTACTATTATTCTATGGTTAACCTGAGCAATACCTGTTTGGAAAATAACTATCTAGCTAATATTCCAGTAATTAAAGAATGTCTGTTACTGAAATGAGACAAATTATTCTATGAAACCTGTCTAAAATTTCTGAATTCTGATTGGTTAGAAGTGAGCTCACTTTAAAAAATTGACGAATCAGAAGTGAGCTCAATTTCTAACTGGCCAATCAGATGATTGTTAACTCATTTTAAAAACTTGAGTACTGTTTCAAAGCATATTAACAGTATTTGGTTTGAAGCAGTAACATGTAGTTACAAAAGTGCTATGCTGTTACACAAAACTGGCCTTACCAAGTTACGTATGTGCACCAACATTTAAGTTTTGCAGTCTGTATTTATTAACATTTGCTCAGGCTTCCTTTGTGGAGATTTCCATTAACTGTTGAAACTTTACTTAATATAAATATATTATTGTCAGAAGTAAATTAAGTGTTTACTATAAGGCTGGAAATATGTGCTTTGGTACGATGTGCTTGCTGTAGAATTTCACAGAAGCTTTGCTCAAACACACATCTTTTCATGACACTTATATTTTGACAGCATTTCATTTTCACTCATCTGTTTCAAAAGCCATTGTCTTCTCTTTTTTTTATGTTAACAATTATTGCATAATCATTTCCATGACTATTTATAACTTTGTATGTAGGGTTTTATAATATGAAACTTTTAGTGCAATCAGTTCCATTATAATTGTCAGTGAAAGTTAGGAAATAGCAACAAGGCATAATCATTTCCATGACTTTAAAATGTTTGTAGTATGGAAATCAAAACACTCATGATTGATCAGTACCATGTCTTTTCAAGTTGTTAATAGTGAAAACACTCTGTATCATTCCGGAATCTGTTATAATTGTAAGTGATTGTAATTTTCTAGAAAGAAGCAGAGAAGATGGAATTAGGGGAGAAGAAGTTGTCAGAATGTGAGAGACAGATTAGAGAACTAAGTAAGTTGTTTTTAGTAAATCTGATGTGACTGGATCATTACATGGACAATTTTGAAAAGGCACCTTTAAATAAAGAGCAAAGTTATGATACAGAGATTGAAGTAGTGAAGACTTTATTCTGCTTTCTGCTAAATACACAGTATACGTGTATTGTACAAAAAGAGAGTCTCTGGTTGAAATATGGTTTTAGATTGACAGTTTGAAGAATAAGGAGAGGTGTTTGGTCTAGCTGGGCTTTAAATTTGTTCCGTGTTGGCAACATACTTTGATTAAAGTTTTTCATGCAAGTTACTATCAAGCCCATATGTCAGTATCAACTAGTGCATATCTTTGAAACACCATTAAAGTTTTCAAGGGTACTAGGCCCCAATTTCAAATAACACTTAAGAATGCTCAGAACGTTATTTAGTCTTATTGTCTCTAAAAAGGATTTTATTGTTGTCATTTCTAACGATGGTCATTTAATGAAATCACATGTGAAAGAACAAAATATGTAATTACTATTTGCAAGTCGATGAGCGAAAATTCATTTGAGTACAAGTGAAGAATTTGAATCTTAAGATTACTTAGTGAAAATTACTTGCTAAAAACAACATTTCCTCCACAAATACTAACACGTGTATATATTGTAATAAATGGGTAAATACGATTCTGACAACTTGAATTCTTTAAATGATTAAACATGTAATTGATATAAGTGTTGAAATAGTTACATGTTACTGAGTTTATAGTATTTTTAAAATGGCTGTAAAACGGAATTATAATTCAAGTTATTGCCCAGTCAGATATCCAGGAAAAAGGATTAGGTAAATTTAAGAGGGAATTCTTCACTGAATGGATTGATAGGTTGATTTGATTTTAACAAACCCTTTGATTGTTTGTTAATATCAAATCAACCTATCATGTTGTAGAACAAGAAGTACAAGACAGGAACGAGGAGAAGAACGAATTAGCAAAGGCATTAACTAGGTCATACGAGGAGCTACAGAAGTTACGTACAGAGTCTGCACAGGTTTGTATGACATGTTTGTTGTTGTTGTTGTTGTTGAATTGAACAATGCTGCTTTTATAATAAGAAAAAAAAAAAAATTTTTTTTTTTTTTTTTTTTTTTTTCATGATCTGCACTGTTGGGTATTCAGTCAGCTAGTTTTCAGTAACCACCCTTTTTAACAATAATTGATGGTACTGTCTAAACTGAAATGAGCATTTTTACCATATAATGATATTATAGGATTTGATATAGTTAAGTTTTAAGCAGAACAAACTTAAGATAAAACATGTAAAAAAAAATTTATATTTGTTTAAATAGTTTTACGTGTGTATCAGTCTGTTTATATCAGTTTTATAAAACATGCAGGAACAAGAGAGGTTGACAATAGAGAGAGTGCAGTTAGAAAACACACTCAGGGACATGCAAGAACAGTTAGAACATGCTAAAAAGGTATGGTAGAGTTTTTATAGCCTTAAGCTAATTTAAAAATGGTATGGTTTTAAGAGTTTTTTCATCAGCTGAGGTTTTAAGAAAGTTATGAGCATTACAATGAAACCTAGTTTTACTTTAAGATTTTTAAACCTTCATTTGCTGGTTACTATGTTTATAACCTCTAGGACCAGGATTGTGTTCCCTATATACGTATAGCTTTTCCATTATTGAATTATCATGTTAAATTTTAAAAATCAGGCCCAAGAAAATTTTATTCCTATATCCGAATTTTGCTTATCTCTGGAGTATTATTTGGTATATCTTCCAAATTTTTTTGAGTATATCTCTTGCAGTCAAAGCTAATCTTAATGTGGTACACTGTATATGTTTGGATATACCAGCTTTTGTTCTTTATTGTCAGAATATATGTAGAAACATGGTAGAGTTACTTCTCATTTGTACACTAATAAATATAAATAATATATTAAGTAATTAAGAGGGCAAAGTTGCTTGTATTCACAAGATGATTGTTTAAATATGAAAAAGGCGCATTGTCGGCCATTTTGTAGTGAATAACTTCATGGATTGATGGTCAAATTTCTTAGTTTAAGGGACATGAGGTTCCCACATGTTTTTGGCGTTCTGCTCCAAGTCAGTTTTTAGTTTCACTTTTCATTGATAAATATTAAAATAAAACAGACCCCAAACAATAATAACAACAACAACAACACTGTTTCTGTCCTGTAGGAGATCCAGCAGATGCAGAAACGATCAAGTTCCCAGGTAACGGAGCTTCAGCAACTGGCCGAGGAACAGTTCAATCGAGCCAATATACTCTCCGATGAACTGACAAAGATAAGAGCTAAGAAGGTACATGTATATTTTGTGTTGTTTTTCATCATGTAAAGCCCAAAAGAAAGGAATTTTATGACATGTATTTTAAAAATTGATGTTACAGGAAGAGTTGATGTGAACAAATGAAATATATGAAACAGATAAAAATTATTCATGATTTTTCATGTGGACCCCTTTATTACAATTCTTGACATAATCATAAAAGTCACGAAATTCCTTTCAGTACATGTATTCCACCAAAATAAAAATATGTAGAAAGTTTTCACTTTGTAAATGCTTGTACACTGACACTTGTAATTTTAGTCAGTTGTTTTGCATAGTTAATGCAAAAAAATTCTGTGCAGAATTGTTTGATTTGCTATTACCAATTAGAGTTATGTAGACATGGACATATTTTGTAGTGTATGCCCTTGTTTGTTTTCAATTTACAAGAATGATAATTGACACAGTTTGCATTGTGCACTTTGTTAAGGACAAATGATTTGTACCAGCACATCTGTTGAGATGTCCAGGCTATTACTTAGTTGACCAAACGTTTGGTTCCTATTACAGTCGCGTTAAGATTTACCGCAAACTTGTTGGGTGTATTTTGTAACCGATTGGCATTCTTGTTGCTTCTGCACCATTGCTAAATTTTGGCTACACAGATCACTATATCCAGTCACAATGGCCAGATTGTTTATTCTAGCATCAAGCTGATTCAATCTACCAGCTTTTCATGTATTTATAGTAATGTAGTACCAAGTCATCGATAACTCAAAAAGTTCAAGGTATTTTTCCATTGAAATGGTCTTTTTTTATGTTTTAGAGAACGAGCAGATATAATAAATGTGTCCGGACCTATTTTATCTTTGAATTAGATACAGTCAGTCAATCGGATGTGCAAAATTAAATGAACTCCTGACTGTATTTTATTCAGTAATTGACTGTATTTTATTCAGTAATTGACTGTATATTATTCAGTAATTGACTGTATTTTATTCAGTAATTGACTGTATTTTGTTCAGCACACCAGCTTAATATTGCATGGAAATTTATTATTTCTTACAAAGCCTGAACTTTTGATAGGGTTCAGAACAGTTTTACTTACTCATAACTTTAAACTCTTTCTTCCTGAAAAGAGGTTTTAAAATGTTTAACAGGTAGGTTTTTTCCAAAAAGTACCTTTGCTCTAAAGTGATACATAAAGAAACTGTTAAAAATTCACCAAAAACCTGTGGATATAAAAATGATAATTGAGTCCAGATAAAAAGGTAAAGATCACGTTTTACAGGAAAGTGACCAATCGCAGACCACGTTGTCTGATGTGACCAATCAGAAAGTAGAACCTGATTACCATGATGATAATAAACCAACTTCTCCAGCTGAGGTGCTCATCACTGTCTCCCATCATAGTGTAGAAGTGGATTATGATTGGATGATAATTTTAGAAAAAGAGTCATTTCATCAGATATCTCACCTCTGTCCCCCTTTATCCCTGGTGTCATCTATCAAAACATTTAACTGATTGAATCAGACCCTCTTGCAGATCAGTGACATGTAATTAAAGAGTTTCAAGTGGATACTGCAACATTTTGCATTTCTTACATTTTAGGTTTCTGCCAGAATAGGCTTCTCAGTTAAAGCCAATTTGGGTTTTTAGTTATAGCTAACATAGCTTGCTCCACTTTCAGTCCTTTACTTGCCTTTAAATGATGTATTAAATGCGTAATTCCCTTTGAAAATACATAGAGAAATCTGATGAAATGACTTTAGAACTTTCTTTTAGTTTGTCACTTGTGTGTCTATCCCATTCTTGACTACCAGAATGTTTCCTGCCTTTAGTTAAACCGTTTTTGTTTCTGTTACACTGTTATTCCAGAAAACATTAATTCCTTTAGGCTGACAGATTTAGTGCTAGTGCGTACATTATGTAGATAGATCCTAATCTTATGTTGCAATTCCGCTGCCATACAAAAATACATTTCATATATTGTGTAAGCACCTGTATTGCATGTTAATATGCAGAGAAAATTTAGATACAGTCTAACCTGTGTTATAGACAGTCTAACCTGTGTTAGTGGCCATATGAACTGCAGCCACCTGCCTTGTGTAGCCAATGTTGATAGTCTTGCTCCATGGCTGAGTGGTTAGGGTCACTATAATCTCTCAAGGGTTCAAGCCCTGCTACCAACCATGTCTCTTTATATGAGAAAGTTGGCAGTTTTTTATTGAGGATAGGGACCTTGTACTGGTTCTTCCCAGGAACGATGGTTAGGTAAACTGCCTGCCTGGTAAAAATGACCACACTTAGGTTGAGTCAGAAATGGGTGATGAACATCCTAAAACAACAACATTTGATGTATCTCTTGGCTGAAAAGTTAACACAGGTTTGACTGTCCTGCAAATTACACATACAAACTATCCTTAAGGATCATAATTATCTGTTTTTGGCCTATTTTCTATAGCAATATCCCTTTTGTTGGGAAGATTTTCTTTTTTTTACGCTTCTATACTCATTGTCTGTTTGTTAATAAATAATTTTTTTTTGTATGGCAGTGTATTAGACCTGTATTGATACACTCTGTCATTGAATCTGTTGTAGCTAGAAACCATTTACTGAATGTAATGCATGTTGTAGAACAGAAAATACTTCATATTATTAGATTATTTATTTAGATTAGTTTTGAACAATTAATATATGTGCCTTTATAAATTCTCCAGGAAAAGTGAACAAAAAAATTCTTGTCTTTTTAGCAGGTTCTTTAAGATAATAATTATTATGTGAGTTTTCAGTGGCAGACATACACACAAATTCAAGTCTTTCCCAGAATTGTCATCATTTCTTTAAAATAATTCAGGTACATATTGGATTCGGAAGTATTATTCACTCATTTGTCAAAAAGACAAGAATAAATAGGGTATTGTTTTTCTTTAATTTTTCTTACCTCCATTTTCAGAGGACTATACCACATGACAGTCAGGTGACCAGGTCACATGACAAAGGACAGTATCCAATTACAAGTGTCCCTGATAATTCAAAAAGTCAAAGACATTTTGTTGATTTGTCCCAGACAAATGAGCCTGGTTTTTATGTTCAAGATAAATATAGAGCCACTGATCAGTCATTCACTGAGCAAGACTCAGACTTGAGCTGGCCTACTGAGAGCCCAGATGTCAGTGGTAGGCCTTCTGTTTCACCAATAAGAGAGTCTAATGCAAGAGTTAAGGACTCTAGTAAAAGCCCTATAAACCTTAGAGCCAGGTCTGGCAGACCGTCAAGTGCCAGTTTCAGACAAGAGAGTTCAAGGTCCACACTGCCAAGAGATACCCGTTTTAGGTCCTCATACACTAAACAAAGGGACAGAAGTTGGAGTCCCCCAAGCATTAGAGACAGAAATTTCAGTCCATCAAGTTTTAGAGACGTAAGGGTCATCCCATCACCAAATAAAGATTTTGATTCTTTTTCACTGCCAGAATTACCAGACTGGTCCACAGTCATTGACAAAGGCTCATACATGCCACCTGCAGCTCCAATTTCCAATATACCCACCACTGCCACTGCCATTTTTACAACAGCACCATGTGTTTCCATGGTAACAGACTCATCCTCAACTATAACTTCCACAATAACTAGTCCTCCCACAACTCAAAGGGACCTGAGAGAATCTGTGACCCCAAAGTCTGCACCCAAAGTTCCATCACTGGGACTGTCCCCACCTGTAAGAGACTCTGGGTCGTCTCTGACTACAGTTACATCATTAACTGACCAGGCTGCCTACAGTAGTGCAGGGGACAGTGGTCCAGACAGGAGACGATTCTCCTTTGACCTTGGTTTCCTAGACATACTGACAATAGATAGTAACTCTAGTGTAGCTGACCAGTTGAGTACAGGAAGAGTGAGTGGACTCTTTGAATAATATAGTCAGAATGTTGTGGTGGTGGTTCATTTCTTAAGGTCAAAGGTCAAGGTCACTGTTTTTTTATTTAATCCGCTCTAACTGTGATAAAGTTTTATTAGTAATAACTGCACTTTAATCATAAATGATATATTCTAAAAGCAAATTATACCAGTTTTAGAATATCAAAAAAGTAGCTTCTAGCAATAAAAGATTTTGATGTGTATTGTGACCTTTACCTCTGACCCTTAAAAAAAGCAAAGATTGCTGAAGTGACTATGTATTGTCATAATTATTTAATGTTGGGACAGAATTTTTTGGAAAATGATAGTTTGAAGAAATTGACGTCTATAGCAGTTTGACATTTACTTTACCCTGCTAAATTTCAACAATAGACTGATAGTACAATTACTTTAAGGTCAAACAAAACAATATGTGTTTTTCTGGTCTCCTTGATAGACAGTTAAGGGGAAGGGTGGTGTAGAGGTTAACGTGTCTGCCGCTCATCCCGGAGGTTGCGGGTTCAAGCCGCCCCACTGGGGTCACGACCGTATCTCCTCATGTCACACCAGTACTGGATTTTCTAGGAAGAGGGCTCGAGAGTGACTTAATAAGCCACAAGCTTTCTTCACAATCGAGCTTAAATAAATTAGTGTTAACTATTAACTAATCAAGGCCAGTGGATAGGCAGATTATTTTCCTACCTTTAATACTTGCTGTAAGAACACTTGAAAATTGGTGTTTTTGATCACTTTCTTATAAGAAAAAGTTTTAGGTGAGCAGCATGAGCTGAAGGTTGGTTGGGAGACCAGAGACACACTTAAAGGGGCTGGGGGAGTAGGGGGAGCAGGAGGGGAGGTGGGGCTTACAGAGGTGCTCAAGATAAAACTATTTAACTTAAAGTTTCAAACAGTGTAGAGAGAACCATGATTAGATGTTATATATAAGCAACCTTTAAGATCTGTTATATTTGCAAAAGTCAAGCAGGGTATGGTTGAAACATTTGTGGATAACAAAAGTTTTGCATTTATTTGTTGTAACTTATAACAAAATTTGGGTGGTGGTTGAGTTTTGTTATGATGCAATCTTTGTTCATTTTCACAGTTTAACGATTCTTTCATTTCACATTCTGCTTTCTGCATTATAATTAAAAATAAATGAAGGGTTCGGTGCATAGAACGATCATAACTGATGTTGAACAAAGAGAGACTCGTGTAATTTTGTACGGAACCCTGAATTTGTTAGCTCTTGGTGATGCTGTATTTTATGTCTCAGTAATTTTATTGCTGGGCACTGGGCAGTTTCATTAATATCAGGCTTAACAAGGCATATGTTTACAAGAAGCTTCAAGTTAAATAAGTGGTGCTATGCTTGTAACATTTTACTATTCAACTTACTATGCATTTTTACCAAATGAAAAGTTTTATTTAAAAAGAGTTTCAAAGCTAATGACTGACAGTGATACTTACTGGTAGCAGGCTCGCAATTGAAGTTTTAAGTTTTTTGGCAAAATAAAAACAAAAATAGAAGAGAAAGGATGAATAATTTGTGTTGAGGATGCAGGGTACAAGCATTCTCACAAACAGTTTTTTGATAAAAAGAATTTTGAACATAAAATTTTGAAGCAAGATTTGGAATTTGTTATTTGAAAACAACTCACAGGAAATGTATTGATATGCATATTATAATTATGCCTTTAAGAAAAAGTGTAGCTGAAAATCAAAAGATGATATATCAAAATTTATTGTAATTAAATACAGGTTGTAATTTCTTACATTTTTACTTTTCAGACAACAGACAGATTATCAGAAGATAAAGAAAACATTAGAATAGACAGTGTAGAAGAACAAAGAAAGTCCGAAATCCTCAGAGAGAAATTATCAAAGGAACAAGAGTTACTGAGAGTAAGTTCAGTAGTAACTTTGTTTTCTATTTTCACCACATAATTGATCATCTAAATATCTTTAGTCTCTTGTCTTCTGAAACTGATATTTTTCAACAAAAGTCTAGTGGAAGCAAAAGATGTCCTGGGCACATATTATTTTTGTTATGATGCAATTATTTTGATGAATTTGAATAATTGAATAAGAATAATAGAAAAAAACTTTCTTGTGTTGTGTTGTCTAACACAGGTTGTCTTGCTTTCAACAGTAACGACTTTCTTGCATTAGATTATCTGTTTTCAACAGTTGAGACTTCCTTATATGAACAGTTATGACTTCCTTATATTTTGTTATTAATTGTTGCATTGATTATGTCATCTAAATTGTTTGTTTTGTTGTCAACAGTTACAACTACAACAACAGATGCAGAGGCACGCCAACGCTATGGAGAAGGCAAGGTTACAGTCCGAGGGTACCATAGAAAACCTGAGGAAAAAACTCAACACTTTACAAGATGTAAGTGAATGCCCAAGCATGACATCCATATTTTATGGTCATTTAGCTCATTAATGTTAAGCAATGTACTACTTTGTTTATTGCATTTTGTTTAAACCATATATCTGCCAATCTGGCCCTGAAATTTAATTTCTCCGAGTATTTTCTTGATAGCAAGAAAATGAATTTGGCCATTAGCCCTCGGATTTCCTCTATATGCTCGACTGTGATCAGTAGGTGTGTTGTGTCATTGCTCAATTGTCCAGTCAAAAGATACAGATTACATGATTCTTTGTGTATTTCTAGTTTCTCTGTGCAACTGTTCATATACTTAAACTTTCAGTGAGCTGTGAAAAATGTCCTATGATCTCCTATTTCTATATAATACACTTTGGACAGTTTTACAATAATTCCTCATTCTGGTGTCACTTACATTTTGATGGCTAACCAAAGACCTAATTTTAGTGAGAAGGGGATGCCCAGATGTGACACTTCCAGTCATAGGATCAAACAAAAATGGCCACTTATTGACAGTAGCTACTTTATACTTATTGTTAAAGAAATAATGACCGATCGGGATATGTCAGTACTGGCTGAAGGCATGTGGCAGTTTGATACAGGTGCCATGGACACTAATGAATGTTCAACTGTTAAAATACAAGATTTCTCACTATTGATGTATTTTTGTCGTCAGGTTCTAATAACAACGTCAGATGTAACGAGTCCAACATTACAACGTGCAAGATCTCGGTCTGCAGGACTCATTCCATCTCCTGTAAGTGCATGAGATAAGTTTGTTTCAACATTGCTGAAAACAATATAGTTCTGTGTAAAGGAATAAATATTTTCAGAATGTTTAAATTTCTAAATGCAAATTTGAGCGTTTAGTATTCTTTGTCAACATTTTTGAAATGCCACCATGATGCAGTTGTAGCGCATTCGCCTCAGGGTCGGAGGGTCCTTGGTACGATCCCCCCAGTGCCATGTATGTTAGTGACTTCAGGCAAGACACAGTAAATCCACATTCCTCTCTCTTTTCAAAGTTGATTCCATCTGAAGTGACTCTAGAGAGCCATTAATATTAGTTTGTAATTTTGTTTCACAATTGAGAATAATGAAACTGGTATGAATAAATCAAATTACAAAATGTGAAAAAAAAAAAAAATTTCTGCAAATAAAATCTGTGAAAATAATTGGTATGCATCTTTTTACAGGATAGACAGAGGTCACCCAGTCCAGGTTATCATCGTCATGGTTACTTGGCACAGAGACCAAGGTCAAGGTCACGGTCAGCTGATAGAATCACTAGAAGTATTTATCCAGAAAGAGATTGTGAGTATACTCTTTGTTACATAGAACAAGTTTATATCATAGCAAATTCATATTCAAATCGAAGTCAATTTGGTAAAACTCAGTTTATTATGTCTTCCACCCCTATTGAGTTGGAGATATATTGATTTTATGCTGTGTGTCTGTCACAAAATTTGTCCATGCAAATCCTACACGTTTGGATGGATTTTACTGAAACTTTGTATAAAATGTCAACTCCTCACAATTTTCCGCTTCATTATACCCCCAAAACGAAGTTTAGGGGGGTATATAGGAGTCACCCGGTGGTTGGTCAGTCGGTCGGTCTGTCTGTTGCATTTTCCTTGTCCGGAGCATAACTTGAAAACTACTAGTTGGAATTCAATACAACTTCATACAATGGTCAAGCACATTGAGAGGAAGTGCAGTGCACAAGAACTATAACTCCATCTTGACTAATTACAGAGTTATTGCCCTTTGTTACTTTTCCTTGTCCGGAGCATAACTTGAAAACTACTGGTTGGAATTCAATACAACTTCATACAATGGTCAAGCACATTGAGAGGAAGTGCAGTGCACAAGAAACATAACTCTATTTTGACTAATTACAGAGTTATTGCCCTTTGTTACTTTTCCTTGTCCGGAGCATAACTTGAAAACTATTAGTTGGAATTAATTCAACTTCATACAATGGTCAAGCACATTGAGAGGAAGTGCAGTGCACAAGAACCATAACTCCATCTTGACTAATTTCAGAGTTATTTCCCTTTGTTAGTTTTCCTTGTCCGGAGCATAACTTGAAAACTAAAGGTTGGAATTCAATACAATTTCATACAATGATCAAGCAAACTCAGAGGAAGTGCAGTGTACAAGAACTATAACTCTATATTGAGTATTTACTGAGTTATTGCCCTTTGTTAGTTTTCCTTGTCCAAAGCATTACTTGAAAACTACAAGTTGGAATTCAATACAACTTCATACAATGGTCAAGCACATTGAGAGGAAGTGCAGTGCACAAGAACCATAACTCCATCTTGACTAATTACAGAGTTATTGCCCTTTGTTACTTTTCCTTGTCCGGAGCATAACTTGAAAACTACTAGTTGGAATTCAATACAATTTCATACAATGATCAAGAAAAATCAGAGAAAGTGCAGTGTACAAGAGCTATAACTCTACTTTGAGTATTTACAGAGTTATTGCCCTGTATAAGTTTTACTTGTCCGAAGCATTACTTGAAAACTACTGGTTGGAATTCAATACAACCTCATACAATGGTCAAGCACATTTAGAGGAAGTGCAGTGCACAAGAACCATAACTCTATCTTGACTAATTACAGAGTTATTGCCCTTTGTTACTTTTCCTTGTCCGGAGCATAACTTAAAAACTACTAGTTAGAATTCAATACAATTTCATACAATGATCAAGCAAACTCAGAGGAAGTGCAGTGTATAAGAACTATAACTCTATTTTGAGTATTTACTGAGTTATTGCCCTTTGTTAGTTTTCCTTGTCCGAAGCATAACTTGAAAACTACAAGTTGGAATTCAATACGTCTTAATACAATGGTCAAGCACATTGAGAGGAAGTGCAGTGTACAAGAACCATAACTCTATCTTGACAAATTACAGAGTTATTGCCAAGAACAATATCTCTTTTTAGTTTGTTTGCAAGGTATTATGTTACTACGAACTTCTTCAGTTTATAAAGCAGTCTTTTGGGGGTATTAATCACATTTAGTGATAGCTCTAGTTTATTTTGTATGAATTGTGGGACTTTGAAGATGTTTGGAGTAATTAGTTGACTTAAGTTAAATTTTGTCCGTGCTTCTTCTCCAAAACCCCTTGCTGGATGTTCATAAAACTTTTTAGGAAGCATCAGTATGAAGTATAATAGTGCATATTATAATTAAAGATCACCACTTCAATGGTCAAGGTCACAGGGACTTGAAAAGAGAAAATCTTGTCTGTGCTTCTTCTCTTAAACCCGTTGCTGGATTTTCATAAAATTTTGGCAGAAGCATCATGTATGAAGTCTTGTTGAATATGCATATATTAATTTGTGGTTATATGCTCAAAGGTCAAGGTCATATGGACCTGAAAAGAGAAAATCTTGTCCACCCTTCTTCTCCAAACCCTCTGGTGGATTTTCATAAAGCTTTGCCAGAAGCATCAGTATGAAGTCTAGTTGTGCATATTATAATTTGGGGTCATTAGCTCAAAGATCAAGGTCATAAGGATGGGAGACATACATGTATGTTTTTTTGTGAAAATAATGTAGTTTACAGCTCATTTGTTTTAAGAAACCATTTTCTTAACACGGCTACTTTAAATATATACTTCGACTGGTTGCTTAAAACAGGTTTGACCGCACTTCAATGTATTACAGTATATAACTATGTGAATGTTTGTCTATATTTCAGTTCTGACTGTTTGATGAAGTATTGTGTCGTGGGTGCTGAAAGCAACGTTCCGTCTGCTCTTGAGCATTTAAAAGTGCCAAGTTTTGTGTACATGTGCGTAGACAGTGCATTTATTTATAGTGATGGTTTATATAGGAATTGTGTTTTAAATGGAGAATGATACTATAATAACTGCCAGGTGACATGTTCATTCAGAGTACAATATTGAGTATATGTATTACATAATACAATACTGTAAATGTTATGTTTTTTGGCGAGGTTCTTATTTTCGCCAACCTTCGCATGAACCACATCCCGAAATCATCCATCTCAACACTAAAATTTCTGTCTTAAGTTTTGATATAGAGCTTATTTAGCTCTACGAGTCTTGCTCGTGATTTCAAGAAATCGTGAATAAATGGTTAATCTAGAAATAAACAACTCGCAAATATAAAGACCTTTACAGTATCTAATATGTGTTAGATACATGTAGAAAAAGCAGAAGTTTGGAAGGTTGTAAAAGTTCATTTGAGTATTCTTGTTGTTAGAGGAAACAAAAATATAATGAGCCTTGTGGAGTGATACTGATTTTACCATATAACTTCAGTATGGATGTAAACTGGTCTGTGTTTCAGCACATCCCAATCTAAAGCCATACTTTAGAATACACTATATTTTCCAAGTTCAGTAACTGATGCAAAGCAAATCATTCAAATTTTATATATTGCTTCTGAGATATGTAACCTGTGATTAAACCAATTTCTTGTGATATAAGACTCATCAGCTTTAGTTACTGGTAGCTTACTTTCAATTAAACATGCAGTCTCTAACATAGATAAAAAAGTTAATTTCTATTGACAAAGACTGCAAACTTTTGAACAGTTAGACACAAACATGACAAATGTGTAGCTACGTAAACGTTCAGATTTCATGCGCACGATGTTTTAACGGTGAATTTTTTGTGAAACAATTTATGTTAAGTTAATTGATACTCAACATTTGAAATCAAATAGATCTGAAGTTTCCGTCCAAGTGTTTACCAGTAATTTATTTATTGTTTGTTGTATTGTGTTATTGTGCATGAAGGAATGCTCGTTTCAATTTTTGTCCTGGTGTCATTACTATAAATAGAATTGTCCCGTAGTGAATACTCTTGGGATTTGTTTCAAAAAACATTTTAATTAAAGTTTTATTTTTTTTGCATAGATTTGCCATGTAATTGCATTTTAACCAGTTAAGATCTGAATCAAACTTATACTCTCTATTGCTACAATGTTTTGGAGAGAAAAACATGCTTTTAACATCTTGATCAAATTTTACCTGGGCCTAAGAAAGATGTTGCCTCAGATGTTTCGATTCTTTTTGACCTGGTCATAGACTTTTTAGGCCCTGGTATATTTTCACAATGGTCAAGTTTACTTTATGTTCTTTGTGAAATGCATAGTTTGTGATGTTTTGTTTTAATAATGAAACAAAATGGCGCTAAACATTCATTTGAGGTTTGCTTTACATTTTGAACTATTTGTTTATACATGTATAAATGTGTCCAACTTATTTGGTGGCATGTATGTTGCAGTAATGAACAAATGTTTAATTTCCAACTGTGATACTTTTGTGTTTATTTTAGATATTTTGAAACAATTTAGATTTAAGTATTTCATATGTATATTAGTTTTGTACTGTACATTTCCAAGTTGTCAGACCTATTTAGAGAGTACAGATGCAGAATTAAATTTTCACATTTGACGTTCCAAGTTTGACAATATTTATGCGTCTTTGCAAAGCCTTTTGACATTGTCATATTATGAAACACTGACAAAAATTAAAGCATCAGTTATTTCTAGAAATCAACATACAGTTTTTGATGAAAATTTTGTAACAATCTTTTTACGGACTGATTTAAATTTTATATGTACATGTATGTACTTGTGAATGTCTAATGTGATACATTCAACTATCAAAGGATTTGTGATAGATTTTAATAAGTTTTTTTACATTCCATAGATGGATTATACAGGTTTAGAACTTTTAAAATTTTACGGTATGTAGAAATTGTATGAGCTTTTAAAACAGTATTTATTACATGACAGACCTGTTTTATATGTGATATTTCATTTGTTATGTGTTATATTTTAATGGTATTGTAATCATATTTATAAAATAAACTTAAATGCAAAATGAATTCAAATTGTTTTCATTTTTTTCCACAGAAAATTTGAAATATCTTTACCATAAAATATTTTTGAAGGCTTTATTTTTTTATTTTTTAGACATTGTCTATGGCTGTTTTCAAGTTGTTTGAAGGCTAACTGGTTCTGTGCCTTGTATCAACACAGCCCATTTTTACAGTGACAGCTGATCACAGTCTATTTGGTGGAAGCTCTACAATGTGTCTGCCAATTTTTGCTGCAGCATACACACATTTTTCTTCTTGTTTCCAATGTTTGTATACAACTTTTAAATGTATTTCCTAAAGGTTCTGGCTTCCTTCTAAGACTAGCCAAATTTGGCAATGCTTGCCAAAGTTACAGTCTCTGTGTGCTAGGAAATCAACAGTCCACAAGAGTGGCAATAAGCATTTTAGACATAAAGCCCTTCCAGTATTAAAGAGAAAAGCTTGTAAAAATTTACAAATCTGATATTTAGATTTTAGAAGTGTTACACAAGCCAGTAAGATTTCATTTTTGTTATTTTTTAGCCTTTGAAGAATTAGCCGAGGTACCACATTGCTTTGGGGGTCAAAGATCAAGGTTATACAACATTGGAAGTTCTTAGGCCAGGAACCTTGAATGGTTCAAGGAGCAGTTAATAAACGCTCTACTGGACTAACTGAATTGTTCTGAGCAATTTCAAAAAAAATCTTTTGCATTAGTTATAATCAAGGAAATGAGGTCACTCAACGCCAAAAATGTATACTCACTGAGACCAATTGTCCTAGTATGAAGGTGATACAAATGTAATTAGATCTCAAAATATTGAGGGGAAATTATTTTCCAAGTTTTGGTCACTGTGACTTTGACCCCTCTGGGATCATTAATTTTACAAGTTGCATGCAACCTCTGAGCATGTTTCATGAAAGTCAAATGGAAATTGTGACCTGTAGAGTGTTACTAAAGAATTGCTTAAAAGAGGTCACTCTGACCTTGATCTTTGACCCACTGACCCCAAAACAGTAGGGATTGTCTACTAAGTGTAATCATCCTATGAAGTTTGAAGACAGTGGGCAGTACAGATCTCAAGATACTGAGCAGAAACAATCTTAAAAGTTTGGGTCACTGTGACCTCGACTGTTGACCCACTGACCTCAAAAACAGTAGGGGTCATCTTCAGTTGCAGGGAACCTTCTGAGCAATTTTGATGAAAGTTGAATGAAAATTGTGACTTGTAGAGCCTTATTAAAGGTGCAGTAAGGGATTTTAACAAATAATTTCCAACTTGAAAACATATATTGCAGGATTTACTTCTGAGTGTTTAAAAATGATTGATGTTGAAATTATGTGAAAAAGTCTGACTTGTTATTGTTTTTGAGCAACATTTATGCATGCATATTTATACTAATTTTCCCGCCATTTAATTTCTGGTACAACCAAAAATTAGATACAGGGATAATTCATATGGGAGAAAAGTTTAAGATGCAAAGATTTTTTTCAAAGGGTTAATGTGGAACAGTGTTATTTTTGGAACACTTTAAGATGGGAATGAACTATTACAATTTAAATTTTTTTGTTAAAATCCCTTACTGCAACTTTAAGCAAAACCTAACTTAGGTCACTGTGACCTTGCCCTTTGACCCACAGAACCCAAAAACAGTAGGGGTCATCTTCAGTTGCAGGGAAATTTTGATGAAAGTTGCAGAGAAATTTGGACCTGTAGAGCATTATCAAGGAAATGCTTATGGAGGTCAGTGTGACCTTAACCTTTAACCCCAAACACAATCGGGAATATATACAGGCTGCAGGCAACCTTATGAGTAAGTTTCATGAACGTCAAAAGGAAACTGTGATTTATAGAGTGTTGTCAAGGAAAATATGTAGGACAGATGGACAGACAGATCAAAGAAACATGGCATAAGCCTTGCTGGAGCTAATGAGTTTTTCTTGAACAAAGACTGATGTTTAACAGTTTCAACAACAGGGTCAAGTTGACCTTAAGTCGCTCATCTGAGCAGGCTGGAATTAATGTCACCAAAACTTAGTGTAGTACTCTTCATAAGTGTTGTGTAGTACTGCAGCGAAACTTTTTGAAATATTTGTACAATTTTGGTAGAGGTCCACTAGGCAATGCTACATGCTAAATATCCAAGCTCTAGGCCTTGTGGTTTCAGAGATTTTAAAAGTTTTTCCTACATTAACCTATGTAAAATCAAGTGTGGTCATTTTAACTGGGGGTCATAATCTTAACAATCTTAGTAGAGGTCCACTAGGCAATGCTACATGCTAAATATCTAAGAAGATTTTCCCAGTAAAGTTTCATCAACATTGACCCAGTGGTTTCAGAGATGTCATTTGATGGAAATGGTGGACAGACGGACATAAAGGGACCCCAAACAGTGAATGACCCAAATATTTCAACTGGCACTTCAATCACTGACCCATCATTATTTTTCCTGACTAATTAGCAATATGTTAGTCTCTAGGGGTGTCACGTTTACACGGAAGCGTTTCGATTAGCAGCACTAAACGTTTAGTAACTTTGGTATCCGTTTACACGTAGAATAATACATACAACAGCTTAGTTAATAACATCTACCTTATTATTGAACCGGACTACGTACTACAACTTATATAAGTCACATGATTGAAAATATATGTATTATATATGGTCGTTGAATTTGTATTCATGTATCGGGGCAATCTGGACGTCTACAAAGCTAAATGATTATGTATCTAAAACGGCAGACGTATTTAAATAGGTACGTAACATTTGTAACTTCAAAGAATATTGTTTTGAATGAAGCAAGTATGATGATTTACTGAAACTGATGTACACACGTGTAACGGATCCGTTTCGTTTAGTAATAGACGTGTACATGTTTACCAAATTCCCTAAACGTGACACCCCAATTAGTCCCTATAAACAAGAGGGCCTATATCACTCACCTCTAGTTTTTAATCCCAGGTGACCCACATTCAATCTTGCCCAACAAGAGCTGTCCCTCACAAGTGACGATTGCCCCCGAAAGAGGTGCCTCACAGTCTGTGTCCTCTCCATGTGCTCAATAAATGTGCTATGTAATTTTAAAATCCTTCCATGCATGACAGAGTAATCATGCATACAGTTTTCCATTACTTTAAACACGAAGTGTGACCTTAACCTTTGAGGTAGGGACTTGGGTCTTGCACGCGACGCATCTGCTTGATGTGCTAGACATTTGTGCCAAGTTATTTTAAAATCCTTCAAAGCATGATAAAGTTATAGTCCGGACACAAATGTATGCATATATACAGGATTCCATTACCTATAAACTCTGTGACCTTGACCTTTGTGGTCATGATGTCTTGATGTCACGTGCCGAACATTTGTGCCAAGTCAATGCATAACAAAGTTAGTCAGGTCACAAGTGTATGCATATATACAGGATTCCATTACTTTTAAACTCTAAGTGTGACCTTGACCTTTGAAGTAGGGACGTGGGTCTTGCACGCCACATGAAAATTGGCTCGATGTGTTCAACATTTGTGCCAATTTTTTTAAAAATCAATTGTATACAATGTATACAGGATTCCATTCCAACTCTATTCCATTACCTTCAAACTCTAAATGTGACCTTGACCTTTGAAGTAGGGATGCAGGTCTTGCATGCGACACATTATCTTGATGTGCTGAACATTTGTGCAGTTATTTTAAAATCAATCAATGCATGACAAAGTTACAATCCGGACACGAATGTGTGCATATACAATGTATACAGGATTCCATTTTAATACCTTCAATTCTAATCCATTACCTTCAAACTCTAAATGTGACCTTGACCTTTGAAGTAGGGATGAAGGTCTTGCACGCAACGCATCATCCTGATGTGCTGAACATTTGTGCCAAGTTATTTCAAAATCCTTCAACACATGACAAAGTTACAGCCCGGACACAAAATAAAATGCAAGGGCGGATGCCCCTGCGTAGATGTTATTAGGTGGCATTTCCATTGTTCTCAAACAATAGAGTGACCACTTAAGTAACAATAGAATGTCCACTTAAGAGACAAAAGACGGAATGAAGACAATAAATTTTTACTGTCTTAGACCACATCTCCTACCACCTGAAGTACCCAGCATGCGTGCAGACACCCCGACGGACAGACAGTGCGATTTTAATATTCCACCCTTCGGGGACATAAAAAGCAAAACAAGATATTAAGTCAAGTGTTATCAAATTTAATTGTTTAATATCCCTCAATACTACAGCAAAGTTTTATATTGATACTTTGAGTGCATTGTTAATGATATTTCTACATGACAGTGCTATTTGCACACAACATTTTAGCTAGGAATTACTAAGTAAAAATTAAGAAAAATTTTCACAGAGTTATCTTCGCTTGCTTACAGATAGGTGTCATGATGGTATATAAGTATCCCAACTTTCAAAGTAATATCTCAAGTGGTTAAGTCAACAAGTGGACAAGAATGAAAAATTGAACTGAGTTTCAAAGTCAAAAAGGGACATAATTCAAATGAAATCCTTGACAGAGTTACCTCCTCCTGTCTTCGTTTGGGGATCATGATGGTAAAGAAGTACTCCAACTTTCAGTGATATCTCGAACAGTTCAGTCAACAAGAGGGCCAAGATGGCCCTATATCGCTCACCTTGGTACAAGTCCACTTGCCTGGTGGAAGATCACTAGATGTTATATACCAAAAAAGTTTTCCTATATACGCCTTTGTAAAACAAAAGATCCCCCCCCCCCCGGCAAGGTCAATTTTGACCCCAGGGGCATAATTCAAACAAACTTTGAAGAGGTCTACTAGGCAATGCTACATGCCAAATATCTAAGCTCTAGGCCTTGTGGTTTCAGAAAAAAGATTTTTAAAGTTTTCCCTATATAAGCCTATGTAAAACTAAGTGACCCCCGGTGCGGGGTCAATTTTGACCCGGGGGTCATAATTTGAACATTCTTGGTAGAGGTCCATTAGCCAATGCTACATGCCAAATATCAAAGCTCTAGGCCTTGTGGTTTCAAAGAAGAAGATTTTTAAAGTTTTTACTATATAAGCCTATGTAAAACTAAGTGACCCCCTGTGCGGGGTCAATTTTGATCCGAGGGTCATAATTTGAACAATCTTGGTAGAGGTTCACTAGCCAATGCTACCTGCCAAATATCTAAGCTCTAGGCCTTGTGGTTTCAGAGAAGAAGATTTTTAAAGTTTATCCTATATATTCCTATGCAAAACTAAGTGACCACCCCTGCGGGGTCAATTTTGACCCGGGGGTCATAATTTGAACAATCTTGGTAGAGGTCCACTAGACAATGCTACATGCCAAATATCTAAGCTCTAGGCCTTGTGGTTTCAAAGAAGAAGATTTTTAAAGTTTTTCCTATATATGCAAATGCAAAAACTAAGGGCCCACCCGGCGGGGTCAATTTTGACCCGGGGTCATAATTTGAACAATCTTGGTAGAGGTCCACTAGACAATGCTACATGCCAAATATCTAAGCTCTAGGCCTTGTGGTTTCAGAGAAGAAGATTTTAAAGTTTTTCCTATTTGACCCTGGCGTAGACTGGTACGAAAAACTAAACCGTGATTCTTAGTCGATAAAGAGCCTTAATTTTTTTTACAGATGGGCGTAATGATGCAAACAAGTTTTCCATTTTTTAAGCAATATCCCAAGGTTAAGTCATTGAGTGGTTTATTCAATGTATTTTCGAAGTCAATAAAGGTGCATTTTTCTGACAAAATCCTTGACAGAGTTATGTACTCTTGTCTGTGGATGGAGGTAAAGATGGTTAATAAGGATGGTAAGTATCAAAGTGATATCTATAATGACTTTGAAATGAAATGGGGTGGTATGAAAAACATTACCAAACTCAATACACATTCTTAGTCCAAAAGGGCCATAATTCTGACAAAAACCTTGACAGAATTATGTACTCTTGTCTGTTGATGGAGGTTCTGATGGTTATCAAGTATGTCAAGTTTCAAAGCAATACCTTATACGTCTTTTTAAATAAAGTGACGTGGTACGAAAAACTAAACCAAGGTGTGACACCAACGCAGATGCAGAGGCAAGTAGGATAGCTCATCTTTTCTTTGAAAAATCAAGCTAAAAATCACTGAACTAGAACATGCTGATAAAATGCATATCTCTTCTTGATAATGAAGCAGTCTTTGAAGTTTCACTGAATTCAAGTGAATAGTTTCTGAGAAATAGTCTGGACAAGAATGCACAAAAGTGCTATATGTTCATATAATGAAAGAGCCATATTTCAGTGATAAAAAAATCATCAAACTGCAATATGTACATCTCTTGTTATGAAAGCTTCCCTTGAGGATTTGTTGAATTCCAACCCGTGGTTGCTGAGAAATAACGCAGAAATAAAGGTATGTGATAAAGTAATCAAATGGCAACAACTGCATGAACAAAAGGGTCATGATGGCCCTATATCGCTCACCTGAACGCAAGTGCACTTGCCTGATTGAAGTGGTCAATTTTGACCCAAGAGGCATGATTGAACAAAGTAGGTGAAATACCACTAGACAATGTTACATACCAAATATCTAAGCTCTAGGCCTTAACGCTTAACGACCGCCAGGGAAGGGTAAATTTTGACGCTGGGAGCATGATTTGAACACACTTTGAAGAGGTCCACTAGGCGCTTTTACACAATAAATATCTAGACTCTAAACCTTAAGGTTTTGGAGGAGAAAATTGTTTAGGGTTTTCCTATAAATGTCTATGTAAAACAAGTGACCCCCTGGGCGGGGCCAATATTGACCCTGGGGGCATTATTTGAACAAACTTTGAAGAGGTCCACTAGACACTAAAACACACTAAATATTTCAGCTCTAGACCTTGTGGTTTCAAAGAAGATTTTTAAAGGTTTTCCTATATATGTCAATGTAAAACAAGTGACCCACTAATCTGGGCCAATATTGACCCCAGAGGCATGATTTGAGCAAACTTGGTAGAGGTCCACTAGACAATGCTGCATACTAAATATGTTAGCTCTAGGCCTTGTGGTTTTTGGGATGAAGATTTTTAAAGTTTATCCTATAGAAACCTAAGTAAAATCAAGTGACACCCCCTCGGGTGGGGTCAATTTAGACCCAGGGGTCATGATTTGATAAATTTTGGTAGAGGTCCGCTAGGCAATGCTACATGACACAATGCTACATGACAAATATCTAAGCTTTAGGCCTTGTGGTTTCAGAGAAGATTTTTAAAGGTTTTCCAGTTTTTGTCATAGCAACCAGAGTACTACATGGAATGGAATTCTTTAAACAATTTCGAAGACCTTCATGCAAGGAACATCCCTGCCAAGTTTCATTAGCATTGGCCCAGTGGTTTCAGAGGAGATGTCGTTTGTTTCAAAATGCTGACGGACAATCATCTATCCTAAAAGCTTACCCTTGCAAAGCCAGATGAGCTAAAAATCACTGAACTGGAACATGTTGATAATATGCACATCTATGTCTAAGCTGTCTATGAAGTTTCATTGAGTTCAAGTCAGAAGTTCCTGAGAAATAGCCTGGACAAGAATACACAGAAGTGTTATATATTCTACATGTCTTGTGGGAGACATAATAAATCTGTCACTTGTGAAATGCAATGAAGATCACATTAATCAGCATTACAAGAAAATAATCAGCAAATCTGCTACCAATTTATGAATCATCAAAAATCTACATGTACATGTATATTGAAGTTAAATGGATATTAAGTAGTACATAACATAAATGAACAGCTAGAACTAATCTATATTTATTTTCTTCCAGCATCATAGAGATCAGACAACTGTTCCTTAGAATCAATTTGAGGTGGATAGAGTCATGTAGAGAGATTGGTTAAAACCAATTAATTTTGCAGACTAAATTGATCTTCCTACACCTAAAAATTCACACTGTCCCTGTCATGTTCATATCTACATGATTGTAATGCTACAGAACTGTACCTAACTCAAGTGTATTTTTAACTTATATCATGTTAGCGTTTTTGAAGAGAGTTGCAACTTAATTGCACCATCACTGCTCAAATAATTTTAGTCAAACTTCACTATCTGGCAAGACAAATTAAATCTGCCCCAAATTTGTTCATCCTTTAACAGTGTGAACCTTGGTGAACTATTGACATATTCTCTTACACGCTGGTACTCATCTTCTGGTACACTACACCTCTCTAGTTGTAGTTTGACAGGTTGTGCACCAGCTGCACTTTCAAGTCTTCTGAGAAGATTAAATAGTGTTTGCCCCCTAAATTCCACAGCAATGAAAGTTAGTTCTTCTAAGTGGCCACTCATAGGTAGCTCCAGGGTGTCATCATCAATGCTGCAATTACTTAATTTGAAACACTTCAAATGCTGAAGTCGGGGAAGAGCTCTAGTCACTGCGCTGCTATCACTAGGACTGTGAACCTTTAATGTCTGAAGATTTACAGCTTCTGGTAACAACTGTAGTAACTGTAAGTCAGCTCTAGCATAAAAGATGAGCTCTTTTAATGATGTCACATTCACCCTCACATCTGATACCTCTGCTTGGAAGAAATTTAGGACTTGTAAATTGCTTTGCTGTGTAAGATTTAAACTGTGTCCTGCACAACGTCTACCTCCACATCCAACTAACACAAGGCTTATGTGCCTCATGTTGGGTCTACCTTCAATAAACGCAAGTAGATCTGTCATTTGCTTGTGAGGAATTCTAATATATTCAAGCTGTAAAGCTTCCAGCTGAGACATCCTTTGTATCATTTCAAAGGTACTACCTAAACGTTGATATATTCCACTTAATGTCAAACATCTCAGTGTTTCCACAGACCTGAGAAGATTCTCAATCGCTGCTGGCATCAAGAAAAACGCTTCTATTTCAAGTTTCTGGAGAGATGAGAAGGTTTGTTCTCCACAAACATCCACTATTTTTGCACAAATGTCTTTGTCATTTACATTAGAAAGACTAATTGATTTTATTGATCCGCTGTTTAATTTTACGAGATCAATCAATGCAGAATTGTAAGAACCTTCCTCAGAGGATTCATCAAAAATTATATCTTGAATACCAATCTGTAACAGGTCAGAGCCATTAGCTTTGCTTTCTAAGACACAGCTTACTATCAGTGTCTGTAATTCTTTTACCCGGATTAAGGCATCTGAAGGGTTATGTTCAAGAACAGGATTTTTGCTGACTACAGTACTTCTATACGTCTGAATGACATCATCGACTGACATTAATTTGAGCAACAATCTGAAAACCTGTGTGACTCTTTGCGGATTCAAGCCACTCAAAAAAATGAATACGTTTGACATTTCTAGAAAAGCTGATACCGAATAGCATCTTCTTAAAATAACATCAGAGATGTAACTTGGATCAGAAGCAGCCTGTATGTAGTACGCAGCAAAATATTCCTGAATTGACTTATGAAGGAAAGATATCTTGCTTTTTCTCTCAACTATAGATTCATATGATTCATGCCTTGACAAAAGACCACTTATGAGGCAAACTTGAAGTATGTTTCGAGACAGATACTGATCTACAACCATACTTTCAAAAACAAGACAAGATTCCCTTTGCAAACTAAATGCAGTATAAAAGGCTAATTTCCCGACTTCAAGAAAAAGTCGATTGTCTTGACTAGGAGAATGCATACATGTTTCTGTGATACGCCTCAACGTTTCATCGCTTGTTTCCAATACAACTCTACGAAATAACAGATCAACAATATTTTTGTATATTGCACAGCGGGACATCCCTACATGCCACTTTTCAGCCCATAGACATACCAGCAGCATCAGCATCACCGGAGTGCTGATGAAAGTTTGCATTTTATATTTTTCATAAAAAGTATGGAATTGTGCTAGGTTTTCTGACATTTCTCTCTGTGTAGTAAATCTCAAATGCTGCAGGACATATGATATAAGCTGGCCTGCAGTATTCATTTCAAGTCCCATCATTTCAATATGCTGATCAATTTGTGAAGATTTCAGCTGAACTTCTTCAAGTTTCCATGGACTTGTTGTTGTAAGAATAGTATAATTTTCCCTTGCTTTCATGTGAGGTATATCACTGTTTCTATTTCTACATGAGACAGGATGGGACCACTGATCTAGGCCATCTAATATAACTAGATACTGTCGTTCATGAAGAATGGTCTCTAGGAAATCCATACTGCGCACAGTAAGACTATCAAGCCTAGGGAAGATTTGCTGAAGGATCATGTCATCTATATCACATAACTCTAATGAATCTGAATTCATCAGAGGTAAAAGAAACAGCAAGTCAAACTTCTGCATTTCAAGAATATCTTCTTTAGAAAAGTAATTTTGGTCTCTTTCTTTGGGGCTATGAGCCTGACACCAAGCAAGGGCCATTTTCTTGGCAAAAACTGATTTACCAACACCTTTCTCACCAGTAATGTAGATATTTTTGCAACACTTTCCACCTTTACTAAATATATCTTGGTAAGATTTCATTTTTCTTCTCGAAGACAAATTTTGGTTAAATGCTCTTTTCAATCTATCAGTTTCAACCTGAAACATTGTTGGTTGGACATAAATATCCAGCATTTTGGCACTTCTTTCTCCTACCTGCGGCAAAGGAGATACCTCCACTGTCTCGTAACTTTTCGAGTAAAAACCAATCAGGCCAGACCGCAACTCTGAAACAGGAAGTTTTTTAACATTACTGAGGAGTCACGATTTTATTTTAAATTTTGTTTTCTTATTATCCACAAAATGAGAGCATTGTGAGAATTCTTTTTGTTTCCTACTGTTGTACTCTTGGGATGAGAGAATTTAGTTCCTACTGTTGTACTCTTGGGTTGAGAGAATTTAGTTAAGAAGTATGCACATGCCGAGGTTGACCCTAAAATACTATCATAATGCGGAAAAAAATGTAATCTAAATACTAACAAGAGCCATGTTACACATGGTTAATCCCCCCGCTGGGAAGAAGTTACCTGAAGGTTGTACTTTCGTACATTTTACTTGGTGAGAGGAAATCCTTAAAAAGCCGTATACCGGTAGTTATGGTCATGCTGAGTACAATTTTCAAGTAAGTGGAAAAAGAATAAGGCAATGAAGAGAAGGTATGCAAAATTATATTAATGTTCATTAACAGTATAGGTATGATATTTTTCTATTTGACTAAAAGTAGGCAAGGTAGAGTTATTGTTCTTGTACACTGCACTTCCTACCAATGTGCTATGTCAGTGTATTAAGTTTGAAGAAAATCCCTCAAGTACTTTTGGAGTTATGCTCCAGAATTTTTTTTTCAAGTAAATATGATAGAGGGGAATAACTCTAAAAGTAGGCAAGGTAGAGTTATTGTTCTTACACACTGCACTTCCTACCAATGTGCTATGTCAGTGTATTAAGTTTGAAGAAAATCCCTCAAGTACTTTTGGAGTTATGCTCAGGAAATTGTTTTTCAAGCAAATCTGATAAAGGGGAATAACTCTAAAAGTAGGCAAGGTAGAGTTATTGTTCTTACACACTGCACTTCCTATCAATGTGCTATGTCAGTGTATTAAGTTTGAAGAAAACCCCTCAAGTACTTTTGGAGTTATGCTCCGGAAATTGTTTTTCAAGTAAATCTGATAAAGGGGAATAACTCTAAAAGTAGACAAGTACTTTTGGAGTTATGCTTCGGACAAGTAAATCTGATAAAGGGGAATAACTCTAAAAGTAGACAAGGTAGAGTTATTGTTCTTGCACACTGCACTTACTAGCAATGTGCTATGTCAGTGTATTATGTTTGAAGTAAATCCCTCAAGTACTTTTGGAGTTATGCTCTGGACAAAACTTTTAAAGTAAATCTGATAAAGAGGAATAACTGATCTAAAAGTAGGCAAGGTAGAGTTATTGTTCTTGCACACTGCACTTCCTACCAATGTGCTATGTCAGTGTATTAAGTTTGAAAAAAGTCCCTCAAGTACTTTTGGAGTTATGCTTTATTAATTGGACAAAGTTTTTCAAGTAAATCTGATAAAGGGGAATAACTCTAAAAGTAGGCAAGGTAGAGTTATTGTTCTTACACACTGCACTTCCTCCCAATGTGCTCTGTCAGTGTATGAAGTTTGAAGAAAATCGCTCAGGTACTTTTGGAGTTATGCTCCGGACAAAATTGGGACGGACGGATGGACGGAGACCATTTCTAATATCCCCTTCGCCTTCGGCGGGGGGATAATTAAACACATCTAATCCAATATCAATTCCGGTTTGCCCTTGAAGAAACACAATACAGTCAAACTTCATTCGCTGGAACTCAAAGGGGCTGATATTTTTGTTCAAGGGATCAGTAGTTCGTAGTTCATAATCCTGTGTAAATGGCCATATCAGGAGCTTTAAGCCTTCTTTTACGTGAAATAGAAGAGACTTGTTGCAAACAAAAAACATGATTAAAACTGAAGCAGTATTTTCTTCTGAAAAGACATATAGCTCATATTGGCAGAGGCCGTAGTCTGTAAAAGTGCATTTGTTTGCCTGATAATTAAGACTGACACCTTTTATTGTTTGAGCAATTTTTAGGATGTAATAACTAGACCTATTACTAAATATGATTAATACCCCCCCAAAGACTGCTTTATCAACTGAGGAAGTTAGTAGTAACAGAATACCTTAATAAAAACTAGAATAGAGATATAATTGTTCTTGGCAATTTGTCAAGATATAGTAATGGTTCTTGTAATGGTATACTGCCACTCCCTGTCATTGTGCTTGACCACTGAATGAAGTTTTATTGAATTCCATGCAACTAGTAGTTTTCAAGTTATGCTCCAGACAAGGAAAAGTAACAAAGGGCAACAAGACCCAAACCAAAACCGCAATCTAATTAAGGTTGTGGCAAGGTCACAGCAAGATTGCAGTCGCAATCATAATAAGCGTGCGGCAAACTTATTTAAGCACGCAATAAAATTGCGGTTGGAGCATTCGCAACCTTAAATCTAAGCATGCGCAAGCTTGTGCAATCTTATTGGTAGGTTTTCGCGTGCTTCCTGCAACCTTATTAAGGTTACACAAGCTTGTTAGGTTGCGCACGCTTGCGATTGGAACGATTACAACCTTAATTACTAGCTTGCGCAAGCTTGCAAGGTTGTGAATGCTTGCAAGGTTGCGCAAGCTAGCGAGGTTGCGAATGCTTTCAAGATTGTGCAAGCTAGCGAGGTTGCGAATGCTTGCAAGGAGATCAAGTGAAAATGCAACCCCAATTACATACACGAGGTTTTTCTATGATATATTTGACCGTTTGGCCTAGTTTTTTAACGTAAGATAACCCATATTCAAGTTCGTTACAAGATGGGTGTTCAGTAGATTGTGTTGCCCTCTTACACTTTGTCAGAATAACTCTGTCAAATATGACTTTGACCTACAAATTTTGGCGGCATCATGACCCTTTTGTCACTTTGGGTTACTTTGTGAAATGCTAGACCCAAAAAAGGTAAAACATTGAAAAAGCCAATTGTTTTTGATTTTATTATTAAAACCATTGTTTTGGAAAGATATTTCTTGAATTAAGTTCAGCATGTTGTCTTGTAATTTTTTTATTATTCTGACAAAGTGTTAGATGGTGTTCAACACAAGTGTTCTACTGAACACACATCTAGTCCTATATAATTTCAATGCCTCATTTGCACTTCAGGAACTGGTGATGAACTGTTCATGAACTATTAAATTCTAAAAATTACAAACTTAGTAACCAAGTTCTTGAAAAGGTAACTCCAGCAGTTCAAGAGGTACTGAACAGAAACAATTTATGGCAGACAGACAAACTTACAGACAACCATGCCAAAATAAATCTCCCAAGAGAGAGAAACAATGAACTTCATGCAAAGACAAGGAATTGTTCATGACTTGTTCATGACCAAATCATGTTTTTGTAATGAACTACTTGGTGAATTGTAATAAAGTAGGGTGCAAAACAAAAGTTGATTTCATCACAATTTCTAATTGCTAGACAATATACCATGTCTTGTATTAGCAGATGCGTGAAAAAAGTCATGAAAACTAGTGACAAATAAACCTGACACAAATTGTTATTGTAGTAAAATATTGTAATTATTCCCTTAAAAAGACATAACTGAAATTAAACAATAAAGCCAATTACTTTTGTCAGAAAAGACATGAATCAAAAAACTTCTAATATTCCAAAAGAAGAATTCCCTCCAAAAATAAAGTTGGTGCATGCATAAGCGCATCCGCAAGCATAATATTTTAAGACTGCAATCTTGATAAGGTTGCAGCAAACTTGCGCAAGTTTGTGGTGAACTTCTCACAAGCTTGCTGCAAACTAGTATTTTGGTTTGGGAAGGGCCAAGATGGCCCTATATCGCTCACCTTGGTACAAGTCCACTTGCCTGGTGGAAGATCACTAGATAATGTTATATACCAAATAGGTTTTCCTATATACGTCTTTGAAAAACAAGTGACCCCCCCCCCCCGCCCCCTTGCAAGGTCAATTTTGACCCCAGGGGCATAATTTGAACAAACATTAAAGAGGTCTACTAGGCAATGCTACATGCCAAATATCTAAGCTCTAGCCTTGTGGTTTCTGAGAAGAAGATTTTTAAAGTTTTCCCTATATAAGCCTATGTAAAACTAAGTGACCCCCGGTGCAGGGTCAATTTTGATCTGGGGGTCATAATTTGAACAATCTTGGTAGAGGTCCACTAGACAATGCTACATGCCAAATATTTAAGCTCTATATAGGCCTTGTGGTTTTAGAGAAGAAGATTTTAAAACTAAAACTAAGTGACCCCCGTGCAGGGTCAATTTTGATCCGGGGGTCATAATTTGAACAAGCTTTCCTATAGCCAATGTTACATGCCAAATATCTAAGCTCTAGGTCTTCTGGTTTCAGAGAGGAAGATTTTTAAAGTTTTTCCTATATAAGCCTATGTAAAATTAAGTGACCACCCCTGCAGGGTCAATTTTAATCCGGGGGTCATAATTTGAACATTCTTGGTAGAGGTCCACTAGCCAATGCTACATGCCAAATATCTAAGCTCTAGGCCTTGTGGTTTCAGAGAAGAAGATTTTAAAAGTTTTTCCTATATAAGCCTTTGCAAAACTAAGTGACCACCTCTGCGGGGTCAATTTTGACCCAGGGGTCATAATTTGAACAATCTTGGTAGAGGTCCACTAGCCAATGCTACATGCCAAATATCTTAGCTCTAGGCCTTGTGGTTTCAGAGAAGAAGATTTTTAAAGTTTTTCCTATATATTCCTATGCATAAACTAAGGGCCCACCTGCGCGGGGTCAATTTTGACCCTGGGGTCATAATTTGAACAATATTGGTAGAGGTCCACTAGACAATGCTACATGCCAAATATCTAAGCTCTAGGCCTTGTGGTTTCAGAGAAGAAGATTTTTAAAGTTTTTCCTATTTGTTGCCATAGCAGCCAGAGTTCTGCATGGAATGGAATTCTTTGCACAAATTTGATAGAGCTTCATACAAGGAACATCCCTGCAAAGTCTCATCAACTTTGGCCCAGTGGTTTCAGAGGAGATGTCGCTTGAAGGAAATGGTGGACGGACGTATGACGTACGCCGGACGGAATGCGATCCTAATAGCTCACTCTGGCACTTTGTACTTTGTGCCAGGTGAGCTAAAAAAACTTGACAGAGTTATGTACTCTTGTCTGTTGATGGAGGTTATGATGGTTAACCAGATTGGCAATTTCAAAGCAATATCTCGAATACTGTAAAATACTTTGATTTCGCGACACCGAAATTCCGCGGTTTTTGTCTAATTTTGACGTTTTTATTAATTCGCGTATTTTTGTATTCGCGAAGTTCAACATCCTGAAAATCGGAAGTGACGTCTTCATTTGATGACCTTGGTTTTTAACTTAGTATACATGTGGGTCGTATAAATTTACCCCAAGTCGAAATTGCCGTGCCCTGTACAAAATGTATAAGCCTACTTGTATGTTTGATTGTTAAATTAATCACTCGTATTACATATCACTCGCTTGACATGCGCAAACTATAACAGTTTTGTAATTGATTGACTGATTAAAGTTCAGGTAAGTCAACAACCAAAGATGTGCAAACAAATTTTAAGTAACGAGTTATTGTCAAACAAACAAAGAGATCAGCTTGTGAAAACCTTCTTGACACCAGCCATTCGTAATTGTTTTAACACTTCTTTGTAAATAGACACTTTCAAGCGTCTATTGTGCGACAATATTTACCTGGCACTCATTAATCTTCGCCAATATCTTTGGTTATGTTCGGGTGTGTTTTCGTTGTTTTAATTGATTATTATATCGAACAAATACATTTCACCGACTAACGTTCATACCGCAGAGACAGTGGCGTATTGGTAAGATGCCTTATTTGTATACAAGGTTTCATGGGTTCGAATCCTGCACATATAATTTTTTGTTAAGAGAATGGCTTTTTCTTTTTAATTTGTGACACTGTTTTATGCACCATTTTTGCTTTTATATATTCCGTGGTTAATTGGTTAACTTTGCTTTGTTCCCTGTGTTTTATTTTTATGTACTTATATACTATTGATATTCATGGAATTTTCTTCGAAGTTCTGCGATATATTAGCCGAGGTTATCTTATCTTTAGATCTCATCTGTTTTTCAAGATGATTTGCTCGTCGGCATTTTCAGTTCTAAATACAAATGTATGCAGGACGACGGAGAAAGAATGCTCAAATAGTCATTAAAAAATCTTGAAACCCCGTGCTGAACAAAGAAAATAGTGAATACATTTAATGCAACAAAACGATTAAAAAAAGGTAATACAAAAAATCAAGCAAGATTCGAACATGCATACGCTTGATTGGTAGTCAAATGCCTTATCCACTACACCATTGCGGAATGCGATATATAGCACACTACGAAATTGATATTTTATATCAATCGCTTGTTATATTTTGATCCGAAGATTACCGACCACATACCGACCACATTCGAAATATTCATGAGTGCCAGTTCAATATTGGCGCATAATACCTGACAATTTAAATCCTGCCATGTTGTTTATTTACGTTTTCGAACATGGGACTCACAAAGCAAAAAGGGACTAAAGGGGGAAACATCTACTTTGAATACAGCAAGGTACGGTCAGTTAACTTCATAACATACAAAAGATATTTTTGTAAGTACCAAAAATTCAGATGAAATTTAATTCGGATAAGGAATTTTTCACAACATTCTTGAATTCAGGAGGTACATGTACTAAAATCGCGAATATTAGCAAAAATTAAACGACCGCGAATAAAACCTGTTTTACAGTAGTTTTGAAACACGAGCTGTCAGTAGTACAGCGCGCTTGACTTTTTTAGTGCTTGCCAATAAAACAAAACTTTGACAGTTAAAACAAGGATCTGTATAAACAAATTAGGGCCAAAAGAAGCAAGATATTAAGCCAAAAGTTATCAAACTTAATTATTTGATATCCCTGAATACTACAGCATCAAGTGGTCAATACTAGGAATTTCTAAGTACAAATCAAGAAACATTTTCATAGAGTTATCTCTTCTTGGGACAGATAGGTGTCGTGACGGTACATAAGTATTCCAACTTTCAAAGTAATATCTCAAATGGTTAAGTCAACAAGTGGACAAGAATGAACATTCAACCAAGTTTCTAAGCTGACAGAGTTCAGAGGTCATTTTCGTGACAAACACGTACTTTTTAGTAAGCTGTTAAAAACATGGATTATTAACGTTTTTAAAGCATTAAAAAATTTGGAATTTGGTATAGACAGAAAATAAATAGATCTAGGACTAACAGTGATGATTTTTTTTTAAATAGTGGACTTTGAAGGCTGTTTTTTGTTATGATAAAGTAAACAAAGAATTCAGACAAAGGATTTATATGGCGGACAGTGGTGAGCGATTTTCGTTGTGTAACTTGTTGTAGGTTAAAATCTGTGACACTGTTATGTAAATATACAATCTTTGAAGAAACTTTGAAAAACATGAGTAGTAGACGTGGGAACTCAAGAGAAAGTACACCCCGTAAGGGTGCAGCATCCAAAGATACAGAAACTAAAAACAAGAGCTGTCAGTAGGACAGCATGTTCGACTTTTTTAGTGCTTGCCAATAAAACAAAACTTTGACAGTTAAGGGCACACAAGACTTTAACTAGGAATTTCTAAGTACAAATCAAGAAAGTTTTTCACAGAGTTATCTTCTTTTGCTTACAGATAGGTCTTACAATGGTAATATCAAAGTAATATCTCAAATGGTTAAGTTAATAAGTGGACAAGAATGAAAATTTTAACTGAGTTTCTAAGTCAAAAAGGGCCATAATTCAATTAAAATCCTTGACAGAATTACCTTTTCCTGCCCATGTTTGGGAATCATGATGGTAAACAAGTATTCCAACTTTCAAATTAATATCTCAAACAGTTCAGTCAAAAAGTGGACTGGTACGAAAACTTAACCAAGATTCTAAGTCGATAATTTTTAAAAACAAATCCCTGACAGAGTTACCTTCTCTTGCGTACAGAAGGGGGTAATGATGTGAAATAGCATTAAAAGTTTCAAAGCAATATCTCAAAGGGTTAAGGCAATAAGTGGATTTTACCCATATTCAATGTATTTTCTAAGTCAAAAAGGGGCATAATTCTGTCAAAAACCTTGACAGAGTTATGTCCTCTTGTCTGTTGATGAAGGTCGTGATGGTAAACAAGTATGGTTAGTTTCAAAGCAATACCTCCAATGGTTTTGAAATAAAGTGAGGTGGTACGAAAAACTTAACCAAGCTCAATACACTTTCTAAGTCAAAAAAGGGCCATAATTCTGTCAAAAACCTTGACAGAGTTATGTACTCTTGTCTGTAGATGGAGGTTATGATGGTAAACAAGTATGGTAAGTTTTAAAGCCATACCTCTAATACTTTTGAAATAAAGTGGGGTGGTACGAAAAACTTAACCAAGGTGTGACGCCAACGCCGACGCCGACGCAGACGCCGACGCCGACGCCGGGGCGAGTAGGATAGCTCCCCTTTTCATAGAAAAGTCGAGCTAAAAATGATCAAAAGAAAGATAAATCAGAAAAAGACGAGATCGGTCAGAAAACAGAAAAAGGTGGTAAACAAACAAAAATAGAAACTTTGTTAGTGAAGATACCCAAGGATGGGTCTAAAGAAGGGAAGAAAAAAGAAAACGAAACTTCTAGCTCGGAAATAGATTTAAACGGTCTTATGGAGGTTGTAACAAGGTTAGAGAAAAAAGTGAACGAGCTGGCTTCAAAGAATTACATTGAAAAGGCCCTAGATAAAAGGTTGGACAGTTTAGTAAGTGAAGATCTATTTAATTCATCCTTACAAACACTGAAACAAGATATTAGTGATGAGATGAAGTCAGACTTTGACAAGGTTTATGAGCAACTGAGGTCAGTAAAATCTAAAATTAAAGATTCACAAAATGAAATAGAACAAATTAAAAATGCAGAAAGTGACAGGCAGACAGAAGTGCAAAGAGTCGTTGAAGAGAATGAAAAGCTGAAAAAGAGGAACAAAGAACTAAATGAGAAAATCAACAACAATTATGACAGAATAAAATTTAATGAACATCAGATAAACGATCTAGAACAATACACCAGGAGAAATAGTATTCGCATCTATGGAATAGAGGATACCGACAAAAATGAGACGCCTGAAGACACGGGAAGTAAGGTAGTCAAGCTACTCAAAGACCATCTAGAAATTTCCACAATAGGTGTGTCGGACATAGACATTTCCCACAGGTTAGGTAAATTCAGCGTAGATGGGAATCGACCCATTATTTGCAAGTTTATCGCACGAACAGACAAAATAAAGGTGATAAGTGTCAGGAAAAAGTTAAAGGGGACAAGTTATGTCATCAGGGAAGAACTGACTTTAAAGAATGCAAAAACTCTTGAAAGACTCTCCGCAAAAGAGGAAAACAAGAGCTGTCAGTAGGACAGCGTGCTCGACTTTTTTAGTGCTTGCCAATAAAACGAAACTTTGACAGTTAAGGGCACACAAGACTTTAACTAGGAATTTCTAAGTAGAAATCAAGAAAATAAGTACTCCAACTTTCAAAGTAATATCTCAAATGGTTAAGTTAACAAGTGGACAAGAATGAAAATTTTAACTGAGTTTCTAAGTCAAAAAGGGCCATAATTCAAATAAAATCCTTGACAGAATTACCTTCTCCTGCCCATGTTTGGGAATCATGATGGTAAACAAGTATTCCAACTTTCAAATTAATATCTCAAACAGTTCAGTCAAAAAGTGGACTGGTACGAAAAACTTAACCAAGATTCTAAGTCGATAAAAGGCCTTAATTTTTAAAACAAATCCCTGACAGAGTTACCTTCTCTTGCGTACAGATGGGGGTAATGATGGGAAATAGCATTAAAAGTTTCAAAGCAATATCTCAAAGGGTTAAGGCAATAAGTGGATTTTACCCATATTCAATGTATTTTCTAAGTCAAAAAGGGGCATAATTCTGTCAAAAACCTTGACAGAGTTATGTCCTCTTGTCTGTTGATGAAGGTCGTGATGGTAAACAAGTATGATTAGTTTCAAAGCAATACCTCCAATGGTTTTGAAATAAAGTGAGGTGGTACGAAAAACTTAACCAAGCTCAATACACTTTCTAAGTAAACAAGAGCTGTCAGTAGGACAGCGTGCTCAACTTTTTTAGTGCTTGCCAATAAAACAAAACTTTGACAGTTAAGGGCACACAAGACTTTAACTAGGAATTTCTAAGTACAAATCAAGAAAATTTTTCACAGAGTTATCTTCTTTTGCTTACAGATAGGTCTTATGATGGTACATAAGTACTCCCAACTTTCAAAGTAATATCTCAAATGGTTAAGTTAACAAGTGGACAAGAATGAAAATTTTAACTGAGTTTCTAAGTCAAAAAGGGCCATAATTCAAATAAAATCCTTGACAGAATTACCTTCTCCTGCCCATGTTTGGGAATCATGATGGTAAACAAGTATTCCAACTTTCAAATTAATATCTCAAACAGTTCAGTCAAAAAGTGGACTGGTACGAAAAACTTAACCAAGATTCTAAGTCGATAAAAGGCCTTAATTTTTAAAACAAATCCCTGACAGAGTTACCTTCTCTTGTGTACAGATGGGGGTAATGATGTCAAATAGCATTAAAAGTTTCAAAGCAATATCTCAAAGGGCTAAGGCAATAAGTAGATTTTACCCATATTCAATGTATTTTCTAAGTCAAAAAGGGGCATAATTCTGTCAAAAACCTTGACAGAGTTATGTCCTCTTGTCTGTTGATGAAGGTCGTGATGGTGAACAAGTATGGTTAGTTTCAAAGCAATACCTCCAATGGTTTTGAAATAAAGTGAGGTGGTACGAAAAACTTAACCAAGCTCAATACACTTTCTAAGTAAAACAAGAGCTGTCAGTAGGACAGCGTGCTCGACTTTTTTAGTGCTTGCCAATAAAACAAAACTTTGACAGTTAAGGGCACACAAGACTTTAACTAGGAATTTCTAAGTACAAATCAAGAAACATTTTCACAGAGTTATCTTCTCTTGCTTACAGATAGGTCTCATGATGGTACATAAGTACTCCAACTTTCAAAGTAATATCTCAAATGGTTAAGTTAACAAGTGGACAAGAATGAAAATTTTAACTGAGTTTCTAAGTCAAAAAGGGCCATATTTCAAATAAAATCCTTGACAGAATTACCTTCTCCTGCCCATGTTTTGGAATCATGATGGTAAACAAGTATTCCAACTTTCAAATTAATATCTCAAACAGTTCAGTCAAAAAGTGGACTGGTACGAAAAACTTAACCAAGATTCTAAGTCGATAAAAGGCCTTAATTTTTAAAACAAATCCCTGACAGAGTTACCTTCTCTTGTGTACAGATGGGGGTAATGATGTCAAATAGCATTAAAAGTTTCAAAGCAATATCTCTAAGGGTTAAGGCAATAAGTGGATTTTACCCATATTCAATGTATTTTCTAAGTCAAAAAGAGGCATAATTCTGTCAAAAACCTTGACAGAGTTATGTCCTCTTGTCTGTTGATGAAGGTCGTGATGGTAAACAAGTATGGTTAGTTTCAAAGCAATACCTCCAATGGTTTTGAAATAAAGTGAGGTGGTACGAAAAACTTAACCAAGCTCAATACACTTTCTAAGTAAAAAAAGGGCCATAATTCTGTCAAAAACCTTGACAGAGTTATGTACTCTTGTCTGTAGATGGAGGTTATGATGGTAAACAAGTATGGTAAGTTTCAAAGCCATACCTCTAATACTTTTGAAATAAAGTGGGGTGGTACAAAAAACTTAACCAAGGTGTGACGCCAACGCCGACGCCGAGGCGAGTAGGATAGCTCCCCTTTTCATAGAAAAGTCGAGCTAAAAAGGGCCATAATTCTGCCAAAACCCTTGACAGAGTTATGTACTCTTGTCTGTAGATGGAGGTTATGATGGTAAACAAGTATGGTAAGTTTCAAAGCCATACCTCTAATACTTATGAAATAAAGTGGGGTGGTACGAAAAACTTAACCAAGGTGTGACGCCAACGCCGACGCCGGGGCGAGTAGGATAGCTCCCCTTTTCATAGAAAAGTCGAGCTAAAAAAGGGTCATAATTCTGTCAAAAACCTTGACAGAGTTATGTACTCTTGCCTGTAGATGGAGGTTATGATGGTAAACAAGTATGGTGAGTTTCAAAGCCATAACTCTAATACTTTTGAAATAAAGTGGGGTGGTACGAAAAACTTAACCAAGGTGTGACGCCAACGCCGGGGCGAGTAGGATAGCTCCCCTTTTCATAGAAAAGTCGAGCTAAAAACTGCTGGTCAGATGAAGGCAAACTCATTGCCTTGTTAAATGATGGCAAAAAAATAATAATTGACATGTTCACGGACTTATCACGATCTCTTTTACAATAGATAAGTTTTATTTGAACAAATACATAAGGCAGTGTTAGTCATGAAATATGATTATCAATAATGAGACAGTTGCCACAAAATGTATACCTCTTTTTTCGCTGTGTATTAGATCTTTCATACTTTAAATTGTTTTATATCAAAACAATTAAATACACGTGTTTATGTTTGTTTAGATATGCAAATGTAGAGGTATATTGATTTTTGATTGGTCGAAAACATGATGTGAATTTCTAATGATCACGTGTCCTTGAAAATGAATGTTAATTGGCTCGAAGTGCGGTAGTTGTACGCAAAGTTTGCAACGTCACTTATTTATTTATAGTATTTGTTACTAACTTTAGTAAGAGTTCACGACCTTTGATATTTTGATGCGGAGCGATCACACTAAAGTATAAATAGGTATGTACAGGTGTAATTGATACACATTCATGCTATTTAGCTTATATGGGTGGTCGAAACAAGCTATGTTAGGATTATGATGTACAGCAGAAAAGTTTAAGCATCGTTTTGCAAGATTTTCTACTACATTCAGTATTTTGTCACTGGAATTTTTTGCTCTGATACCAGCATACAGTGTGGTACTGTATATGTATATCTAGCAGATTTTTTCATTACCCGAGTTATAAATATGGGTTATACTGTAAGATTTTTTCTATTTTTGTTGAAATATACAATTAGACATTTTTGACCAAAGGCGGTCATTAACATACCTAATTAAATCAGTCTTGATTACTAGTATACATACGGTACAATATATGTTTCAGTGCGGGTTTCCTTTTCATTACCCGAGTTGTAAATATGGGTTATGCTGTAAGATTTGTTTATTTTTGTTTCGTGCATGTCGCGTCGCATATATATAATTCAACAATTTTGACCAAGGCGGTGATTTACATACCAAATAAATAAGAAAGTCAAGCAAAAAATAAATAGATACAACACAGCCTTCTAGCTGTTTTATTTAAAAACTCGAAAATGCATCTTGTAGATGTTGTTGTTTACCAAATTTTTTTTTATATTATTTTTGTATGTCAAAGCAGTACTGAGAGGGACAGGCTTTGGCCAGTGAAATAGCAGTTATATATATTTTTGATAGATTACTATTGCCATTGTCATATAAGGTAAATAAGCTTGTGCTGAATGAATGAAAAGATAACCTTTGTTTCTATGAATGTTCAGGGGCTAGGGGATAGTCAGAAGAGGAAAGATGTCCTTAACTATTTGAAAGGGAAAAAACATAACATCTATTTTTTACAAGATACACACTTTACTAATAAAGAAGTTAATTATATCCGTACGCAATGGGGATATGAATGCTATTTTAGCAATTATAGCAGTCAGTCAAGGGGGGTGGCAATTTTGATTAACATTAACTTTCAGTTTAGATTTAAGAATTGTGAAACTGATCAAAATGGCAATTTACTTTTATTTTACATGTATCCATTGTAAATAATATTGATATCACCATGATTTGTGTATATGGTCCAAACAGAGACGATCCAGATTTTTACACGGATATTAAAAATAAGATTTTACAGCTGGAAAACCCCTGTATTGTTGTAGGTGACTATAACTTGGTTCTGTACCCAAATATTGACTGCCATAACTATGTAAATGTAAATAACCCTAAAGCAAGGGAGGTTGTTTTAGATATGATACTTGAATGTAGTCTGATTGATTGCTGGAGAGAGCAAAACATGGAAGAAAAGCAGTATACTTGGTTTAAAAGAAATCCTGTTAAAAAAGCCAGACTAGATTTCTTCTTAATCTCAAATAATTTATTCACAGATTTGAGTTTTGTTGACATTGAACCAGGTTACAGAACTGATCATTCCTTGATTTTATTAAGCATTCAGTTTGGCAAATTTGAAAAAGGTAACTCGTACTGGAAATTCAACTAGAGCTATCACTAAATGTGATTAATACCCCCAAAAGGATTGCTTTATAAACTGAAGAAGTTCGTAGTAACATAATACCTTGCAAACAAACTAAAAAGAGATATTGTTTTTAGCAGTTCCTCTCATTGTGCTTGACCATTGTATGAAGTTGTATTGAATTCCAACTTGTAGTTTTCGAAAAATGCTCCAGACAGGGAAAAGTAACAAAGGGCAATAACCCTGTAATTAGTCAAGATGGAGTTATGGTTCCTGTGAACTGCACTTCCTCTTACTGTGCTTGACTATTGTATGAAGTTGTATTGAATTCCAACCAGAAGTTTTCAAGTTATGCTCCGAACAAGGAAAAGTAACAAAGGGTAATAACTCTGTAATGAGTCAAGATGGAGTTATGGTTCCTGTGCACTGCACTTCCTCTAAATGTACTTGACCATTGTATGAGGTTGTACTGAATTCCAACTAGTAGTTTTCAAGTTATGCTTCGGACAAGGAAAAGTAACAAAGGGCAATAACTCAGTAAATACTCAAGATAGAGTTATAGTTCTTGTGCACTGCATTTTCTCTGAGTGTGCTTGACCATTGTATGAAGTTGTATTGAATTCCAACTTGTAGTTTTCAAGTTATGTTCCGGACAAGGAAAAGTAACAAAGGGCAATAACTCTGTAATTAGTCAAGATGGAATTATGGTTCTTGTGCACTGCACTTCCTCTCAATGTGCTTGACCATTGTATGAAGTTGTATTGAATTCCAACTTGTAGTTTTCAAGTTATGTTCCGGACAAGGAAAAGTAACAAAAGGCAATAACTCTGTAATTAGTCAAGATGGAGTTATTGTTCTTGTGCACTGCACTTCCTCTCAATGTGCTTGCCCATTGTATGAAGTTGTACTGAATTCCAACTAGTAGTTTTCAAGTTATGCTCCGGACAAGGAAAATCCAACAGACCGCCCGACCGACCGACCGACGAACCACCGGGTGACTCCTATATACCCCCCTAAACTTTGTTTTGGGGGTATAATAATTCATTGTTAAAAGAAATTCAATATGAAGAGAAAATCAAATGTCTTATTAACCAAATTAAAATACAATATGCTTCAGATGTGCAAGACTCAGATGACCCTTTGGAATCCATAGGTAATGAATTCATAAGATTTAACATAGATGATAAACTATTTTTTGAAACTCTTTTGATGGAGATAAGAGGTACTACTATAGGGTATTCATCTTATAAAAAGAAGCAAGATGACAAAAGGCAAGAAAAGTTATTGGTAGAAATACAGTTTCTTGAGAAACAAACTAATATTGATTATGATCTGTTAATGACAAAAAAAGAGGAACTGCCTGATTTTAGAAATAAACAAGAGCTGTCACATGACAGCACGCTCGACTATTCGAAAGATTGTTGGTAAAATGGGTTTTTTGTCAAAGAACAGGAGTATTGTGTAATTGTCTGTAAGAATTAAGGTCAAAGATATGAAACTTGTTCAAAGACCTTTGTAAATGTACATTACATTCAAAGCCTTACTCTGGATTCTGTAAGCCAAGTGGAGGGAGGAGGGGATAATTTCAAAGAAATGCATAACCTTGTAAATTTGATCATGAATAACTTTGTAACTTTTCAAAATTGAAATGTATAGAATTAAAAAAGCATGACCGCTGCATGCTGCATAATTATTCTATGATATTTCAAAAGAAAGCCATTTCGAGTATTTCCATGTTAGTCTGGTAAAAACTGTGACAAAATTCTAAGTTAAAAGGGGCATAAATGTCAAAAATCAAAAATATTGGTGAAGATGTTGACAGTAAACATACATTTTAAGTCCATAAAAAAAATCAAAGTTAAAAAGGGGCATAAATCTGTCAAAAATCAAAACAGAGTTATGGGGATTGTTTCCTCAGATGTAGATGTTGATGGTAGACATATACTTCGAGTTTCAAGTCAATACCTTTGATAGTATTCAAAACATTTGACTTTATAAAATCTTTTACCAAATATTCTAAGTTAAAAAGGGGCATAAATCTGTCAAAAATCAAAACAGAGTTATGTGGATTGTTTCCTCAGGTGTAGATGTTGATTGTAGACATGTTCTTTGAGTTTCAAGTCAATACCTTTGATAGTATTCAAGATATTTGAATTTATAAAAATCTTTAACAAAAAAATCTACGTTAAAAAGGGGCATAAATCTGTCAAAAATCAAAACGGAGTTATGAGGATTGTTTCCTCAGGTGTAGATGCTGATGGTAAAGATATATTTTGAGTTTCAAGTCAATACCTTTGATAATTTGCAAGATATTTGAATTTATAAAAAACTTTAACCAAAAATTCTAAGTTAAAAAGGGGCATAAATCTGTCAAAAATCAAAACAGAGTTATGGGGATTGTTTCCTCAGGTGTAGATGTTGATGGTAAACATACAGTTTGAGTTTCAAGTCAATACCTTTGATAGTATTCAGGATATTTGACTTTATTAAAAACTTTAACAAAAAATTCTAAGTTAAAAAGGGGCATAAATCTGTCAAAAATCAAAACAGAGTTATGAGGATTGTTTCCTCAGGTGTAGATGTTGATGGTAAAGATATATTTTGAGTTTCAAGCCAATACCTTTGAAAATATGCAAGATATTTGAATTTATAAAAAACTTTAACCAAAAATTCTAAGTTAAAAAGGGGCATAAATCTGTCAAAAATCAAAACAGAGTTATGGGGATTGTTTCCTCAGGTGTAGATGTTGATGGTAAAGATATATTTTGAGTTTCAAGTCAATACCTTTGATAGTATTCAAGACATTTGACTTTATTAAAAACTTTAACCAACGCAGACTCCGACGCCGGGGCGAGTGCAATAGTCTCCTTATTCTTCGAATAGTCGAGCTAAAAAATGCAAGGTATTTTTATCAGATCTAGGGCTAAATGGGTGTCTGAGGGGGAAAAACCTTCAAAATACTTCTGCAATTTAGAAAACAGAAATTATGTATCTTCCCTACACACTCCATCAGGAACAATATTAACTGAGTAAAAAGAAATTCTGAATGAAGTTGCAAATCATTATAAAAATTTATACTCCCGAAGAGAGACAGAAAATATTGACCTAATTAATCATTTTGACAACATTGATGTACCCAAACTATGTGAGGAGGAAAAACAAAGACTAGAAGGCCATTTGTCTAGTAGTGAAATGTTGACGAGTCTGAAAACAAGAGCTGTCAGTAGGACAGCGTGCTCGACTTTTTTAGTGCTTGCCAATAAAACAAAACTTTGACAGTTAAGGGCACACAAGACTTTAACTAGGAATTTCTAAGTACAAATCAAGAAAATTTTTCACAGAGTTATCTTCTTTTGCTTACAGATAGGTCTTACGATGGTACATAAGTACTCCAACTTTCAAAGTAATATCTCAAATGGTTAAGTTAACAAGTGGACAAGAATGAAAATTTTAACTGAGTTTCTAAGTAAAAAAGGGCCATAATTCAAATAAAATCCTTGACAGAATTACCTTCTCCTGCCCATGTTTGGGAATCATGATGGTAAACAAGTATTCCAACTTTCAAATTAATATCTCAAACAGTGGACTGGTACGAAAAACTTAACCAAGATTCTAAGTCGATAAAAGGCCTTAATTTTTAAAACAAATCCCTGACAGAGTTACCTTCTCTTGCCTACAGATGGGGGTAATGATGTGAAATAGCAAAGTTTCAAAGCAATATCTCAAAGGGTTAAGGCAATAAGTGGATTTTACCCATATTCAATGTATTTTTACAAGTCAAAAAGGGGCATAATTCTGTCAAAAACCTTGACAGAGTTATGTCCTCTTGTCTGTTGAAGAAGGTCGTGATGGTAAACAGGTATGGTTAGTTTCAAAGCAATACTTCCAATGGTTTTGAAATAAAGTGAGGTGGTACGAAAAACTTAACCAAGCTCAATACACTTATTAAGTAAAAAAAGGGCCATAATTCTGTCAAAAACCATGACAGAGTTATGTTCTCTTGTCTGTAGATGGAGGTTATGATGGTAAACAAGTATGGTAAGTTTCAAAGCCATACCTCTAATACTTCTGAAATAAAGTGGGGTGGTACGAAAAACTTAACCAAGGTGTGACGCCAACGCCGACGCCGACGCCGGGGCGAGTAGGATAGCTCCCCTTTTCATAGAAAAGTCGAGCTAAAAATGTCAAATGATTCCTCTCCAGGTAGTAGTGGTTTTACAGCAGCTTTTTTCAAATTCTTTTTGAATGATATAGGTAACTTCCTTGTTAGGTCAATAAATCATGCGTTTGATACAGAAGAACTGTCAGTTACACTGAAACAAGGGGTCATAACTTGCATTCCTAAGGGAGATAAAGACAAACGCTTTATAAAAAACTGGAGACCAATATCTTTATTAAATGTGTCATACAAAATTGCATCTGCCAGTATTGCTCAGCGTCTAAAAACAGTTTTATACAAACTTGTTAGTGAAGATCAGACCGGTTTTATATCTGGGAGATACATAGGGGATAACATAAGATTGATTTATGATATAATACACTCAACAGAAGTAAACATGTTGCCTGGAATGCTACTGATGATAGATTTTGCAACAGCTTTCGATTCTCTTTCATGGACTTTTATGCAAAAAGTACTTCAATTCTTTAACTTTGGGGAGGGATTTATAAAATGGGTGAACTTGTTTTATAAGAATATTCAGTCTTGTGTTTCTATAAATGGACATCTATCTGACTGGTTCAATGTACTGCGCGGTTGTCGACAAGGAAATCCCCTATCCCCTTACATTTTTATTTTATGTGCAGAAATTCTTGCAATATTACTGAAAAACAATAAGAACATTAAAGGTCAATGAAAGGCAGTAATATTAGACTGTGTCCAGAATTTGACCTTCAGTGGGAGTCAGAATGTTTTAAACTGCTTGGTATTCATTTCACAATTAATTTAAGTAATATAATCAAGACAAATTACAGTTCAAAAATTGAAGAAATCAAAAGACTATTGAGTCACTGGTCAAAGAGAATCATTACGCCCTTGGGTAAAAATGTTGTTATTAAAACATTGGCTCTGTCAAAAATGAATCACCTGCTTTTGAGCTTACCCAATCCTAGTTCAGAAATCATTAGCTTAATACAAAAGTCTTTTTTCAAATTTCTTTGGAATTCAGGACCAGATAAAATAAAAAGAAATATTGTGACCCAGTCTTATGATTATGGAGGATTCAGAATGGTAAATGTTGAAATATTTATGACATCTTTGAAAATGACATGGATTAGAAGACTATTAGCTTATATTACTAAATACTTCAATTTTGTTCAGGAAAATTATCCTTTTCTTTCAGACTTCAGTAAGTTTGGAGACGATTTTTTGAAAAACAAAATCAAAACAGTTAAAAATCAGTTTTGGAGAGATGTTTTATGGGACATATACTTTTAAATAAGCAATATCCAAACAATTGGAGTGAATTTTGTGCATTGCCTGTATGGTATAACTCTATGTTTCAAATAGGCGGGAATAGTTTCTGCTACCCTAGATTTGTTAATAGGGGTGTGATTTTAGTAAATGACTTTATGGATAATATTGGAAATCTAATGTCTTTTAATGAATTCTCAAACAAGTTTAACATCAATACCAACTTTTTGCAGTATCAAAATATTATTGAGTCTATTAAAGGGTTTTTAGGTAAAAGGAGGTTTACAAACTCAGCCAAAAAGATTGAAAATCCTGTACAGCCATTATCCATAAAAGTAATTAACAGTCAAAAGAAAGGATGCAGGTCAATTTATGATTATATTTCAAGACCAAGTTCTTACCCAATTTTGAAGAGAAAATTGGATGATGAACTTAATTTAGATGACAACTTCAACTGGAATTATATTTACAGACTTCCCTTTACAGTTACAAAGGATCCAAAATTACAATGGTTTCAATATAAGATAAACCATAGAATTCTAGCTACTAATCATTTATTACAAAAATTGAGGATAAAAGATGTGAGCATGTGTTCTTTTTGTGGTGAACAAACTGAAACCATAAAACATCTCTTCTGGGATTGTCAAACAACTATTTCTTTTTGGGAGGAGGTGAAAAGATGGTTATCTTTAAAGTGTCCAAATATTGATGTTAATTGGACTGTGACAGACATAATTCTAGGTAACGAGAAATTCAGTAAAGCTGCAATGAACCTGCTTCTTGTAGCAAAGTATAGTTTATACCGCTGTAAGATACAGAACTCAGTTCCAAGCTTTCAGTTTTTTAAGAGTCAGGCTGTTTTATTGTTAGAAACAGAGCGTTACATTGCAAGAAAAGAAAACATGAAGTCTAAGTTTGACAAAAAATGGAGCGAATGTTTATTATTAATGACAAATAGTGATTAATTTTGGTAGTTTTTGTATTCACTACAAGTCTGGTTCTCCTCAGTACTGCACACCTAATCCCTTTTATGTGCCTATCAGTTTAGCGGAATCTATTATTTGATTTCACTTAAAAAATAGAGGTTTTTTTTACTGTGAGCGCTTTTTGTATCATTTTTTAAATTTTTTCCCCTCTGTTTCTCAAAAGACTAAGTATAATGGCAGATTTAGTAAATTAGAATAATACAAGAAGTATAACTAATGATATCAGGAAAAATGAAAGTATACGAGTTATTTCTCTTGAATAATACATAACCAGTTAAATCCTACAGCATTAGTCTTGCATTTCGCATTTCGACTCCTTCATAATCTTGCAAGACATTTTTAATTAATTGACTGTTTTTTACTAGAGAATGGATAATACATAGGATATATGAGATATTAATAGACCCCATGATCTTAGTAGCTAAGAACAGATAATAGAATGGACGGGCATTCATAAACTGTGTTACTTGGGAACACCTTTTACTTTTTAGATTAGAATGTTATACTTCAAATAACTTGAATGTGCTATGAATGTATGTATATATATTTGTCCTAAAAAAAAAAAAAAAAAAAAAAAAAGTTTCTAAGCCGAAAAAGGGCCATAATTCAAATAAAATCCTTGACAGAGTTACCTTCTCCTGCCTATGTTTGGGGATCATGATGGTTAACAAGTATTCCAACTTTCAAAGTTATATCTCAAACAGTTCAGTCAAAAAATGGACTAGTACGAAAAACTTAACCAAGATTCTAAGTTGATAAAGGGCCTTAAATTAAAACAAGAGGGCCATGATGGCCCTATATCGCTCACCTGACTACCATTTGCTATAATAAAAGGGGTCATGATTCTAACATTATTCGTAGAGGTCCACTACACAATGCTAAGTAACATTTCAAATATCTATTATCTGCCTGTCGGCCTTGTGTTTTTTTTTAAAGTTTTCCCTATATAAGCCTATGTTAAATCAAGTGCTTTTCCCCCTCCCGGGAAGGGTTAATTTTGACCAGGGGGTCATAATTTGACCATTCTTGGTAAAGGTCCACTAGACAATGCTACGTGCTAAATATCTAAGCTCTAGGCCTTGTGGTTTCAGAGAAGAACATTTTTAAAGTTTTTCCTATATGAGCCTATGTAAAACCAAGTGACCCCCCATGCCAGGTCGATTTTGACCCAGGGCTCATAATTTGAACAATCTTGGTAGAGGTCCACTAGACAATGCCACATGCTAAATATCTAAGCTCTAGGCCTTGTGGTTTCAGAGAAGAAGATTTTTAAAGTTTTTCCTATATAAGCCTATGTAAAACCAAGTGACCCCCTGGGCGGGGTCAATTTTGACCCGGGGGTCATAATTTGAACAATCTTGGTAGAGGTCCACTAGACAATGCCACATGCTAAATATCTAAGCTCTAGGCCTTGTGGTTTCAGAGAAGAAGATTTTTAAAGCTTTTCCTATATAAGCCTATGTAAAACTAAGTGACCACCCGCACGGGGTCAATTTTGACCCGGGGTCATAATTTGAACAATCTTGGTAGAGGTCCACTAGACAATGCTACATGCCAAATATCTAAGCTCTAGGCCTTGTGGTTTCAGAGAAGAAGATTTTTAAAGTTTTTCCTATTTGTTGCCATAGCAACCAGAGTTCTGCATGGAATGGAATTCTTTGAACAACTTTGATAGAGTTTCATGCAAGGAACATCCCTGCAAAGTTTCAACAACATTGGCCCAGTGGTTTAAGAGGAGATGTCGTTTGAAGGAAATGGTGGACGGACGGACAGACGGACGAACGGACGCCGGACGGAATGCGGTCCTAATAGCTAAAAAAATCATTGAAAGAGTTACATGTACCTTCTATTGCCTAAAGATGGAGGTAATGATGCAAACAAGTACTCTAACTTTCAAAGCAATATCTCAAAGTCAACAAGAGCTGTCAGTAGGACAGCGTGCTCGACTTTTTTAGTGCTTGCCAATAAAACAAAACTTTGACAGTTAAGGGCACACAAGACTTTAACTAGGAATTTCTTAGTACAAATCAAGAAAATTTTTCACAGAGTTATCTTCTTTTGCTTACAGATAGGTCTTACGATGGTACATAAGTACTCCAACTTTCAAAGTAATATCTCAAATGGTTAAGTTAACAAGTGGACAAGAATGAAAATTTTAACTGAGTTTCAAAGTAAACAAGAGCTGTCCCTCACAAGTGACGAATGCCCCCGAAAGAGGTGCCTCACAGTCTGTGTCCTCTCCATGTGCTCAATAAATGTGCTATGTAATTTTAAAATCCTTCCATGCATGACAGAGTAATCATGCATACAGTATTCCATTACTTTAAACACTAAGTGTGACCTTGACCTTTGAGGTAGGGACTTGGGTATTGCACGCGACACATCCGCTTGATGTGCTAGACATTTGTTCCAAGTTATTTTAAAATCCTTCAAAGCATAATAAAGTTATAGTCCGGACACAAATGTATGCATATATACAGGATTCCATTACCTATAAACTCTAAGTGTGACCTTGACCTTTGTGGTAGGGATGTGGGTCTTGCACGCGACACGTCGTCTTGATGTGCTAGACATTTGTGCCAAATTATTTTAAAATCCTTCAAGGCATGACAAAGTTACAGTCCGGACACGAATGTGTGCATATATGCATATATAGAGGAATCCATTACCTTCAAACTCTAAGTGTGACCTTGACCTTTGAGCTAGGGACGTGGGTCTTGCACGCGACACGTCGTCTTGATGTGCTAGACATTTGTGCCAAGTTATTTTAAAATCCTTCAATGCATGACAAAGTTACAGTCTGGACACGAATGTGTGCATATATGCATATATAGAGGAATCCATTACCTTCAAACTCTAAGTATGACCTTGACCTTTGAGCTAGGGACGCGGGTCTTGCACGCGACACGTCGTCTTGATGTGCTAGACATGTGTGTCTAGTTATTTGAAAATCCTTCAATGCATGACAAAGTTACAGTCCGGACACGAATGTGTGCATATATAGAGGAATCCATAACCTTCATACTCCAAGTGTGACCTTCACCTTTGAGGTAGGGATGTGGGTCTTGCACGCGACACGTCGTCTTGATGTGCTAGACATGTGTGCCAAGTTATTTTAAAATCCTTCAATGCATGACAAAGTTACAGTCCGGACACGAATTTGTAAGTGGGGACGCACGGACGGACGGACAGACGGTCAGACGGTGCGATTTTAATATGCCACCCTTCGGGGGCATAAAAAGGGCCATAATTCAAATAAAATCCTTGACAGAATTACCTTCTCCTGCCCATGTTTGGGAATCATGATGGTAAACAAGTATTCCAACTTTCAAATTAATATCTCAAACAGTTCAGTCAAAAAGTGGACTGGTACGAAAAACTTAACCAAGATTCTAAGTCGATAAAAGGCCTTAATTTTTAAAACAAATCCCTGACAGAGTTACCTTCTCTTGCCTACAGATGGGGGTAATGATGTGAAATAGCATTAAAAGTTTCAAAGCAATATCTCAAAGGGTTAAGGCAACAAGAGCTGTCAGTAGGACAGCGCGCTCGACTTTTTAGTGCTTGCCTATAAAACAAAACTTTGACAGTTAAGGGCACACAAGACTTTAACTAGGAATTTCTAAGTACAAATAAAAAAACATTTTCACAGAGTTATCTTCTCTTCCTTACAGATAGGTCTCATGATTGTACATAAGTACTCCAACTTTCAAAGTAATATCTCTAATGGTTAAGTCAACAAGTGGACAAGAATGAAAATTTTAACTGAGTTTCTAAGTCAAAAAGGGCCATAATTCAAATAAAATCCTTGACAGAATTACCTTCTCCTGCCAATGTTTTGGGATCATGATGGTTTACAAGTATTCAAACTTTCAAATTAATATCTCAAATAGTTGAGTCAAAAAGTGGACTGGTACGAAAAACTTAACCAAGATTCTAAGTCGATAAAGGGCCTTAATTTTTAAAACAAATCCCTGACAGAGTTACCTTCTCTTGCCTACAGATGGGGGTAATGATGTAAATAAGCATTCAAAGTTTCAAAGCAATATCTCAAAGGGTTAAGGCAATAAGTGGATTTTACCCATATTCAATGTATTTTCTAAGTCAAAAAGGGGCATAATTCTGTCAAAACCCTTGACAGAGTTATGTACTCTTGTCTGTTGATGTAGGTCATGATGGTAAACAAGTATGGTTAGTTTCAAAGCAATACCTCCAATGGTTTTGAAATAAAGTGAGGTGGTACGAAAAACTTAACCAAGCTCAATACACTTTCTAAGTCAAACTAGAGCTATCACTAAATGTGATTAATACCCCCAAAAGACTGCTTTATAAACTGAGAAAGTTCGTAGTAACAGAATACCTTGCAAACAAACTAAAAAGAGATATTGTTCTTGGCAATAACTCTGTAATTTGTCAAGATAGAGTTATGGTTCTTGTACACTGCACTTCCTCTCATTGTGCTTGACCATTGTATGAAGTTGTATTGAATTCCAACCAATAGTTTTCGAATAATGCTCCGGACAAGGAAAAGTAACAAAGGGCAATAACTCTGAAATGAGTCAAGATAGAGTTATGGTTCTTGTACACTGCACTTCCTCTCATTGTGCTTCATCATTGTATGAAATTGTATTGAATTCCAACCAGTAGTTTTCAAGTTATGCTCCGGACAAGGAAAACTAACAAAGGGCAATAACTCTGTAATTAGTCAAGATGGAGTTATAGTTCTTGTGCACTGCACTTCCTCTCAATGTGCTTGACCATTGTATGAAGTTGTATTGAATTCCAACCAGTAGTCTTCAAGTTATGCTCCGGACAAGGAAAAGTAACAAAGGGCAATAACTCTGTAATTAGTCAAGATGGAGTTATAGTTCTTGTGCACTGCACTTCCTCTCAATGTGCTTGATCATTGTATGAAGTTGTACTGAATTCCAACCAGTAGTTTTCAAGTTATGCTCCGGACAAGGAAAACTAACAAAGGGCAATAACTCTGTAATTAGTCAAGATGGAGTTATAGTTCTTGTGCACTGCACTTCCTCTCAATGTGCTTGACCATTGTATGAAGTTGTATTGAATTCCAACCAGTAGTTTTCAAGTTATGCTCCGGACAAGGAAAAGTAATAAAGGGCAATAACTCTGTAATTAGTCAAGATGGAGTTATAGTTCTTGTGCACTGCACTTCCTCTCAATGTGCTTGACCATTGTATGAAGTTGTATTGAATTCCAACCAGTAGTTTTCAAGTTATGCTCCGGACAAGGAAAACTAACAAAGGGCAATAACTCTGTAATTAGTCAAGATGGAGTTATAGTTCTTGTGCACTGCACTTCCTCTCAATGTGCTTGATCATTGTATGAAGTTGTATTGAATTCCAACAAGTAGTTTTCAAGTTATGCTCCGGACAAGGAAAATGCAACAGACCGCCCGACCGACCGACCGACCAACCACCGGGTGACTCCTATATACCCCCCTAAACTTCGTTTTGGGGGTATAAAAAGGGCCATAATTCTGTCAAAAACCTTGACAGAGTTATGTACTCTTGTCTGTAGATGGAGGTTATGATGGTAAACAAGTATGGTAAGTTTCAAAGCCATACCTCTAATACTTTTGAAATAAAGTGGGGTGGTACGAAAAACTTAACCAAGGTGTGACGCCAACGCCGACGCCAACGCCGGGGCGAATAGGATAGCTCCCCTTTTCATAGAAAAGTCGAGCTAATAAGTGGATTTTACCCATATTCAATGTATTTTCTAAGTAAAAAAGGGGCATAATTCTGTCAAAAACCTTGACAGAGTTATGTCCTCTTGTCTGTTGATGAAGGTCGTGATGGTAAACAAGTATGGTTAGTTTCAAAGCAATACCTCCAATGGTTTTGAAATAAAGTGAGGTGGTACGAAAAACTTAACCAAGCTCAATACACTTTCTAAGTCAAAAAAGGGCCATAATTCTGTCAAAAACCTTGACAGAGTTATGTACTCTTGTCTGTAGATGGAGGTTATGATGGTAAACAAGTATGGTAAGTTTCAAAGCCATACCTCTAATACTTTTGAAATTAAGTGGGGTGGTACGAAAAACTTAACCAAGGTGTGACGCCAACGCCAACGCCGGGGCGAATAGGATAGCTCCCCTTTTCATAGAAAAGTCGAGCTAATAAGTGGATTTTACCCATATTCAATGTATTTTCTAAGTAAAAAAGGGGCATAATTCTGTCAAAAACCTTGACAGAGTTATGTCCTCTTGTCTGTTGATGAAGGTCGTGATGGTAAACAAGTATGGTTAGTTTCAAAGCAATACCTCCAATGGTTTTGAAATAAAGTGAGGTGGTACGAAAAACTTAACCAAGCTCAATACACTTTCTAAGTAACAAGAGGGCCAAGATGGCCCTATATCGCTCAATGCTACATGCCAAATATCTAAGCTCTAGGCCTTGTGGTTTCAGAGAAGAAGATTTTTAAAGTTTTTACTATATATTCCTATGCAAAACTAAGTGACCACCTCTGCGGGGTCAATTTTGACCCAGGGGCATAATTTGAACAATCTTGGTAGAGGTCCACTAGACAATGCTACATGCCAAATATCTAAGCTCTAGGCCTTGTGGTTTCAGAGAAGAAGATTTTTAAAGTTTTTCCTATATATTCCTATGCAAAAACTAAGTGCCCACCTGCGCAGGGTCAATTTTGACCCGGGGGTCATAATTTGAACAATCTTGGTAGAGGTCCACTAGACAATGCTACATGCCAAATATCTAAGCTCTAGGCCTTGTGGTTTCAGAGAAGAAGATTTTTAAAGTTTTTCCTATTTGTTGCCATAGCAACCAGAGTTCTGCATGGAATGGAATTCTTTGAACAACTTTGATAGAGCTTCATGCAAGGAACATCCCTGCAAAGTCTCATCAACATTGGCCCAGTGGTTTCAGAGGAGATGTCGTTTGAAGGAAATGGTGGACGGACGTACGACGTACGACGGACGCCGGATGGAATGCGATCCTAATAGCTCACTCTGGCACTTTGTGCCAGGTGAGCTAAAAAAAGGGCCATAATTCTGTCAAAAACCTTGGTTGACACATACTTTGAGTTTCAAATCAATACTTTTGATAGTATTCAAGATAAGTTAAAAAGGGATATAAATCTGTCAAAAATCAAAACAGAGTTATGGGGATTGTTTCCTCATTTGTAGATGTTGATGGTAAACATATATTTTGAGTTTCAAGTCAATACCTTATAAAGTATTCAAGATATTTGAATTTAAAAAAAAACCTTAACCAACGCAGACGCCGACGCCACAAATTCTAAGTTGAAAAGGGGCATAAATCTGTCAAAAATCAAAACAGAGTTATGGGAATTGTTTCCTCAGGTGTATATGTTGATGGTAGACACATACTTTGAGTTTCAAGTCAATACCTTTGATAAGATATTTGAATTTATAACAAGAGCTGTCACATGACAGCACGCTCGACTATTCGAAAGCTTGTTGGTAAAATGGGGTTTTTGTCTAAGAACAGGAGTATTGTGTAATTGTCTATAAGAATTAAGGTCAAAGATATGAAACTTGTTCAAAGACCTTTGTAAATGTACATTGCATTCAAAGCCTTACTCTGGATTCTGCAAGCCAACTGGAGGGAGGATGGGGGGGATAATTTCAAAGAAATACATGACCTTGTATATTTGATCATGAATAATTTTGTAACTTTTCAAAATTGATATGTATAGAATTAAAAAAGCATGACCGCTTCATGCTGCATAATTATTCTATGACATTTCAAAAGAAAGCCATTTTGAGTATTTCCATTTTAGTCTGGAAAAACTGTGACAAAATTCAAAGTTAAAAAGGGCATAAATATGTCAAAAATCAAAAACATTGGGGAAGATGTTGACAGTAAATACGTTCGATAGTATTCTATCTTTAACAAAAAATTCAAAGTTAAAAAGGGACACAAATCTATCAAAAATCAAAACAGAGTTATAGAGATTGTTTCCTCAGGTGTAGATGTTGATGGTTGACACATACTTTGAGTTTCAAGTCAATACTTTTGATAGTATTCAAGATATTTGACTTTATAAAATCTTTTACCAAAAATTCTAAGTTAAAAAGGGATATAAATCTGTCAAAAATCAAAACAGAGTTATGGGGATTGTTTCTTCAGGTGTAGATGTTGATGGTAAACATATATTTTGAGTTTCAAGTCAATACCTTATATAGTATTCAAGATATTTGAATTTACAAAAAAAAATTACCAAAAATTCTAAGTTAAAAAGGGGCATAAATCTGTCAAAAATCAAAACAGAGTTATGGGAATTGTTTCCTCAGGTGTATATGTTGATGGTAGACACATACTTTGAGTTTCAAGTCAATACCTTTGATAGTATTCAAGATATTTGAATTTAAAAATAAACTTTAACCAAAAATTCTAAGTTAAAAAGGGGCATAAATCTGTCAAAAATCAAAACAGAGTTATGGGGATTGTTTCCTCAAGTGTAGATGTTGATGGTAGACACATACTTTGAGTTTCAAGTCAATACCTTTGATAGTATTCAAGATATTTGAATTTATAAAAGAACTTTAACCAAAAATTCTAAGTTAAAAAGAGGCATAAATCCGCAGACGCTGACGCCGGGGCGAGTGCAATAGCCTCCTTATTCTTCGAATAGTCGAGCTAAAAAACTTTAACCAAAAATTCTAAGTTAAAAAGGGGCATAAATCTGTCAAAAATCAAAACAGAGTTATGGGTATTGTTTCCTCAGGTGTAGATGTTGATGGTAGACACATACTTTGAGTTTCAAGTCAATACCTTTGATAGTATTCAAGATATTTGAATTTATAAAAAACTTTTACCAAAAATTCTAAGTTAAAAAAGGGCATAAATCTGTCAAAAATCAAAACAGAGTTATGGGTATTGTTTCCTCAGGTGTAGATGTTGATGGTAGACAAATACTTGAGTTTCAAGTCAATACCGTTGATAGTATTCAAGATATTTGAATTTATAAAAAACTTTTACCAAAAATTCTAAGTTAAAAAGGGGCATAAATCTGTCAAAAATCAAAACAAAGTTATGGGGATTGTTTCCCCAGGTGTAGATGTTGATAGTAAACATATGGTTTGAGTTTCAAGTCAATACCTTTGATAGTATTCAAGATACTTGAATTTATAAAAAACTTTAACCAATGCAGACGCCGACGCCGGGGCGAGTGCAATAGCCTCCTTATTCTTCGAATAGTCGAGCTAAAAACTGTGACAAATATGTTATACAGATGCACACAAAATATTATAGAAACTAGAGCTATCACTAAATGTGATTAATACCCCCGAAAGACTCCTTTTAAACTGAGGAAGTTCGTAGTAACAGAATACCTTGCAAAAAAAAAACTAAAATAGAGATATTGTTCTTGGTAATAACTCTGTAATAAGTCAAGATAGAGTTATGGTTCTTGTACACTGCACTTCCTCTTCTTGTGCTGGACCATTGTATGAAGTTGTAATGCATTCAGACCAGTAGTTTTCAATTAATGCTCTATGACAAGGTAAAGTAAAAAAGGGCAATAACTCAGTAATTACTCAAGATAGAGTTATGGTTCCTGTGCAGTGCACTTCCTCTCATTGTGCTAGACCATTGTATGAAGTTGTATTGAATTCCAACCAGTAGTTTTCAAGTAATGCTCCAGACAAGGAAAAGTAAGAAAGGGCAATATCTCTGTAATTAGTCAAGGAAGAGTTATGGTTCCTGTGCAGTGCACTTCCTCTCAATGTACTTGACCACTGTATGAAGTTGTATTGAATTCCAACCAGTGGTTTTCAAGTTCAGCTCCGGACAAGGAAAAGTAACAAAGGGCAATAACTCTGTAATAAGTCAAGATAGAGTTATAGTTCTTGTACACTGCACTTCCTCTCATAGTGCTAGACCATTGTATGATGTTGTATTGAATTCCAACCAGCAGTTTTCAAGTTATATCCAGACAAGGAAAAGTAACAAAGGGCAATAACTCTAAAATGAGTTAATAAAGAGTTATGGTTTTTGTGCACTGCACTCCCTCTCAATGTGCATGACCATTGTATGAAGTTGTATTGAATTCCAACTTGTAGATTTCAAGTTATACTCCGGACAAGGAAAAGTAACAAAGGGCAATAACTCTGTAATAACTATAGATAGAGTTATGGTTCTTGTGCACTGCACTTCCTCATATTGTGCTTGACCATTGTATTAAGTTGTTTTGAATTCCAACCAGTAGTTTTCAAGTTATGCTCCGGACAAGGAAAAGTAACAAAGGGCAATAACTCTGTAATTAGTCAAGAAAGAGTTATGGTTCCTGTGCACTGCACTTCCCTCTCAATGTACTTGACCACTTTATGAAGTTGTATTGAATTCCAACCAGTGGTTTTCAAGTTATGCTCCGGACAAGGAAAAGTAACAAAGGGCAATAACTCTGTAAATACTCAAGATAGAGTTATGGTTCTTGTACACTGCACTTCCTCTCATAGTGCTAGACCATTGTATGATGTTGTATTGAATTCCAATAGGTAGTTTTCAAGTTATGCTCCAGACAAGGAAAAGTAACAAAGGGCAATAACTCTGTAATAACTATAGATAGAGTTATGGTTCTTGTGCACTGCACTTCCTCATATTGTGCTTGACCATTGTATTAAGTTGTTTTGAATTCCAACCAGTAGTTTTCAAGTTATGCTCCGGACAAGGAAAAGTAACAAAGGGCAATAACTCTGTAATAAGTCAAGATGGAGTTACGGTTCTTGTGCACTGCACTTCCTCTCAATGTCCTTGACCATTGTATGAAGTAGTATTGAATTCCAACCAGTGGTTTTCAAGTTATGCTCCGGACAAGGAAAATGCAACAGACCACCTGAACGACCAACCGACCACCCGACCAACCACCGGGTGACTCCTATATACCCCCCCGCCCAAACTTCATTTCGGGAGTATAAAAACCTGTATTATATATGTATGCTAGGTCAATTTGAGCTATGAGTGTTTGCATAATAATACTTATTGAAATATTGTTTACACCTGATAAATTGGACTTTAAACCTTTGAAAATACTTTTTACCTTCATAGCCAATCCTTCTTATTTCCTGAAAATAGAAAAAGTGTAAAAATAAAAAGCCTTTAACTGTTATCTCATCATTCTGTATTAACAGTTCCAAGATCATGTCAAATTAAGTTTTTCCCCATTTTTTGCACTTTCTCTTACTGTGCTTGTATATTGTATTTTATTTTATGCTAACTAAAGATTTTAAAAGTTTTTCCTATACAAGCCTATGTAAAACTAAGTGACCCCCCTGTGCAAGGTCAATTTTGATCCGGGAGTCATAATTTCAACAATCTTGGTAGAGGTCTACTAGACAATGCTACATGCCAAATGTCTAAGCTCTAGGCCCTGTGGTTTCAGAGAAGAAATTTTTAAAGTTTTTCCTTCTCTCACTGTGCTTGTATATTGTATTTTATTTTATGCTAACTAATGAAATACTGTGTTATATCTGTGAAATAGAGAGTGGTGATATAGATTTCATATCAGTCACAGTGTGAGTGATATAGGTCTACAGGAACTACTTTTTTAAGTAGTGCATATACATAATTTTGCTTTTGTTTTAATATTTAGCATAAAATAAAAAGAAAATTTGTTTGTTTTAAGTGGATATGGAATATATCTCAACGCAAAGTGATAATATTTTCACATTTTAACTCTCGCTTCGTGCTCATGAAAATATATCAATTGTATCACTTCTCAATAAGATATATTCCATATCCACTCAAAACAAACAAATATCCTCTATAATTATGTTGAATTCCATCCAGTAGTTTTCAAGTTATGCTCCTGACAAGGAAAGTGACAAAGGGCAATAACTATGTAAAAAGTCAAGATAGACTTAAGGTTCTTGTACATGCATTGCCCTACTTTCATTGTGCTTGGCCATTGTATGAAGTTGCATTGAATTCCAATCTGTAGTTTTCAAATTATGCTCCCGACAAGGAAAGTGACGAAGGGCAACAAGAGGGCCAAGATGGCCCTTTATCCCTCACCTGGCTTCAATTTTTCATAAAAAAAAGGTTAATGGCCTTGCAGAAAGGGTAAAAATTGACATGGGGTCCTAATTGGAACAAGAGGGCTAAATATCTATATAAGTTCTAGGACTTGTGGTGTCAGAGAAGAAGACGTTTAAAGTTTTTCATATGTAAAATCAAGAGACCCCCCCGGCTGGGTCAGTTTTGCTCCAGGGGGTATTTGAACAGGGGTATTTGAACAAACTTGGTAGAAGTCCACTAGGCAATGCTACATCATGCCAAATATCTCAGCTCAAGGCCCTGTGGTTTAAGAGAAGTAGATTTTTAAAGTTTTTTCTATATAAGCATAATAATGTTAAACCAAGTGACCCCCTAGGCGGGGTCATTTTGACCCAGGGCTCATAATTTGAACAATCTTGGTCAAGGTCTACTAGACAATGCTACATGTCAAATATCTAAGCTCTAGGCCTTGCGCTTTCAGAGAAGAAGATTTTTTTAGTTTTTCCTATATAAACCTATGTAAATCTAAGTGACCACCCGGCGGGGGCAATTTTGATCCGGGGTCATAATTTGAACAATCTTGGTAGAGGTCCACTAGACAATGCTACATGCTAAATATCTAAGCTCTAGGCCTTGTGGTTTCAGAGAAGAAGATTTTTAAAGTTTTTCCTATTTTTTTCCATAGCAACCATAGTTCTGCATGGAATGGAATTCTTTGAACAATTTTGGAACATCGATCCTTGCATATAAAGTTTCATCAACATTCCCCCAGTGGCTTCAGAGGAGATGTTGTTTGAATCAAAATGTTGATGGAAGACAGACAAAGTCAGGTGAACTAACAATCTACGTAGCCACCCACTATACAATGCTTCATTTTAAATACCAGGCCTTGTGGGTTTAGACAAGAAGATTTTTGAAGTTTTCGCTATAAGCCTATGGGAAACAAGTGACCCCCTCTCCTGTCAGAGAAATTGATAACTGAAGAATGGATTTCAGTTTAAATTCCAACAAAATTCTTACTTAACTACTCAATTCAAGGATTACAAATGAGTTTTATTATTGTGCATTATGAAAACATTACAAAGTCTTATTAATGATAGCTAAAAAAGTCTGCAAAATATAATGTTGAACAAAAGTTGCAAAACAAACCAAAATAGCTACTTTATCATCTCAGAAAAAAATGTCTGTAGATATCAATTATAGATAAGTATTTTTAGATTGTAGAAAAAACACTATAAATCTGGTCAGCGGTCAGCTTCACACAGCATGAGACCAAAAAATCACCCATATGGAATTCTCCTAAGATGTTTATAGGTAGACATATGCTCAGAAAATGAAACAAGAAATCTTTCATATTGTGCAGATTGTTAATACATGTTACATCTCAACTGAATGTTCATTTTTATAATAATAATAATAATAATAATATCTTTATTTATAGAAGGTAACTCATTAAGTCTATATGTTTAAAACAAAACTTATCTAACATGAGGCCTTCTTACAAAATACATAGTATAAACAAAACAACAATAACAAGTTACGAGATTGATTTGAGCAGAACTAAATTCAAAAGCTATAACACATTCACACTGTGTTAAGGTAAAGTCAACGATCTGGATTCTCCATATAAATTATTTATGAGAAGTTTGAAAAATGAAGATTTGAAATGCTTTAAGGTTTTACTGTTTCTTGTTCTTACGGGAATCTCATTCCAGATACACATTCCTGAATATTCAAATGTTTTCTTTAAGTATTGTGATTGCGGTGTTGAGCTTGTAAGATCTCTATTTGTCGCGGACCGTAAAGCGTAGATTTTATTTTCGGATTTTCTGATTAATCTACAAAAATAGTCGGGGGCTAGCTTGTTAACTGTCTTGTATACAAGAACGCCTATGTGGTACTTTAATCGTACATCTAATGGCAACCAGGACAGTTGTTTAAACATGGTGTATGAAGGAGTTCTAAATGGAAGCTGTAAGATTATTCTAGCAGATCTTTTTTGCAGTTTCGATAATTTGTAAATATTTGTTTGACTACAATTCCCCCATATATTGAAGCAATAATCAAACACTGGTAGAATATAGGAATTGTAATAAATCTTTTTTATGTCATTTGTCAAATATCGTGATATCCTTTTAAAAAGGTTCAATTTAACATTTATTTTACGACAAACTTCCTTTATTTGATAGTTCCAGTCCAAAGATCGATCTACAATTAATCCAAGAAGTTTCTGCTTTTCAACGTTTTGTATCATGTTATTACTAAGGAAAATGTTCAAAAGTTTAGTATGCCCGAGCTTATATTTTGAACCTAACAACATACAAGTAGTTTTCAAAGGGTTAAGGGCCATGTTATTAAAATCACACCAGCGCTGAATGTAGTTAAGGTCTTCCTGCAAATTATGTTCTATAGTCGATACATTTTTGCCAAAACTGTATAAAGTGGAATCATCTGCATACATATCTAGATTTATGTATTTTCTCAATGTTAAATGTTTATTTCTGTTACACTTAACAGGTTTAGAAACGCAAATATCTAGATTTATGTATTTTCTCAATGTTAAATGTTTATTTCTGTTACACTTAACAGGTTTAGAAACGCAAATATTTCCTCTGTTGAACGATTTTATTTGAATGACGCTATTGTTTTTATTTCTATTTAAGTCATTTTTTGCGATGAATTATTGTTACTGTTACAATAATTCAATTTTATATTGTTTTTGTTGTGTATGAAATTTGAATAAATTTAAAACACGATAACATTGTTAAAATAAATATTTTGCCACTTTTGCGTTTCTAAACCTGTTGAGTGTACAATGAATGCACTAAACCTTTACACTGCTAGTTGCAAATGATCCTGCCTTTGAAACCAGTGTAGATCATGATCAGCCTGTACATCCATTTAGTCTAATCATGATCTGCACTGTTCTATTCTCAATCAATGCATTTTCACTGAATGCCTCAATAAACAATTTATGGTATTGTCCAAATTGATAGATGGAAGAATACATTTTAGAAATAAACTGGGTAAGAGTTAATTCTTCTATGAAGGAAAAACATGTAGAGACATATCTGCCATGATAAATCTGATATCTTCTTATATGTTTTGTATATATTAAATATTCATTAAATTTTTTATATGGACTCTCTTGTGTTTACAACTTCCAACTTTATCTACTATGGGAAAAATCTTTACCTCCAAGTACCCCAGCGCAATTTTGTTCTTATGTTTAGGAACAGCTCTTGAATTGTTCTAGAACATTAAGAACATACAACCGTTCTTAACAGCTGTTCAAGAACATCTGTACCTGAACTATGCAAGAACATTATTAAGATCTGTTCTTGCATGTTTTAAGAATTAATAAAGTTCTTAAATTGTTCTTAAAATGTTCTAGAATATGTTCTTGAACAGTTCAAGAACTTTTCCAGAAAATGCATATTTTTGAAGGGTTCTATAATAGTGTTCTTGAATATTTCAAGAGCCATACAAGAACCAAGTCATCAAGAACAATTTCAGAACACTTTAGGCTAGAACAATTTAAGAACAGTATAAAAACTTTAGAGTTCTGAAAGTGTTCTTGAATTTTAATAAGAACAAATCAAGAACCATTCATGAACCTACCCAGAATGCATTGCAAAATGACCCATAATACGTTGCAAAAATGGCTGCTTTCAGTGAAAGTTAAACACATGTTTTCTGACAAAATAACAGCATAAATACATGGAATAAAATTAATTTACTTTGGACATTAGTGAAGAAACACATAATTATGTTACAAATTGTAGTAGGACTTCTCAAGATGAAAAATGATTCAGATGCAAAAAATTATGGAAGTATTGTGAAAATATGCAGAAGGATCAAGAATTCAACAGACTGACGTAATTTACAAGTGCTATACAGATTAAAACTAGCTCACAACTTGCTGCACGGCCCATCAGGGCCGGGCATATAGTAGTGGCTTAAGAATGTGCCATGGATTCGGATTTGACCATTTTTTTCCTTTCGAGTCATATTTTTCTGTAAAATTGCGTTCTTCACTCGAAAAGTAAAATTCTCATTAAAATTATCACGTGTTAATCGCCACAAAAATGAAATTGTTATTATTTCATTGCCGTTTGGTCGATTATTTGCTACTTGGTGGATCATATATTTGCACTTCAAATCAGATTTGATCCTAATTCACGCATGACTATTGAAAATTATGTCATTCTTGCTTTACACATCACGTCACCTGTTTACGTAGTGAAATTTGGAAAAGTGGATTCTGTAAAGAAGGTTAGTTATTACCAACAATTTATTATGTTTTTGTTATCAATGCATTTTGAGTGTTAATTCACATGCGTTGTTTGATATTGTAGACTAAACTAAAGTTTTAGCAAGTCGCCCAAAGTGATGACTTACTTATAAATTGACAAAAATAAGTAGGACGATTGTGAAGACTTTTTGCTCAGTTACGGAGTTTTATAGGATTATATAACTAACTTTTTGTCAAGTCGTCATTTTGATGTATGTTATTAATGTGTATAAATTGAAGTTCTTCAAGACGTAAAATGTAAACAATAGACCATGTGACTTTTGGCGCGAATTTACTACACATAACAGTGTACATATGCTACTACACTTGACAGGTGGCGCTGTCCAAGGTTTTTCCAATTATTAAGCGAGCTATTTTTAAACATTCTAGTGTCATTTACAGTTCTTCATGTTCTACTAGTCGAAATATTAGAACGTTTGGGACAGCGTGATAACTTTTTATGTTCAACCCATCTGAAGTTTCCGACATGTATGTTGATGTTTAATTTATTTGAGTAAGTAAATTTGACCAGTATTCTATGACATTTTTTTGAACATTATTGTTTTCTAACAATCAATGTGCAGTTGACAATAGTCCTAAATGTAAGACCTGACATAACTCATATCACTTTTTAAGTTCGTTTTAATTGATATTTTACATTTTTTATTTTTCATGTTATGTCAGGTCTTAACGCTAAACCGGAATAACGTATAGCACAAGAAACTAGAGCTATCACTAAATGTGATTAATACCCCCAAAAGACTGCTTTATAAACTGAGAAAGTTCGTAGTAACAGAATACCTTGCAAACAAACTAAAAAGAGATATTGTTCTTGGCAATAACTCTGTAATTTGTCAAGATAGAGTTATGGTTCTTGTACACTGCACTTCCTCTCATTGTGCTTGACCATTGTATGAAGTTGTATTGAATTCCAACCAATAGTTTTCGAATAATGCTCCGGACAAGGAAAAGTAACAAAGGGCAATAACTCTGTAATGAGTCAAGATTGAGATATGGTTCCTGTGCACTGCACTTCCTCTCATTGTGCTTGACCATTGTATGAAGTTGTTTTGAATTCCAACTAGTACTTTTCGAATTATGCTTCGGACAAGGAAAAGTAACAAAGGGCAATAACTCTGAAATGAGTCAAGATGGAGTTATGGTTCTTGTGCATTGCACTTCCTCTCAATGTACTTGACCATTGTATGAGGTTATATTGAATTCCAACTAGTAGTTTTCAAGTAATGCTCTGGAGAAGAAAAAATAACAAAGGGCAATAACTCTCAAAATACTCTAGATAGACTTATGGTTCTTGTACATTGCACTTCCTCTCATTGTGCTTCATCATTGTATGAAATTGTATTGAATTCCAACCAGTAGTTTTCAAGTTATGATCCGGACAAGGAAAAGCAACAAAGGGCAATAACTCTGTAATTAGTCAAGATGGAGTTATGGTTCTTCTGCACTGCACTTCCTCTCAATGTGCTTGACCATTGTATGAAGTTGTATTGAATTCCAACCAGTAAATTTCGAATAATGCTCCGGACAAGGAAAAGTAACAAAGGGCAATAACTCTGTAATTAGTCAAGATGGAGTTATAGTTCTTGTGCACTGCACTTCCTCTCAATGTGCTTGACCATTGTATGAAGTTGTATTGAATTCCAACCTGTAGTTTTCAAGTTATGCTCCGGACAAGGAAAAGCAACAAAGGGCAATAACTCTGTAATTAGTCAAGATGGAGTTATGGTTCTTCTGCACTGCACTTCCTCTCAATGTGCTTGACCTTTGTATGAAGTTGTATTGAATTCCAACCAGTAGTTTTCGAATAATGCTCCGGACAAGGAAAAGTAACAAAGGGCAATAACTCTGTAATTAGTCAAGATGGAGTTATAGTTCTTGTGCACTGCACTTCCTCTCAATGTGCTTGACCATTGTATAAAGTTGTATTGAATTCCAACCAGTAGTTTTCAAGTAATGCTCCGGACAAGGAAAACTAACAAAGGGCAATAACTCTGTAATTAGTCAAGATGGAGTTATAGTTCTTGTGCACTGCACTTCCTCTCAATGTGCTTGATCATTGTATGAAGTTGTATTGAATTCCAACCAGTGGTTTTCAAGTTATGCTCCGGACAAGGAAAATGCAACAGACCGACCGACCGACCGACCGACCGACCAACCACCGGGTGACTCCTATATACCCCCCTAAACTTCGTTTTGGGGGTATAAATATAGCTTTAGATCTCGATTTTGATCTAAAGGTTTTCTGACAAAAACAACTGAAATTTTTACACCAAGTGTGAAGAAAAAAAAAAATAATAATAAAAATAATCTTTGTGACAGCAATTAAAAATAATACTTACCCTAATTGTAGTTAATAATCCGATTTAATTAAAAATCCAGTATGCAGCCCGTTAAAGCTTTGAATAGAGGCACGGTAATAACCAAGGGTATTCCTGGTATAAACATGATTTGCATATCAGAAACATTTTCTTGGACGAAATTTACCCTTTTTTATCCCATACAGAGAAATAAAATTTATCAATACTTTTCCATCTTTTATTTGATTTATTTAATATCTAAATTTAGAAAATGTACAATTATTATGAAAATAACTCGATTTACAAATGATGACATTTGGAGGGAAATATTTTTGGTATGACGCTGATCAAGTTTAATTGGCCCGAAACAAGATGGTGGCACAGTATATGTAAACACTCGATGCTAAAAGAATGAAGTGACATTTCGTGGGTAATAATGGATTATAAATCATTTTTGCCTATTATAGTTGAAGCAAAATAATTTTTATTTCATATGGGTATAAATGAAACCGCTTTTGTTATGTTTGATAAATGAAAGTTATGCTAGACGTCTACACCATTTTGATACTAAACTTTTAGACGTCGAAAAAGGCTTTGATAGTAAATGATGTAAAATGTCAGAATATTGAATGTTGAACATAAAAAGACAACTTTTTCAGTCTAATTATTTGGACTACAGTTGACAATTAATGACATGATCATATGACTGTTCTCCTATAGTTAATAAGGCAGTTCCAGATATTGCATTATGCCACTGACCATTTTCTATCGATCTACTCAATGAAGAATGGTACTTTAAGAACACCATTCATAAAAATTTGAATATTTATAAACAGGAACATCTATAAATTCTGAAATACATCTTCACTGATACAAGACACTATCACAAACATCTGTTGTTCTTTCCGCCGTGCAACCATCTCTTTACTGCATCTTGCAGCAATTTTTTACTTGTATGAATATAGATGAGCCTTTTAAAATGAGACTCAGCTCATTGTACATTTTATGGCAAGTAAATTACCAACAGAATACATTTTCAAAAGGAAATAATTTGCAACTGTAACACTGGTTCTTGAATTGCTCTTGAAGTAGTCTTGAAATCTTCCTGAACAGTTCAATTACATTTTAAGAAATGTTAAATGAGATAAATTTATGCACATTTCTTGAACAATTAAAGAACAGTAGTTCCTGAACAGTACAAGAACAGTTCTAGTACAAAATGTTCAAGAAGTGTTCTAGAACACTTCTTGAACTGTTCAAGAACTTCCATCTAGAACCTTTCAGGAACAAGGTGTTCTTAAATTTTGTCTCATTTAACATTTCTTAAAAAGTTCTGAACAGTTCAAGAACACTTTTGGTACTGTTCTTGAGCTTAAGTTCTTGAACAGCCCAAGAATATTTCTTGAACTGTTCTAGAAAATTTCACTGGGGTAAGAACCATCTGGGCTGACACCATTGATAGCAAAGCATAAAGGAACTATGGGTCAAGTCCTGATAAAAATAACATCTCCAGCAGAGGTGCTAATAGCCTATACTGAACTTCTCCAGGATAATTTTATCACTGAATTAAATAGTTGCTATTTATAGCCTTATATAAGCACTGCATGACCTTGTGCCAACTTTCTGCCTTAACTGAATAATGCATGAACGACCTGGAACAGACCTCTGACTTTGAAAGGCATCTATAGAGAGATCAAGAGATGTGTACAGAATAGGTTTAATTTATCAGTCAATACTGCAATAAAATAAGCAAATGGGGTTTTCAATAGACAACACATTATTAAACAAGAGGGCCAAGATGGCCCTATATCGCTCACCTTGGTACAAGTCCACTTGCCTGGTGGAAGATCACTAGATAATGTTATATACCAAATAAGTTTTCCTATATAAGCCTTTGTAAAACAAATGATCCCCCCCGGGCAAGGTCAATTTTGACCCCAGGGGCATAATTTGAACAAACTTTGAAGAGGTCTACTAGGCAATGCTACATGCCAAATATCTAAGCTCTAGGGCTTGTGGTTTCAGAGAAAAAGATTTTTAAAGTTTTCCCTATATAAGCCTATGTAAAACTAAGTGACCCCCGGTACGGGATCAATTTTGACCAGGGGGTCATAATTTGAACAAACTTGGTGGAGGTCCACTAGCCAATGCTACCTGCAAATTATCTAAGCTCAAGGCCTTGTGGTTTCAAAGAAGATTTTTAAAGTTTTTACTATATAAGTCTATGTAAAACTAAGTGACCCACCGTGCGGGTCAATTTTGATCCGAGGGTCATAATTTGAAAAATCTTGGTATAGGTCCACTAGCCAATGCTACATGCCAAATATTTAAGCTCTAGGCCTTGTAGTTTCAGAGAAGAAGATTTTTAAAGGTTTTCCTACATAAGCCTATGTAAAACTAAGTGACCCCCGGTGCGGGGTCAATTTTAATCCAGGGCTCATAATTTGAACAATCTTGGTAGAGGTCCACTAACAAATGATCCCCCCCCCCCCCGGGCAAGGTCAATTTTGACCCCAGGGGCATAATTTGAACAAACTTTAAAGAGTTCTACTAGGCAATGCTACATGCCAAATATCTAAGCTCTAGGCCTTGTGGTTTCAGAGAAGAAGATTTTTAAAGTTTTTCCTATATATTCCTTTGCAAAATTAAGTGACCATCCCCGTGGGGTCAATTTTGACCCGGGGGTCATAATTTGAACAATCTTGGTAGAGGTCCACTAGCCAATGCTACATGCCAAATATCTAAGCTCTAGGCATTGTGGTTTCAGAGAAGAAGATTTTAAAAAAATTTTCCTATATATGCCTATGCAAAAACTAAGTGCCCACCCGCGCGGGGTCAATTTTGACCTGGGGGTCATAATTTGAACAATCTTGGTATAGGTCCACTAGACAATGCTACATGCCAAATATCTAAGCTCTAGGCCTTGTGGTTTCAGAGAAGAAGATTTTTAAAGTTTTTCCTATTTGTTGCCATAGCAACCAGAGTTCTGCAGGGAATTAAATTCTTTAAACAATTTTGGAAGAGCTTCATGCAAGGAACATTCCTAAACAGTTTTATCAACATTTGCCTAGAGGTTTCAGAGGAGATGTCATTTCAATCAAAATGTTGACGGACGACAGACAATCATCGATCAGAAAAGGGCGTAGCCAGGTGAGCTTAAAAAGTTACAATATAAGCTATTTATAGTAACAACACAGGGAAGGAATTTAAAAACAAGAGGGCCAAGATGGCCCTATATCGCTCACCTTGGTACAAGTCCACTTGCCTGGTGGAAGATCACTAGATAATGTTATATACCAAATAAGCTTTCCTATATACGCCTTTGTAAAACAAATGATCCCCCCCCTCCTACCCCTGGGCAAGGTCAATTTTGACCCCAGGGCATAATTTGAACAAACTTTGAAGAGGTCTACTAGGCAATGCTACATGCCAAATATCTAAGCTCAGCTCTAGGCCTTGTGGTTTCAGAGAAAAAGACTTTTAAAGTTTTCCCTATATAAGCCTATGTAAAACTAAGTGACCCCCGGTGCGGGGTCAATTTTGACCCATGGGTCATAATTTGAACAATCTTGGTACAGGTCCAAGTTTTTACTATATAAGCCTCTGTAAAACTAAGTGACCCCCGGTGCGGGGTCAATTTTGATCCGAGGGTCATAATTTGAACAATCTTCAAAGAGGTTCACTAGCCAATGCTACATGCCAAATATTTAAGCTCTAGGCCTTGTGGTTTCAGAGAAGAAGATTTTAAAAGTTTTTCCTATTTGTTGCCATAGCAACCAGAGTTCTAAATGGAATGGAATTCTTTGAACAACTTTGATAGAGCTTCATGCAATGAAATCCCTGCAAAGTCTCATCAACATTGGCCCAGTGGTTTCAGAGGAGATGTCATTTGAAGGAAATGGCTCTTCTCAACTTAAAAGTTTATCATTTTGTGGACATTCAGCTTTTCTAGGAACAAGAAAATGTGTTTTGCTGTCTAAATTGTTAAAAAAGGAATTTCAACATCTATGAAATTAACATTGTGCTGAAAACAAATTGAAGCTTCAACACTTAAACAGTATCGTCTGTAATGCACTTTTCATTTAGTAATGCAGTTAACCCTAACCCTGCTTGATCTACAAACTTCTGTTGTTGCAGTCCATGTAGACATGATTAGTAACAGTGTAGACCATGGTGAGCTAGCATGGACCATGATCCATCTCTGTAGACCATGATCAGCTAGTTAGATCAGTCTGTATCTCTTTTTCAAGCTGATCATAGTCTACACTCTTCAATTGCTATATTATACTTCGAGAACCCCCGTTTAACAATAAATGGTACCAGCTAGATGGTACAAACCATTCTAGAAATTTAGCAGGGTCAGGGTTAGAAAGATAAGAAAGTTACTTTTAGAGAACTAATTATTTCTGGTCCTCTGTTATAACAGATAGCCATGCTAAAGCAATGGGCGTGAAGATGAGAAATGTGCTATGAAAACATGTATGAACGAGGGATTTTAATTAATCAACTCGACAATATATGAACATCTAATAATTTAGATAAAATTTTGACTGTTTTTCATTATATATTATAAGCAACATCGCTTTTTCAAAGATCAATATGATATTGTAAGAATTCAATGATAAATGCGAAAGAACAAAAATCAAAGCAATAGTACATTTTGCTGTAAAATATTTTCTTTTTACTTGCACTTACGGGTAATGGTATTAAAGCAAAAATAAACACATAAAACTGATGAAACGTTAAAACTGATAATGTTTTAGCATTATCTACAACTAATCTGTTTGCTTGTACGTTTCACATTTCGTAACTTCCTCCGTGCAGAATGTCTGAACTGTATTAAATTTTGTCCATCTTTCTATCCGATCAGTACCAGTAACTGATTATATTTATCAACTGCGACAGTGAACACTGCATATAATAACCATAGTCTGCAATGTTCATGACGGCTGAAGACTCTGACTTCGGTAGACTACAGACACAAACAATTACAAACAAACAGACAAGCCCTATCTAGAACTCATCAACTCTTTTTCATTTTTTTGTAAGAGTCTGGTCTGACCCCTTCTGCTTCCCTTTCTTTGGCTAAAGGAAGTCTTTTTCTTTAACTGTCTAATCTATTTTTAACTCTTGGTTATTACTCTTTTTCATCTGGGATAACAAAATGGAAAGACAGATAGAAGAAAATTGTAACAGAGAAAAATAAAATAAATTTACCTTCTGTAGTTTACTTTCTTCTTTTTCTACATCTTTCCTCACTTTATTTAATGACTGAAAAACATTGAGGGTTTTTTTAAAAATAAATTCTTCTTTTTTTTCATTTTTGTTGTATACAATGTAGATATAGTAGGTTATTCAAAAGAAAAAATACTTTATAGTTCAACCAAGTGAGACAATTTGTAACTCCAAAATGGCTGTCTCAATATGGTTGATTAAAACAACTTTAAATATACCTTTTTTAAAAACACCAATCTGCATTTAGTGGCCACTCTTAATGTACACCTTTCCAAGCAGAGTAATTAAGGCTCTTCTAAGTTTACACTTTTTAATCCAATTCACAGAAAATTCTTTTTACTCTAAGACTTATTTGTACCTTTCTAGTTTTCTCGTACTTGATCTCGCATTCATCCATCGTACGTATCAGGTCTTGTAACTCTTCTTCACGTTGTAGTTGCTGTTGGATACAGTCGTCCATCTCCAACTTGGCTTCATCCCTTTGCAGACTGGTATCTCTCAGTTGCTGAGAACAAAAATAATTTATTCTAGAATTACATTACAACAGTATCGTTACTTTAATGAAAATGTTTAAAGAAATACTACTTTTTGACCAGGTTAGTTATGGATTATGGTAAATGCTACATATTCCTCCTTACAACTCAAGTACTGGTCACAATGAAGCCATCTAGCATAATCAATACAGGTTGTTAAAAGGTAAGTCTCAAATTAATATAAAATAAAGAGGTTTTAATTGATTACTGGTTATCTTCTTAGTTTTTTTCATAGTGTTTCTATTTTAATTATATAAATACCTGTTCTAGATAGGTTATGCTTTTCTCAGCATCTCTTATCTGGTCTTTTAACAGCTTCAATTTGTTCTTTCCATCTAAAATATCACAATAAACAACTATTTTACTACAAAAAATCTAAAAATAACACATTTATGTTTAGAAAAACAAAAGCAAGAGTATCAATTTTATCTCCACAAGTCTTCAAACTTCTCAAGTCTCTTCATACAGGTCAAACTGATGCGTAGGACCACTGACTGGAAAAAGCAAGTGGTCTTGGTAGATATGTGGTGTTTATTAATGGGTGTTTCTACTATATAACAGATTAATACTGTCATGCTTTCTTCATGCTGTATGGTCTTTATTCAGAGGTGGTCTTTCACACACATTTGACTGTACTTTATTCATATCTATTACATACTTGGTTGATCTTAGAAATAAGAAAGAAAACGCCCTTAAAGTTGATGTTCAAACAATATAAAAAAGATTCTAAGCTTTACATATAACTTGAACAATACAGCTTTTCCTTTGTCTACGGCCACCATTGACAAATTTGCCATTGTTACCAGAGACATGTTTGCCTTTGCCACCAGATAAATGTTTGCCTTTGCCACCAGAGACAAGTTTGCCTTTGCCACCAGAGACAAGTTTGCCTTTGCTACCAGAGACATGTTTGCCTTTGCCACCAGAGACATGTTTGCCTTTGCCACCAGAGACATGTTTGCCTTTGTCACCAAAGGAACTAATGCCATAATTTAAATTTACGATAATTATACATTTCATACCTTTGATATAATTTTTCCGCATATAAGCCACTTCTTGCATCAGTGCCTTCTCCCTGTTAAGGTCGTCCATCTCCTCCATTGTATTCTGATTCCTTCAATGTATAAACATCATGAACTGAATATTATTCCGACACAATGAATTGTATATACTAAAGTAAAACGTACGATGGGCCATGGTGGCCTAAATGTCTCAACTGAGTTACAATGCATTTTTTTCTAAATACTTTAAGGGGAACTGCTCTATCCCAATCTAGCCATGTTGTTTTATGAATCATGAGGCAGGAACCTCGGTTACCATAGCAGTTTTGGAATAATCTCTTACCTTCTCATAAGAGCCACTTCGGTATCGAGAGTTTTGAAAGTTTCCTCTAACATTTCTTTCCCCCGTGTCATGGTGGAGATCCTGTCCTCATAATACTGTTTCTCCATCGCCAACCTCTCGACATCCTCCCTGTCCCGCTCAATGATATCTCTCAAACGTTCCATTTCAGCTGACTTCTTGTTGACATCGGAGTTGTACACTTCATAGGTATTCTTCTCCTGAAAAAGTGATAAAAAAGTTAAAGTGATTTAAAACAAGAGCTGTCCCTCACAAGTGACGAATGCCCCCGAAAGAGGTGCCTCACAGTCTGTGTCCTCTCCATGTGCTCAATAAATGTGCTATGTAATTTTAAAATCCTTCCATGCATGACAGAGTAATCATGCATACAGTATTCCATTACTTTAAACACTAAGTGTGACCTTGACCTTTGAGGTAGGGACTTGGGTCTTGCACGCGACACATCCGCTTGATGTGCTAGACATTTGTGCCAAGTTATTTTAAAATCCATCAAAGCATAATAAAGTTATAGTCCAGACACAAATGTATGCATATATACAGGATTCCATTACCTATGAACTCTAAGTGTGACCTTGACCTTCGTGGTAGGGATGTGGGTCTTGCACGCGACACGTCGTCTTGATGTGCTAGACATTTGTGCCAAATTATTTTAAAATCCTTCAAGGCATGACAAAGTTACAGACCGGACACGAATGTGTGCATATATGCATATATAGAGGAATCCAATACCTTCAAACTCTAAGTGTGACCTTGACCTTTGAGGTAGGGACGTGGGTATTGCACGCGACACGTCGTCTTGATGTGCTAGACATGTGTGCCAAGTTATTTTAAAATCCTTCAATGCATGACAGAGTTACAGTCTGGACACGAATTTGTAAGTGGGGACGCACAGACTACGTACGACGTACGCCGGACGAAATGCGATCCTAATAGCTCACTCTGGCACTTTGTGCCAGGTGAGCTAACAAGGGTAGCCCATGGTGGTGAAAATTTGTACAAAGTAACATCAAAATCCCTCCATGCATGAAGAAGAAATGCTCCAGACAAAGATATTCTTGACTTTGAACTTTAACCTCTAAGTGTGACCTTGATCTAAGACCTAGGGACCTGGTTCTTGCGCATGACACTCCGTCTCATGATGGTGAACATTTGTGCCAAGTTAAATTAAAATCCCTCCATGCATGAAAAAGATATGCTCTGGACAAAGGCATTCTTGAATTTGACTTTTAACCTCTAAGTGTGACCTTGACCTTAGACCTAGAGATTCTTGCGCATGACACTCTGTCTCATGATGGTGAACATTTGTGCCAAGTTAAATTAAAATCCCTCCATGCATGAAAAAGATATGCTCCGGACAAAGTCATTCTTGAATTTAACTTTTAACCTCTAAGTGTGACCTTGACCTTAGACCTAGAGATTCTTGCGCATGACACTCCGTCTCATGATGGTGAACATTTGTGCCAAGTTAAATTAAAATCCCTCCATGCATTAAAAAGATATGCTCCGGACAAAGTCATTCTTGAATAACCTCCAAGTGTGACCTTGACCTTAGACCTGGTTCTTGTGCATGACACTCCGTCTCGTGATGGTGAACATTTGTGCCAAGTAACATCAAAATCCCTCCATGCATGAAAAAGATATGGTCTGGACAAAATCAGACGACGCACGGAAGGACGCACGTACATACACCAAACCGCCAAAAGTGACAACTATATCGAGCTCACCGCAGGCGGGCTCGACAAAAAATGCTGATGGCCGACGGACAATCATCCATTAGAAAAGCTCACCCTTGCGAAGCCAGGTGAGCTAATAAACAAAACCTAGAATCTTTAAAATAATATGAAACTCTAATAATTGCCAGTAAACTTGATGACATTTTCTCTCCCAGTTGGAATACTCTTTACCTCATGTATGGTTTTCTTCAGACCAGGTTAATTTTCACCATGCAGGAATGGCTGGAATAGGTAGGACAAAATCTGGAGATGAAAGTAAACCAGTCTTGGACCAGGACAGGCTTGCAGTATTAAGAGCTAGGTATGTACATCACCTTATTTTGAGTGTAAACATGATAACTACAATTTTTCATTAGTTACAAAATGGCCTCAGTTCACTGTGTTACCTAACACAATACAGGCCTCGACAGTGTGAACTGAATTCTTAGATGTTAATTGATATCTACAGTCATTCTGAATATTTGTTACTGACTTACTGTATCCCAATATAAGTGCTCATGATACAACAAATTACAACGTCTTGTTATAAATGATAAGGGCCTGCAAATTTAAATTAAAGTTGATTTTTCACAAAGCCACAAGAACAGATACCAATTACTTGTTTGTTTGCAGTATGCATTTGCTTTGTAGAAACAAGTTTTTAATTGTTTTTCAGAACATGTGTCAAGTTTTAATTGTTTTTTAGAACATGTGTTCAGCTGGGGGAAGAAAACCACAGATTGTGTAAAGGAACAATGGCCAGTAACGTGCGACAACAGTGTCAGGAACATAACTAGAGCTATCACTAAATGTGATTAATACCCCCGAAAGACTGCTTTATAAACTGAGGAAGTTCGTAGTAACATAATACCTTGCAGAACAAGAGCTGTCACATGACAGCACGCTCGACTATTCGAAAGCTTGTTAGTAAAATGTTTTTTTTTGTCTAAGAACAGGTGTATTTGTCTATAAGAATTAAGGTCAAAGATATGAAACTTGTTCAAAGACCTTTGTAAATGAACATTACGTGCAAAGCCTTACTCTGGATTATGTAAGCCAACTGGGGGGAGGAGGGGCGATAATTTCAAAGAAATACATCACCTTGTATATTTGATCATGAATAACTTTGTAACGTTTCAAAATTGATATGTATAAAATTAAAAAAGCATGACCACTGCATGCTGCATAATTATTCTATGACATTTCAAAAGTAAGCCATTTCGAGTATTTCTAATAATAGTCTGGTAAAAACTGTGACAAAATTCTAAGTTAAAAAGGGGCATAAATATGTCAAAAATCAAAAACATTGGTGAAGATGTTGATAATAAACCTACATTTTAAGTTTCAAGTCAAAACGTTTGATAGTATTTAAGATATTTGACTTTATAAAAATCTTTAACTTAAAATTCTAAGTTTAAAAGGTGCATAAATCTAACAAAAATCAAAACAGAGTTATGGTGATCGTTTCCTCATGTGAAGACGTTGATGGTGGACACATAATTTGAGTTTCAAGTCAATACCTTTGAAAGTATTCAAAATATTTGAATTTATAAAATCTTTTACCAAAAATTCTAAGTTAAAAAGGAGCATAAATCTGTCAAAAATCAAAACAGAGTTATGGGGATTGTTTCCTCTGGTGTAAATGTTGATGGTAGCAGACATATATTTTGAGTTTGAAGTCAATACCTTTGATAGTATTCAAGATATTTGAATTTAACCAAAAATTTAACCAAAAATTCTAAGTTAAAAAGGGGCATAAATCTGTCAAAAATCAAAACAGAGTTATGGGGATTGTTTATCAGGTGTAGATGTTGATGGTGGATACATACTTTGAGTTTGAAGTCAATACCTTTGATAGTATTCAAGATATTTGAATTTATAAAAAACTTTAACCAAAAATGCTAAGTTAAAAAGGGGCATAAATCTGTCAAAAATCAAAACAGAGTTATGGAGATTGTTTCCTCAGGTGTAGATGTTGATGGTAAACATATAGTTTGAGTTTGAAGTCAATACCTTTGATAGTATTCAAGATATTTGACTTTATAAAAAACTTTAACCAACGCAGACGCCGACGCTGGGGCGAGTGCAATAGCCTCCTTATTCTTCGAATAGTCGAGCTAAAAAACTAAAATAGAGATATTGTCCTTGGCAATAACGCTGTAATTAGTCAAGATAGAGTTATGGTTCTTGTGCACTGCACTAATCTTCGTCTCAATGTACTTGACCATTGTATGAAGTTGTATTGAATTCCAACCAGTAGTTTTAAATTTATGCTCCGGACCCGGAAAAGAAACAAAGGGCAATAACTCTGTAATAAGTCAAGATGGAGGTATGGTTCATGTGCACTGCACTTTCTCTCAATGTACTTCACCATTGTATGAAGTTGTATTGAATTCCAACAAGTAGTTTTCAAGTTATGCTCCGGACAAGGAAAATGCGGACCGTCCGACCGACCAACCACCGGGGGACTCCTATATACCCCCCCAAACTTCGTTTCGGGGGTATAATAAGACACTTTCTTAAACCATCATGGAATGCTATGAAAAATTAAGAAATTTAGAAAGACATTGCTTGCAGTTTATGTAAATTTTGTAAAAGGTTTTATAGCTTTCTTGTTGCTCAATAAATTTCAATTCATTTTGAATCCTTTTTTTGAAAATTTAGTAAAAATTACAGAATTCAAAGAGCATGAGGAGGGTGGCATTTGGTGGAAATTGACGGTAAATTTTCCACCAATTTCCCAGGTGTAAGCTGGCAAATGGTGGCAAATGTGCCATGTAAATCAATGGAAAATGTTTCAATACTCCACGGATAGTGGCATTTTTTGGCCAACAATTTTCCCTGAGGGTATTGATGAAAACAGTGGCAAAAATTACAGTGGCATTTGATGAAAAGTGTTTCAATACTCCACCGATGGTGGCACTTGGTGGAAAACAGTGGCATTTTTTCCAATGATTTTCACTGAGGTTATAGATGGAAAACAGTGGCAAACAGCGGCAAAATTGCAGTGGCATTCCATATAAGTGTTTCAATACTCCACCGATGGTGGCACTTGGTGGAAAACAATGGCATTTCTGCCACTGATTTTTACTGAGGTTATTGATAGAGAACAATGGCAAATAGTGGCAAAATTACAGTGGCATTAGATGGAAAGTGTTTCAATACTCCACCGATGGTGGCATTCGGTGAAAAACAGTGGAAAATAGTGAAAACTGATAGACCTTCTCATTGCCTTCCTTTTTTTTCATTGTTTTACACCGTTTTCCAACATTTTATACTCCATGCCAGGTGAGCTAAAAATCATATAAAAGATTTTTTCGTTATTCAAAAAGTAAAAAAAATTGATGCTTTCTTAATTAGATTTGAAAATTGCTTGGGAAAATCATTATGTTATGTACCAGTAATTGCAACATATAGTGGACATAATTTTCAATACTTTTTAAAGTTCTTCTGTTAATATCATAACTTGTGAGATAATGCTAAATTGAAGCACCTTCTCATCCTGCCTTCTCAATGTCTCCAGCCTCCATCTCAATATGCTCAGCCGTATTTCGTCTTGTTCATTTGCCTCCTCTGCCTGTGGTCTTTCTTCAGCTTGCCGTTCTTGAACCTGGAATAAAGTTTTGAACTGTTTGGAATACTGTCATGTGTAGCAGGTAGAATAACTCTTGGTGCACCGTAAAGGTTGTTAGGAGTTTGCAAGGAAATATTTTGCTAACGTTTCTGATCCTATAATTGAAGCTAGATTCTTCATCTCATGATTGTTAGATTATAAATCGATCCATATTATAAAGTAGGTTCCATTTTCAACTTAGATTTATTCGAAACTAAGAAAAAAAAGGATATTTTGAAGGAAACAAGAGGGCCAAGACGGCCCTATATTGCTTACCTGCCTACCATTGGCTATAATAAAACTTCTTATACAAGGTCAACAATTGGGTCGAATGAAGGGTCATTTTTGACCCGAGGGTCCTGATTTGAACAATCTTTGTAGAGGTCCACTACACAATGCTAGGTTTCAATTATCTAAGCTCTGGGCCTTGTGGTTTAAGAAGATTTTTGAAGTTTTAATTTAGCTAGTGTATTTGAGGACCTTTATGTTGTAGTAGGATTTAATAATATACATTCATTCATTTCATTAAATCACAATTTGTTATTTGTAAATGTATTAAGCTGAGTAAAATAAAGAAAACAAATGATATTTAATATCATTTTAATATGTAAACAAAAGTCTCAAAATATAAATAAAGATCGTATTATCCACCGAAATCGTGTCTTCGCTAGGGATTATTTTAGATAGAATATGAAGTTTTGGATTTTCTGTCATGCTTTATTATCAAAATTTTACTCAGACTGATAATTTTCATCTCATCATTAAGTTTTCATAATTAAAAACTCACAAACATAATTTTCTTTATATCAATCTTCTTATTCAATCAAAGTAATAGGTGGCTGTAATCAGGGCTTCGATAATCTTCGGTTTTTCGGTTCTGGACTGAATTTTGACTTCAAAAACCGATTCACAAGTCTGAAAAGCCATTCTAAATCGGTCCGAGAATTTTTACATTTTCGGTCAATAACAGGTCTGTTATTTGCCCCCAGGAAGAGCATTAAACGTGTAGATAATTCGACTGTCACTTCGTTAATCGGTCAGTTATTAGCAATCAGAGGACAAAGCCAAATGCCTCTGGCAATACTTTGATGTTTGCAGCTAGCCTACCCACTTGGAAAAGACGGAATCTTGATTGCTTTGTCGGTTATTGTAAGAAATGGAGAATCGGTCTTTAATTACTTTGAATTATTTTGAAATTAGATGTTCAGTTTTAGAAAATCAATTTGTAAATGTACTTTAATTAAATTTGACAAAAAAAATATGTGGCAGACCTATATTTTCCAGAATACGTGTAATTCGTAAATCGTCGGCCGGTACATGTGTTTGCAGGCTCTTTTCTAAAGTCACGAATGGTCATGTGTTAAAAAACAAGAGGGCCAAGATGGCCCTATATCGCTTACCTTGGTACAAGTCCACTTGCCTGGTGGAAGATCACTAGATAATGTTATATACCAAATAAGTTTTCCTATATACGCCTTTGTAAAACAAATGATCCCCCCCGGGCAAGGTCAATTTTGACCCCAGGAGCATGATTTTAACAAACTTTGAACAGGTCCACTAGGCAATGCTACATGCCAAATATCTAAGCTCTAGGCCTTGTGGTTTCAGAGAAAAAGATTTTTAAAGTTTTCCCTATATAAGCCTATGTAAAACTAAGTGACCCCCGGTACGGGATCAATTTTGACCCAGGGGTCATAATTTGAACAATCTTGGTAGAGGTCCACTAGCCAATGCTACATGCCAAATATCTAAGCTCTAGGCCTTGTGGTTTCAAAGAAGAAGATTTTTAAAGTTTTTAATATATAAGCCTATGTAAAACTAAGTGACCCCCGTTGCGGGGTCAATATTGATCCGAGGGTCATAGTTTGAACAATCTTTGAAGAGGTCTACTAGGCAATGCTACATGCCAAATATCTAAGCTCTAGGCCTTGTGGTTTCAGAGAAAAAGATTTTTAAAGTTTTCCCTATATAAGCCTAATTCGAGGGTTGATCGTGAAACTATTGTATCTGACATTTTGACCAAAAATGCTTTTATGTCTTTTTCTTAACTGTCTTACCCATGCCCACAATGTGACAAAATATCAGAAATTAGTTTCAAAGTTTTCACTATAAACTAACAAAAAGTGTAAAATATTGTATCTGCATTATCGAATTTTGTTCATTGTGAAACTATTGTATCTGACTAAAAGTGCAGATACAATAGTTTCACAATGAAAGTTTTTACCGTTCTGCAAAATATGAAGTGTATTGAATCTGATTTTCTTTTCATAAAATTGCTTAGACTTACTTTACATTACCTGAATATATTTCAAACACTGACTGCCATATCAGAATTGCCAAAAATATTGCTAAAAATGTAACTTGCTATGCAGATACAATAGTTTCACATTAAACTTGACATTATATTCTCTTTCAGTAATGTATAATCTGCATTTGCATTAAAAGGCTGGAAGTTTTAAAATTGTTTGCTATATATATATTAATAAAAGTCATTTTAACTACCAGTATGGCAGGATCAAGAAAAAAAACATCTGAATTTTCATTCAAAATAATGAAAACATTTATGGAAGAAGCGAGTGCTAATAAAATAATTTAAAAAAAACATTGACAAATCATTCTCTTTCGTTATTATGTTTATATAATGATGTACTGCCTTATGTATAATGAAAGTAGCCATATTTCAATTAAAGTATCATCAAGTCACAAACTTACAATTAAGATAAAAGATAGAAACCAAGGTTTAGAAAATAAAATTTGTAAATTATAAGACTTAGTGTTAGTATAATTTAAACAAAATAAGTAGAACATTATTTTTTTAAGGAGAGTAAGTTAATAATTAAAAGAATAAGTGTTGTTAGACATCATAAAACTGGTGACATCATATTCTTTCAGTTCCTTGAACGAAGAACTTACATGGGCAAAACCTCTGAACTGTCGAAGTAGAGTCCATATGACCTTATAATAAAATTTTGCACTTTTGGAGAGGCAACGCACATGCCTTTTCATAATGTCTGCTTTGATTTAATGAAATAGCGACAAGGTGACATGATGTACAAAATAAAGCTTACATCTTGGTTTCCCAGAAATGGTAGAAAGTGAACGGGACAAAAGGAAGTGCTTGATAGATATTAATCTAACTGTATTCTAGGCAAGATGATTTTTACAACATTTTTGTTTTCTGTTTGTTTCATAGCAAACAGCGTTCTTCAAGGATGTTATAAATTGTACAAAATTTAACTGAAAGACCATTAACAATTTTGATTATTTTATAGCCATCATACAGCTGATCTCGGGCACGATGGGACAAGAAAATCTTACAGACAAACAGTACTCAAATTGTCTGTATTTACCATACTATTACATAATACTTAAGGAAAAGAATTGCCATGGACATTTTGAGTATACATTCTCTTTCTGTTTTCAGTGACACTCAGCACCGAAATTCCCTGAATTAATTACGCTGTTTCAAAAACATTGTTCAGACATCTTATGAAACTGTTTGAATCGGAAACTGCATGCAGTCTAAAAATTGCATAAATCTATTAATTCATACTTTGCTGGCACACTAGATACCACTCCTGTATTTTCAGATTTTGCCATGGTACATTCAGTGTAACTTGAAAACCATGCACTTAATTGAAAACATTTGATTGGTAAAAAAGTAGGACATAACTAATTTTATACACCTAACACAGAATTTATTTTTACTGAACTTCAAAATAATGCAATATTTGTTCATTTTAGTATTTAAAGTGAATAAATAATGCAATATTTTATAGTTCAGTAACATACAGTAAATCATTTATATGCCTAATAGTTAAATTGTTTGTATCCAAATTTATTTCTTTCAATAATATATCAAGAATCCATGTCCTAAAGTGAATACAAATTACTTAAAACATAATTTTACTGAAACATGCAGATACAATAGTTTCGCAATGAACAATACAAAAATGTATAAAATACAACAACATGTAGAAATAACATGATAATGACTTATAAATTCCTATTTATATTGTTAATTACTTAAAATAGAGTCTTTTTGAAGAGAAATAATGAAACAAGAGCTGTCACATGACAGCACGCTCGACTATTCGAAAGCTTGTTGGTAAAATGGGGTTTTTGTCTAAGAACAGGAGTATTGTGTAATTGTCTATAAGAATTAAGGTCAAAGATATGAAACTTGTTCAAAGACCTTTGTAAATGTACATTGCATTCAAGGCCTTACTCTGGATTCTGCAAGCCAACTGGAGGGAGGATGGGGGGGGATAATTTCAAAGAAATACATGACCTTGTATATTTGATCATGAATAATTTTGTAACTTTTCAAAATTGATATGTATAGAATTAAAAAAAGCATGACCACTTCATGCTGCATAATTATTCTATGACATTTCAAAAGAAAGCCATTTTGAGTATTTCCATTTTAGTCTGGAAAAACCGTGACAAAATTCTAAGTTAAAAAGGGCATAAATATGTCAAAAATCAAAAACATTGGTGAAGATGTTGACAGTAAATACGTTCGACAGTATTCTATCTTTAACAAAACGTTCAAAGTTAAAAAGGGACACAAATCTATCAAAAATCAAAACAGAGTTATGGGCATTGTTTCCTCAGGTGTAGATGTTGATGGTAAACATATATTTTGAGTTTCAAGTCAATACCTTATATAGTATTCAAGATATTTGAATTTACAAAAAAAAAATACCAAAACTTCTAAGTTAAAAAGGGGCATAAATCTGTCAAAAATCAAAACAGAGTTATGGGAATTGCTTCCTCAGGTGTATAATGTTGATGGTAGACACATACTTTGAGTTTCAAGTCAATACCTTTGATAGTATTCAAGATATTTGAATTTACAAAAAAAAAAAAACCAAAACTTCTAAGTTAAAAAGGGGCATAAATCTGTCAAAAATCAAAACAGAGTTATGGGAATTGTTTCCTCAGGTGTATATGTTGATGGTAGACACATACTTTGAGTTTCAAGTCAATACCTTTGATAGTATTCAAGATATTTGAATTTAAAAAAAACTTTAACCAAAAATTCTAAGTTAAAAAGGGGCATAAATCTGTCAAAAATCAAAACAGAGTTATGGGGATTGTTTCCCCAGGTGTATATGTTGATGGTACACACATACTTTGAGTTTCAAGTCAATACCTTTGATAGTATTCAAGATATTTGAATTTATAAAAAACTTTAACCAAAAATTCTAAGTTAAAAAGGGGCATAAATCTGTCAAAAATCAAAACAGAGTTATGGGGATTGTTTCCTCAGGTGAAGATGTTGATGGTAGACACATACTTTGAGTTTCAAGTCAATACCTTTGATAGTATTCAAGATATTTGAATTTATAAAAAACTTTAACCAAAATTTCTAAGTTAAAAAGGGGCATAAATCTGTCAAAAATCAAAACAGAGTTATGGGGATTGTTTCCTCAGGTGAAGATGTTGATGGTAAACATATAGTTTGAGTTTCAAGTCAATACCTTTGATAGTATTCAAGATATTTGACTTTATGAAAAACTTTAACCAACGCAGACGCCGACGCCGACGCTGGGGCGAGTGCAATAGTCTCCTTATTCTTCGAATAGTCGAGCTAAAAATGGTGCAGATACAATAGTTTCATACTGACCATCAAGGCTGATTTTATGGTGTTTTCGGCGTGAAACTATTGTATCTGACACTTTCTTTCATTTCTTGAGAAATAGTGAACTGAATTAAGTTTTTTTAAAAGGGTTATGTTTATACAAGTATTTCATGCTATGGTAGTGAGTTTTACATCACACAACACCTTACTCTTTAAATGAATCAGTTTTTTCTTCCTCCTGAAAACTTTTACAAAATGCAGATACAATAGTTTCACGATTAACCCTCGCTATGTAAAACTAAGTGACCCCCGGTGCGGGGTCAATTTTGACCCAGGGGTCATAATTTGAACAATCTTGGTAGAGGTCCACTAGCCAATGCTACATGCCAAATATCTAAGCTCTAGGCCTTGTGGTTTCAGAGAAGAAGATTTTTAAAGTTTTTCCTACATAAGCCTATGTAAAACTAAGTGACCCCTGGTGCGGGGTCAATTTTGATCCAGGGCTCATAATTTGAACAATCTTGGTAGAGGTCCACTAGACAATGCTACATGCTAGATATCTAAGCTCTAGGCCTTGTGGTTTCAGAGAAGAAGATTTTTAAAGTTTTTCCTATATATTCCTATGCAAAACTAAGTGACCCCCGGTGCGGGGTCAATTTTGACCCGGGGGTCATAATTTGAACAATCTTGGTAGAGGTCCACTAGACAATGCTACAAGCCAAATATCTTAGCTCTAGGCCTTGTGGTTTCAGAGAAGAAGATTTTTAAAGTTTTTCCTATATATGCCTATGCAAAAACTAAGTGCCCACCCGCGCGGGGTCAATTTTGACCCGGGGGTCATAATTTGAACAATCTTGGTAGAGGTCCACTAGACAATGCTACATGCCAAATATCTAAGCTCTAGGCCTTGTGGTTTCAGAGAAGAAGATTTTTAAAGTTTTTCCTATTTGTTGCCATAGCAACCAGAGTTCTAAATGGAATGGAATTCTTTGAACAACTTTGATAGAGCTTCATGCAATGAACATCCCTGCAAAGTCTCATCAACATTGGCCCAGTGGTTTCAGAGGAGATGTTGTTTGAAGGAAATGGTGGACGGACGGATATAAGGACGGAAGGACGACGGACGGAATGCGATCCTAATTGCTAACTCTGGCACTTTGTGCCAGGTGAGCTAAAAACCAACTAAAATAGAGATATTGTTCTTGGCAATAACTCTGTAATTAGTCAAGATAGAGTTATGGTTCTTGTACACTGCACTCCCTCTCATTGTGCTTGACCATTGTATGAAGTTGTATTGCATTCTGACCACTAGCTTTCAAGTTATGCTCTGCGACAAGGAAATGTAAAAATGGGCAATAACTCTGAAATGAGTCACGATAGATTTATGGTTCCTGTGCACTGCACTTCCTCTCAATGTACTTGACCATTGTATGAAGTTACATTGAATTCCAACCAGTAGTTTTCAAGTTATGCTCCGGACAAGGAAAAGTATCAAAGGGCAATAACTCTCTTATGAGTCAAGAAAGAGTTATGGTTCTTGTACACTATACTTCCTCTCATTGTGCTAGACCATTGTATGAAGTTGTAATGAATTCCAACTAGAGCTATCACTAAATGTGATTAATACCCCCAAAAGGATTGCTTTATAAACTGAAGAAGTTCGTAGTAACATAATACCTTGCAAACAAACTAAAAAGAGATATTGTTCTTAGCAATTCCTCTCATTGTGCTTGACCATTGTATGAAGTTATATTGAATTCCAACTTGTAGTTTTCGAAAAATGCTCCAGACAGGGAAAAGTAACAAAGGGCAATAACCCTGTAAAAAGTAAAGATGGAGTTATGGTTCCTGTGCACTGCACTCCCTCTCACTGTGCTTGACCATTGTATGAAGTTGTATTGAATTCCAACCAGAAGTTTTCAAGTTATGCTCCGGACAAGGAAAAGTAACAAAGGGTAATAACTCTGTAATGAGTCAAGATGGAGTTATGGTTCCTGTGCACTGCACTTCCTCTAAATATACTTGACCATTGTATGAGGTTGTACTGAATTCCAACAAGTAGTTTTCAAGTTATGCTTCGGACAAGGAAAAGTAACAAAGGGCAATAACTCAGTAATTACTCAAGATTGAGTTATAGTCCTTGTACACTGCACTTCCTCTGAGTGTGCTTGATCATTGTATGAAGTTGTATTGAATTTCAACTAGTAGTTTTCAAGTTATGCTCCGGACAAGGAAAAGTAACAAAGGGCAATAACTCTGTAATTAGTCAAGATGGAGTTATGGTTCTTGTGCACTGCACTTCCTCTCAATGTGCTTGACCATTGTATGAAGTTGTATTGAATTCCAACCAGTAGTTTTCAAGTTATGCTTCGGACAAGGAAAACTAACAAAGGGCAGTAACTCAGTAAATACTCAAGATAGAGTTATAGTCCTTGTACACTGCACTTCCTCTGAGTGTGCTTGATCATTGTATGAAGATGTATTGAATTCCAACCAGTAGTTTTCAAGTTATGTTCCGGACAAGGAAAAGTAACAAAGGGCAATAACTCTGTAATTAGTCAAGATGGAGTTATAGTTCTTGTGCACTGCACTTCCTCTCAATGTGCTTGACCATTGTATGAAGTTGTATTGAATTCCAACTAGTAGTTTTCAAGTTATGCTCCGGACAAGGAAAATGCAACAGACCGACCGACCGACCGACCGCCCGACCAACCGACCGACCGACCGACCAACCACCGGGTGACTCCTATATACCCCCCTAAACTTCGTTTTGGGGGTATAACAAGTAGTTTTCAAGTAATGCTCCGGACAAGGAAAAGTAACAAAGGGCAATAACTCTGTAAATACTCAAGATAGAGTTATAATTCTTGTACACTGCACTTCCTCTCATTGTGCTTGACCATTGTATGTAGTTGTATTGAATTTCAACCAGTAGTTTTCAAGTAATGCTCCGGACAAGGAAAAGTAACAAAGGGCAATAACTCTGTAATGAGTCAATATAGAGTTATGGTTCCTGTGCACTGCACTTCCTTTCAATGTACTTGACCATTGTATGAAGTTGTATTGAATTCCAACAAGTAGTTTTCAAGTTATGCTCCGGACAAGGAAAAGTAACAAAGGGCAATAACTCTGTAATTACTCAAGATAGAGTTATGGTTCCTGTGCCCTGCACTTCTTCTTATTGTGCTTAACCATTGTATGTAGTTGTATTGAATTCCAACCTATCGTTTTCAAGTAATGCTCCGGACAAGGAAAAGTAACAAAGGGCAATAACTCTGTAATGAGTCAAGATGGAGTTATTGTTCTTGTGCACTGCACTCCCTCTCCATGTGCTGGACCATTGTATGAAGTTGTATTGAATTCCAACAAGTAGTTTTCAAGTTATTCTCCGGACAAGGAAAATGCAACGGACCGCCTGATCGACCGACCAACCACGGGGTGACTCCTATATACCCCCCAAACTTTGTTTCGGGGGTATAAATAAATTGTAATTACCAATGTTGAAAATTTCTTGTGATCTAATAATTATGAATAGTTAGAATTTCTTGAGATCACATTAAAAGATTATCAGATTATTACAAAATGATTGCAGAAAACAGCAAACTATGGTAATTATAATTAAAAAGTTAATTACTAAGTCATTATTGCCGTTAATTTGGGGGACACTTCATATATACAAGCTGCCAGAAGTTTTCATAATTGATTAATCAGCCGATCACACATATTTACGCAATTATCTTCTCAAAGTGTCACCTGAAATCAATATCCAAAATGACAATACACAGATTGAACTTATCGGTTTTCTTCATGATAACGCTTAGTAAAACGCGTGAAGCAATTCAAGGCCGCTTATACGGGCCGCTTATATCATAATGGAAAAAAATAAATACGACGACTGAAAAATGTATGCGCCACTTATTTTCGCCAACTGGCAAAATTTGGCGCCAGATTCTTAAAATAATCGCAAATGGCGACATTGGCAATCGACAGCGGAGGCCCTGTTTATATGCATCTACACAAAACTTTGTGAAAATAATTGCTATTTACTTTATGGCTGGGTGTACAATTAAGTTTATTTAAACACCTGTACACCATGCTAGCACTTATATTCCAAACCTGTAATCCAAGTCTTTGTTTGGAAAATTTTATTTCAGTTTCATTGATGTTTAGACAAGCTTGTTTTCTTTGCGAATTTTCTTCATTGCAGCACAGGTACAAGAGGCCCTTCCACAATCCTTGTGCCCCATTAGACTGATATATTAATTAAAACAAAACAATCAAGTATACTTGTGAATTAAAAATTACTAAGAAATGCAGTTCTTCAAATGATAACTCAATTGGATTTCAGGCTTTTCACTTTTTGACCATTTTGGTGTGACAACAGTGTCTTTACATTGTATCTATGCGTTTTTCAATTATTATTCAGCAACTTGTCTCTACAGCACATGAAAACTGTGTCTGAATCTGTTTTGTAAACGAATACCCTATGTGGGATCGCGGGGTATATATTACCAGGACCTCCTGTAAATATTGATAAAACAATAATCAACACTGGCATTGCTCAATTTCTAAAATAAGCTTGTCCATCATTTACTTTAAATGGTACTATTAATGAGATGCTCACTGACAAAAGAGCAAGACTGCATGGTTGAGCAGATTCTTCATGATCTACGGTGGTCGGAAAGGCAACATGTAAGAATTAAGTGCATGTCAAATGCAAAACATCTATGTTTAGATAATGATTTCTTTAGACAAATCTATTCATTCTTGACTGCGAGTTTGATAACTTATATCAATTGCTCTCAAGAATCACTCCAGATGGAACTAGAACTGTCACAAGAGTGACGAATTATACCCCCACAATACAGCTTTGTCACAGAAGTATGGCAACCATAAGAAAGGAATGGCCACAAGGACATAGAGTTGAGTTATTATACAATAACTTGTGTAAATGTATTGTTTTAATAGCATACAAAATGTGTAAGGTTGACCTTGACCCTTGTGACCTTGACCCCCATTTTTTCTTGCTACAATTTAATAACAATTTTTTTTTAGTAACAGTGAGCTTGACCTTGACCCTAGTGACCTTGACCCCAAAATTTTTTTTTTGCTTAAAGCAATCTAAAAACCAAAACTAAATAAAAATCTATTATAAGTAACAGTGACCTTGACCTTGACCCTAGTGACCTTGACCCCGAAAAACTAAAAGCTAAAAACAATCAAAAAAATAAAAATAGATAAAAACCTTTTTTTAGTAACACTGGCCTTGACCTTGACCCTAGTGACCTTGACCCCGAAATTTTTTTTTTGCTTAAAACAATCTAAAACCTAAAATTAAATAAAAATCTATTTATAGTGACCTTGACCTTGACCCGAGTGACCTTGACCCCAAAATTTTTTTTTTGCTTAAAACAATCTAAAAACAAAAAATAAATAAAAATCTATTTTTAGTAACAGTGACCTTGACACTAGTGACCTTCACCCTAGTGACCCAAAGCTTCCTCTACACCAAAGCTACCCACACACCAAGTTTCATTACAATTGGTCACTCCTAACCAAAGTTATTGAGCAAAAACCATTTTCCTATTTTTAGTAACAGTGGCCTTGACCTTGAACCTAGTGACCCCAAATGCAATCCCAAGCTTCCTCTCCACCCAAGCTACTTACACACCAAGTTTCATTACAATTGGTCACTCCTAACTAAAGTTATTGAGCGGAAGCCATTTTTCTATTTTTAGTAACAGTGACCTTGACCTTGACCCTAGTGACCCCAAATGTAATCCCAAGCTTCCTCTCCACACAAGCTACCTACACACCAAGTTTCATTGTAATTGGTCACTCCTAACTTGAGTTATTGAGCGGAAACCATTTTTCTATTTTTAGTAACAGTGACCTTGACCCTAGTGACCCCAAAGTTGAACTTGACCTGTATTTCATGAAGTTGCACGTGTGTACCAAAAATTATTCAAAAGGGTAAAGTCGTTCATGAGTTATCATCCGGAAACCATGAAAACCAACAGACCGACCGACCGACAAACAAACAAACCGACAAGCTCACTCCTATATACCCCCCCCCCAAACTTCGTTTTGTGGGGGTATAATCAACCTCTGAAAGAGAAAGACATTGCGGAATTAAGTTGTGTCATGTTTAAGGACACTACCATCACGGCCCTGGTGGGGATCGAACAGGAGATATTCAGATCCTAAGGCGGATGCCCCAACACTGCTCCATGAGGGCACCAAATAATGTCCTCTTTCACACTGGTTCAACTCTCATTATTTTAGATATATACATGACTTTTGTATTGTTATCCTGTTAATTAGAGCCTATTTATAGTTCATATTTCAAAATGATACATAGATGGCAAAGACAAAAGCAAACAATCTGTTCAATTTATGTTTTATAGTATCTCAAATATTTACATTTGCTGGGGTATACATGGCAGGAATTGGATCTGTATGTTTTGTTTGGTTTTTGGTGTAGGAAAGGGTATAAAATACTCCTTTCATATATATTCAGTGAGTCACTGTTACAAACAGCATAACAATACTGTTTTGTAGTGCATTTTTTATTTTTATTTGCTTTATTATAAACATCTATTCTCATCATGTACACTATTTTAACTATCAGTGATAAGGTAGTACAAGGGAAAATGTACGATTAGTAACAGTTGCTGTGGTCAGTGCTTATCAGTGAATCTATTTTTAGAATATCTCTCTACCTGTAAATCTCTTCTATAGAAATTAAATCATTTTTTAGGTGTCCGAAGGACAACCTATAGTACCTACCGGCATTTTGAGGCTTGATTCTTAAACCGAAGACTGATTATTCTCATCTGAAAATCGTCCGACACAAAATAGTTCAACGGTCAGAATCAAACATTAGAAATTGTACGTATATTGCCGAAAACACTTCATGCTTGTTGAATAATTCATGCTAAACTCTATACAATCGTTTATCATACAGAACCATTTTCGTCATATGTTGATATATTTTTTCTACACATAGTATGCTCGGAGTCAGATTGTTTTATTTATACTGTAAACAGGCACTCTTCACATATTATCCGCCATTGAAGAAAATAGTCAGGGCAAACAATATTCCCGATCGGAGGATCTCGGCAGATTCCGTTAACCCATGCCGAGGTGTACCGATTGATAGTGTGTTACGAGTTATTTTTCCGCCATATTGGATACAAATTGACTGACCATGACTATTATCATCTTCCAGCGATAATTACAAACCTGTGAGGGTGAATGTGAGAATATCAGTTAAGAAAGGAGAAGGGCAAAAATTGGTCAAGATTTCCCAAACATGTATGCTCTGCAAATTGCGTTAGCGGCAAGTCAACCTTGGGTGATTCGTAAATAAATTAGACTGTATCTAAACTCTTTTCAAAGGAGAATTTCTCTTTGACCGGAAGCAATTATTTGTAAATTCACTACTGTACATATAAAATTGAGTATGGTCTCAGACAGACATACAAGGTGCGTATTACTATCTGTTAAGTGTAACTGTTATCTGTGGTATATCTTTCTATCATAATCATCTTTGATAAGCTTCCGGGTCAACTCGTACCTTAGTCCTCTCGTACCTGAATTGGTAAAAAAGTCAACTCGTACCCTACATGTATGTAGTCAACTCGTAGCTTTTGTTTCAAAACTGATTTTTTCAGGTGAAAGTCAGTTATTGTCAATAGTTCATAGATGCTTTTATCATAAAACATGTATATGTGAAGTTAAAAATTATGATTGAAATGTTAAAAATTTGTTGTTTTTTTCTTTAACTTTCTCTGTTGCATGCAAGAAAATAAATTACTTTGTAGGGTATTTTCATGCGGCCTGAGTGTTTGCAATTAACAAATTGATGAACATGTACATTAAGTAATAGAGGCATGAATGAAAATTCATGAAAATATGACTCGTAGGGTTTTTTATTGCGGGTCAAATACAGGTATTTCAAAATTTTCATGGGTTAGAACCCAGGAGCTTGGGTCTACTAAACATCCTTGCAATGCTTGTATACATTATGAAGTTAACTGTTTCTTTGGTTATCATTTTTCTTAATTCTGTAAAACATAACTTGTGAAGACTCTAACATTCTTTCTTTCAGGGAAAAAGGCATACTTGAATGATAGACTGAATCCAGACTGGGTCCCGTCAGTAAGCTTTTAAGCTGTACTTGTTGGCCGATGCTAACAGAAGAGGAAACGCCATTGGTACTCATCTAAGACTCTGATGAAACTGGCGCGACTTTGCAGATGGACATTGATGGTGATTTAATGGATGATATGAATGCAATTTTACAGAAACTAAGGACCGAAACGTCTGAGCTGAAAACTGAAGACGAGATTCGATATTGACTATTGCAGGGACAATAATGACAAATTGAAGAACCTTGACTCTATTGAAAGTTTTATGAAACTAAGACTTGACCTGTCCAATATGTTCTTTAGCAGATGAATTTGATACAACACAGCCAACTTTATCAAAACTGTTCACTGCAAGTGCAACTATTGCAGATGTATAAGAGAATGCGGAAGCTCATTAGATGACCAGAACATGAAACATTCTGAAAAACTATGCTAATGGAATTTCACAAATACTTTGGCAACTAATTTGCAATGATTTTCGACTGTTTCGAGATGTTGAAAAGCCATCTGGACTTGATGTCTAAAGCCACGCTTGGACAAAATAATTAATGTTTATATGTTGAGTTTACCCTTTGAGGTAGAATTATAAACAGCCAATTTACTAAATAACTGTGTCATTGTCGTCACAGTAAAAAAAACTTAACTCATTCTTATTCAGCGAATAAACATGATAAATGACAGGGAAATTGCAGTTTTATATTTACATTATACCAAGATAAAGATAAAGATGCCTTATTTAACGTCACATATGATCAACAGCAGGATCAACAGACAACATTAGCTACAAAGCTATTGTGCGACAAACAGGGTATCCAGTAACAAGTACTTACCTTTTCCCAGAAGCTTCTCTTTATTTTCCTGACACTATCCTTTTATAATGCTGAGTGCCAAGCAAGGGAGCTGTCAGTACCATTTTTTTCTCATCTTTGGTATGACGCGGCCGAGGATCGAACCCACGACCTCCCGCACACTAAGTGGGCGTTCTAACCACTAGGCTATCGCGGCGGTACAGGTCACTCAAGGTACAGAGTGAAACAATATCCGTATAATCCGTCACTACCTTAATAACCCTATTAAATTGTTGTAAAAGTTTTCAATTAGTAGTCTAGTAGATATGAATAGGGTTTTCACATGCTTAAGAAATAGCTTATGCCCTTGGTTTTGTTGAGGAGGAGAGTTTATTTATTTGACTTAATTATTTAATCATAATTATTTATTCATTCTACAGGTATAGGGATTTAATGCCTTGTTTAATGGCCGTTAAGTGTATGCATGTGCGTCTGTACAACTGAGTTCAGTTTGTCCGAGCTGTTACTATCCATGTATTGAGGAATTTTTAAAATAACTTGGCAGAATTATTCACCATCACAAGATGATGTGTCATGCCCAAGAACCAGGTCCCTAGTTCTAAGGTCAATGTCACTCTCTTAAAGGTTAAAGGTCAAATTCAAGAATGACTTTGTTTGGAGCATATCTTCTTCAATAATTCTCCAATAATATCTTTGTCCGGAGAATTTCTGCATGGAGGGATTTTGATTAAACATGGCATAAATGGTCACCACCATGAGCTATCCTTGTTTTTAGAATTACTTCCCTTTATAGTTACTGTAAAAAGCTTACTTTTTCACTTTTTTATTACTGGCTGTTGAGAAAAATCGAGACCACTTTTCTGTGGTACAACATGCATGTTACATCTAATATTTATACCCCCGAAACCAATTTAAGGGGGTATATAGGAGTCACCCGGTGGTTGGTCGGGCGATCAGTCTGTTGCATTTTCCTTGTCCGGAGCATAACTTGAAAACTACAAGTTGGAACTAATACAACTCATACAATGGTCAAGCACATTGAGAGGAAGTGCAGTGTTCAAGAACCATAACTCTATCTTGACTAATTACAGAATTATTGCCCTTTGTTTCTTTTCCTTGTCTGGAGCATAACTTGAAAACTACTGGTTTGAATTCAATACAACTTCATACAATGGTCAAGTACATTGAAAGGAAGTGCAGTGCACAGGAACCATAACTCTATATTGACTCATTACAGAGTTATTGCCCTTTGTTACTTTTCCTTGTCTGGAGCAGAACTTGAAAAGTACTAGTTGGAATTCAATACAATTTCATACAATAGTCGCGCAATGAGAGGAAGGGCAGTGTACAAGAACCAAAACTCTATCTTTAGTAATTACAGAGTTATTGCCCTCGAGTAATTACAGAGTTATTGCCCTTTTTTACTTGTCCGGGGCATAATTCGAAAACTATTGGTTAGAATTCAATAAAACTTGATACAATGCTCAAGCACAATGAGGGAAAATGCAGTGAAAAAGAACAATAACTCCACTTGACTAATTACTATTAATCACATTTAGTGATAGGTCTAATTAGGTATTATTTTACCTATCTCTACTTGGTAAGGAGTTGGCCCTTTTTACAGCTGGCGGCTCAACACAGTTTTTGGGTTTATACAAGTGTACGTCAGTCCTATGCAGACTCTAATATATTATAAGAAACTTAAGTATGATTCATATTTGGAGGAAATATTCAAGATAGATACATAAAAGATGTACAATATTATGTAAGCACCACTCAGCTAGGGCAGGATTTATAAATTTAGGGTCAAATGATGTTGCAGTAAAGACAGTTTGATTTACAGACCACTAGGGCCGTCGTGATTTGATACTTCATGCAATGATTGAAGACATTTAGGATATTGAGAACTGTAATTTAGATAACATAACTATTTAAACTAGAGCTATCACTAAATGTGATTAATACCCCCAAAAGGATTGCTTTATAAACTGAAGAAGTTCGTAGTAACATAATACCTTGCAAACAAACTAAAAAGAGATATTGTTCTTAGAAGTTCCTCTCATTGTGCTTGACCATTGTATGAAGTTGTATTGAATTCCAACTTGTAGTTTTCGAAAAATGCTCCAGACAGGGAAAAGTAACAAAGGGCAATAACACTGTAATTAGTCAAGATGGAGTTATGGTTCCTGTGCACTGCACTTCCTCTCACTGTGCTTGACCATTGTATGAAGTTGTATTCAATTCCAACCAGAGGTTTTCAAGTTATGCTCCGGACAAGGAAAAGTAACAAAGGGTAATAACTCAGTAAATATTCAAGATAGAGTTATAGTTATTGTACACTGCACATCCTCTCAATGTGCTTGACCATTGTATGAAGTTGTATTGAATTCCAACCAGTAGTTTTCAAGTTATGCTCCGGACAAGTAAAAGTAACAAAGGGCAATAACTCAGTAAATACTCAAGATAGAGTTATAGTTCTTGTACACTGCACTTCCTCTGACTGTGCTTGATCATTGTATGAAGTTGTATTGAATTCCAACCAGTAGTTTTCAAGTTATGCTCCGGACAAGGAAAAGTAACAAAGGGCAATAACTCTGTAATTAGTCAAGATGGAGTTATAGTTCTTGTGCACTGCACTTCCTCTCAATGTGCTTGACTATTGTATGAAGTTGTATTGAATTCCAACTAGTAGTTTTCAAGTTATGCTCCGGACAAGGAAAATGCAACAGACCGACCGACCGACCGACCGACCACCGGGTGACTCCTATATACCCCCCTAAACTTCGTTTTGGGGGTATAATAATCTCCCTTTCTATTAAAACCTTGTCAGTAAAAGTTGGATACTATTGAACACTGGGATTGAATTAATACTTGAATCCCACCATCAGGGAGTGCTGTGACCAAGAACCATAACTCTAGCTAATCCCATAATTGATGTATTTATTACCCTTCCATGAAATTGCCAGCTGTTTGATTGGTCAATGACACGGAAGTTCATATTGATATGAATGGGTAAGCTGGTAATATACACTTGTCATATCCTGTCATTGTACCCCACACTAAACGTGGGTGTTCACATTAAGTACATCAATGGAGCAATCATATTCAAACTAGAATGCAGCTCTGCAGTATTGAATCATCACTGTCCTCTTGTTACAATGTTACAATACCATTTAAGATCTGTATGCTTTGGGAAGTGGTCACCATTATCGTATAAAGGACACCTCCAGTGCCTTCAGCGCTTTGATTTATTGAAATGAACCTTGTGTTTGTAGCAAATTTTGCAAGTTAAAACATTAGAACCAAGTGTGAAGGGATGCTTTTTATTTAGTTGTAACATGGAGGCTAATATTCTCTCAGCTTCTGCATGCAACAGATTCTGGTGTTACATCTGTTCCACGATCCTAGTCTCCTGGTAACATCTGTACCTTGAAACAATTTGAATGTTGTTTCAAGTTTAAACTTTATTACAAATTGAATAAAACTTAAGTCACATTCATTATAAAATGTAGTTGGAGTGATGCATTACAATAATGTATTGATTATTTGGAAAATATCGTGATGTTGTTAGCGGGCATAACAATTGAAACCAAATTTGGTATCCGCGTTCGTCTGTTCATGGTGTCCGTTTACATCTGTACTTAAGTGGAAATAAATGACTTTTTGTGCATTTAAAATTGTGCTTCTTTTGATTACTATAATGTTATTTGTTGAATGGTTTGTAGTCTAATTATTCATGTTGTAAACACTTGTAAAATAATTAAATGAAAAAGTGGACACCAAAAATTTCAGGAGTAACGTTCAACCCTGGAAGCCAAATTCTTGATCATATATCAATTGCCAATAATACAACTGGTCATGATTTCAACATAGTTCGTAGAGGTCCGCTACACAATGCTTAGTAACATTCCAAATATCTAAGCTCTGCCTGTGGGCCTTGTGGCTTTTTAAAGTTTTCTCTATATAAGCCTATGCAAAAGCATGATTTGAACAATGTTGGTAAAGGTCAACAAGGCAATGCTACATGATAAATATCTAAGCCTTGTGGTTTCAGAGAAGAAGACTTTCAAAGTTTTTCCTATGTAAAATCAAGAGACCCCCTGGGCTGGGTCAGTCTGTCCCAGGGGTCATGATTTGAACAAACTTGGTTGATGTCAACTAGGCAATGCTACATGCCAAATATCTCAACTCTAGGCGCTGTGGTTTCAGAGAAGAAGATTGTTAAAGTTCTTCCTATATAATTATAATTAAGCCTATGTAAAACCAAGTGACCCCTGGGCAGGGTCAATTTTGACCCGGGGTCATAATTTGAACACTCTTGGTAGAGGTCCACTAGTCAAAAATACATGCCAAATATCTAAGCTCTAGGCCTTGTGGTTTCAGAGAACAAGATTTTAAAAGTTTTTCCTGCATTAAGCCTAGTATGTAAAACTAAGTGCCCCCCGCCTCCACCCCCAGGCGGGGTCAATTTTGACCTTGGGGTCATAATGTGAACAATCTTGGTAGAGGTCCACGATACAATGCTAGTGCTTTCAGATGAGATGTTGTTTGAATCAAAATGTTGACCGACGACGGACAATCATTCATTAGAAAAGCTCACCCTGGCAAAGCCAAGTGAGCTAAAAATATGGCAGGGTATATAAGTAAATATTCTGTTCATGTAACTGACAACTGTATTCCTCTCAATGACAATTAAGTGCCTATGTGCAATTGATTTGTGCCTACTTATAATTGATTACTTCATTGTGTATGCGTACAACTTTTAGTTGCCTTCCATTCATTGCTTAATGATAATTGCCTACATTAAACTGATATTAAGTACATACGTATTAATACTTGGTGTCCATGTGTATACGATAAGTATACAGATACTTATTATGTAGATTTCTGTGCGATACCTTTATAAAGTACAGAAAATTTAGGAGAATGAGTCAATTTTTGCAGTGAGATAAAATATAATTTTACAAAAGGAGTCAAGTTTTACCAGTTTAGTTTTGTTACTGGTACACATTAAATCTCTCAATTTAATCAGACTACTGGCAGACCAATGGCAGAAGAATTATTCGCAAGAGTTCTTGTTCGTGTTGTCAAAGGATACCAGTATTACTGGTGCCCATTTTGGTTTATTAATGCAGTCGCAGGGTATAAGTATTTTTGGTTCCCTTTCTATTTCATTCTTACAAGTCCATTCGTTTAGTTGCATTCGTCTATATGCTTACTGCTATTGATTATGTATAAATATATACACAAACACAGGAGCCAATGAAAGTAAACACTGAACATTTTCACATAATCACATAGCGTATACACATAGACACTTAGTAAAAAATATGCATGTACTTATCAGTTTAACGTAGGCAATTGTCATTAAGCAATGAATGGAAGGCACCTAAAAGTTGAGGTAGAGGTCCACTTAGTAATGCCACATGCTAAATATCTCAGCTCTAGGCCTTGTAGTTTCAGAGAAGAATATTTTTCAAGTATTTTTCTACATTAATGATTAAGCCTTTGTAAAAACAAGTGACCCCCGTGCAGGGTCAATTTTGGTAGAGGTTCACTAGGTTATGCCACATGCATAATTGGAACACTCTTTGTAGAGGGTCACCAGGTAATGCCAAAATTTGAACAATCTTGATAAAGGTCCACTACTCTGGTTATGCCACATGCATAATTTGAACATTCTTGATAGATGGTCACTTGGTTATGACACATGCTAAATATTTAAGCTCTAGGCCTTGTGGTTTCAGAGAAGATTTTTAAAGTTTTTCCTAAAATAAGCCTATGTAAAAACAAGTGAAGGTCCACTACTCTGGTTATGCCACATGCATAATTTGAACAATCTTGGTAGAGGTCCACTAAGTTATGCCACATGCTAAATATCTGAGTTCTAGGCCTTGTGGTTACAGAGAATAAGATTTTTAAAGTTTTTCCTATTATATTTATAAGCCAGTGACACCTGGGCAGACTCAATTTTGAACCAGGGGTCATAATTTGAACAATCTTGGTAGAGGTCCACTGGGTAATGCCACATGCCAAATATCTAAGCTCTAGGCCTTTCTGTTCTTGAGAAGAAGTTTTTCCTTTCTGTTGTCATAGCAACCAGAGTTCTGCATGGAATGGAATTATTTGACCAACTATGAAAGAACTTCATGCAAAGACATTCCTGCCAAGTTATATCATCATTGGCCTGTTGGTTTCAGAGGAGATGTGGTTTGAAGGAAAATGTTAACGAACGTACAATGTATGACAGACGCTGGAATGAATGCTATCCTAATAGCTCACAAGTAACCACTGGTGCGGGCTCAATCTTGGATTTGGGGTCATAATTTGAACAATCTTGATAAAGTTCTACTAGGTTATGCTACATGCCAAATATCTTAGTTCTGGTAATGGTCCACTAGGCAATGCTACATATTAAATACCTAAGCTCTATGCCTTCCTGTTCTTGAGGAGAAGATTTTCAAAGTTTTTCCTTTCCATTGCCATGGCAACCAGAGTTCTGCAGGGAATGGAATTATTTGACCATCTATGAAAGGCCTTCATGCATGGAACATCCTTGCCAAGTTATAGCATCATTGGCCTAGTGGTTTCAGAGGAGATGTCGTTTAAAGGGAAATGTTAACAAACATACGACGCACCCTGTACAACATACAACGGACGGAATGTGATCCTTATAGCTCACTCTGGCACTCAGTAGAAAAGATTGCGTAATACAGAGTTTTGTTTGCAAACACGATCACTCCTCTTCAATGAGAAGATAATTATGAAGTAGGGTTTAGGCTGGAATACAGCAACTTTCTGAGAATGTACATGATTCCAGCCACTGGAAATCATGAAAATCAAATCTCGCAAACTGGCTATTTTCTTTAGTCCTAATTCCTTGTTATATTTACCATTATGGCTGTGTCTGTATTTTTATAAATGGATTATTACAGGAAAATAGGTGAATCACCTGTTCTCTTGAACTCAGCCACTGCCCCATGTTGTATCGCAGCTTTGATACTTTTATTACTGTTGAAAGCCGTCTCTGAAGTTATTGCACATCTTATATCACTTTTTGCATCATCTAGCTCTGAAAGAAAAAGCAACTATATCTAGGTCTGTCAAGTTAACAGAATTTTGTAAACATGTCAACAAGCTCTCATAAATGAAACGGATCCATGTAAATGCTATTACCTCACCTTGACAATCTCAGGCAAACTTTATAACTACCTATATACTGAAGAATACTTTAGGACAAGAAGGCCATGATGGCCCTATATCGCCTCACCTGAGTACAAGTGCACTTACCTGGTGGGTGCGGTCAATTTTGACCCCAGAGGCAGGATTTGAACAAAGTAGGTGGAAGACCACTAGACTATGTAACATATCGAATATCTAAGCTCTATAGGCCTTGTAGTTTTAGAAAAGCAGATTTTTAAAGATTTTCTATACCAAATTTTGACCATGGGGACATGATTTGAACACTTTGAAGAGGTCCACTAGCAGGGGGTGGAACGTAACCCCATTTCTTCAGAGGGTTTAGTGATGAACCTGTATCTGCTGAGGAAAAATGGCGGATAGTGCTTTCTGAAAATGAAAGCAGAGCCCGAGGTGTGAATACAATAAAGTTATGACTTTTTTTCAGGAATTAATTTTTTTACATATATCGACCCAGTAGGACCATCCACAGGTTCTGTAATAATATCTAGGTTATGTAATGATAACTAGCAAAACAAGAGCTGTCCCTCACAAGTGACGAATGCCCACGAAAGAGGTGTCTCGATCACAGTCTGTGTCCTCTCCATGTGCTCAACAATTGTGCAATCCTTCCATGCATGACAGAGTTACCATGCATACAGTATTCCATTACCTTTCAACCCTAATTGTGACCTTGACCTTTGAGGTAGGAACATGGGTCTAACATGCAACACATTGTCTTCATGTGCTGAACATTTGTGCCAAGTTATTTTATATTCAATCAATACAGTTTAAGTTACAGTCCGGACACAATGTGTGCATACAGTACACGCCTTGAGGATTATGCAAAAAACGAGAAGTTAAAAAAAAAGAGTTTTTCACTCCACACTTCGCGGGAGTAATTCAGACATATAGCGTGACTTCAAGTGAGTTTGGAGTGCCTGAAGTGACTTCGCGTATGAAGAAATATCGTGTCACTTCGCGTGAGAAAATCGCGGTACTTCACTAGGTTTACAGGTAAATGAACGGGTTTATGGGATATAAAAATCAAATTTATTATACTCGGTAGACACGTATCTACACCTGCATTGTTTTTGTATTGTATACATATCAATTTCAAAAATATTTGCCGACCGACGTACATTTGTAAAGCTTGTTCAATATATTATACGCCCAAAAATAAAACTTACTCATGAATAACATTATCTATTCCAAACACTTGTTTTTATAATCCAAAATTATCAGACTGTTGTCTAGAGCTACTTTAACATGTCTCAAACTGTCAAATATCTCGGTCTTTTTGATGCCACATGCTTCACTAAGAACAAAGAAAACTCACATGTACAATGTAGCGTCGGCGATTGTTCTTTGATCTCGTGACACCTGCGGCTTTCTCATTTATGATTAGGAGGTTGCAAATTAACAAATTAACAAACATTACTCAGTCAGTGGTGTTACACAGCTTGGATTTGCAAACAGTTTCGCCTTCTTTTACGATAGGCCATATTTTTCACACCTATCGCAAGTGACAAATGCTAAGAGACCAATACAGCTTATTTTTAACGGAAATAAATATTTAAATTCAGCATAAAGGTGATAAATATTTTAGGTTCTGATAAGAAATTGCTCAATTCTTTTTGAAACAATAAAATCATAATAAAAAACATAACACCGTGATATAGAGCTGTCATTGATTCAGTCAAAGGCATATCGTCGATATATCGATATCGGATTACAAATATCGACGATTCACCGATATATCAATATATCATTTATCTGTATTTCATTTTCATACATATCTGTATGTTTTTAGTAAAATAACACCTTATGTACATGAACTCATATTGTGTTTTGTTTATAAATGTCCTCTGCATGTTTTTCTCTGATCATATTTTGCATATAAGTGCTATGAAATATGTAAATTATCAAATAAATACAAAACTGTGTATAAAATGTGGTTATTTATTTACTGGCCGCTATCCACATACACCATTACACCAAGCAAAACTCTTCAGTGACTAAAGTTACAATATGCAATCACTAGTTCACTTGACTAAACTGAGTTCAAACTTAACTGAATATTAACAAGAATGACTAGTTCACTTGACTAGAGTAGAAAAAAAAACACATAAATTTTACAGAAATAACATCAAACTGGTTCATGAGTTTTGTAAGTAGGTACTGTAGGTAGTCATAAAGTCTTGACACTAGACCACCCCCTTGTCTTCAACGAACCCAAAATGTTCCCAAACGGGACTTTGCTTGGCATTTTTTGCTTTCTTTTTGTCAACAATTTTTATGTTGTCGGCCATTTTTACCGGTTGCTAAGATATGGGCACAGACTAAAATGTAGACATTAATGAATGATGACCTTCAGATCAAAGGCCAGTTGATTTAGTACTATCGGGTTTTTATTTTAAAATAGAATATACAAATTTTGATTGTTTTGTTTATATAAATTATAATGATTTCATTTTTAACACAAACAAATTTGTTGGATTCCAGGTTCGAATACAGCCACCATATAGTAGTTGTCCATTAATTTGGGCATTAAATTAATGATTAAGTAGCGACGGCATAGTTTTAGACATGTCCTTTTGACAGGGCACCTGTTTCCGTTTATGTTTCGAGTAAATTTTCGTCATTCCTAGACCTTTTAATACTTAATGAAAGTATCGATTTTTTAAATTTTAAATCGATAATCGATCGACAAAAAAATATCAATGATAAATCGATATCGCTTCTATCGATGACAGCTCTACCGTGATAGTTTACAGTAGCGGGAATTTTCAACAAAAAAACGTCCGATTCAATCTGTGTGATTCAAATGGATCTTAATTCAACAGGTCGCTTTTACAGGTGTATAAAAGTTGGTTTTACGAATACCTGTACTGCAAATTAATCGGGCGGGGCTCGGCAGTATTACGTGGGACTGTCTAACAATATTAATTCCATTTTTCTTTATTTTTCTCGAATTTTGACTTGTCCGTTGACAACTTGGGCAGAAAAACCCACTTGTCCGCCAGCAAAAAAACCTGTGTCAGACAAGTCGACATAGGAATTCCACACCCCTGCATTATAAGGTTTTTGCTGGTGCGACTACCCAAAATCTCACCGACTGCTGAAATGCACTTTATTTTGTAGAATCAACCCAGTCCCACATAAAAATAACAAAATTTATACATGTAATCCAATACTTTATGCCAGTAATTTGGAGCTGAATGACACCACCCCCATTTTCGTGGTAGTTTTAGTGGTCACCAACCAAATATGTCAGTATTTTAAAATAACAAATATTTTAATTATAATTTATATCAAAATTTTTCTCTTCATATTTCATTTGTGTCTATCATCCAGCGATCATTTCAAAGAATTTTTCCCGTATGCATCCACTATCAAACACATAATGTAGGTCCGCATGTTCCCTATACAATTAGCCTAGCTAGCTGCTTCCGGTTTTCACCGATTTAGGCTTCTCATACCTCTTGAAATATCTAAAATTGCGTAAAAATCTGCAAATATTTCCGAAGATCAATTTGTTAAAACTTTTAAAATTAGGGCTGTAACAATGCATTCGAATATTCGATTTAGTCAAAAACAGTTTTGTCCGAATTGTATTCATTATTCGCCATGTGCTGAACCGAATATTTACGAATACAGTCTAACCTGACCTAAGCGGTCAGTCAAGGGAAACGACCAAATTGACCATTTAAACAAGGTGACCACCGCACAAGGGCGTGTTACCTGTGATAATTTTATACCTATTACCATAGTGAGAGTCGGATTAGGTGACACTTTTAATGTGTATTTCTAAGGTGCAGAAATGACATACAATTAAAAAATCCTGTCAGATCAATTGATCAATAAATTCAAAGTAAGTTTGTACCGCTAATTATCAATAATTGGTAGCTGTTTAGGCGGCTTTTTAAATAATTTTCCTTCCATTTTGATTCATTAACAACAAGCTTTAATACCTTTCGGCACCAACACAGCCCGTTTTATTGGTCATTACGTGAATACGCACTTGTGTGCGACTTCATGATACATGATAACTTGATAAGCAGTATGGTCAAGCAGCTTGGCTGTTAGAGTTTGCCCTCAGGGGTGTATTTTGCGATTTCCATCAATTGTTTTGAAAATGTCACACTTGATTCGGATAACACGTGGCTGTTTAAATCGGTCAGATTTTAACGGTCTTTTTGCGATCGGGAAGCACTAAGAGTGGCCGCTGGCCGCAGGTGACCATTTAATCAAGGTATATAATAGATTATAGAAATATTTTTGTCATGGGTGTCCCAGAGTAACCATTTACTGGAGGGGACCGCCAAATCAAGGTGCCCGAATAAATAAACAAGAGCTGTCAGTAGGACAGTGCGCTCGACTTTTTTCAGTGCTTGCCAATAAAATAAAACTATGTCAGTAAAAAACAAAACAAGGATCTGTGTATAAATAAAGGCCACAAGTAGCAAAATATTAAGTCAAGAGTAATCAAACTTAATTGTTTGAAATCCCTGAATACTACAGTAAAGTTTTAAATTAATTCTTCAAGTGGTTAATGTTATATATGCATGACAGTGCCAGTTGCACACAAGACTTTAACTAGGAATTTCTGAGTACAAATTAATAAACATTTTCACATTGGGCCATCCTTAAAAAATTGTTTGTTTGCCCTAACGCGACCGACTGATGAAAATCCTCCCGACTGACATTTTTTTTTGGATCTGAAAGACAAAAAAAATTTTTTTCTGCTGTCGAGAAAAACTGTTCCGTTTTTTGTCATTTTTCATCTTTCTGGTATTTCTTTTCTGTAGTTCTTTCATAAGTAATACCAATCAGTTCTTCTCAACTATGCTCGACAGAACGGGTACACTGAAGCTCACTCCGTAGGGAAATCGTACCAATAATCATGTTAGAAATCTGACACGCTCGCATTTCAGTATTTCACGAGAAATGAATGAAAAGAATAAATAATTTTATTAATAAGACTATAATCTTTTAATTTGCCAAATTTGAACATCAAAATTTATCTATTTAACGTAAAGCACAACGAAAGTTTCGAGCAGGTCAGAATTTTCACATATTGGTAGCCATCTTGCCGATTTGACAATTATCACATGACCATTCCCATTGGAAAAGGATATCCGCGGGAAATCGCCGAAAATTCCGATTGCGGTCACGGTCGGGGACAGTTTATTTATTTACATGACCACGTGCGTTTTGGCGCGAACACTGTCAGGTTATGTACTGCATCGAAAATAAAGTAATTTTGTTTTCAAATTAAAAAATATAGTGGAAAATGTTATTCTATATTTACACTCATCCTTTATTTCATCTAAACACTTATCAAAAGGAAATATCAAGCGTTCTGAACTACATGAAAAATAAGTGCGATTGCGTCATACGAGATCTCGCTGGAAAGTCTGTTGTAAATGTAAACAAAACAAGAGCTGTCTCATGACAGCACGCTCGACTATTCGAAAGCTTGTCGGTAAAATGAGGTTTTTTGTCTAAGAACAGGTGTATTGTGTAATTGTCTATAAGAATTAAGGTCAAAGATATGAAACTTGTTCAAAGACCATTGTAAATGAACATTACTTGCAAAGCCTTACTCTGGATTATGTAAGCCAACTGGGGGGAGGAGGGGGGAGGGGGGGAGGAGGGGGGGGATAATTTCAAAGAAATACATCACCTTGTATATTTGATCATGAATAACTTTGTAACGTTTCAAAATTGATATGTATAAAATTAAAAAAGCATGACCACAGCTGCATAATTATTCTATGACATTTCAAAAGTAAGCCATTTCGAGTACTTCTAATAATAATCTGGTAAAAACTGTGACAAAATTCTAAGTTAAAAAGGGGCATAAATCTGTCAAAAATCAAAAACATTGGTGAAGATGTTGGTAGTAAACATACATTTTAAGTTTCAAGTCAATACGTTTGATAGTATTCAAGATATTTTACTTTATAAAAATCTTAAACTAAAAATTCTAAGTTAAAAAGGGGCATAAATCTGTCAAAAATCAAAACAGAGTTATGGGGATTGTTTCATCTGGTGTAGATGTTGCTGGTAAACATATAGTTTGAGTTTCAAGTCAATACCTTTGATAGTATTCAAGATATTTGACTTTATAAAAAACTTTAACCAACGCAGACGCCGACGCCGACGCTGGGGCGAGTGCAATAGCCTCCTTATTCTTCGAATAGTGGAGCTAATGATTCATGTTCGAACAATCAATGTTTTTGTAGTCAACATTGGTTGTAGAACATCGTAATTGGTTTGAAAATATGAATTAATAAATATATGACCTAAACATGTCCATATTTCCCTACTCAACGTACATTAGATGAAAATTTGCATGCTCTGTTATTCTGGTAAGGATTTGTAGTAGTGCGATCCAAAACTCTAAATAAAGCCGCATCTGACGAAAAACAAAATATAAAAATGGCATTTAGAGTTTTGGAAGCCAGAACTAAATGTTAAACCTGGCAATGTCAAATGAAAACAAATCCACTCAATTTGATATTATCTGACACTGAACATTTTGTAAGTTCTCACATTAATTAAATAAATTTTTACAGTGATGCGAATTAATTTTCCTTTGTTGAAGTTCAAATTTTATAGATGTTTTGTGATCCTGTTCCTAACCTGGCCACATGTCCAAATACAAGGCTCACTCGGACACTGAGTTGTTTGACATTCCATATAGCTTAATAACTTCTTCAAATTTACGATTTGAATGATTTTACAACACTATTAAAGCACTCTTCTGGAATGAGCCTTGTTAAGCACTTTGGGAGCCTGGCTAATGGCTAAAATGATAATGTGCAAAACACCACCCATGCAGATATGTTACAAAGCAGGTTAATAGCATTCTACAGTGGGGTGCTAATAGCCAATAGGTACATACAACAGAAGAAATAGAGAAATATTAAGACAAAAAAGGTGCAAATATTAATATGTGCTATCAATCTAAGATACAACATACATGTCAACGTATGTACCGAGTTAATACAACATTCTATAAAACATCTGGGGAAAAAAAAAAAAAAAAAAAAAAAGACCTACCTACCTACTGAAAAAATTCTGGGTAGCGTTAGGGCAAACAAACAATTTTTTAAGGATGGCCTTGTTATCTTCTCTTGCTTACAGATCTATAGGTGTCATAATGGTACATTTATAAGTATTCCAACTTTCATAGTAATATCTCAAATGGAAAAGTCAACAAGTGGACAAGAATGAAAATTTTGAAATTCGAATGCAAAGTCGAAAAGGGCCATAATTCAAATGAAATCCTTGACAGAGTTACCTTTTCCTGCCTGTGTTTGGGAATCATAATGGTAAACAAGTACTCCAACTTTCAAAGTAATATCTCACACAGTTTAGGTAGTCAAAAAGTTGACTGAACCAGTACGAAAAACGTAACCAAGATTCTAAGTAGATAAAGGGCCTTAATTTGTTTTTAAATCCTTGACAGATTACCTTCTCTTGCCTACAGATGGGGGTAATGATGCAAACAAGCATTCAAAGTCTCAAAGGGTTAAGCAGGGGCCTAGCAAGGGGCCCACTAGGGCGAAAAAGTCGCCTTTCACACTTAAACTTCGCCCATTTCTTTGACAAAAGCAAAATTAACTTCGCCCTAAAATATCTCAAACAAGAGGGCCAAGATGGCCCTATATAGCTCACCTTGGTACAAGTCCACTTGCCTGGTGGAAGATCACTAGATAATGTTATATACCAAATAAGTTTTCCTATATACACCTTTGTAAGACAAATGATCCCCCCCCCCCGGGCAAGGTCAATTTTGACCCCAGGGGCATAATTTGAACAAACTTTGAAGAGGTCTCAGGGCGTTCGGTAGACCCGAGCTCCCGGGTTTTGACCCGTGAAAATTTCGAAATACCCGTATTTGACCCGCGATAAAAACGCCCGACGAGTCATATTTGACCCGTAGGAATTTTCATTCATGCGTCGATTCTTTAGCGTGCGTGTCAATCAACTTGTTAATTCCAAACACTCTGGCCGTTGCAACCGTTGACGCGTCAGAAAGTGAGAACGGGGGCGGAGCTTGTATTTTAATCTACTCGCTTTCAGTCAATCAGCGACGATCACGCACGTGCACATTGTCTCGGCTTGATAATGACGTAATCAATGGATGATTGGATTTAATTGACAAGCAATAAACACATGTTCGGCATCTATTATGTGTATAAGGTGTTGTAAACACGCGGCATATGAATGATGCAATCAAAAGAGTTGGCGCATCATTAAGTAGATGATGGTGACACTCGAATTAGATAATTAGTGGATGTTTTTTCGGCGGCCTAGACGACAACAAATGTGAAATTCGGCGCGAGTTTAAATTATTCGTAAGAGCGCATTTATATTGCAGCTTCAGAACACAAACTGAAAAATATGATGTGCTAGCGCTAGAGTACAAGGCTGGAAACCCTATGATCCATGGTTCGACCCTTAAAAATCTCACTTTGACTCTTGAAAATTTGATTTTGACCCTTGAAAATTTAGGCTGAAGAGTCAATGACCCTTGAGTTTCAAGGCCTACCGGACGCCCTGGGTCTACTAGGCAATGCTACATGCCAAATATCTAAGCTCTAGGCCCTGTGGTTTCAGAGAAAAAGATTTTTTAAGTTGTCCCTATATTAGCCTATGTAAAACTAAGTGACCCCCGGTGCGGGGTCAATTTTGACCCAGGGGTCATAATTTGAACAATCTTGGTAGAGGTCCACTAGCCAATGCTACATGCCAAATATCTAAGCTCTAGGCCTTGTGGTTTCAGAGAAGAGTTTTTCCTACATAAGCATATGTAAAACTAAGTGGCCCCCTGTGCGGGGTCAATTTTGATCCGGGGCTCAAAATTTGAACAATCTTGGTAGAGGTCCACTAGACAATGCTACATGCTAAATATCTTAGCTCTAGGCCTTTTGGTTTCAGAGAAGAAGATTTTTAAAGTTTTTCCTATATATTCTTATGCAAAACTAAGTGACCACCGTTGCGGGGTCAATTTTGACCTGGGGGTCATAATTTGAACAATCTTGGTAGAGGTCCACTAGACAATGCTACATGCCAAATATCTTAGCTCTAGGCCTTGTGGTTTCAGAGAAGAAGATTTTTAAAGTTTTTCCTATATATGCCTATGCAAAAACTAAATGCCCACCCGCGCGGGGTCAATTTTGACCCGAGGGTCATAATTTGAACAATCTTGGTATAGGTCCACTAGACAATGCTACATGCCAAATATCTAAGCTCTAGGCCTTGTGGTTTCAGAGAAGAAGATTTTTAAAGTTTTTCCTATTTGTTGCCATAGCAACCAGAGTTCTGCATGGAATGGAATTCTTTGAACAACTTTGACAGAGCTTCATGCAAGGAACATCCCTGCAAAGTCTCATCAACATTGGCCCAGTGGTTTCAGAGGAGATGTCGTTTGAAGGAAATGGTGGACGGATGTACGACGTACGACGGACGGATTGCGATCCTAATAGCTCACTCTGGCACTTTGTGCCAGGTGAGCTAAAAACAATGAAGCGAATATACAAAGTGTCAGACATTTTTCTGAACATTATGATTAACTCCGCCCCCTCAATCAATTTTCGACTGACAAAAAGTTTGCCTGCAGGCTGATTTCACAATACAAAATTTAATGTATGACATGAGTGGTAATCATGGTGAAGGCATCATTATGGGAACAAAGACCTATATCAACAGCTTAATATGTCTTTGATTGGAATGGCAGTGGGGGGCAGGGGGCTAGGGGGTGTAACTGCATGTTATTACTATCCAGTTACATTTATAATAAAATGTTAAAAATGGTTCAAGCAATAAAAATGCATGAAAATTGGTCTCTAAACATCTCCCGTGTCTGGATGAAGTCTCACAATAATGGCCAATCTCCTGATTTATCACACAACCATTTAGTTGTTTAAGATATATGTACTTTGCTTTGAAACAAACGAACAACAAATATCTTGCTTCTCCCTCACTTCTCCTTGGACACTCCAAACTTCTCCCTATTTTCAGCTCAGGGAGAAGTCACTTCTCCCTAAAAAATTTCTCTAGCTAGGCCCCTGGGTTAAGTCAATAAGTGGATTTTACCCATATTCAATGTATTTTCTAAGTCAAAAAGGGGCATAATTCTGACAAAAACCTTGACAGAGTTATGTAGTCTTGTCTCAGGGCTTCCGTTAAGCGGCGTCCGGCCATAAAATACGCCATAAAATTGGACCAGTACGCCAATACACAAGACCCCTAGCGTACGCTTGACTTCCTCAAATTTCTGAGTACGACAAAATCACCGACCCATGGCATCCAAACAAAATAAAAATGTAACATTTTCACCTTTTTCGGGACCGCCCAAGCGTAATTAGTCATGCTATTCGCTCACAATCGGCAGTATTCGATTCGCTCTAGAACAACGTAAACTCCTCCTACAGCAATTATCGTGGGCTGTGACTGACAGATGCCGTGTTTGATCAGCGTAATTACCAAGGTGTCACACACTTATTTTGAAATGATGCAATAATTAGGACCAATTAACAACATTTTATGATGCCATTATTTTACTTCAATTACCGGCAAGTGTAAACAATTAATATGACACGGTGTTGTTTGAAGATCCCAACATCTGGCGGCAAGTTTGTCTACTCTATTGCCGAAAATGGACGTCCTTTCAAAATTGTGAATCGGCAATTTTATGACTTGATTTTAGTGTCTCGTCAGTAATGCAGGTGTTCAGGAAAATGAGTAAATGCAAGGTTTGGTGTAAAATGGATTTGAAAAAATCGTCATATTGTGCTTGTCTGCTGATATGGCACAACGTACTTTGTTTCATTTCGGTGTTTTGGTGCCGGCCGAATCTAATAAACCTTAGCGTAATGAGGAGTCTGAAAGCACAGAATCCGCTTCCAAAAAAACAAAAACTGATTCAAACTTCAAGCAGCGCAACTTTAATCACTTTTAGGTTGAAAAGATGTGTTATTAAACTACAATAAAAAAGTATTCTCGGCTTCGCCATGACGTCATACTGACCAGTTAACCAATCGGATTATTAGGTTGCGTTCATTTCTTCATTCGGTAAAAGGTGAAAACTCGGTCTTTACCGTTGACTCGTATGCAAATATAAATTTATTTTAAACGAAACAAAAGCTTTTGACAACATAGAATTATCATAAAAACAATCCGATAGTTTTATGGTAATGGAAGATCGTCGTCTTCTTTCATTTCTAATCTTGGTGATTATATTATTCAAAGTTAAAGATGCAAAGAGACCAGCAATGACAGCCGAGGAATCACCTTTCCCGAATGTAAATATTTTTTCAGTACCCGGATGTGCGAATCCGAGAATAATGATATGTTGTTTTGTAAATGTATGTATTAAGTACTTGTTATCTTATGCACTGAATAATTCAGATCTTTAATAAGGCCATCCTTAAAAAATTGTTTGTTTGCCCTAACGCGACCGACTGATGAAAATCCTCCCGACTGACTTTTTTTTTTTGGATCTGAAAGCCAAAAAAAATTTTTCTGCCGTCGAGAAAAACCGTTCCGTTTTTTGTCATTTTCCATCTTTCCGGTATTTCTTTTCTGTAGTTCTTTCGTAAGTAATACCAATCAGTTATCCTCGACTATGCTTGACAGAACGTGCAGGGGTGTGGAAATCCTTTATTTTTTCACTTTTCCGCGGACGAGTGAGATGTAAAAATTCACTTGTCCGAGGTCAAAATTCACCTGTCCAGATTTCAACATTAAAACCAAATTATGTGAAACAAACAAGGACCAGGTTAAGTTTTTTATTTTATATGCTTATCAGTACATGTCTAGAGGATTCTGCAAAGCTCGGACTTCCGAGTGAGCTTGGGAGTGCCTGAAGTGACTTGGAGTACGGAGAAATATTACGGCACTTGGCGGGAGTGTATTTGCGACACTCCGAGTGGTTTTACACGTAAATTAACGGGTTTACGGGAAATAAAAATCAGATTTATTATATTCAGTAGAAATGTGTCCACACTGCTGTATGCATATTAATTCAAAAAGATTTGGCGACCGACGTACATTTTGTAAACCGTGTTCAATATATTTTATCACCAAAAATAAAACTTACTCATAACATTATTTATTCCAAACTATTATTTTTATAATCCAAAATTATCAGACTATTGTCTAGAGCTACTTTTACATGTCTCGAACTGTCAAATATCTCGGTCTTTTTGATGCCACGTGCTTCTCGAAGATCAAAGAAAACTCACATGTACAATATAGCGTCGGCGATTGTTTTTTGATCTCGTGACACCTGCAGCTTTATCTTTTATGATTGAGGAGGTTGCAGTTAAAAAATTATTTTTATTCGGCAAATGTTATTCATTAAAATAAATATTACTGGAAAAACGTTGACTTTGACAGTAAAACTGTTGCTGAAACAATAAATGACAAAAACACGAACACGCTGGAACGCCGCGTTTTGTTTTATAAAGAACAGTTAGAACTTTTTTAATGTTAATTGATAAATGCTAAGGGACCAATTACAGCTTACTTTAAATGGAAATAAATATTGTAAGTCAACATAAAGGTGATAAATAGTTTAGATTCTGATAAGAAATAACTCAATTCTTTTTGAAACAATAAAAAACATAACGCCGTGATAGTATAACAGTAGCGGCGATTCTCAACGAAAATACGTCTGATTCGAACTTTGTAATTCAATGGATTTTGATTCAACAGGTCGCCTTTACAGGTGTATTAATGTTGGTTTTCATAAAACTGCAAACAAATCGGGCGGTTCCTGGCTGGATTACTTTGGACTGTCTTACATTATTCATTTCATTTTTCTCGAATTTTGACTTGTCCGCGGACAAGTTGGGCAGAAAAGCGCGTGTCGGACTAGGAATTCCGCACCCCTGACGTGTACGCTGAAGCTCACTCCGCAGGGAAATCGTACCAATAATCGTGTCAGAAATCTGACACGCTCGCATTTCAGTATTTCATAAGAAATGAATGAAAAGAATAAATAATTTTATTAATAAGACTATAATCTTGCCAAATTGAACACCAAATTGTATCTATTTAGCATAAAGCAAAACGAAAGTTTCGAGCAGGTCAGAATTTTCACATATTGGTAGCCATCTTGCCGATTTGACAATTATCACGTGGCCATTCCCACGAACCTTTGGAAAAGGATATCTGCGGGAAATCGCCGAAGATTCCGATTGCGGTCACGATCAGGGAAAGTTTATTTATTTACATGACCACGTGCGTTTTGGCGCGAACACTTTCAGGTTATGTACCGTGTCACGGACCTAAAGTAATTTTGTTTTCAAATTAAAAAACATAGTGGTAAATGCTATTTTATATTTACACTCGTCCTTTATATCATCTAAACACTAATCAAAAGGAAATATCAAGCATTCTGAACTACATGAAAAATAAGTGCGATTGCGTCATACGAAAGTCCCTTGTAAATGTAAACAAAATGATTCATGTTTGAAAAATCGATGTTTTTGTAGTCAACATTGGTTGTAGAACATCGTAATTGGTTTGAAAATATGAATTAATAAATATAAGACCTAAACATGACCATATTTCCCTACTGATCCAAAACTCTAAAGCTGCACCTGACGAAAAACAAAATATCAAAATAGCGGCATTTAGAGTTTTGGAAGCCAGAACTAAATTTTAAACCTGGCAATGTCAGATGAAAAAATTCCACTCAATTTGATATTATCTGAACATTTTGTAAGTTCTCGCATAATTAAATTAAATTTTTACAGTGGTACAAATTAATTTTCTTATGTTGAAGTTCAAATTTTATAGATTTTTTATGTGAACCTGTTCCTAACCTGGCCACAGGTCCAAATACAAGGCTCACTCCGACACTGAGTTGTTTGACATTCTATAGCTTAATAACTTCTTCAAATTTACGGTTTGAATGATTTTACAACACTATTAAAGCACTTCTGGAATGAGCCTTGTTAAGCACTTTGGGAGCCTGGCTTATGGCTAAAATGGTAATGTGCAAACCACCACCCATGCAGATATGTTACAAAGCAGGTTAATACTGTGGGGTGCTAATAGCCAATAGGTACATACAACATAAGAAATAGAGAAATATTAAGACAAGAAAGGTGCAAATATTAAGTGTACAATATGTCAGCTATTAATCTAAGATACAACATACATGTCACTGTATGTACCGAGTTAATACCGAGTTAATACAACATCTATAAAACATCTGAAAATCAAAAAAAAAAAAAATTAAAAAAAAAAAAAAAGACCTACCTACCTACCCACTGAAAAAATTCTGGGTCGCGTTAGGGCAAACAAACAATTTTTTAAGGATGGCCTGAGATATATTTCAGTGCCCATCTTTACATCGTCCGATAAGGAAGGTACCTTTCTGTTACTCAGATTTAGCTTTTTTATGGATGCAATCAGTTTAATTTTGCATTTAATCCAGCTATACACATAGTGAACCCGTTCCTGGCAGCCATTTTTATAGCCTCTTGCAACTCCTTGAAAGGTCATGTGGGGGTCGATAATTGCAGATGAAAAAAAAAAACTTCTGCAATGACCGACCCCCTACGAATTATATTTAGTAACTATTCAGTTGACTCGAGAAAAAAAAACTAAATGTACATGTTTAGCTGATCTAGTTTATACAATTGTAAAATATCGTTCTTTCAAGACGAATTGGTGTCAGAAAGGTTTATTATAAAGGTATTGATAAATTAATTCATAAAGTATTTATAAGTGATAATTGGTTACTTTGATGCCAATTAAAGTGACATTATGCTCATCTTAATGCACATAGTATATTTTTGGTGACAGTTTTATAAAAGCAATTTTCGGTAGCTGTGCATTTAAATGTGTTAAACTAATGATAATGCCGCATTAATATTTGAAGTTGGTGCTTTAGAAATTAAAGAAATGGACTAATAAAATAATAATTCCTTCCTTGGCAGTGATCTCCCTTGTGTTATTAGTGTTGCTCGGCAGTGGAAGGGAAGCAACTCCGACATGCATTTGTTTATTTCTTAAATTGACTCTCCCAGTCAAAATAGGAAAAGTAATAAGTGGAAAGATATTATTTCGTACTGGTAGCAGGAAAAATTTGGTGTATTGGGTCAAAAGTTATTATTTCCTCTTCCCTTTTCACACACACCTATTTCAGCTGGAATTTTACTTTAAAACAAGAGCACCGCAAAGCGCAGCAATATACGCCCGAAGTGTTGTATCAGAGAATGGGAGCAAAATTTAGGCTGTTGAAGCCCAACGGACAGGAACAAGAATAAACAAGAGCTGTCACATGACAGCACGCTCGACTATTCGAAAGCTTGTTGGTAAAATGGGGTTTTTGTCTAAGAACAGGAGTATTGTGTAATTGTCTATAAGAATTAAGGTCAAAGATATGAAACTTGTTCAAAGACCTTTGTAAATGTACATTGCATTCAAAGCCTTACTCTGGATTCTGCAAGCCAACTGGAGGGAGGATGGGGGGGATAATTTCAAAGAAATACATGACCTTGTATATTTGATCATGAATAATTTTGTAACTTTTCAAAATTGATATGTATAGAATTAAAAAAGCATGACCGCTTCATGCTGCATAATTATTCTATGACATTTCAAAAGAAAGCCATTTTGAGTATTTCCATTTTAATCTGGAAAAACTGTGACAAAATTCTAAGTTAAAAAGGGCATAAATATGTCAAAAATCAAAAACATTGGTGAAGATGTTGACAGTAAATACGTTCGATAGTATTCTATCTTTAACAAAAAATTCAAAGTTAAAAAGGGACACAAATCTATCAAAAATCAAAACAGAGTTATAGAGATTGTTTCCTCAGGTGTAGATGTTGATGGTTGACACATACTTTGAGTTTCAAGTCAATACCTTTGATAGTATTCAAGATATTTGACTTTATAAAATCTTCTACCAAACATTCTAAGTTAAAAGGGATATAAATCTGTCAAAAATCAAAACAGTTATGGGGATTGTTTCCTCAGGTGTAGATGTTGATGGTAAACATATATTTTGAGTTTCAAGTCAATACCTTATATAGTATTCAAGATATTTGAATTTACAAAAAAAAATTACCAAAAATTCTAATTTAAAAAGGGGCATAAATCTGTCAAAAATCAAAACAGAGTTATGGGAATTGTTTCCTCAGGTGTATATGTTGATGGTAGACACATACTTTGAGTTTCAAGTCAATACCTTTGATAGTATTCAAGATATTTGAATTTAAAAAAAACTTTAACCAAAAATTCTAAGTTAAAAAGGGGCATAAATCTGTCAAAAATCAAAACAGAGTTATGGGTATTGTTTCCTCAGGTGTAGATGTTGATGGTAGACACATACTTTGAGTTTAGAGTCAATACCTTTGATAGTATTCAAGATATTTGAATTTATAAAAAACTTTAACCAAAAATTCTAAGTTAAAAAGGGGCATAAATCTGTCAAAAATCAAAACAGAGGTATGGGGATTGTTTCCCCAGGTGTAGATGTTGATGGTAAACATATAGTTTGAGTTTCAAGTCAATACCTTTGATAGTATTCAAGATATTTGAATTTATAAAAAACTTTAACCAACACAGACGCCGACGCCAGGGCGAGTGCAATAGTCTCCTTATTCTTCGAATAGTCGAGCTAAAAAATTGAAGTTATATAAAATAATCTAAGTCCCCATCCAGAAAATCCTAACCAGGTACAAAAATGTCAAAAAACACCAAAAAATTGGAGGTACCATTCATGTTGTACCACAGAAAAGTGGTCTCGGTTTTTCCGTACTGCCAATAATAAAAAAGTTACAAAATATGCTATTGATAGTTACATAAAAGGGAAGTCATTCAATAAAAAAATTAAGCAAACAAAATAGGATCTCCCAAATAAAAACAAGAGCACTGTAATCAAGAGCAAATGCAGAGCAATATCCACACAGTTATATGACGCTTGAACCCTAAGTGTGACCTTGACCTTGAAGTGAGCCATCCGGAACATGGCTTCTGCACATCGTCTCAATGTGGTAAACAATTGTGTCAGGTTTCTTCGAAATCCTTCACGGGGTTCAAGAGTTACAGAGCGGAAGGGAAAAAAAGTCATATGACCTTTGAACCCCTAAGTTTGACCTTGACCTTGAAGCGAGCCATCCGGAACATGGCTTCTGCACATTGTCTCAATGTGGTAAACATTTGTGTCAGGTTTCTTCAAAATCATTCACGGGGTTCAAGAGTTACAGAGCGGAAGGGAAAAAAAGTCATATGACCTTTGACCCGAGTATGACCTTGACATTGAATCCAGCCATCCGGAACATTGCTTCTGCACGTCCTCTCAGTCTGGTTAACATTTGTGTCAGGTTTCTTTGAAATCCTTCAAGGGGTTCAAGAGTTACAGAGCGGAAGGGAAACAAAATCATATGACCTTTGACCCCTGAGTATGACCTTGACCTTGAATCCAGCCATCCGGAACATTGCTTCTGCACGTCGTCTCAGTCTGGTTAACATTTGTGTCAGGTTTCTTCGAAATCCTTCAAGGGTTTCAAGAGTTACAGAGCGGAAGGGAAACAAAATCATATGACCTTTGACCGCTAAGTATGACCTTGACCTTGAATCCAGCCATCCGGAACATTGCTTCTGCACGTCGTCTCAGTCTGGTTAACATTTGTGTCAGGTTTCTTCGAAATCCTTCAAGGGGTTCAAGAGTTACAGAGCGGAAGGGAAACAAAATCATATGACCTTTGACCGCTAAGTATGACCTTGACCTTGAATCCAGCCATCCAGAACATTGCTTCTGCACGTCGTCTCAGTCTGGTTAACATTTGTGTCAAGAGTTACAGAGCGGAAGGGAAATTGCTAACGGACAGACGGACGCACGGACGCACGGACAGACGGACACCGAGGCGATAACATAATACGTCCCTTCGGGCATATAAAAATGTGCATAATGTCACTTTAACCAAATTATTATAAAGGTATTTATCAAATGTATTCTTAAGTAATTACAAGTGCTAACTTGTAATTTTGATGCAGTACCACTTGTAATAAAATTATCTACATGTGTTCAAAAACTAGATTAATAATCGGGACATTAAAACAAGTTTCGAACTTAAAAAGAAAACATATGATTAAAACACAACAATAAAGGGAAGTCCAAGGATGGGCTCAGCAGAGCCCTCAATCAGCTGTTTTTACCGCCGAATATCGGCTGCTTCCCCCGCCTAAAAAGTATCTTTTTTTCCCCCTTCAGAGATAAAAATTCCCCCTGAGAAAACGAAAAAAAAGAAAGAAAATTCCCAAAAATGGTGTCTGATAACATTCAGTATATATGAAGATTACTGTAAATACATTCGATATCCGTTTTAAGCTTTTGAAATATCTTAAATTTGCTGAAAAATCGGCTAATATTTCCGAAAATCGGGCATAAGCGGGGTCGCGAAAATACGTGACAAACAAAAATAATTACCGAAAAACTTGTAGAAAAGGTATAATTTATCATCCTTGATCTGTTATAAGCGCTTTAGGACATCCAGAAACCATTTGTTTCATTTAAATTCTCTAAAATCGCCAAAAAAGGACCAAATATTCCCGAAAATCGTGAATTAGCGGGGTCGTAAAAATACGTGACAAACCACAATAATTGCATGAAAACATTTACAAATGTTACAGTTTATCATCCTTGAGCTGTTTACCAAATTCAAGAATTGAAGAGGGGTAGTTGTGGGGGTTGCTTGTTTAGTTTAATCTATAAATACTTGCAAAAAAATATCTTCGGGGATAAGACTCGAGTACATCTCTTTTTAGGTATGAGACGCCTAAATACATTTCCATAGACTTACATTATAAGGTTTTCTTCCGGTGCGACTACCCAAAATCTCACCGACAGCTGAAATGAACTTTATTTTGTAGAATAATCCTAGTCCGACATAAAAATAACAAAATTTATACATGTGATCCAATAAGTTAAGCCAGTAATTTGGAGCTGAATGACAGCACCCCTATTTTTGTGGCAGTTTTAGTGGTCACCGACCAAATATGTCAGTATTTTCAAATACCAAATATTTTGATTATAATTTATATCCAGATTTTTCTCTTCATATTACATTTATGATCTATCAACCAGCGATTAATTCAAAATAATTTTTCTTGTATGCAACCACTTACTTTCAGCCAATCAGCAATCAAACACATAGTGTATAGGTCCGCATGCTCCCTAGACAAAATACACGGTGGGGAATCACGTGACTTTCATGATAGCTGCAACGGACAAAATGGCCGTTAAATTTCGTCGCTTCGGACGGATTTTGTCAGGTATTAGAATACTTTCACGTTGCATTGTCTCCCAACACCCATACCAACTTACGCGGAATGCTTTGCCTGTTTCCTTGATTGCTCTACCATCGTCTTTGTTTCTATAGTTTTCTCAAACACTTAAAAATTCCGACCAAGGACTGCATGTCAACAAGAAAATTCTGTGGTAAATTCCACGGACGAACCATAAAATATGAAAAACCTCCTAAAGTTTGTGTACTTCATAGAAAATTTTGTTACGGAAAGAAATATTGTTTCGGTGCAATTTTAATATGAACTTGATTTCAAGATGTTTGCTTTTTTAAACAAAATAGGGATGTTTTTAGGAAATGATAGCACTAACGGACACGATAGCTTCCACGTACTGATCTACATACATGATAGCTTCCACGTAGCAGTACGCAAAATTTCATTTTCATTGGAAGGTTGTTTCTTTTAAGAAGAATAGTGTAGAAAATGTAAAATATATCCCTTGTGTATAATTACCATTATTGTTTTATGTATTTCAACACTGACTGGTAGAGGCAGGTTGAAACAGTTTCTGTTAATGGCCAGTGGAATAGCCCGATTGCAAAACCTTGAATTTGCTGGATTATCAAATGTTAAACAACATTGGAACTTATACAAACGGTCTGTTATAAATAACAGTTTTACATCGCTGTCAACTTAAGATTTTCTCGAGTGTTTTAAGTCTATAAATGATCCAGATTCTGTGTTTTTTCAACCAGATAAAGATAATATTTATAACACCCAGGGCTTTGGAGAAATAGAGACAACGTGTCCTGAGTTAAACATGCCATTTACCAAAACAGAAATTGTTAAAACATGTAAAAGCTTGAATAATGGCAAGAAGTTTTTGTAGAAGGGTGACATCGATACAGTTCGTAATTACAGAGGAAAAACTTTACTAAGTACTTTGGGTGAATTGGTGACAAAAGGTTATAAAAAAATAGACCGAACTCAGAAAATGTTCATGTCAACATTGATGTTCAGGCAGGTTTTAGGCGAAACTTGGGAACTATGGTTACTTTTTTTGCATGGTCAGAGTAATTAAGTTTTAAATAATAATAATAAGAGATTGTATGCAGTTTTGTGGATTTTACTAAGACGTTCGATTATCTGTTAAGAGACATCATCTGGTATAAGTTTATAAAGCAAGGGTTAGAGGTAAAATGTTTGATATTGTCAAATCTATGAACACTTATGTAAGTAAAACAACAAAATTCCCATGCATGCTTGGTGTGCGTCAGGGAGGATCATTTTCCCCGTTTCTGTTTTCTATGTTATTGAATATTGAAGAATAGGTAAAGATGTTGGAATATAAAACAAGTTTTACTCTTATATATGCCGATGATATTGTAGTTATGTCTGAGACTGAAGAAGAATTAAAAACAAGGTTTGATACTGTAAGAAGAGTATTGTGATATGTGGAAACTGGGTGCTAGTTCTACCAAGACAAAGGTAATGATTTATTTAAAATGCGGACGAATCAAACATTATTTAAAAGTCAGATTTTAGAAATTGTTAATAACTTTACATGTTTTGGAATTGTTTTACTACTGATGTTTTTTTTAAAACAATATATGATACCTTAGCAATAGAAGCTATGAAGACAGTGTAGACACTGAAATCAACTATTATTCAGTATCCATGTATGTCAGTAAAAAATCAGTTGTAACTTCCTGATAAACTTGTACCTATCTTACATTATGGGTCTGAGGTATTGGGACTAAGTAAGTCTGTAGTTTTGGAAAGAATACACTAAAATTTCTGCAACGGATTACTTGATGTAATAATATAAACATAAATAACTTTATATGGTGAACTTGGTAGAACTTCATTCTTAACAGGTTGTAAAGTAATGGTTAAAGATAGTACAAAAGGAGAATCATAGATATATGTGTTTATGATCTGATGTGCAGATCGTTAGAAATAAGGCCAAATAACACTATTTCTTGGGATTTCTTGGATGTAGATTTAGAGGCTTATCACAAAGATTAGAAATTGAAGTAGGCAGGTGGTATAATTACAATGAAAGAAAATGTAACAACTGTAATGTTTTAGAGGTTTATTTCCTTTTTCTTGCTAGAAGGTTCACTTTATAATAGTATGAGAAAACATTAACTAAAGACACCAAAACCCCAAATATCCTGTAATTTATTGAATAAATGACAACTGATGAAGTTAGTACATGTATCAACAACAATTAAGCTTTGTGCCAACCAAAAATATTATAACTGATGTATGCCTCATTCATCTCATGCTGTATATTTGTAGTACATGAAACACTTGACTTAACGTCACCTTACTGTTCTATATTTGCATGTGTGAACATGGACCTATGGTCCACTTCGTATGACAATAAATTATAATCAAAATATTTAGGGCGTAAATCAAACTACATCTGTACTTTCAATGCAGTGGCTGATTTCTGCCAGTTCTTGTTTTTGTTTTTTCTGGAACAGGGGTATGTACGAATTTAAAAAAAATAAATTGCAAATTTGTTTGTCTCCGTACGTTGGCTTTCGGGGCCAAAGTTATCATGTCGGTGGGATATAGATATCGAAACAGTGTCCTTTGTTTCGAGTGTCGTGTTTGTGTCGTCTCTACATGAAGATATGACACAATCAACATATTTTACAATGGCTCATTTCTACCTTTGTTTGTCCTGCTACGTGGAAGTTTTCATGTCCGTTAGATCAGTACGTGGAAGCTATCGTGTCCGTTGGTGCTATCAATTTCTAAAAGGCATCCCCATTTTGTTTAAAAAAGCAAAAATATGAAATCAAGTGCGCATTAACATTGCATTGAAACAATATTTCTTTCAGAAACAGACTCTTCTATTAAGAACACTAACTTTATAAGATTTTCCACATTTTACGGTTCGTCCGTGGAATTTGCCACAGAATTATCTTGTTGACATGCAGTCCAGCGTCGGAATTTTTAAGTGTTTGAGAAAACTATAGAAGCAAGGACGACGGTAGAGTTATCAAAGAAATTGGCAAAACATTCCGCGTAAGTTGGTATGGGTGTCAGGGGACAATGAAAGTATTAAAATATCTGACAAAATCCATCCGAAGCGACGAAATTAAACGGCCATTTTGTCCGTTGCAGCTATCATGAAAGTCACGTGATTCCCCACCGTGAAAATAACCTGCTTCCGGTTTTCACCGATTTAGGCTTCTCATACCTAAAGACTGAAACGATTGCTTTTGTACGCGATTAGAACTCCTTCGAATCATAAAATAACCATTCCTGAACCAAACTATAGCTTTGATTTAATCTGCATAGCATCATGATGCAAAATATACCTCCATATTGATGACCAGGTCGAGACGATTTCGTGTGCTGCTGCTGAGCTTTGAAATAATTTGTCAAATTGCTTCAATATCAGTTGTCATATATGTATACTTTTCTTTGCAGAGTCGATAATGTGCAGTGAATAATCTAGCCGTGCATCCTGCGTCATAGACGCACAAAAAATGCAAAGGACGCAAAGATTTGAAATATGTGCGTCCTTTAGGATGCAAGCACGTGAAAATCGAGACTTGGGTATATGCTCGCGGCAGTTTGTTTAAAAGAATATCGTCCACGAACTTGCGTTTCCTGCGAGTATTTAGAAGAATTTTCGCATGAAATCGTTAAAAAATCGCGGCACTTCGAGAATGTTAAATCGCGGTACTTAGAGTGGTGTTTCAGACAGCTAACAGGACTTTAAATTAGAATTATTTTTTACTTTTGTACATTTATCAAATTCGAAAATATTTGCCGACCAACGTACATTTGTATAGCTTGATATAGTGCATAACCAAAATAAAACTTACTCATATTATACATTGTCTATTCCAAACTAGTTTTTATAATCCAAAATAATCAGACCCGTCAAAATATTCGGTCTTTTTAATGCCACGTGCTTCGCTCGGATCAAACGAATCTCGGCGTCGGCGTATGTGCTTTGATCTCGTAACATCTGTGGCTTTATGAGTAAAAGAAGTCGCTGTAGAAATTATTTTATTCGACCAAGTTAATTCTTTAAAATAAATACATTGTAGAAGAAAATTGTTACTTAGAAAAAATCGGCTTGAAGCGCCGCGATTTTGTTATAAACATAACGTTTATTTTAAGTAAAGAATAGTTGGAAATTATTAGGGCACTTTCAAAAAAAATGGCTAAAATTGTGACATTGGGGGTTGAAAATTAAGTATTGTGGATATGAATTTTAGTAATTCTAGCAAGATCAAGATACATTGAAATTAGTAAAACCAAATTTCTACAAGGAAAAAAAAAGTAATTTTTTTTCAATTTCAATTTTTGTTTAGGGAACTGCAACAAAAAGTACAAACGAATACACACAAAGGTGCCATGCCTCTGTGCTCTAGAATGGCATAATAGTCCTACCTTCTTTCTGTATTTCATTAAAGTATATGTTAATGCTTTGAAAGAAACAAGATTGGAAAGTTCCAACTTCCTCCAAAAAAATATTTTTGTCATTTTTGTGTTAAATAAGGCCATATTTTCTAACATGTGATGCCAAAAGTTTTCAAAAAAAAATTCTTGAGGTGAAATGCTAAAAAAGAGTTACTAAAAATTCAATAACAGCCTTTTCTAAAAAAAATATGGAAAATTTTGTGTAAATCTGACGATGTTTAGCATTAAAAATAAGGACTTATGTAAACCACTTTTTTCAGTGTAATTTCTTACACTCCTTACAAAAAATAATGTGTCCAGTATTTTATTCAGCAGCTTTTTCCTTTGTCTTGGAAAGTGTTTCATTATCATAAACATGGAAAATGGTAAAGCATTCATCATTACAGGTGTTTATATAAGGAATTAAACATTTTTACTCTGTTTTTTAATTGATTATTCATACGCTACCGGACTGTTAAACTGAAAACTAAACTAAAGTTGTCCACAAAACAAGACTGAATTAGCTCACTCTAGTTGAATAAAACTTGGAAGTTGACTTCTTTTCAGCAGTTTTAGACAAAGTTTGACTTTTTATACTCTGTTACAGATTTCAACATCTTTTTTCTTACACTCCTTACCAAATGCTTGTATACTTTGTTAGTTAAGACTTAGAACTAATCACACATAGATTAACAGGCATATTTCTACCAATTTTTACTACAGCAAATTTACAATTATTCTATGTTCATTTGTTGGATTGTATTACAAGCACTTTTTATATTCACATGTACAATGTACTTTGTGTAAGACCAATTTGAGTGGCCACATGTTACATTTAAAGTACATTTCATCATGCCATCTTATAATTATGAAGTTCAACAGGTAATATTTATGATAGAGTCTGTAGTACATGATTAAACAACTGATGAAATTCTTTCAGCCAAAAATGATAACATTACTTTTAGAACAACTAGAACTTCCCCAAATCTTACACTCCTTACATATGCAAATTGGATATAACTTATAGCAAAAGGAGAACATTTTGTGGCATTTAGAATGCAAAAAACATGTATTTGTACAAACAGCATGTATATTATAATAGCTATCTCTATGTGTGTAACATCAATTGAATTATTTGAGGGCTATGACAACCAAATAATCTCTCTTTCTAGCATGGTACCCATTTTTACTTGCTTGCTTTAATACAGCTCAAAATAACGACAGACAATACGTTACTTAATGTAATCAATGTTCAGAAAGCTCAAAACCAAAATAAAAACAGTTCGTAACAGGAAACAGAAACAGTAGAATGCAATCAAATGACTGCTTTTACTGCCTATCATGCAGTTTATTGTGTTTGGTATACTCTTACAAGAACAAATGAGTTCTTATTATAACTTTTTTCTTGGTGAAGCATTTTGGATTATGAGTGACAGTTTCAGCTCATTCATTTTGATTTATTGGAAATACTGAAACTGCCTGAGCTCCCTTCCTTACACAGAATTGCTTGGTCACTGATAGGTTTTTTTCTTCTGTTAACCCTAGCCGAAGGCAGAGAGATATTGTTTTGATGTTGTCATCCATCCTTCTATTACAAGCCCCAAAATCTCCCAAATTGTTTCATAATATTACCTAATATGATACAATGTTATTCAACAAATGTTGACTATTGTTTCATGTATTTTTATAATAATTTACATGATGATTGATAAATTGATGTTGCGTATATTGACAGACATACATTATTAGTACACATAAGAATATTTGCAATTTGTTTTTATAAATTGATAACTCATTATTTTTTCCAAGCTGAGACATTAGATATTATGTTCTCAGACAGTTCTCTTTCAAACTTTGGAATTTACCAATTAAGCTTAAAAAGCAGTAATTCTTTAAAACAACCTTTTTATTGCCTAATGTATTTTAACAGATTGTTTCAATTACTCTAAGACTGTTTGGCGCTTCTTAAGTCCAAGGTGCTAAAAGGTTGACTTCCTAAGCCACTGGCATGTTGTCACAGCTATTTACAAACAATACAAAAATATGTTTGAAGTAGGAAATGTCATCAACTTTAGTAACTCTTTTTGAACTTCTAGGTGACAACTTATTGAAATTTTAATTACTTGTTTGTCCAACAGAGGAAACTCAGTCTGTTGGGATGCATATAAAAACCGAGACAGTTTCTGGGCAAATCACAACAGCCTTTTGAATGCAAAAATAAAGTTATTGGAAAACTGTCTCGGAATTATTTACAGGTATGTGAAATTGTATTTATAATTTGTGTTTCTAAATTGTATTCTGATTTTTATAAGATTATTTAGTACAAATTTAAACAGTTTATTTTTCATGAGTTTACTGTATGAAGTAACTCATATCTGTATTATTTGTGCAAGATCTCCATAAGAATGTTTTAAGAGTATGTCTACAATTTTTATGTTTTATAGGTATTGCATATTTATTCTCTAATGAGAATATACTGAATTATTCTTAATAAAAGAATCAGAAAGTTAAATATGTCAAAGCATCAATATTTGTAAAAAAGTTTGATAGTAGATTTTTGTAGTTAATACAATTCATTGTTCCAGTTTTGTTTAGTTAAAGAAACAAAACAGTGTATTTTCATATAACTTCATATTTTACTTTTATTGAAATTTAGAAATATTTTAGTTTTTGATTTTATGTCCGTAAGCATTGAACATCAAATAAATCAAGGCGTTGTTTCAGGTAACTCTCACTTTCCAAAGTGTGTGCTCTTTTATTTTGAAATTTGCTTTTTCCCCAAAAAGCTGACTATATTAAGTAATAGTTAAATCTCTTAAAAAAGAGGGACTTTAAATGTTCAATGATTATTGACTTGTCGTGTATAAGAATATGTATTGTATTATAATCATATGTATTTGTTGTATCATACATATTGTAAGAACAGCCTTTTGAATGCACAATAAAGTTATTGGGAAACTGTCTCGGAATTATTTACAGAGAAAAGTAACATCCTAGCTTACGGCATAAAAGACTGGTGTGAGAAACAAGGGTAAATGTCAACGCCTCAAAATAGATACTATCTTCGCTCCGACCCAGAGGAGGAAATCGAAGAACTTGAACAACAGGAAATTGAAGCAACTGAACAACCACCAGAAGACGACAACAATTCTTCATTGGGGTTGAGTAGTATATCTGCTGCTTCAGAAACTGAATCAGACTCTGAGGACGAGACGGTAGAGTCCTTCAACAACATAATGGCACAGAAAATTGATATGCCAACATTCTCAGGGAATGCAGGTCAGTCTGCCGATGAGTGGCTTTCCTCATTTAACAATTATACCTCATTGATAAATTTGAATCGGGGATCATAAAAGCAGAATGCTGCCTTTCTATCTTAAAGATCATGCACTGGCATTTTACAATTCTTTGAGTGTGGAAATAAAAGATGATTATGCAGAGGTTTCAAATGAACTGATATCGCGTTTTAATGGAAGTGACGGTCTTGATGCTGATCTTCAAATACTGTCACTGCAACAGCATCCATCAGAAACTGTTGCTTCATTCTTCACAAGGTTTCTAAAAACTACGAACAATAAAGGATATCCGGACTCACTATTGATAAGTGTACTTCTGAAGGGTTTGAGAGATGACATCAAGACTATTGTGATGCCACAAAATCACAAGACCATTGAGGACATTAGGAAATCTGCACATTTAGCAGAAAAAACTTTGAATTCAGTAAATAGTGCTAGTGTTGCTGCAACATTTGCAGACATAGTAAACAAGCAAATGCAGGGACTATCTGACAAAATATGTGCATTGGAACGAATTGGGAATCATCCCACTACCTCACAACAATCAACTTGGACCAATAGAAGACAATACCAAGACCAACAACCACAACCAGAAAGACAAACCCAGAGAGTTATGCCATCTGTACTCAGACGGGAAGAGATGACAGGCTGCTCAAGATGTGGAGAAGGTATGAAACATTCTCTTGATAAATGTAAAGCATACAATGTTCAATGTAATTATTGCTTTAAACATGGTCATCTCTACCCTTTCTGTTTCAAAAGAATTAGGGATGAAAAATATGGTAACCAATAGGGATTCGCGCCTGTCTGTGATAATCTTGCAGATAGGCACAAGTTTGGCAAATCGATGAACAACAATAGGAACTCAAGTGCTAAGAAAAACTCAGTTAAAATTTCTAAGATTGAGAAAAATAGTTCTAGAAATGTTACTGCTAACACAACAACCAAAACTTCAAAAATGGAGAATTTCAAAAATTCTAAAAATCAGAATGTAAAAATGTCAAATGAAAATAAAATAAATGTAGGAACTGCTACTGTTCAAAATATCTCAAAGGAAACGCAGACTTGTAGTGAAGATACAGGAAAAACTCATAAAAGTTTAAACACTTCAGTCAAATCTGATGCTGGTCATAGTAGTTCTGAAACTGAGGTTAATGTGGCTGCTTCTTTTAACAGAAATGTATTAATGGTAGAAATTAAAAATAGGAAAATTCCATCTCTCATAGATTCTGGTGCTTCTGTGAGTTGCATTCAGCAATCACTTTTAGACAAAATACATACAGAAAACCAACACCAAGTTTATCCTGCAAATATAGGTCATGTTAGTGGCGTAGGTGGAGAGCGCCATAGTGTGTTAGGTGCAGTTAAGTTGCCTGTAAAAATTTCAGGGTTAATTTTTGAACAAGAGTTCATCATCATCAAAGAATTACACCATCCTCTTATTTTAGGACTTGATTTCATGTCTAAAAACAAATGTGTAATTGACTTTTATTATAATGTACTCTATTTTGCAAGTGCTAACATTTCTGTAGCGCTGCCCCGTGATAGCAAGTTTGGGTATGCTAGGTGCACCAAACCGGAACTCATTCCTGCTAATTCTGAAACTGCCATTACTGTTAGGATATCTAAGGGTCAGAAAAATGACACTGTACTACTTGATCCTGCTGAAACTCTACAAGGGACTAATATTATTGGTGCTAGGTGTATTGTAACCATTAAAAAAAATAAAGCTACAATGAAATTGGCAAATCCTTCAAACGAAGACATTTATATATCTCCAACTGGCATTCTTGCTAATGTACATCCAATTGATAATAGGGAAATTTATACTTTTGATGATAATGATGCTTCAGTACACATAGCAAATATCAACAATACCAACACTAAATCTGAGAAAAATGTTCCAGATTTTGTTGGTGAAATAGATGAAAACAACAAAAACTTATCGGTAGAGCAAAAAGAAAAACTTAAAAATTTAATAATTCAGAATAAGGATGTTTTTGCAACTTCTTTAGAGGATATGGGCAAAACAAATCTATGTACACATAGAATAGAGGTATATCCTGATGCTATTCCTGTCCGATCAGCACCATATAGGCAGGATCCTATAAAAAAAGCTGAGACTGAGAAACAAACAAATAGTTTTGTTGAAAACAATATAGCTCAAAGGTCTACTAGTGTCTGGAACTCTCCAGTCGTTCTTGTAAAAAAGAAAGACGGTTCCTGGAGGTTCGCAGTTGACTATAGGAAATTAAATAAAGTCACAAAACCTATTTCTCAACCTCTTCCAAGGTTAGAAGATGTGTTTGACTCACTAGGTGAAAGTAAAGCAACAATATTTTCTACTCTTGATTTAAACTCTGCATACTTTCAAATGGAGCTAGATCCTGAGACTCGTGAAAAATCAGCCTTTATAACTCATGAAGGGGTCTTTGAGTTTTTACGAATGCCTTTTGGTCTTCGTAATGCTCCAATGAGTTTTCAATTACTCATGTCACATGTACTTAAGGGTCTAAACTGGAAGTATGTCTTGGTTTACATTGATGATATCTTGATATATTCAAAAGACTTTGATACTCACTTGCATCATCTTAATGAAGTATTTCAAAGACTAAGAGATGCAAATCTCACTTTAAAACCTTCAAAGTGTAAATTTGGAGTGGACAAAGTTATGTTTTTAGGTCACATTCTTTCGGCAGATGGTGTCAATGTTGACCCATTAAAAACAGACAAAATTCAAAATTTTCCAGTGCCTACTACTCAAAAAGAATTAAGAGGATTTTTAGGACTGTGCAATTATTACAGACGCTTTGTAAAAGAATATGGCAAAATTTGTGTTCCTTTAAATGGCCTTCTAAAAAAAGAAGTAGGCTCAAAATTTAAACTTTCTGACTGGACCGTTGAATGTCAAAAAGCATTTGAAACTCTAAAACTTGCATTACTTAGTCCGCCAATTCTTAGATTCCCAGACATGAATAAGGAATTCATTCTGACTACTGATGCCAGTGGGTCAGCTATTTCTTACATATTAGGGCAAAAAGATGAAAATGGTAGAGAATATGTTATTTGTTATGGAGGCCGTGCATTGAAAAATGATGAGAAAAAGTGGGACACTTATGAAAAAGAGTGCTTAGCAATTGTGGCAGGTGTAAATGCATATAAACATTATCTAACACATAGGCATTTCACTATTTATACCGACAATCATGCACTTAAATGGCTTTGGAATAAGAAAGAACCATCTGGTAAATTTGCTCGCTGGTGTATTGACTTACAATCATTTAACTTTGATGTAGTACATAAGCCAGGGATTAAAAACAGAAATGCAGATGCTCTTTCAAGGATTGACTATGATAGGCTAAATGAAACTAAATCAAGTCAAGACAATAACAATGAGAACATTCAACAGACTGCAGGTAGCTCCAGCCAGTTAAATAGTGTTCAAACTGTTGAAGATAGCTTTGAAAATTTAACAAATCAATCTAACATTAATTCAGGAGTTAATAATGCAAATGAAAACTTAACTCATATGGACAATAAACAGAAGTCACCGAGTGACAAAAACAAAAATGAGCAAAAATTAGGTCTTACTTGTGAAAGTTCAATGACTTGCTCTGAGGAAATTAGTACTGGTGTTAACAATCAATGTAGTTCAATGTCTGAAGACTCCATTCGTATTGAAGTTACATTTGATTACCAGGAAATACCTATCATTTGTGTAACTGACACAAGTGATCCCGAATTGACTGATCTTTCAAAAGAGCAACGAGAATGCTCTGATTTCAAAGACATAATTGTTTACTTAGAACAAAACAAACTGCCAGAAGATAAAGTCAAGGCAAATTCAATTTCTGTTGAAGCAAATAACCAGTATGTCATGAATAATGGACTATTGTATCACTTGTACACTGCTAGGTCAAAGAAAGGTAAAGAAATTGACTTTGATAAAATTATTGTTCAAGTGGCCATTCCTAAAACAAAAAGAAAGGCTATCCTACAAGCTTACCATGACTGTCAGGCAGGTGGAGGTCATTTTGGACATAAGAAAACTTTTCATGCAATACGAGAGAAATATTATTGGCCGAAAATGTATGAAGAAATAGAAAAATACATCAAAACTTGTGATGTTTGCCAAAGAATAAAAATTGTTAGAAATAAACCACCACCACCTCTCAGCCCCTTGCCTATAGGTGAACCTTTCTCTAGACTACATATAGATATACTAGGTCCTTTGCCAAAAAGTAAACAAGGTTACCAATACATTTTACTCATTGTAGACTCATTCACAAAATGGACTGAGGCACATCCGTTAGTAACTCAAGATGCTAAAGTAGTTGCTGAAGTTTTATACAATGAAATATTTACTAGATATGGTGCGCCACGCACTATTGTTTCTGACAGAGGTAAAAACTTCATGTCTAAGCTGGTAAATGCTTTGTGTGAGTTGTTTGAGGTAAAACGACAGCACACAAGTAGTTACCACCCTCAGACAAATTCTACTTGTGAACGCAGAAACAGTGTTTTGATTCAAACTATGAGATCTTATATTAACAAAGACCAAATGAATTGGCCTTCTTTAATACCAAGTATCATGATGGCTTTTAGGGCAATGCCAAGTGAGAGCACTGGTTATAGCCCATATGAGTTACTATTTGGCAGAAAAATGCACTTGCCAATTGACACAACTTTAATCCCAAGACCAACTTTAGGATTAAATGTTAAGGATTATTTTGAACAATTACTTGCCAGACTCAAACTTTCTCAAGAAATTGCTAGAACTAATATGTCCGAGCAGCAGGACAAATCTAAAACACGTCATGACATTCATGCTAAAACACCTACATTTAAATTGGGTGACAAAGTGATGTTAAAACAAGAAAGTGTTGAAAAGGGATTATCCCCTAAGTTGACTGAAAAATGGGTAGGACCGTTTGAAATCATTGAAATAGGTCCAAACTTTACGTACAAACTTAAAAATTTACAAAATGAAAAAGTTGTACAATCGCTGAAAAATGCGTGTAAATTAAAACTGTATCATGAAAGAAGTCAAGAGGCTTCACATGAGCAGGAACCTATTCCTCTGCAACAGCAGCAGGAGGCTCAGATGCCAAAGCAAAATACACCACAGCAACCTGTGGAAACTAAGACAAATGAAAATGATCCGGCTCAGATGCCAAAACAATATACACCACAGCAAATTGTGGAAACTAAAACAAATAAAAATGATCAGGCTCAGATGCCAAAACAAAGTACACCACAGCAACCTGTGGAAACAAAAACAAATAAATATGATCAATCAACTGATGATTACAGATCTGCATTGACAGATGATATTCGTATTATAAGTGCTAGTCAACAAGGTCCTAAACAATGGTTTCATGTTCTCTGGCCAGACAATACCAAATTGTGGATACTTGAATCATTTGTTAACCAGAAAATTGTTCATGAATACTTGAAGACTAACACTAAACAAGGAAAAAAGCGTAAACATAAAACACGGTTCTTTGCTAGGTCTAAGAATGCTAATTAGTGTTGATATTGACTGTGGTTAATATAGAATCCTTGCCATGGCACAAAACTATCCTTCTTACTTTTGAACTATATATATGGAATATCAGTAGTGAATTCTACAATATCTCTCTGTATTGTCTAATAGTGCTACCTCTTCTCTCAGTTCACTACTGGAATTCTATCAAGCTACTCTTACTTTCAGGATTCGAAATTGGTCAACGTTTTATCATCGCTGTGCTTCTGCTCAGCATTTTTGGATTATGTGGAGGATTGGAAGTAGTTCAGAGACTGAACTATGGTTTTTGTACTCCAATACGCCACAACTAAAAACAAAATGCTTTACATTTTTCAAGTTGAGGTTTCATAGCTCTCAACATTTTGATAACTATATATATATATGTTTTTTTTCTTGCATGCATATGTTTCTTTTCAGATTGTGATCACAATGTACATACGTTAATTGTTCTTTTGTTCTTTTTATGAAATGTATTGTTTAATGAATTATTTCAAACTTTGGAGACCAAAATTTTAAAGCAAGGGGGAACTATTACAAGCCCCAAAATCTCCCAAATTGTTTCATAATATTACCTAATATGATACAATGTTATTCAACAAATGTTGACTATTGTTTCATGTATTTTTATAATTATTTACATGATGATTGATAAATTGATGTTGCGTATATTGACAGACATACATTATTAGTACACATAAGAATATTTGCAATTTGTTTTTATAAATTGATAACTCATTATTTTTTCCAAGCTGAGACATTAGATATTATGTTCTCAGACAGTTCTCTTTCAAACTTTGGAATTTATCAATTAAGCTTAAAAAGCAGTAATTCTTTAAAACAACCTTTTTATTGCCTAATGTATTTTAACAGATTGTTTCAATTACTCTAAGACTGTTTGGCGCTTCTTAAGTCCAAGGTGCTAAAAGGTTGACTTCCTAAGCCACTGGCATGTTGTCACAGCTATTTACAAACAATACAAAAATATGTTTGAAGTAGGAAATGTCATCAACTTTAGTAACTCTTTTTGAACTTCTAGGTGACAACTTATTGAAATTTTAATTACTTGTATGTCCAACAGAGGAAACTCAGTCTGTTGGGATGCATATAAAAACCGAGACAGTTTCGGGGCAAATCACAACAGCCTTTTGAATGCAAAAATAAAGTATTGGAAAACTGTCTCGGAATTATTTACAGGTATGTGAAATTGTATTTATATCTTGTGTTTCTAAATTGTATTCTGATTTTTATAAGATTATTTAGTTCAAATTTAAACAGTTTATTTTTCATGAGTTTACTGTATGAAGTAACTCATGTCTGTATTATTTGTACAAGATCTCCATAAGAATGTTTTAAGAGTATGTCTACAATTTTTATGTTTTATAGGTATTACATATATATTCTCTAATGAGAATATACTGAATTATTCTTAGTAAAAGAATCAGAAAGTTTAATATGTCATCAATATTTGTAAATAAGTTTGGTAGTAGATTTTTGTAGTTAATACAATTCATTGTTCCAGTTTTGTTTAGTTAAAGGAACAAAACAGGGTATTTTCATATAACTTCATATTTTACTTTTATTGAAATTTAGAAATATTTTAGTTTTTGATTTTATGTCCGTAAGCATTGAACATCAAATAAATCAAGGCGTTGTTTCAGGTAACTCTCACTTTCCAAAGTGTGTGCTCTTTATTTTGAAATTTGCTTTTTCCCCAAAAAGCTGACTATACTAAGTAATAGTTAAATCTCTTTTAAAAAAAAGGGACTTTAAATGTTCAATGATTATTTACTTGTCGTGTATAAGAATATGTATTGTATTATAATCATATGTATTTGTTGTATCATGCATATTGTACAACAGCCTTTTGAATGCAAAAATAAAGTATTGGAAAACTGTCTCGGAATTATTTACAGAGAAAAGTAACATCCTAGCTTACGGCATAAAACTTCTGTCCCTCACACAAGTTTTTCATTCTGGAGCCATATCTTGGTTCTCACCGGTTGGTAAGATTTTATTGAAACTTGGCAGAAATGTATTTTTAGGTAGGAGAATGCACAATCCAGCTATTTATAGCAGAGCTATGGCCCTTAGTTACTTTAAAATAGCCATTTTATAAAAATATTCTTTCTGGAGCTGTATCTTGATACCGACTGGTTTCCTTGAAACTTTGTGTGAATATAATAGGGTTATTAGTATAGTAGCGTGATCCAGCATGCCGGATTTGCTCGAGTCGTGCGTCGGATCATACGAGTGCGTAGCACGAGTTTGATCCGACCTCGACGAGAGCTAATCCGGCTTATGGATCACATTACTATACTAATAACCCTTTTATTATATACCATTTGACACTTGTCTGCGCGAATAAACTGAATTAAAATGAAATTTTAAGCTTAAAATTAAAGAAAAACTCTTTTTAGCGCGAAATATACATATAGTTCGACGTCATTTTATTGACGTCATCGTATAAACAAATAGTAACGACCCAGTCAAAAGCGACGTTATTAACGTCATGTGCATTTTAGAGCCAATTGAATGCACTCTTACAAATTTTGCCGCGCTTTTTGTATTCCACGTACATACAATACGGAATTTTTTTCTGTCAGGCCGTATTTGATGGTTGAATATAGGCTGTATTTTTGGCAAAATATTTGTAGATATATAATAAAATTATGTATGGCTGGGCAAAGGATGCACACCAAAGTACTGCTACATTCTGTTTATTAATGGCTGAGTTATGGCTCTTTGTTATTTTCGAATAGCTGTATTACACAGGAATTTTTGCCATCCAGACCCATAATTATCTTGGTTAGTGCATGGTTTGTTAAATTTTGATTAAACTTGGCAGGAACTGGAATGCAAACATTGATTGATGACTACCAATACCATCAGCTTATTTATAGCAGAGTTATGGACCTTTGTTACTTTCAAATAGCTATTTTATGTATAGGCAGTTTTTGCCAATATAAACATTTGAATTGCTACACCTACTTCGGGGAGCACACACTGGTATCAACAATGTTCTTGTTTGTAGTATTGGACATTGCGGTGTTATTAATCATTATTTAACATACATTTTAACCTTTTACAATAGTTTTCTTTTATACAGATTTTTAGATCTGATAATTATGATAAAAATTATATAGATTCATACAGAGGAAGTTCAAAACCAATAAAATGGTTGATGCAGCCATCACATTATAATGAGTTTGTACATGAGCTTGAATTCAGCACCCTTTTGCTATATACATGTACACAATATTTTACTATCTGGGCACTTTCAAAAAAAATGGCTAATTTTTTAAAAGTCCTCTAATTCTTTAAATATGAACAGCAATTTTGATGTTTTAGCAGTAATATATGAGTTTTGAAAAGAAATTTACTGAGTCCAATTTTCATCGAGATAGGCCTTCAAATAAAAAAAATATTAATAATTTCGCGCTCAAATTGTCAGGAGTGTAAGACTTTTTGTGTGACATTTTGACTGATCATTGAAGTTTAAGATTACGGTGACAGTTTAATTTTGTATGAAGCCTAAAACAAGTAACTGTAAGTAAAACCTAATGGTGCTGACTTTACTTAAGTCCTAAACTCAGTTTTTTTAGATTAATGTTACGTTCCCCCAACATCAAAAAGGCACCCCATCAAGAAAAAATTGACAGAAATGACACATGTTTGTTAAAGGAAAGAACACAGCTTATTCAATACTTTATGATTTGTTGGTTTAAAGTAGTCTGGATATAGATATAAGACTATTCAGTTCTTGTAAGTTGTACATTTTAAAATATAACATTTTGCAAAAATATAATGGCCAGATGTGTTACGTGACCCCAAAAAGTAAGGAGTGTAAGATTTTGACTTAAACCAGGGGTGAGAACAGCATATAGTGAAAAAAGAGGAAAACTGGCCGGGGATCAAAGGGGCCGCCTAGGCCCTTTGCGGGTGCAGGGCAGAGCCCTGTTGGGGGCCCAGGGGGCGAAGCCCCCAGAAGCTCCTGGATTTTCTAGCATTTCAGATCACTTTAAGGCAAAATCTAAAGAGCATTTTGGTCATGTACTGACCTGATGTTTTTAACAATTTTAATCATTTCATTTAAACATAGAGTAAAAAAATCAAATAAAACAAGCATGTTTAGAGAATGATGTTAATTCAGTTTAGGGTTTGAGAACTTGAAAAATAGGAATTTAACAGAACATTTTGAGATATAAAAAAACTTATATAGAACCTACTGGTGTCAGTGAAATAATTTTTAAAAGTGAACTCTGTCATCCAGTCAATCAGAGATCCCCATTCAAAATTAAATTTTTGTTTTTCAAGGAAGCATTTTACACCTTCTTAAATCAGATAGCTGCACATCCCCTCCCTAGATCAATCAGTCTAAAAGTACGTTGTTCCCCGTTTGTCACATATTTTCGCGACCTCTCAAATCCGTGATTTTCGTCGTTTTTCGCGTTTTTATCAGTTTTAATAGAAAAAAATGTCCCAAAAGTATTTTCAAATAATGATTAACATAAACAAATACTGGGAGGTTATCTCTAAACCCCCTCCCTGCCGATATTCATGTAGAGTATAAAAAATATATAGGTCTATAATAATTCGGAAGTTAAAATTTCAGGACGCCAAAAACGAATTCTCTAATTATCATAACCCTCTTATTCGTTGCTCTTCCGATTAATATAAACGATTTACACAAACAGGCTGGTCGACTTTTGAATTTCAAATCAAGAAAAAATGTCCTAATTTTAGTTATGACATGCAATTATCGGAAAATCGTGTTTACTTGAATTGTCTTTTGATCGCCGGCAATCTGTGAATATTGCCATTCACAGAGTCGTCGTGTCAGATTCGACCGCTCATTAATCCGTGTTTCAAACACCGTATTCGCCGAGGTCTATTATTTGTTTATCAATTAACACCTTTGATAACGACAGAGACGGCCACGTGCTGTTTGGTAGGTAGCCACAAATTAGCTCCGCCTACTTTCATATATTATCCAACAGACGACAATCGATTCTTGACTGACGGCGAAATAAACGAGACTTGTAACGACGCTCCGCCTACTTTCGAATGTTACCAAATAGACGACAATCGGTTTTTGATTGACACAGCGAAATTGCCGAGACATGTGACTGCCCCCCTTCCCACCAACCCAAAAAAGTGCGGATTTATTTCGTTCTGAAAATCGATCTTTAGGACTCTGAATGCGGATTAACGCGGAACTTTGACACCCCTGTATTAAAACACGTTGATAATTAGTACGCAATTGTTAACTGGAAACATCATATTATCATTTGTTGTTGAGTCTTCTTAATACCGTACTGATAGAAAAAATGCGGTTTTAAAATAATTTGACCAACTGTTCATTTATCAAATCCCAAAATTTTAGAAGGGATTCATTTGGGTCAAAATAGTGGAATTTATTTTCGATTCGGCCCGAAAATCGGATAAAAAGGTGCCCTGTAATTCTACATAAATCTAACGATCTAAGTCTTATTATAATTAAACAATGAAATGCTTGATTTATTCGAGAAGTTTGTTTTGGTTTCGGGCTTAATTTATTACTAAGTATTGAGCTATTGTTCTTCGACCCGACTGTGAAAACGGCCGAGACTTTAACAAAGAAAACTATTATGCATTCATTTAAAACATTTGTTTTGTTTATACCACGGACCTATATACATATGTGTATATAGGTCCGTGTTTATACCAAGGCAATTCCCGTCGCGAACGTCGGCGATAATTATTATAATTAATGTTGTCCCAATATCCAGGATTATTCATTGTTCTTCGCCACATTTGTGCAAAACTGCGGAAAATTAGACAATAAAATCAAGTCACACTCATCATATATTGATAAATCATCGGCAATTTCCACTGGTAACGAGGGCGGTACCGCGCCGTTGATTGGCGATTATTTTGACAGCTTTGTGTCTCTATAGGCATTTCCAGGCGTACAGTATGTGTCTGGGGTCTCAAATTTCGGCTAACGGAATTAACGAATCGCTGAGCCTACCCCCCCGAAAATTTCTTCTCGGATTTACGTCGATCTCAAAAATGACCCCGGCGGCCACAAAAAAAGCGGAAATCCGCGTTTCCGCGGAAGATTCTCACCCCTGTTAAACAGCACCCATCTCTGCAATTCATTAAAAGGAATAAATCCTTTACCTATTTTTAAGTACATTTGTTCATAAAGTTTCCATGAAAGGTCAATCAAATACATACAAATTACGCTTGTGATTTACAGGTGTCTTTTTTAAATGTAAGGAGTGTAAGATTTATTTCCTAAATGCTTGTGACCTCGTATTTCTGTATCTATTTCCTAGAAACCTCTACAGGTAATTCCAGTTTTGTCTACTGGGCCTTAGCAGAACCTATTTGAATATTGTAAATATTGAAGAAGGTATAATTTAAGACAAAATTTTAAATATATATAATTACTTAATTTGTAAGCTTGCATAATTTTATGAATAGTAATGATTTAGCACAAAGTCTTTTCGAAGAAGCTTAGTTTATTCAGTGATTCTTGATTTAGAGAGTACAATAAAATACAATTTTAATTCATGTTAGTGCTTGAATATAATTTTGTAAAAACGTTAAAATCTTACACTCCTTACACTATATTGTAATGAGACACACCGAAACTGTAATGTTGTGCATCAGAACATGATTCCATACATCATATCAATATCTGCATTAATTCTGCTCATTTGGGCTCTTTCTTAAACATATTTATAATTACTTTTGATTAAGAAGAGATTGCATAGATCTTAATGTTAATTAAGTCAATTGAAAATACTTTCCGCATTCACAAATTATCAAACGTTACTCAATCAGAGGTGTCACATAGCTCGAAATTTCAAAGTTGACGTAGTTAGTTTGTCATCCTTTATGAATGCTCGTATTTTTCACACCTACCGCGACATTCGCGAGTGACAAATGCTAATTGGAGAATAAACCTCGACTAATTACAGCAGATTTTTTAACGGAAATAAATATTTAAAATCTACGTAAAAGGTAATTAATATTTTCAGTAACTCAATACTTTTAGAAACAATTATATTTGAAAAAAAAAAACAACACATCACAGCGGCGATTCGCAATGAAAATAATTCGGCGGGGATGTCCGATTCTATTTTCTGACTTTTTCGGAAAGGGACTCATTGTTTCATAGCTGGGACTCATTGTTTTGAAAAATGTGCGTCCCAGGGACTCATATAAATCAAAACCTAGATTATTCACTGAATGTGAATGGACAAGGAGCAAAGTGTCTATTAAAAATATATGTGTTTATTTGGTTGATACATCATATACTCTTCCTGCAATGGCATGTTGTGTTACCCCACCCCCTTCCAAAAATATGAAATTTTGAAGAATTTTTCCTTATTTATCACAAAATAGTATTCTAACAAGAGGGCCAAGATGGCCCTATATCGCTCACCTTGGTACAAGTCCACTTGCCTGGTGGAAGATCACTAGATAATGTTATATACCAAATAAGTTTTCCTATATACGCCTTTGTAAAACAAATGATCCCCCCCGGCAACCTGTCAATTTTGACCCCAGGGGCATAATTTGAACAAACTTTGAAGAGGTCTACTAGGCAATGCTACATGCCAATTATCTATGCTCTAGGCCTTGTGGTTTCAGAGAAAAAGATTTTTAAAGTTTTCCCTATATAAGCCTATGTAAAACTAAGTGACCCCCGGTGCGGGGTCAATTTTGACCCGGGGATCATAATTTGAACAATCTTGGTAGAGGTCCACTAGCCAATGCTACATGCCAAATATCTTAGCTCTAGGCCTTGTGGTTTCAGAGAAGAAGATTTGTAAAGTTTTTCCTATTTGTTGCCATAGCAACCAGAGTTCTGCATGGAATGGAATTCTTTGAACAATTTTGGTAGAGCTTCATGCAAGGAACATTCCTGCATAGTTTTATCAACATTGGCCTAGAGGTTTCAGAGGAGATGTCATTTGAATCAAAATGTTGACGGACGACGGACAATCATCGATCAGAAAAGCTCAACCTGGCATAGCCAGGTGAGCTAAAAAACAGGATATAATCAAAACTTGCATCAAAAAGCACAATAGAATTAAGGCTGTACATACGCATACCGTATAAACAGGCTTGTTAAGCAAAACCAAAAAATTAAACATCTAAATGGACGTTGAGGGTGCCCAAAATTTAGAGTATTCTGCGTAGTATTTGAATTTCTAACACATGTACCATGAAATGTAAAGAACTGAATGCTTCTTAGGTGCAACTTTTTCATTAAAACACGACTTGTTACAGCTATGCATGAAATTTCTATTCAAATAGACGATAACTGACGCGATACATCCCTCTGAGGCCAAAAAAGCGTAATTTGTTATACAATTTTAGAGTAATATTCGTAATTCTGAGACTGAAATTGCAAAAGCGACAAGAAATGATGCATATTTGACAAAATTCGTATTTAATTTAATGAAAAACAACAAATTAGCTACAAAAACTGAGCAGATTTTCTCAAAAATTGGGGTTTCAGGCATTTTTATAATTAAAAGGAGGTAATTCAAAATCTATATTGCCCTTCCCTATGTGTTCCGGGATATTTTGTCACATTTTGTGATAAGAATTACGTCGAATTTTGTTAAATTACAATGCTAACACTGGGTTCACGCAATTTCATGGTGACTGAATCTATATTACACATTTTAATTACAACAGTATACTTGTCTGGTATGTTTACAGCTCTAGAATCATAAGGTGACGAAAATCATTTACTAAAACAGTAGCCATTTAGGTGGTATTTACCCGTCTAGTCATTTTGAGATTCAGTTACAGGTCTAAATAACACAATTTCACCAATAAAATCACAGTACGTACTAAAATCGGAGCATAAACAGCTAGGGAATATACTTTGTAAATTATCATTTATGAATTATATACCACATTTCACGCTTCTGTTAACAACATGTTATCTGCCCTTGCACATTTCTTTTCAGCATTTTCTCCACTGCTGGTCCCGTATATTGAAACTTTGTAACCATACCAGTCCTGTACTCTAGACTAAAAAATCATCTAGTAATAAATTCAGATTTGCGCTGACATCTCTACACTCCGTATTCATATGTTCACAACAAAATCAAACAGTTATAATCCCCTAAATCTGACCGAGGGGTACATTTTGAACCTTTATTTCCATAAAAAATATCAGAAAAGCTGTTTTGTTTCCATCCAGATCTCCATACAGTGTAACTGTTACCAATTTAGCTATTTTTAACACAAAACAATGTCTAAAATGAACTCAGGGACACACAGAAGCATCGTTCTCTGTGCTATATTTAGGTATGAGACACCTAAATACATTTCCATAGACTTACATTATAAGGTTTTCTTCCGGTGCGACTACCCAAAATCTCACCGACAGCTGAAATGAACTTTATTTTGTAGAATAATCCTAGTTCCACATAAAAATAACAAAATTTATACATGTGATCCAATACTTTATGCCAGTAATTTGGAGCTGAATGACACCACCCCTATTTTTGTGGCAGTTTTAGTGGTCACCGACCAAACATGTCAGTATTTTCAAATACCCACTATTTTGATTATAATTTATATCCAGATTTTTCTCTTCATATTACATTTATGATCTATCAACCAGCGATTAATTCAAAATAATTTTTCTTGTATGCAACCACTTACTTTCAGCCAATCAGCAATCAAACACATAGTGTAGGTCCGCATGTTCCCTAGACAAAATAACCTGCTTCCGGTTTTCACCGATTTAGGCTTCTCATACCTAAAGCCAGAGAAACTCTTCACATTTTGCCAGTAGTATTTCATTACTGCAATAGAGGGAGCACTCAAGTGTTAAGAAAGTTTATTAATAAATTTCCCAATTTGAATGAGAATATGCGTAAAATATTTGGGCGACACCGCGCATAAAATTTCCCAATTTGAGAAAGCCTGGGCCCTTTCCCAATTTTCAGGAAAAAAAGCCCTGCATTACCGTTTTTGTTTTCCAATGTCAATAATTGCACTTCTATGTTGAAACTCAGACATGGCTTTAATGAAAATTTTCTATGTTCATATTTTTTATCATAATAGATTATTCATTTAAGGCTGGAGCAATAATATTAACGGAGTGTGAAACGACGGAAAATCTCGCAAAATTCATGGCCGTCCGAACGGGAAGCGGCCATCTTGAATCTAGAAATAGAAGCGGCAGAAAGCGTAAAGCAAAGCTATAATACTCGACAAATGTTGACAATGAAATACTAGATATGGTATTTTGTAATTATTTCATTCTATATACTGTAAAATATTTTTACCACCGTTTGTTAGTGATTAAATCTGTATTTCAAGTACGTTCTCTCAAAAATGGCAACGGATTCGAAAAAGGATTTGAAATGACCAGTCGCATTTCGCAGTATGTTTTGACTTTGTATCATGTCGTGTGCTGAAAAATATAATTTCAAATCAATGACAAGTAATGTTTCTAGTGTTTGAAACACTTCAAAGTGCTTGAAATTGGCGTATTTTGTTGTTATGTGTACGGGAAAAAATGCAAATTATCTTTCAAAATGGCGGCCACGGACGGCGATAAAAGTCGATAATGGATTAGCGTATCAGTAGCCGTTTCCAATCCCGATAGTATATATTCGTCCCAGTTTAAGGCAAATTCCCCCTTTTGGCAAAAACGACGCAAAAATCCCCCCACTTCCCCCAAAGTAGAGTGAGGGCCCTGGGCTGTCCTGGAACCGTTTATGGTGGCCTTTCACTTGTACCTTTGATAAATGGACTTTTTTGGATGAGCCTTTTAGGACTGGTCCTTTCTGAAAGTGGGTCTTTTTTTTGGGACTATAGGCATAGTATAAACTATTTCCGTGAAATGTCAATTTCGTTATCATCAGGATTTATAATATATACGATCCCTGTTATCTACTTGATATTCCTGATAGTGTCGTTGTCATATAGTTTTACAAACACCCAATATATTCTTATCATGCAGTATTGCTCAAGATTGTTACTCTAACAATTATGTTAAAATAATGTAGAGTGGTGGAACCTATGCTGGCGGTATCCCTATGCTGGTGGTATCTCCGAAAAACAGCGATTTACAGAAAAACAGATGAAGAAAAATTTTCAGTAGTGATAGCCGCGCGTGCAGCTCTGTGACGTCACAGCAGCCAATACAATTGTACTTGATCCATTTTTCTAGAAAATTTCTTAAATATAGACATCAAAATCACCCTGTTAAAGTTAGCATTTTTGATAAAACTTATTTCTTTTGTATAAAAATATATATTCTATGGAAACTGTTATATCTTGTTAGTTAATATTTAGGCTCTAAAAACTGTTTCCCACCTGTTGGTTGTCAAATATCACATACCGCCAGCATTGGTTCCCTTCGAGGTGAAATTTCAAGTTTTGACATGTGTCGTGTCAATAGCTCCCAGAACGACATAGTCAAGTGATGAAGCACATCAACGTCTTGTTTCGATGTATTCTAGGTAACTGGGCAGGAAGATTGTTACAAGATTGTAGTATATTTTATAAAACATAACCAGAGGCTCGACGCCTGTTCTCAAGGATGCTCCAGTCGAGGGTGTTCTGCAAGTCTGTCACACTAAGTCGCTAATGTCAAACAGGTAAAGTCTGTCGCCCATCCCACTGTGGGACCTCAATTTTGACCTAAACTAAAATAATTCGAACGTTTTTTGAAAATTAAATACCTGTTTTGTGATCTAAAAAAGAGTCATCCTCGAGAATATAAATCGTTTGTACATCAGATGGCTCGTTTTCTCATACCGCTGCTTTAAATTTCTCTATGGGAAAACGCTATTGTTTAGATGGACGCCATCGTTAGTGATAGAGGCAGTAATTTGTTTGGCTAAGGGCAGTAATAATCGCAGATTCGGATATGTTCTAAACGTTTCACACATGCGTCAATCTCCTTTGCAGAGTTACCGTTCCTTACACTCACTATCATCTCTGCAACAGGCTCAATGTCAAGATTTTTGACGAAACATGATAACTGTACTTTTAATGACTTGGTGGTCACTCGTTTAAGCATACATCTTTTACACTTGTAACGGGGTCTCAATCTAACTTAGCTTACAAAAAACAAGGTATTTATTTACCAAAAAAAGCTATGGACTACTTTTCGGTAGTTTTACACATTTAGATTAATACATCTGGTATCTATGTAAACAAATATGGGACTAGGGTCTCATCCCATATATGGCCCAAAATGTGCACCTTGCACATTTTGGGGACCTATCTATCTCATCCAGATATTAAGCTAACATAAGTGCTCTTTTGGACGGACCTTGATAAAATTCTCATCAAATCAAATCAAATCAACATTCTCGACTTCACACATCTGCATTTGCGGGTCGGTAAGAGTTACGCGCCCCTTGACGACTACGTCAAACAATTGACGGAAAAGCTAAATCTCGAGGTTTGAGGGAAGAAATTTTCCCGATGACTGAGAGAGACACGCCTTATGAGTTTCACTCCGCCTTGAAAGACTAAATATCATTGAATGAATGGTTAAGCTCCGCCTTGAAAGACTAAATATCATTGAATGGATGGTTAAGCTCCGCTTTGAAACTCTAAATATTAATGAATGAGGGATTTTAAATTGTCTTGATATAAAAGTAAGGAATGTGAAATAATATAAATGTAATAAAAAGAATAGGCAAACAGTACAACAGTACATCGATTATACAATTTCCGTTTTTATAAACATATTTAATGTTATGAAATCGTGAATATTAATCGCCTGTTTACTTTATGGCTATAATTATATATAAGAGGTAGAAAACTTGTATATAGTACTATTTTAACTCTCTTAACACATGCATACCATGTATCATGTAACATAGCATTTTCTTTTAACAACTGCTATGATCAGAAATTTTTTGTTGGGAGTATCCCCGTACTGTAGATGTAGATGAAAGAATAAATTATGTTATTTTATGGTGAAAAGCACTGATCGAGGGAGTTTGAAATTTACAATTTTGCAATTTCAGTGTGTTGAAAGATGAGTAGGTATCTTATCATGTCCCAAAGACTGAGGGAGAATAAAGTTAAATATGTCTGCATTCTGCGTACTTTCTTCATCATTTCCTGTGTTGTAAAAGTACATAATGATTATCACAACAGCATGTCACATAACTTTATTTCAATTTCAGGTTGTTGAAAGCTGATTTAAAGTGTTTTCTCGTGTCCCAAGGACTGAGGGAGAATAAGGTGAAATATGTTTGAATACTAACTACTTATATTTTTTCATGATTTAATGTGTTTAATAAGTACATAATTATTATTTTAACAGCCTGTAACCTAACTTTATTTCAATTAAAGTTTTCAAAAAGATGATTTAGTGTTTTCTCGTGTCCAAATGACTGAGGGAGAATAAATTAAGATATGTTTGAATACTAACTACTTATATTTTTCCATCATTTCATGGCTTGTAAAAGTATATTATTAATAGTATAACAGCATGTCACATAACTTTTTTTCCATTTCAGTTTTCAGAAAGATGATAAAGTGTTTTCTCGTGTCCCAAGGACTGAGGGAGAAAAAAAGTAAAATATGTTTGAATACTAACTTCTTGTATTTTTTCATCCAATTGACCCCAAACATATTGTTTATAAAAGAGAGTGAAAAAAAAAAATTCTTCGAAATATTTGACAAACGTAGAGATAATAAACATGCCAAACACGTGTTGTGCTGTTGGATGCAGCAATCATGGTATGATGAAAAGGAAATTATCCTTCTTCACATTCCCAAATGATCAGGAAAGACGGGATAAATGGATAGCAGCAGTGAAGAGAACGGAACGAAATGGCTACCGGGGAAATACACTGTCCTTTGCAATGACCACTTTATTGAAGGTATTTATTATGTTTTATACATTCCATTCTTAACTGCTTTTCCATTAAAATAACTTTAAGAACCTTGACTGCACGGATATACACATTAGAAATCACGAAAAAATATGCTTGTTTACATGGATTTGGGTCTATTAATCATATTTGTGTCTTTGCAGTCTGTCACTCTGTGAATAATGCGATATTTAAGCATTATTTAGTAAATAAAATATTCATTGGGAAGTGGTTCCTTGCTTCATCAAAAGGACCTTGTCATGAAAAAAATATTTTGATATAGTCAGTGTATATAGGTCCGTGGTGCTTATGAAAAAAATCTTATCCTACGAGATAAGCAGAGAGAAGCTTTATTACATTTTGGTAATAGAAAGGGTGATTTGATTGTAAATTTGCCTGTAGGTTATGTGGTAAATGTGTTATATTTCACGTTTTGCCACAAATTCTGGGGAAGGACACAAAAAACCCAGTTGCATTGGTAATTTCCCCATTGAATGTCATACAGAAGGATCAGTGCAAAATCCTCAAACAACACAACATTTCATGTTGCCGTTTAGATATTCAGGCTAATGTAGAAACAGGGACATTTAATGATGATTATAGTGACACTGAGGACTCGTACACCTGTCAGTCAGATGTTAGCTTGGAACGGGTTAAACAAGGCAAATTTGAAATTGTTCTGTGCCATCCGGAGGCACTGTTAAACACCAAGAGAGAATGACAGCTTCTTCAGAGTGAATTACAACAACACATTGTTGCTGTTGTGATTGATGAGTGCCACATTATTGAAAAATGGTAATTTAGCACAACAAAATAATTTTAGTTTTTCATTATTTATTTCTTTACTGAATGGGGCATAATGTCCATATCAGAATTTGAAGTATGGATGAGCATGTAAATTATGCACATGTTGGTTATCGTAGGAGTTGAACATATTTTTGTCATTTTAACAGACAGGTTGGTGACTTTTAAAACCATTGTTCCCGTGTTTAGAACCAGTACTGTTCACCTTTCCTCTGTAAGAACAACTTTCTCACATAAAGATATATGCTTGTTAACGGGGCTCAAACCCATCACCATTAATCTTTTTTTAAATTTTACTAATTAATTTTTTTCTCGATTGCGAAACAAGTTCTTACAACTTATATTAATTGCTCTCGAGACTCATTCCAGATGGAATCAACCGCAAAGAGAGAGAGGCAATGAGGAATTATTTGTGTCTTGCCTAAGGACACTACCGACATGACTATGGTAGGGATCGAACCCAGGACCCTTCGATCCTGAAGCGAACGCGCTACCACTGCGCCACGGCGGCTCAATCTTTGAGAGGTTACAGTGATTTCAAGTCACTGGCTCTAACCACTTGGCCATGGCAGTTGTGCACCTGGGCCTACATAATAAACAAGATACAAGAAACTTTATTTATAGTCGGGTGTTACAAGAACATACTGAATATTAGCTAATAGCTATTAACTGACATACACATCCTAGTTTCGTGTAAAAGATCTCGAGAATTTCCTTGATCACAGTCTACTACTGCTTATTTTCTGAGTTTATTTATGAATTTCAGTTTATTTCTGTAGCTGATGTCTCTTATTTCGCCCTTGTAGTTCAGAAGTAGAATACTTCCTGTTCATACTGGAAGAGACCTGGGTTCAAATCCCAGCAGGGGCTTTATTTGGAGACTAATGTCTTATGAGACCAAACTGAAATTCTGTGTCTTCATTTAAGAGTTTATAGCTTGTATGTAGTCAATCCAAGAATTGCATACACACGTATATACTTAAAGAGGCACTCCCTAAAACTCATGAAAATAAAAATGACATCAAAAACACGTAATAGAAAATTTTATAATATTATTATGTAACCCCAATGTATATACTAAATACTCTTAGAGCAGGTTGGCATACAGACCAAAGAGAATCAGTCTCAGTTCTGAGCAAGTCTCAAAAGTGTATTTATGTTATGAAATGATCATGGTGCCAAGTTACAATGAACTTTATAATTCTTCAATGAATACTAAAGTTAAAGCCTGAAGAGGAACAATGCCTACAGACTGTAAATGTGGTGAACATTTGTGCAAAGTTATTTAAAAAATCTTCCAATGCAAGCCGATTCTTATCAGTCCTGTGCAAGTATACCCCATACAACTTTGTTGTGTGGGTGTATAATTACTACTACATAACTGAAATACAGTGATGAAACTGGGTTTGCACTAAACAAAAGCATTTATTTCAATTACTTATTAAGAAATGATAATTATTCATTCCTTCCTAATTACAGGGGAGAAGAATTTAGAACAGCATTTAAGGAGCTGAAAAATTTGAAGGCATTCTTTCCAGATACACCATTTCTGGCTTTGAGTGGAACTTTGACAGTGAAACAAAAGCAGGAACTCCCAAAGCAACTTGGCTTACGAAATATTTCAATCATAGAAAGCAGTCCAGACAAACCAAACCTATTCCTAGAAAAGTTTAAGAAAGGAAGTTCTTCAGATGTGGAGGAAGTTTATGAAAAAGTAACACATGAATTTTTGATAAATTGCATGAAGATAAAGAAAGGTTTCCTGTAACACTGCTAATTTATTCCTGTACATTATATGAGCATAGCTTTAATGTATTTGAATAGTTTATTTAAACCAAAGAGCATTGATGATGCTCTTTATAGTGCAGTTCGTGCAGGGCAAGATCAATACTTTATTGACAAAACGATGGATGAATTGAAAAAGGAAAATCCACAAATCAGGCTTGTGTTAACCACATCAATATTAGGAATGGGATTTGATCCCAAGAATGTAACCAGAGTTGTCCATGCTTGCCCTCCAAGAAATATTGCTCAATACTATCAAGAGATTGGTAGAGCAGGTCGTTGTGGCCAGCCTTCAAAGGCTACTTTGCATTACAATGCCAGGAACATAGCCAGAAATCTTCCTGGGATAAATAAAGATATCATTTTGTACTGTACAAATGAAGGAAAAATCCTGGTTATTAGATTGGGGTATGTCGGCGGGTGGGAGGGCGGGCGAAAACAATTTCTTCTGTGCGCAACTCCTCCTACATTTCTCAACGGATTTCAACAAAACTTTCACAGAAGTATTGTCATGAAGTGCCCCGGCGCATATTGTCGGGGTTTTGTGATTTGGTCATTTTTGACAGAATTATGGCCCTTTGTTTTTTTCACATATGTAATTTTTCTGTGCGCAACTCCTCCTACATTTCTCAACGGATTTCAACCAAACTTTCACAGAAGTATTGTCATGAAGTGCCCTGGCGCATATTGTCGGGGTTTTGTGATTTGGTCATTTTTGACAGAATTATGGCCCTTTGGTTTTTTTCACATATGTAATTCTTCTGTGCGCAACTCGTTCTACACTTCTCAAGGGATTTCAACCAAACTTTCACAGAATTATTGTCACAATGTGCCCTGGCGCATATTGTCGGGGTTTTGTGATTTGATCATTTTTGACAGAATTATGGGCCTTTGTTTTTTTCCACATAATGTAATATAATATAGAGAAATACTCTTCTGTGTGCAACTCCTACATTTCTCAAGGGATTTCAACCAAACTTTCACAGAACCTATAATTGTGAACTAAAGAATTTTGAATATATAATGTTCTGCCCCTGGTCGTCCGTCCGTCCGTTAGCAATTTTGTGTCTCCTTATTTAAGTATATATAAAAGGGAGAATACTCTGTTATTATAAAAGGGAGAATACTCTGTTATTACTGTCTATTTTTAGAATAGATTACCAGTCCTGTATACTTTGGAGTATTCTGTTAGAGTAAGATGACAAAATTTCTCATGAGACCAGCGGTTCAAACCCCACACAGAGCAAGTTTTTTTTTTTTTTTTTTTGTTTTGTTTTTTTTTTTTTTGTCATTTTTGCCTGAATTATGGCCCTTTGCTTTTTTTCCACATATGTTATATATAGAAGAATACTGAAACGTGACCACTTCCTCCTACATTTCTCAAGATATTTAAACAAAACTCTAACACAACTGTTGTCATCAAGTGCCCTCGTGTATATTGTCTGGGTTTTGTGTTTGGATCAATTTTGCCTGAATTATGGCCCTTTGCTTTTTTTACACATGTAATATATAGAAGAAGACCTTTGTTTCTTTTTCACATTATATATATCTACTGACTTTAAAAACACATTTGTGCTCGGCCAGCAGACTGGAAAATGAAAACCTGGTTTTGTGACAATTTCCTGTCACTTGTTTGATATTATAAAGCAACACTCAGAAACTGAATTCAAACAACAACAACAGTTCAATCTTTGATAATACATGTATTTAAAAAATATAATTACATTTATATCATTCTTTTATGTAATATGTTACATACAAACATACATGTACATCAAAGTATCATAATATGATCAACTGCAAGCACCAAGTATTAAGTGACAGTGTTTTATACTGGTAGACTGTGGGTTTTTTAAATGATGGATAGCTGTTTTTAGCTCGTCTGATTTTTGAAAAAAATGACGAGCTATTGTCGTCACTTGATTGTCGTCGTCGTCTTCGTCGTTGACGTTGTCGTCGGCATTGGTTAAGTTTTGCGTTTAGGTCACTTACATGGAAACTATCAAAGCTATCACTTTGAAACTTGGAAATCTTGTTCATCTAATATCCTTCTTCACATTGTATGCTAAAGATGCTGAGTCTGACCTGTTTTTTTGGGTAAAAAACATGAATTTTGGTTGATTTTGGTTGATTTTGAGAATTGGACATAGCTTCTTCATTTTTTGTTAGATTGATTTCAAATTTTTCACAAACAATAAATGGATAATGTAATTCAACATATCAAACGGGTTTTGCATTTAGGTCAGTTACATTCAAACTATCAAAGCTATCACTTTGAAAGTTGGAATACCTGTTCACTATCAAATGTACAATAGAAAGAAGGAAGAGCTTTACAAGTTACATAACCCTGTCATGTATTTTGACTGGGTTATTGCCCCTTCTTAACTTAGAAAGTTTCACACACACAATATTTTAGTAATAGTGAACATAATGCAACCAAACTTAGTGTATAGGAAGTATTTATGAATATTTTTTAAATTGGATTGTGTTTTGGGGCTGCTGGGGTCAAGGTCACTGTTACTAAAAATAGGAAAACCGTAATATATTCAATATCTTTAGTTACAGTTGACATAATGTAACCAACTTTCGTTTGTAGTAAGTATTTAAGAAGATCTTTAATGGGGTTGTATTTTGGGGCTCCTGGGGTCATTGTCAAGGTCACTGTAACTAAAAATAGAAAAACAATAATATGTTCAATATCTTTAGTTACAATTGACATAAACTAAATTATTAAGTGTGTAATATATATAAATGAAGACTTTTATTGGGATTGTGTTTGGGGCTCATTGAGTCAAAGCTCAGGATTTTTTTCTAAAAATAGAAAAATGGGAAAAACACAATATCTTTAGTTGCAGTTGAATAATTGTGACCAAACTTATGTCTAGTAGTTATTATGAAAAACTTTTGTGGGATTGTGTTTCGGGGTCAAGGTCAAGGACACTGTTACTTAAAAAAATGGTAATAAATAAACCGTAAAAGGATAAAATCAGACGAGCGTCAGGCACCCGTAGGCGGTGCTCTTGTTTTAAATTACTTTTGAGTAATCATTTTAAGAGCATAATTATATAGTATGAACTGTACCTTTTTTAACATGTATGACAATGTTTACAATGAACTTTCTCTCAGCAAAAGGCACTGAAATTATTTTTCAGTTTAATTCAAGTTATTTTTTAGTTCCGGTCTTTACAGATTTTTATGAAACAATATTGTTCTTAAAAATGTATAAATTTAACATTTTTATGCCCCCGAAGGGTGGCATATTAAAATCGCACCGTCTGTCCGTCTGTCCGTCTGTCCGTCTGACCGTCTGTCCGTCCGTCCGTCTGTCCGTCCGTCCGTGCGTCCCCACTTACAAATTCGTGTCCGGACTGTAACTTTGTCATGCATTGAAGGATTTTAAAATAACTTGGCACAAATGTCTAGCACATCAAGATGACGTGTCGCGTGCAAGACCCACATCCCTACCTCAAAGGTGAAGGTCACACTTGGAGTATGAAGTTTGATTTGATTTGATTTGATGAGAATTTTATCAAGGTCCGTCCCAAAGAGCATGTATGTTAGCTTGATATTGGGATGAGACCCCGGCATGTCTCCCGTCATGCCTAAAAAATAGAATTTTGATGCCAAAAAATAGGAGAAATTTTTCTGACTGCAATTTCCAGCCAGTATAGCCAAAGGTAGAATTTGATTGGTTATCAAAGAGTAAGCCAATCACGGCGACCAATGAGATCTGAGTGTGATTGACCTAGTTGGAGTATGAAGGTTATGGAATCCTCTATATATGCACACATTCGTGTCCGGACTGTAACTTTGTCATGCATTGAAGGATTTTAAAATAACTAGGCACACATGTCTAGCACATCAAGACGACGTGTCGCGTGCAAGACCCACGTCCCTAGCTCAAAGGTCAAGGTCATACTTAGAGTTTGAAGGTAATGGATTCCTCCATATAAGCATATATGCACACATTCGTGTCCGGACTGTAACTTTGTCATGCATTGAAGGATTTTAAAATAACTTGGCACAAATGTCTAGCACATCAAGACGACGTGTCGCGTGCAAGACCCACATCCCTACCTCAAAGGTGAAGGTCACACTTGGAGTATGAAGGTTATGGAATCCTCTATATATGCACACATTCGTGTCCGGACTGTAACTTTGTCATGCATTGAAGGATTTTAAAATAACTAGGCACACATGTCTAGCACATCAAGACGACGTGTCGCGTGCAAGACCCACGTCCCTAGCTCAAAGGTCAAGGTTATACTTAGAGTTTGAAGGTAATGGATTCCTCCATATAAGCATATATGCACACATTCGTGTCCGGACTGTAACTTTGTCATGCATTGAAGGATTTTAAAATAACTTGGCACAAATGTCTAGCACATCAAGACGACGTGTCGCGTGCAAGACCCACGTCCCTAGCTCAAAGGTCAAGGTCATACTTAGAGTTTGAAGGTAATGGATTCCTCTATATAAGCATATATGCACACATTCGTGTCCGGACTGTAACTTTGTCATGCCTTGAAGGATTTTAAAATAATTTGGCACAAATGTCTAGCACATCAAGACGACGTGTCGCGTGCATGACCCACATCCCTACCACAAAGGTCAAGGTCACACTTTGAGTTTATAGGTAATGGAATCCTGTATATATGCATACATATAAGTTCAAAGGTCACACTTAGTGTTTAAAGTAATGGAATACTGTATGCATGATTACTCTGTCATGCATGGAAGGATTTTAAAAAAAATTACATAGCACATTTATTGAGCACATGGAGAGGACACAGACTGTGAGGCACCTCTTTCGGGGGCATTCGTCACTTGGGAGGGACAGCTCTTGTTTTATAACTAATCCTCACTACTTAATACTTGGTACAGTTTAACATAGTAAAAATGATAGAATAAAATTCACTGAATATTGACATATATAGCAAGAGGTGTCATTCACTGTGGTGTAACCGAGACGGTTAACATTTTTTTCAGAATTTCCAAGATGGCGGACGAGAGTGGATGTGAAAAGTAGGTGTCTTACTTTTTTCCTCGTAACTAGTTAAAAACGAATTTCAGAAATGAAATTCTTACACAGACCGATAGAAAAATGATTTTGCCATTCTAGGCTTTATCCGTTTCATTAAACAGTGTCTACTTTTCTAAATATCGTTGATAAAAGTGAACCAAATGCCGGTGCTCCGAAATGAAGCGAGAGGTCATGTGTGTTTTTACTCGGCAAAAGTTCATTCTTTGATGGATAAGTCCACGAAAACCACTACTTGGTAGATTATGTTGTTATCTGAAAGAACGAAAAGCTAAATGTTGATATATGTACAGGAAATGGGCGAAAAAGCCACTTACACGAAATATGCTCTGTACGGTCCATATACATATGTTGAATCACACGTTTCTTTCACTGTACGGTTCGTATATGCATAAAACTGTTCGGTGCGTAGCAAAATTTAAACAAAATTACTGTACGGTCCGTAGATGAAACCTATATGAAACAGTACGATGGGTTCTTGTAATATATAGTTTGAAGCTAACATAAACATAAAGAGCTTACACGAGCGTATTGCACTGTAATCATAAATAATTGCAAATAAATATAAATCACATAGGCTACTTTATCAGTTGGCAGATATGTTGTTTATATTTACGCTAAAAAGTTCTTTATACAATATCTACAAACTGACATATAGTTTCACATTGAACTTTCATGATCATTAGAAATCAAGTCATGGCATCAAAAGTAGAAGAACATTGAATGCTAGTTTATTTCTGACAGTATTCATATCATTCAAAATCTCTTATTTACGTTATATATTGTCTTCATGTTCGTTTTCTTCATTTTAAAAGCATGTTCCGGAAGTATCATTTAATCTATACAAATATATACAATTGTACTTAGCCGGAGCTGTTAAAACTGTTTGCGACAATTAAAACCGTATTTACGGTCGCAAATGTCAAACTCACTAAAAAGTTAACCCTTTTCTAACCACGGACCTATATGTGTATATAGGTCCGTGTTTCTAACGCACAAATTGAATGTGTTTTAATGCGATAATTAAAACGTCGTTTGATTCTTGCTACTGTATATACGTTATTTAATAGTCGCAAATTTAAACGACGTCACCGATCAGAAACGATGTTACTGTGTGACACCGGTCAACAAGTACTTCCGGGTCGTTGTACCTTAGGAAGTAGTTCTTTGGAGATTTGAAGTCTCCATTTTAGAGCTGTCTGTGGATGGCTTGATGAAATGTAAGTTGTATTTATTGTTGTTCTGTAAATGTTTGGCCATTTCTGATTACTCTAACAGTTGTTTTGTTTGTCTTCTTCAGGACTACATTTTGTGATTGAAGAGTTCAAATATTACTACGTGCCGGCATACATGACAGCTGTGTATTGGAAATTTGTACAGTGTCTCCAGATATTGAGTGATAGCAAAAAAGTTCATTGTTGACAATGTAACTTTTCTGGTGTAGATTGACTGTGATAATGATGAAGATGAGAAATATGGACAGCTGATTGCTGAATGCCAGAATTTTAAACAATGAACACCGCTGGAACGGACGTTATTTCATAAATAAACAATATCGTTCTATTCTAAAATTATTTATTTTCATTTGCTTATTGTTATGTTATGAATATTGTTTAACATGTACTAATACATATAGCCATATTTCTCTTTCCTTGTGATTATTGTTTACTTTTATACATACTGTTTGCTTTTCTAGATTTGTTTATTTTATACATGAAGGTATTTACAGAATTGGAGATGTATTCTTCAATGATTGAATATTTTACGTTGTAATTAATAGCCAAAGATTGGCATATTTTTATCTATTTATAATATTTATTTCTTCTTTTTTGTTTTATTTTCTAATTCCATGTACCTAGACGGGCTTGATTTTTTATTCATATATAAAAGAAAATGATGAAAAGGTTCAAACATATAAAAAGGATTTTTCTACAATGTGTACATGTACATAAGCAGCAACATATAATTATCATATAGTTTCATAACATGTACCAATTTCTTACGGACATATTTCTGAGTTAAAAAATAACCAGTTGGGATATGAAATGGGAAATACATTCAAATGATGCATGCAAAAAGCATTCTAGTTAAATAAAATAATACGTATTATATTATTGTGTTTGTCTCGTGGCATAGTACCCACAATCACATATTTTCAGGTGTTTTTTTTTTGCAGTCAATGATAACTTCATATTCTTACACCGCACTGTCACTACACCACACTGACAATGCTATTAGTATACGAACTACTTGGTGAAAAGTCTGTTCAAACGAGTAGAAGAGTCGACATTTCTACATTGTCAAGTTTAAGGCGGCAATATTTTTGCTTCACATGCTATGTGGTTTTCTCGTACTGAAAATGGATTCCTGGCTGGTTCAAAGTTCTTAGATACCTTTCCAGACTTCCTTGTCCGTTTACCACGCCTTCGCTCCTCTGTATCGAAAGAGTGATCCCTGAAAAATATTAATTATTATGATCATTTTCATTACCGATATTATTTCCGGAATGAACTTACGCAATACGCTCACATGTAAGCACTTTTTGTTCATGTAAGCTTCAAACTATATATTACAAGAACCCATCAGTACGGTTTCGTCTACGGACCGTACAGTAATTTTGTTCAAATTTTGCTACGCACCGTACAATTTTTATGCATATATGAACCGTACAGGGAAAGAAACGTGCGATTCAACATATGTATATTGACCGTACAGAGCATATTTGGTGCAAGTGGCTTTTTTGTCCATTTCCTGTACATATATAAACATTAAGTATTTTGTTCTTTAAGATAACAACAGAATCTACTGAGGAGTGGTTTTCGTGGACTTATCCATCAAAGAATGAACTTTTGCCGAGTAAAAACACACATGACCTCTCGCTTCATTTCGGAGCACCGGCATTTGGTTCACTTTTATCAACGATATTTAGAAAAGTAGACACTGTTTAATGAAATGGATAAAGCCTAGAACGGCAAAATAATTTTTCTATCGGTCTGTGTAAGAATTTCATTTCTGAAATTCGTTTTTAACTAGTTACGAGGAAAAAAGTAAGACACCTACTTTTCACATCCACTCTCGTCCGCCATCTTTGAAATTCCAAAAAAAATGTTAACCGTCTCGGTTACACCACAGTGGTCATTTGTGCAGTTCAAAACTAGGTTTCGTTTGAAATTTGATTGTCCCTCAAAGTGGAATCTTGTAAATTCTGAGGTTGCATAATATGAGTAGTAAGTCAAACTGAAATTTTCAATAAGTTTAGAAAATTAGTTTATATTTGCATAAGTGTATTCTTTGCAATAGAAGTAATTGAGTGTATGTGATATTAATCAGACAAAGTCCTTGAGGTGTTTTCAACCTTTGCACAAATTACTAGATACATTTTAGGAAATAGATTATAGAAGACTTTTTCATCACTGTTTCATAGTTCAATTCTTATCATTATAATGTGTTTGTTCTGTTGCTAAATATCATTATACATAATTTCTTAAACATTATTATATGCAAACACTGCTATAACATACTGTTTTAGAAAAATAACATACAGCATTGAAAACTGCTACAATCATGTAAATGCAAATAAATGTTGATGGAACAAATTAACATTGTTCTAAACTGTCTTAAGTAAACATTACTTTATAACAAATCCTAAAATGGAAAATATTCTAGTAAGAATTCATGTAAAGTTTTTATTTATCTTTAAATAATAAGCTATGGTCTTTGAAATCTCAACAAAAACATTTTGATGGATTTCAAGAGAGTGTCATATTGTTTTTCACATGTGTAATTGATTCAGATGTTGTCTGTTATGTTTTGTATTTGCTGATTATTATTTTGGTGAGATACATTTTTTTGGTGAAGGAGCAGCTTTAAATAATAATCATATTTACCTCTGAAACATGATGATATTCCTTTAATATGCAATTTATTTATAGTTTTTATACCTCTCAAAGCATTTACACATAAAATGAACTTTTTGGCTTTCAAAAGTGGTGCTACTAATATCTTATTGTTTATTTCAGTCTCATCATTGTACATTACATGATAATATCACATTGTATATAAAATCATATACAAAGTATCCCAGTTATTTTACATTAGTACATGTACAATGCCACTCATATTTGAGTTATAAGAGACTATGAGAAAATAGTCATTATACATTTCAAAATCAGATCAATATTCTATTTAACATGTGTACAGATAAAAACCTAAAACTCCCTTGCTAATCTTTATATTAAAATCTAGAAAAACTTAAGACACTGAAAAGGAATACTGTGCAAATGCATTATTCAAAAATGGGTGTAAAATAATGGAGCTACACTTGATCAGATCAAATGTAGTTTGATTAGCAAACGGGTTTTAGATGATTTTAAAATAAATTTGATACTAAAACAATATTAGTACATTACTTTCATAGTTTTCTAAAAGTCTCTTAAACAGTAATACTACAATAATCTAAGCTGTCCAAAGAACAGCACTGTCCAAAGAACAGCACTGTAACTTAATTTGACTTTAACTAGAACATGTATTATGAATCTACAAGTGTTCAATATATATTAACACAAAACATGTCTATTTTTACAATATATTGGACCTTTCATTTAAAATTGCATAAGAGGTTTTGGCTGTAAATTTTACCAGTTGATCATTTGGGAGTACAAATACCAATTTTGCATCATCATTCATATCATTAAATTCTTTGTTTTTTTCAACAGCTATTTCAAACAATAAATGTCTCTGAGTCTGATATGCAGGACAGTGTAATAACACACGTTTTTCAGTTTCTACATCATATTTACAGATTGGACAACAGGCAATTGTTCATATCTTCCAGTTTCAAGGCATATGGGGGCAACCCAACATCTAAACTTAGCTAAAGCTGAACAATGTTTAACTCACATGAACTGTGATACATAAAATTCAGTGTCAAAATCATGTTTAAATAACCTGTATGTCCTGAGTTTATTTCTACCATTACCATTGATACCTCTTTCTTTTTGTATAAAATGTTCCAATTCCTTAACATAACTATCCATGGACACATCTTCTATTGTATTACAGAATCATTTGGATGTCAACAATAAACCATTTTGAGCAATGTCTAACAAATCAATTTTACGTAAGTGTTGTTTAAAATAATATTGCCTAATTCTATGTTTATTACTAGATTTTCTATCACAAAAACTAAAGATTTTATAATTAATTCTATTGTCATTCATACCATTTAACTATGCCATTGTCTAGATACTGACTTCTATTGTTTCACAGCCGGTGGTCTCCTACTTAGTTCACCATACAGGGCAGCATTAGGTGTATATTTACCTAAACCTAGAAAAAATCTCATTGCTCTACCCTGGACAGCATTTATACAAGAATAGGACTTATTGCCCCATACTGAAGCACCATTATAAATTACTGGCCAAACAGTGGTTTAATACAATTTACTAAAAACATTATGTGACATTCCACCAATACTCTTTGACTTAGCTATTAAAATGCACAGTGCTCTACCAGCACTTAGTGAAACAGACTTAGCATGTGTAGTTTGAGCAACAGATGGAGGTCGAAAATGTACAACATTACTCTTAAACAATTCCTAGAATTATTTATATGATATCATTATCATTTGCATCTTCCTCAACAACTACATGCAGCCCTCTAGTGAGTCTCATAATAATCTGGTTCAGTCTTTCTTTCATTAATTGAGCTTGGTCAACACTGACTGGAACAGATTTAATGTTTGTGAAACCTGGACACTTTCTGCCTGGTGTGTGATGGAAAGGTCTTATTTTTCTTAATGTTTTTGAAACTAATTTTTGATCTGATTCATTCAAGGGTTTGCTATGGTGTCCACCCTTTTGGTTTAATGTGAAAGCTTTCGTCTAATTTTGAGCAAATATCTGATATTGTGTCTGCTGCACCTGTGACCCTTCTGATAGCTTTTTCACTTTTATTAGCACCTAGAGATTTAATCAAAGCTTTTTGGTTACAAACAGAGTGTTCTTGTGTCAGATCACTTTCAACATTCTGACCTCTTCCTCCTTTGACATTGACATAAGACCCTTCAAGTACACGAATCTTATCTAAAGGAGATAATAGGAACTTACATTTGAGCAAATAGTCCACATTTTTAACTAAATATTTACTTAGTTTTGAATGTGAATAGAAAAAAGGCAATGAGTACTGGCAAATAAGAATTGTCCTGTTTAAGTCACCTTCTTTTGCTGTGTCATGTAGTTCACTGATATGTAGATACCAATGGCACAATTGTACAGAGTAGTTGTATAACTCATCAGGTTCAGACTTCACCACAAACATGGTTTTGGCTGTTCCTGTGTTGTTTGGCATCTTGATTCTTGCTGGGTTGTCTACCATTTCATATCGGTAATGAACCATAAATTCCCTTACAAGTTTCATTAATTGAACCTTTTGATCTTCCTCAGACTTTTGTAATAGATTGTTCACCAAGTTGTGATGGGGTTGACTGTCTAAGGAATCCATCTGTAGAAATTCTATAAACTGTTCAACCAGCATACATTCACCAACCAACATAAGCAATTCAAAACATTTTGATGGATTTCAAGAGAGTGTCATATTGTTTTTCACATGTGTAATTGATTCAGATGTTGTCTGTTATGTTTTGTATTTGCTGATTATTATTTGGTGAGATACATTTTTTTGGTGAAGGAGCAGCTTTAAATAATAATCATATTTACCTCTGAAACATGATGATATTCCTTTAATATGCAATTTATTTATAGTTTTTATACCTCTCAAAGCATTTACACATAAAATGAACTTTTTGGCTTTCAAAAGTGGTGCTACTAATATCTTATTGTTTATTTCAGTCTCATCATTGTACATTACATGATAATATCACATTGTATATAAAATCATATACAAAGTATCCCAGTTATTTTACATTAGTACATGTACAATGCCACTCATATTTGAGTTATAAGAGACTATGAGAAAATAGTCATTATACATTTCAAAATCAGATCAATATTCTATTTAACATGTGTACAGATAAAAACCTAAAACTCCCTTGCTAATCTTTATATTAAAATCTAGAAAAACTTAAGACACTGAAAAGGAATACTGTGCAAATGCATTATTCAAAAATGGGTGTAAAATAATGGAGCTACACTTGATCAGATCAAATGTAGTTTGATTAGCAAACGGGTTTTAGATGATTTTAAAATAAATTTGATACTAAAACAATATTAGTACATTACTTTCATAGTTTTCTAAAAGTCTCTTAAACAGTAATACTACAATAATCTAAGCTGTCCAAAGAACAGCACTGTCCAAAGAACAGCACTGTAACTTAATTTGACTTTAACTAGAACATGTATTATGAATCTACAAGTGTTCAATATATATTAACACAAAACATGTCTATTTTTACAATATATTGGACCTTTCATTTAAAATTGCATAAGAGGTTTTGGCTGTAAATTTTACCAGTTGATCATTTGGGAGTACAAATACCAATTTTGCATCATCATTCATATCATTAAATTCTTTGTTTTTTTTCAACAGCTATTTCAAACAATAAATGTCTCTGAGTCTGATATGCAGGACAGTGTAATAACACACGTTTTTCAGTTTCTACATCATATTTACAGATTGGACAACAGGCAATTGTTCATATCTTCCAGTTTCAAGGCATATGGGGGCAACCCAACATCTAAACTTAGCTAAAGCTGAACAATGTTTAACTCACATGAACTGTGATACATAAAATTCAGTGTCAAAATCATGTTTAAATAACCTGTATGTCCTGAGTTTATTTCTACCATTACCATTGATACCTCTTTCTTTTTGTATAAAATGTTCCAATTCCTTAACATAACTATCCATGGACACATCTTCTATTGTATTACAGAATCATTTGGATGTCAACAATAAACCATTTTGAGCAATGTCTAACAAATCAATTTTACGTAAGTGTTGTTTAAAATAATATTGCCTAATTCTATGTTTATTACTAGATTTTCTATCACAAAAACTAAAGATTTTATAATTAATTCTATTGTCATTCATACCATTTAACTATGCCATTGTCTAGATACTGACTTCTATTGTTTCACAGCCGGTGGTCTCCTACTTAGTTCACCATACAGGGCAGCATTAGGTGTATATTTACCTAAACCTAGAAAAAATCTCATTGCTCTACCCTGGACAGCATTTATACAAGAATAGGACTTATTGCCCCATACTGAAGCACCATTATAAATTACTGGCCAAACAGTGGTTTAATACAATTTACTAAAAACATTATGTGACATTCCACCAATACTCTTTGACTTAGCTATTAAAATGCACAGTGCTCTACCAGCACTTAGTGAAACAGACTTAGCATGTGTAGTTTGAGCAACAGATGGAGGTCGAAAATGTACAACATTACTCTTAAACAATTCCTAGAATTATTTATATGATATCATTATCATTTGCATCTTCCTCAACAACTACATGCAGCCCTCTAGTGAGTCTCATAATAATCTGGTTCAGTCTTTCTTTCATTAATTGAGCTTGGTCAACACTGACTGGAACAGATTTAATGTTTGTGAAACCTGGACACTTTCTGCCTGGTGTGTGATGGAAAGGTCTTATTTTTCTTAATGTTTTTGAAACTAATTTTTGATCTGATTCATTCAAGGGTTTGCCATGGTGTCCACCCTTTTGGTTTAATGTGAAAGCTTTCGTCTAATTTTGAGCAAATATCTGATATTGTGTCTGCTGCACCTGTGACCCTTCTGATAGCTTTTTCACTTTTATTAGCACCTAGAGATTTAATCAAAGCTTTTTGGTTACAAACAGAGTGTTCTTGTGTCAGATCACTTTCAACATTCTGACCTCTTCCTCCTTTGACATTGACATAAGACCCTTCAAGTACACGAATCTTATCTAAAGGAGATAATAGGAACTTACATTTGAGCAAATAGTCCACATTTTTAACTAAATATTTACTTAGTTTTGAATGTGAATAGAAAAAAGGCAATGAGTACTGGCAAATAAGAATTGTCCTGTTTAAGTCACCTTCTTTTGCTGTGTCATGTAGTTCACTGATATGTAGATACCAATGGCACAATTGTACAGAGTAGTTGTATAACTCATCAGGTTCAGACTTCACCACAAACATGGTTTTGGCTGTTCCTGTGTTGTTTGGCATCTTGATTCTTGCTGGGTTGTCTACCATTTCATATCGGTAATGAACCATAAATTCCCTTACAAGTTTCATTAATTGAACCTTTTGATCTTCCTCAGACTTTTGTAATAGATTGTTCACCAAGTTGTGATGGGGTTGACTGTCTAAGGAATCCATCTGTAGAAATTCTATAAACTGTTCAACCAGCATACATTCACCAACCAACATAAGCAATTCAAAATGTGGTTGAAAACGACCTTTAACTTTTCCATTGACATCAGTCCAATGAAGAATGGTTTTGAAGTGATTTAGGGTGCCAGGGCTAAGCTCTGCTTTAAACAATTTCTTGTAGCATTTCTGTAAATAAAGAGAAATAGTCTATCCTGTTTTCATAACACAGTGACATAATATGAACATATAAATTTGTGGCAGGCAATTACAAACTGAGCTTGAGAAACAAAAAATAAACCTATCTTACAATTAATGTGTCACTTTACAGTAGATGAGTAGTAGCATTTCTAGACCAGAAACTAGTAGAGACTAGAGAACAGTAAAACAATCTCATTATACACATATCTCAAGCCTTCCAACTGTCTGTTCTGAGATTTTGCTACAACACTTTGATAGTTGGTCCGATTACATTATTGTCAAAAATGATTTGAGAAACTTTAAGTAGAAAACCATCTAATTTACTCTAAAATGTTGTCTGAATTAAGCCTGCTGAAACAGAACAATAATTTTTTAACTCAACAGCAGATAAACATGCATGTAAGTAAAATATTTCTTAAATTCATATTTTGTGTCATTACAAGTCATATAACAGACCTATTTTTGTAATATAGTCCCATAAGAATGTCTTAAACATTGCAGCAAAAACTGAATATAAGTAAAACCAACCTCAAGGAAGTCTTGCCTAGAATGCCACATCTCACATACAATAGGATGTAAGTCATCATATCGTTTTTCTGGTGTCACAGATAAAGTTCTCAAATTTTTAGCTTCTTGAAGACGCACCCTTGTCAACTGGTCCCCACCAACAGGCACACCATACATTCTAAGCAAGTCAGTATTACCTCATTCTCGTATGTCCAGAGCATTTGTTACATAATTTCATGTTTGTCTGAAAGGTTGGCAAACCACTGATGCACGAGGATGGCATTACCTAAAATAAGTTCAGTAGAGTTTGTTAACATAGATTCTAACATGACTCACGATTTTGTCTCTATACACAAAGAGTAGGAAAATAATGTAATATCAAACCATAAGCAACGCAGAAATGAAGACACAAAATTTCAGTTTGGTCTCCAAAGGTGTCAGTCTCAAAATAAAGCCCCAACTGGGACTTGAACCCAGGTATCTTCCAGTATGAATAGGAAGTATTCTACTTCTGAACTACATGGGCAAAAAAGATAAAAACGACATAAATAAGAGATATCAAGTACAGAATGCTGTAAACATGACGGTAGTATCCTTAGGCAAGACACAAATTATTCCACATTGCCTCTCTTGTGTCGGAAAAACAACTTGTGAGTTGGTACATGTGTGTGTGCATGTATACATTGGTGTGTGTGCACATCTGTGTTGGAAAGATTAACATAATTTACCAAATGCTTGAGTATAAAGGCTAATCAGCTCCTCTTCATAGCTGTCCATGACAGCCAAACAGTCTTCATGCTTGGACTCATTCTTCATCATGATCTGTAGTGGATATACAACAGACTTGCTGGATATTTTCTGGCTGAATTCATGTGGCAAATGATCAGGTACCAGCTTTCTGAACTGCTCAAAAGCAGGGACTTTACAAAGGATTCTAGCCAGTAGCACACTGTAAGCTTCTAAGAACTTTGCCTTTTCAATTTCAGTCATGATGAAACTTTCACATGTCAATTTTGTGATGTCAATATTTGGGACAGAAGTACTCATATCAATAGTAGCAACTCTGCTGAATATGATGTTACTGGTGAACATGTGCAGGTCTCTGTTTCTTCTCTCTTTACTTAGGTGAGATGTCTTGACATATATATCCAAGTAGTCTCCTGCAACCATATAAATCTAAAGTTTATATTTGCTTATTTACATGTACTTACAACTTTATGATAATGAAAGTCATGTGTTAAACTTGCAACCCAAAATAAAATACAATGGACATTATTGTGAGAGGTTACATTGAATTCAAAGAGCACAGCAGGGAGCGGTGGTGTAGAGGTTAAGGTGTCGGCCACTCATCCCGGAGGTTGCGAGTTCGAGCCCAACTGGGGTCACGACTGTACTTCCTCATAATACACCAGTACTGGTTTTTCTAGGAAGTGGACTCGAGTGACTCTATATGCTACAAGCTTTCTTCACAATCGAGCTAAAATAAATTAGTATTAACTAAAGAGCACAGCACATTTAGGAAAAAACATACAAACTTTTATTTCCATAGAGAAACCTCCTTGCTTGTTTGTAGCATGTTTGCCAGTTATGGTAAAAATTTAAGAGTCATTACTATGAACAGCAATCTTTATGCAAAATCCAAGACTTTCAAATTATTTCTGTGTTTTGAAAGCCTTAACTTATGATGTGGATGAATTTGTGTAATTGATAGATGAAATACACTTTTACAACTTAGGAACTGAATTAATTTTTATGTGCACAAATTTAAACTCACTGACTGTCAGACATGCCTGTCTGTGTGTCTGTCATGTTTCCATGGGTTTTAAAAAAAGGCAGTATTTGCTTGGCACATAATTTTAGTACTTTTTGTCTTTCAATCATACTATCATACTATGTCTTACCAGTTATTTTAATCAGTGGGTTTTGTTTCAACTTGTCAGTAATGAGTTTTTCAGACACTGTCTGAATGCTGTCCTGGAGGTTCACTCTAGCAGTCCATGATAGCAAAAGTCCAAGGTGGTTGAACCTTGTTTGTGCCTGAAATTTCCAAGAATCAAAATAAAGCTAATTGTAAATTCGAAATTTATTATTTGTAAATGCTCATAATACAGGTTCATACTGATGTTGAGTAAGAATATGTATCATGTTTGCCTAGATAAACATATGAATACAAAATAAGTGTGTTAATCAGGTTGAATTGTGTATATAATTTATATAATATTGCTTTTTAAAAGAGTCAAAGCTATAAAAGACAGTAAAAGACAGTAAAAAGTTATACCTTCTTGATGAGCTTTTCATTCATTGTAAATCTATGTAACTTATTATATGTTTGTTTTCTCAGCATGCATATGACCATGACTCTCCAGAACAGGTGGATGGGAGGGTTTTGAGATTGAAACTGGAAGAAAACCAAAACAATGAACAGCATTAAGCAAAATTGTGTTTAACAGAAGCAATATAAAATATAAACTGTAACTAAAAAATCAAAAGTTCAGTAACAAACTTGCCAGATTACCTTCCAATTTATTTATGTATATTGAAGAAGTTTAGCATATTTGTTTTAATACTAAATGTACATGCATTTGTATTTTTACATCTAAATAATATTTCATTTCATGCTTTAGTTTTATTTTGACAAAAAAAAAAGAAACAAACTGCTCTAAACCTGGCATGTTTTGCATGAATTTTGTATTTTGTAAATGTATGACAACAACTTCATAATATCATTGAACTCAGACAATCAAACATGAATATCTGATGATTATTCATACATAGTGTTACTTATTTTTGTCTTATTGATATCATAAGTGATTTCATAAGAATATCAATATTTAGTAATGGTAATGGGCTTTATTACCAATTCAGAAGGGTATAATTTCTCCCAATTATTGTTGTATCAATAGAGTATTAACCATCTATCTATATATCTATCACATTCACAAATTTGAGATATATAGACCCTTCAAGTAAACAACATATTCTATAAAATTTACTGGAGGTTTCATTAAAATGAATTGATATTTAGAATGTTATTGTCATACTGTAACAGATTGATAACATTCATGAACAGTTGAACAGTTGAATTCAAACTAAGCATCATGCATTGCCTATACTTACTCTCTCATCTAAGCCACCCCCTAACAGCAATGACACTTGTCAATCTATGATATGCAGACAAGTTGTCATACTTGTGCTTCATAAGAATGCTTCATGCTGAAGCAAGGACTGGAATAATGGAATAATGGAGGCTTTCACCTGCTCTTTAGCTGGTACTGTGACAGATAGCATTACCTTCAGCAGAAAAGGGACCCTAAAATATGCCATATCTCTATTTGTAATGATCAAAACATGTTTTTCATAAAAGCATACACATACCCATCCTTACAAATGCCCGGCTCCTAAAGGGCTGTTCAATTGTCAAAACTAATTTGGGATTTTGAAAGACGGTATATTTTAAAACACAATATGAGAAAAAAGAAAGAGAGGCTTTTATATGTGAGAGGGCTATTATAAGGATGTAATTATTAGGGTATGTTGAATTAAATTAAGAAAATTTAAAAATAAGTATTATACATGCTACAAACCATTCCAAACTCATTACTGAATTATACGCTGTTGATTAATTTTATGCTTTTACACTGCAGTAAGTCAAACACCACACTTACAGGCTGTAGGGATTGTTCATCTCCAGGCTTTAACTCTGTGTATGCAATTTTTCGATTGACTACATACAAGCTATAAACTGTCTTAAATGAAGAATTTCAGTTTGGTCTCCAAATAAAGCCCTTGCTGGGATTTGAACCCAGGTCTCTTCCAGTATGAACAGGAAGTATTCTACTTCTGAACTACAAGGGCGAAAGAATAGACATAACAAATTTTGTCAATGAAATGGTTTACCTCTGAATCATCTCATCAATGATTTATCAAGAAAATGGGATGCATTGTCTTCCAGCTTGTTAATGTCCCTGTATTTAAATAATACAGATCCAAAAACAGCTGTTCTGGAGGTTAAAGTTGATGCCTTTAACCTTAGATCCTGAAGGACAGACATTTCTTTATCCATATGCGTGTCATCTCTTAAGTGTATGAAATCACTGAAAATGCTTTCTAAAGAACATACAACTCGATTACTGTCTGACACTTTCTGGATATTTGGTTTGCTGTATCCATGGTCTTGCTCTATTGTTTCATCAACAGATTCATCAATATTAATAACCTTAACTTCATCTATAACAGAAGGATTCTTCTTTGGAGACTCAAGTCTCAACTGTTTTCTGGATTTTGAAATTGGTACACATGACTGACTATTGGTGGTCAGGGTGACAGTTCGAGATCAAAGGTCATATGACTATATTCAGTGTCCACTCCATATCTCTTGAACATTTTATAGGATTTAAGAATAACTCAACACAAATCTTCACCAGACTGACACGATGTGCAGAGCGCATGTAACAACCACACTGGTTCAAGGTCAAGGTCACTGTTACTAAAAATAGAAAAAATGGTGCCATGGGGGAGACATATGTTTTCATGACAAAAACAACCATCTAGTTCGGGACTGCGACTGATATTAGTTTAATGACATTAAATTAGTGTAGGTTGTGACCCTTTGTATTGAACTCGATCGCCATTTGTCAGGCATTTACAAGAAACGTCGTTTGAAAACGTCATTTTCACTGTTTTAGGGGAGGAAGTCTTCATATATAAACCAAGTTCGGTTTCTACGACCCGTTCTGGTAGCCTTTTCCCTAGATGGTTGTTTTTGTCACAAAACATATGTCTCCCCCATGGCAGTTTGTCAATAATCATGCTGAAACATGCTAAAATAACACAAACATCTATTTTTAGTAATGATACATAAGTTACCCCAAACTTCCTTTCCATGTAAGCTACACACAGACCAAGTTTCATTGCAATTGGTGACTCCTAACTGGAGTTATTAAGCAGAAACAATTTTTCTATTTTTAGTAACAGTGACCTTGACCTTGAACTAATATGTTTGTTACATGCGCTTTGCCAACGTGTCAATATGGTGACGATTTGTGTTGAGTTATTCTTAAATCCTACAAGGGGTTCAAGAGATATGGAGTGGACACGAAATATAGTCATATGACCTTTGATCTCTGTGACCTTGACCTTGAGCCGGCACAGTTAGTTCACGGGTTTTGCACATCGCGTAGTTGATGTTAACATCTAACTCAAGTTTAATAAAAAACCTTCGAGGGGTTAAGGAGATACAGAGCGGACACGAAATACAAGGCTCAAACCTTTGACCTTGAACTGTTACCTTGAGCAGGTGTCATGGGTTCTGCACATCGTCTAGTTGAGGTCAACATCTGACCAAAGTTTCATGAAAGTCCTTCGAGGAGTTTAGGAGATATGGAGCGGACACTATTTTGCCGGACAGACAGACAGACGGACGGACGGACGGACGGACGGACAGACAGACATAGCAAAAACAATATTTCTCCCGAAGACGTAATTCTCCTAAAAGTACGGATTATTATAGATAGATAGATAGATAGATAGATAGATAGATAGATAGATAGATAGATAGATAGATAGATAGATAGATAGATAGATAGATAGATAGATAGATAGATAGATAGATTTATTTTAGTATATCACAGATGTACAAACATGGTTAAAACAAACATGATGCATACATATACAGATAATTAGATGTATACACAAGTTTATAAACCATGATATGCACATCAATACCAAGGATAACACAAAAAAGGGAAAAAAGATTCTCCCTTATTTCCATTGTGGTCCTTGACATTGATGGCACACCACGGAAAGGCACGATTATTTACTTCAAATGAATCAATGGCATCACATTTGTATAATATCACAGACCTAGGTTATTACAACATCAATATATGGATGAGATCAAAGTATTGTATAACAAAAAAAAAAATCAGTTATATGAGCATTAATCAGTATTATGACACTAAAAGCACAGACTAGATTAAAAAGTAATATACCAAATATACCTATTCAAGCATTAAACTTAAAAATGCAAGGAGATCGTTATGAATGATACGACACTAAAACAAAAATACAAAAAGATCGTTAAGAATGATAAGACATAATGTTAAAACAAGGACAAAAAATGAAGTTTGACGGCTTCCTTAAAATGCTTAAAAACTGTAATATTACGTATCAACTGTGGCAAGTTATTCCAAAGGACACACCCCTGATAAGCAAAAGACTTTTTACCAAATCCCTTCACCTTGGGAATACAAAAACAACCGCTGTCATTAAAATTTAACCTGGATGGGTCATCAGGATTGGGACACGAGGTTACCCTAAACCTTGTACGATGAGTGTGTAAGGAGTGTACAGGGTTAAAATGTTCACCCAGGTAATCTGGAGCTTAACTTTGAAAACATGACCCAAAATAATTTGGTTTACCCGTTTTTCAACTGGTAACCACTTTAAATACCTAAACTGGCCTGGACCAACATGAGACATAGAATCCATATTCAAGACGAATCTCACTAATTTGTTTTGGGTCGTTTGAAGTCTATTTTTCAACAACTGTGTCAAACTTTGGTACCAGAAAGAACAGGCATAATCAAAGTGGCACTGGATGAGGGATGTAACCAATAGCTTTCTTGTATGTTGTGTTAGAAAATCACGCTTTCTATATAGGAACTTTAACCTAGCGTTGGCTTTACTAATTACTGACCTTGCCATAGGCTCACCAGACAGGCTTTGGTCCAAAGTGGCGCCAAGATATTTAACTGAATGGACAGCATCAATAATCTTGCTATTACATGATATTTCCATACCGGAATGAGACCTTATTTTAGGTTTTGAGCCAAACAAAATGGACTCTGTTTTGCCTAGATGCAAAGATAACTTGTTACAAATAAGCCATTCACTGACTGTTTCTAGTTCACTGGTTAACACAGTTTCAATCTGGTTTTTACTTTTACCTGTAACCAATATGCCAGAATCATCAGCATATAAAAGTAATTTATTTTTTACCACTGCTGACATGTCATTGACGTAGATTAAAAATAAAAGAGGACCAAGTATGGACCCTTGGGGGACACCACATGTGATATTAGAGAGAGAAGATGATGTACCAGATACAGCAACCAGTTGATGTCTATCACATAAGTATGATCTAAACCATCTGACGGCATCTTCACTTAGCCCAAGGGCTCCAAGTTTCATCAATAGAATACTGTGATCAACAGTGTCAAAGGCCTTCTGGAGATCAAGCAGTACCATCCCTACCATATGACCCTTATCCATTTGGAATCTTATATAGTCAGATAAGTGTACAAGACATGTATCTGTCGAAAACCCGCGCCTGAACCCAGACTGAAAACTATATAATAATTTTTTTTCAACCAGATACTTTTCAAGTTGATCATATACAATTTTTTCAAATATTTTTGATACAATACTAAGAATTTACACCGGTCGATAATTATCAACCTCAGTCTTGTCATTTTTCTTAAACAAAGGAACAACACGGGCAGACTTTAAATCATCCGGTATTACGCCTTGAATAATGGAAAAATTGACAATATGAGTGAGAGGACTTGCTATGATGGAGGCACTGTCCCGTACAAATCTAGCTGGTATTTGATCTAGACCAGTAGCTTTATTAGCACTGAGCTTATTTAAGTACTTTAAAACACTGTTTTCTGATACAACTGAAAAAGAATAACTATTAGGTTTAACACCTTTATCAGTATAGAAACAAGAGAGAAATGTTTTTCCATATTTGTTATAACAGGATGGAAGTTTCTCGACAAGTTTAGAAGCAACAGAAGTATAAAATGCATTGAATGTTTCAGCTACTTTTAGCTTATCAAAACAGATTTCACCATCTAAGTCCAGTCCTATGTTATTAGAAGAACACTGACCTTTTTTTTGAGGGGAGACCAAGACCTTTTAAAGTTTTCCACAAAGTTTTTGAGTCTGACTTATTTTCTGTAAGTTTTTCAGTAAAGTATTTCTGTTTAGCGGTATGAACATGATTCTGAGCTTTGTTTCTTAATTCTTTGAAAATAACAAAATTTTCATCACATTTATTTTTCTTAAACTTATAAAAAGCTTTATCTCTGTCTTTTATAGATTGTAGAATTTCTGAATTAATCCATGGCTCAGTACGTTGTTTAATACGAACTTCTTTAACCGGAGCGATATTATTTATAACTGACATGAAAATTAATTTAAAATTGTTCCATGCATCTACAACAGTGATTACGTAGGTGCCGAAAACTGTCGATGATTATGCAAGCGCGCCATCTGGTGTAATAATGCGAGTGCACGTTTCAATAGTGCGTTATGACATGCATTGTTCGTCCAACTGACATGCGTTGTTTAGCTTAGATAATCATTTCTCCAGTTTTAATCATAGAACATATCAAAAAGAAAGATGTTATATCAGATGGACAAGTATATATATCTTTATTGCCTCCATTTGCTGGAGATTTACAATTAATGCATTACAGCAATGTACAAAGTACAAATTTGAGAGCTGACATTTTACTTTAATTATAATATGAATTATTTTTCTTTGTCGGGTATCAGCGTGATAAGTCAAGTCAAACTCCTCATAGCGATTTGATTTGGTGAGCTCCCGTCTTCACAAGATACCATGTGATGATGAAAAATGTCACATGACGGCATGTTAACAACTATTTTAAAATCATTAATCTGAATTAACTTTTTTGACCTCTTGACAGTTAAATATGTTATGAAATTAACCTTATTGCAAAACTAACGCCAATTTTACAAAATCTTGTTAAAACAGGTTTAAAACTGCTGTGGGGATGGGCGGTGGTTTGGGAGTTTAATTGTTTTGAAAATAACTGGATTGTGCAATGACGTTGGTTTTTAAGTCAAAATGTTTGTCATAACACCATATTTCTTGTAGACATATCCATCTACGTGAACCATGTACGTAACTATTATACGCATGAACTATTATACGCATGTTCTTTTCCTCATGCGTTGCGGAAAAACATTTTGTTTTTGATGAAAATAAGTACTGACAATCATTTGCCTTCTGAATGTATGCAACTATTAAAACCAGCATCAACACTTATAAATGTACGCTGCTAAGTATAAAGTTGACTTTTCCAGCTTTCAATTTGGATGATAACATACATTTGTATAATGTTTCAAAGGTTGAATATCGCACGGTGCAGAACTTATCATGATCTGCACTGATTAAAAATTCATGCAGATGAAATTGCTGCTAGCATGGCAAGTGTTACTTATCAAGACAACAATATCTCGGCGGTGACTCCATCCACTTAAACTTAGGTGAATTTTAAAAATAAACATCACAAAATACAAGTAACTACGAAAGACCGGTGGGGACATTTCAACCTCAATATTTCACGAATTCACGAATTCACGATTTCACGAATTCACGAATTCACGATTTCACGAATTCACGAATTCACGATTTCACGAATTCACGAATTCAACTTCACGAATTCGTTATTTCATAAGCTCATGTTTACCTATTTATGACGTCACGAACGCGCGGGAAAATTCCAGTGGAATAATTGGAGAAGGTGATCTCTGCAATTACATGTGATATTACGCTGAAAATTTGCATACCATACTGTCCTGTCCTGTTTATAAACAGAAATGTTCAAGATAGGGAAGAGGAGGACAAAGGGACTTTTCAATAATTGTATTGAAATTTGTTGTATCATAAAGTAATCTAAAGAGTCTGACGTTATTCCTGCAATCAGAGTTTGCTTTGGATGAAACACTTTATACAAACAGATTTAAGGGACAGACACTAGTAGTGCTGGTCTTACATTATCCCCTAAACATTATAACTTAGTATTGTAATATACAAAGAGCTTCGCTAGAAAGTTCAGTACTTGAGATCGTTAATTAATGTGTTGTCAGTAAGAAATCATATACATGTAGTTGAATAACAGTCGTGTTATTTTTCCTTGGGTTGTTCATAATGCACCCACATGCTCTTCAGCCATGGGCTATTACAACCATCCTTGGACAACAAACAGGGCTTGTAACAAATCATTTGTATAGGAAAACAGTATAAGAACAGACCCTGAAATTACTAACATTGTGAGCCTGGGTCTTAACCTGATGGCAGTGGAGCCGTCTTGGTGCAGTGGTAGCGCGATCGTCTCGGCATCGGAGGGTCCCGGGCTCGATCCCCACTAGTGCCCAAGTAGTGTCCTTATGCAAGACACAGATAATTCGACATTATCCCTGTCTCTCTTCGAGGTTGATTCCATCTGGTGTGAGTCTCGAGAGCGATTAATATAAGTTGTAAGATCTTGTTTAAATAAACCAGTATGAAAAAACCTGATGACTCAGTATCAAGTCACAATATTGAGGGTTAGCATAGTATATCTTGTGCTTCACATTAATCAGGAATCCTTGAAGTTGAAATCGTGAATTCATGAAATCGTGATTTCGTGAATTCATGAAATCGTGATTTCGTGAAATATTGAATTCGTGAAATATTGAAATCGTGAATTCAGAAGTTGAAATCGAAAAATCGTGAAATCAGGAAGTTGAATTCGTGAAATATTGAATTCGTGAAATCGTGAAGTTGAAATCGAGAAATCAGGAAGTTGAATTCGTGAAATTGTGAAATCGTGAATTTTTGAAATCGTTAAATTGTGAATTCGTGAAATCGTGAAGTTGAAATCGAAAAATATTGAATTTGAAATGTCACCACCGGTCTTTATTACATAACATAACATAACATAACATAACATAACATAACATAACATAACATAACATAACATAACATAACATAACATAACATAACATAACATAACATAACATAACATAACATAACATAACATAACATAACATAACATAACATAACATAACATAACATATAGTTTATTCGACATTAAATTGTAACATCCAATTCATAGTCGACAAATAACATTCCAAAAACAAAGTATGAAGAATGAAAAATTTTCCCAGAGAAACATTTTATGCATTTCTAAATCAAAACAATAACTCTCCATAGACTCGACGACAAGGGGGACTCTGTTATCTCCCTTGTATCACATTATTAATAAATATAATTCAAACATATTCGAAGATGCATAAGGTTGCATTAACATTATTTGAGATGTATGTACATCGAAAACAGTGTTAATTGGCATTGTAAAAATCGGACATTGGGTAAAAGTTGTATTGCATGAATGAATAGGCAACACATAGAGTAGTGCACAATACATAAATAAATGATTCACTGACATCAAGTAATTTCATGAACGTTGAGATTCGACATAGCATTACTATTTACCTTGTATTATAAAATAACAAGGTACTCGTGATTCAAGACAGTATTCATAATGTATATTAACTAACATAGTACCACCAATACTACAGTTAGCCTTATCGAAAGGCGAAAACAAGGACTAACTCATTGGTCTAGACCAAGAATTTAGAAATATTTTTATGGAACGCCACAGCTGTCTGATGTTGTCATATTTCTTTTTGTCTTGTCCACCCCGTGTCTTATTATGTTAAATTGTTGCGTGATTGTGTCAGGAAGACGTGTCATCATGTCAACGAATCATGTGAACTTGTCTATACACCGTGTGGTTATGTCAAATAGCTGTGTTGATTTGTCAGTCTGTGGTGTTGACTTGTCCACTATGCGTCTTATGATGTCAAACAAACGTTTCATTACATTAAAGGAGCGTGTCATCATGTCCACTAATCATGTGATCTTGTCTAAAAAGCGTGTGATTATGTCACATAGCCGTGTTGATTTGTCAATGTGTTGTGTTGACTTGTCCACTATGCGCCTTATGATGTCAAACAAACGTGTCATTGTGTTAAAAGGGTGTATTATCATGTCCACTAATCATGTTATCTTGTCTATACAGCGTGTGATTATGTCAAATGGCCGTGTTGATTTGTTAATCTGTGGTGTTGACTTGTCCAATGTGCGTCTTATTATGTTAAACAAACGTGTCATTATGTTAAAAGGTTGTGTTATCATGTCCACTAATCATGTTATCTTGTCTATACACCGTGTGATTATGTCAAATGGCCGTGTTGATTTGTTAATCTGTAGTGTTGACTTGTCCACTATGCGTCTTATTATGTCAAACAAACGTGTCATTATGTTACAGTTGCGTGTTATCATGTCAACTAACCATGTGATCTTTTCTATACAGCGTGTGATTATGTCAAATAGCCGTGTTGATTTGTCAATATGTGATGTTGACTTATCCACTATGCGTCTTATTATATCAAACAAACGTGTCATTATGTTAAAAGAGCGTGTTATCATGTCCACTTATCATGTGATCTTGTCTTTACAACGTGTGATTATGTGAAATGGCGATGTTGATTTGTGGTTTTCGAGCCACTAAATTTTGGACAACACCATGCCAAATAAACAGGACAACATATCGATTTTAGCAAGATCAGCCAATAGTGAACATGATAAGACGTTGGGTGCACAAGTCAATACACCCTTTTAACGTAATGACACTTTTGTTTGACATAGTAAGACGAATAGTGGACAGGTCAACACCACATATTGACAAATCAACAAGGCCATTTCACATAATCACACGCTGTATAGACAAGATCGCATGATTAGTGGACATGATAACACGCTCTTTTAACATAATGACACGTTTGTTTGACATAATAAGACGCATAGTGGACAAGTCAACACCACACATTGAAAAATTAACACGGCCATTTGACATAATCACATGCTGTAAAGACAAGATAACATGATTACTGAACATGATAACACGTTTGTTTGATATAATAAGACGCAGAGTGGACAAGTAAACACCACACATTGACAAATCAACACGGCCATTTCACATAATCACACGCTGTATAGACAAGATAACATGATAAGTGAACATGATAACACGCCCTTTTAACATAATGACACGTTTGTTTGACATAATAAGACGCAAAGTGGACAAGTCAACACCACACATTGACAAATCAACACGGCTTTTTGACATGATCACATGCTTTATAGACAAGATCACATGATAAGTGGACATGATAACACGCTCTTTTAACATAATGGCACGTTTGTTTGACATAATAAGACGCAAATTGAACAAGTCAACCCCACAGATTGACAAATCAACACGGCTATTTGACATAATCACACGCTGTATAGACAAGATCACATGGTGAGTGGACATGATAACACGCTCTTTTGACATAATGACACGTTTGTTTGACATAATAAGACGCATAGTGGACAAGTCAACACCACCGACTGACAAATCAACGAAGCCATTTGACATAATCACACGCTGTATAGACAAGATCACATGATAAGTGGACATGATAACATGCCCTTTTAACATAATGACATGTTTTTTGACATAATAAGACGTATAATGGACAAGTCAACATCACAGATTAACAAATCAACACAGACATTTGACATAATCACACATTGTATAGACAAGATCGCATGATAAGTGGACATGATAACCCACCCTTTTAACATAACACATTTGTTTGACATAATAAGACGCATAGTTGACAAGTCAACACCACACACTGACAAATCAACACGGCCATTTGACATAATCACACATTGTAGAGACAAGATCGCATGATAAGTGGATATGATAACACGCTCTTTTAACATAATGACACGTTTGTTTGACATTATAAGACGCATAGTGGACCAGTCAACACCTTACATTGACAAATCAACCCGGCTATTTGATATAATCACACAATGAATAGACAAGATCAAATGATTAGTGGACATGATGACACGTCTTTCTGACACAATCACGCAACAATTTGACATAATAAGACACGGTGAGGACAAGACAAAAAGAAATATGACCACATAAGACAGCTGTGGCGTTCCATATATTTTACACTCGAGTAGTTTCAACATTGTTCATTCTACATATACAATAAAATAAGTACAATCAGGTTCTTTCTTTAAGTGCATAATATAAATATTTGGCCAAATCATTCAATGCTGGAAATGAGGGTTTCAAATTTCTGTACAGTAGGCCATCTACCAAAATACGACTTAAAGAATTTCCGACGTAAATGATAATAATTATTTTGGACAAACTAGTAAAAAATGATATTCGTCCTCTTTCAAATTCATGGAACAGTTTCGGCACTTTCTTTCCTCTCTAGGGGTATTTCGTGTCTACCCTTTTCTATTTCCAAATTGTGAGACGACAGCCGGAATTTACTTAGTGTTATTCTAAATTTGTTAATATTTATAGTATTTAGATATTTTTCTTGTACAAATTCATGTTTAAACAAGCAATTCATATGACGACAGTCTATGGAATGATACTGAGGTAAAAATTACATAATGCCTGCTTACTGTTACAATTTACTCATTGACACTGCTATTGTGCTTATTGGTACAGTCATTATGCATGCTTGCACTTTCATCACGCTTGTTGACAATGATACCATGCATGTAAAACATATTACAATGTTTATAGCATATTTTAACAAAATATGAAGATCAAACAATGGATTTCAAGAAGAGGTTAAATTAACAAAGAATACAAAAATGTGTGTCCAAAAACTGTATATAAACCACAAGTCAAGTCTCAAAATACACATAATCATATTATCTATTTCTATAAGAGTATGAGCCATCTTACAGAAAGATGGAACATCGACATGTAAACTAGGTTGTGCATACTGTGTTCAGTGCAAGATGAATATAATCTTTCAGAATTAGTCGATTCGCTTTTTATTTGCAAAATAGATATATTTAGAGAGAGCAAGAATAGTTTTCTTTGAATTTGAAGACAATAAACTATCAAATTTGAAAATCGTGGGCCAGTGACAATAATATGCTTTAAAATATTTGTTTCTAAGATCACGATAATGAGGGCAAACCAACAAGAAGTAGTATTCATTCTCGACTTTTCTCATTGTACATGATTTACATAATCTTAGTTCGCGAGGTGTATTATCATATCTTCCGGATTCTATGCAAAGACTATGAGAAGATGTTCTAAATCTAGCTAAAGAAGTTCTATATTTGTTATCAGTTATTGCATCTAAATATTTCTCTACTTCAAAGTTATGTTTGAATATACAGTATGTCTGCAGACGACCAGAGTTGTTGATATCGGCATACCACTTTTGCAAATAGATATCAATTACTCTTTGTTTTATGACTTGAAAAGGTATATCGATCTCAAACTGGTTATTCCATACATTCATTAGTCCAAGATTGGTCCGTATATCTTTCATACAAAATGCCCAATTTTTTCCGTTATATGTATTACCTAGATCAGCGTCGGTTTGTAAAAGTATATAAATTTGTTTCACAATAGATGTGTCATTTTGTTTTAGTATTTTGATCCAGTACTTAACCATATTTATTTTACGAATAATACAAAGTGGAAAACAGCCACATCCTTTTGGTTGCCTCCTTTTTAAGGGGTCAACTTCATTTTAGCAATTTTTTGGTAGAGATTCATTAAGTGATCGTATTTTTAAAAAAAAGTTTCAACGAAACAGATTTTGAGGTTTCTATACAGATTATAGAGAGGAAAACAGTCCCACCCCACTCAATGCCTCATTTTAGCTCACTTAGCTCACCTGAAGCAGTTGTTGACGAAAAATGACAAAGAGGAAGAAAGGACATCAAGTGGTTACACCAGCTCACGTAGGCAATTTGTGCCAGGAGAGCTAAAAGCATAAGTAAAATATAGACTGATTTCAGTTGTTACAGAAGAGTCTTTTCAAACACCTGTACTACGGTTCTTGAGATGAGCTTGGACAGAATTTATTTTTTTGTTATTAATAAAGATATTTTTCTTTTGACAGAAAGGAATTCTTATAAAAAAAGGTTTTGTCAATCTCAACAGACTTTAAAATTACGAGTGAAATATAACTTAATGACGTGCTTGAGCTCCACACTTAAGCCGTCAATGTGTTTTCTTAACAATAGCCCATACATTATGTAAAGTGCTAAAGCACAGTCTGTCTTATGTAGTGGATGGACAAGTTTCGGTTACCCTAAGCAATGTTTCGTATGCAATAATTCTATATATGCAAACATGAAGTAAAATAAAACCACTAGCCTTAGACCAATCCTTTTCAAAATAAACCTAGCATCATATAATGTGACCAGTTTCGGTGACCCTCTGATATCTCCCAAAATACAGTCTGTATCCAAAAGTTTTCAAGAATTTAAATGGAACTGTTTATTCTGCAGAGTTACATGGACAAAGAACTGGCCATGCCTCCTGATCACCTTCTTTTTACAACAGAAAATGAGAGGTGTCCAATGTTTACTGTCTGGAAAGTAACACTGAGCCCACTTTGTGATAACAAAAGAAACACGCTGTTTTATTACATCTGGTTAAAATATTTGGCAAACACAGCATTTCTCTTTATCAGCAATATCACTATCCATATCTGATTTACTATCTGATACAAGATTACTTGCAACCCAATAGGACCAGGAATAGGTTCAGATAAATCTCATGACATTTTATGACAAACAATAGAAATGTTAGCTTTTCTTTTACCAGACTTACCTGAAGGCTTCTGACCATCATTGTGATGTTGTGATGTTTGGTCAATACTCTTTGTTTTGTGACGCATGTCCTACTTTTAATTTAACTTAAAGCCTCACGAACTTTATGTTAAACAGTTTGCTTTTTTGTGATCACTTTAACATGCTGTTCAAAAAATAAAATACATGTTGTATCATTTTGGCTGGGCATTGCATCTGGTGTTTGACCAGCCACTATTGGAGACCATACCATGTGATCCAGTAATGGATCCATGCAGAAGCTCATCCCAGAATCATTTGCCCTTTAATATTTTAAAAGGGGGCATCATGGTTCAATTAACATTTATATACAACGTGGCTTGTGTTTAAGATCATATTGTGTCAGTACATGATCAAGTCTAGAAAGGTAATTACCAACCGTTTGGTTTGACACAGCTTTGGCTCTGTAATTAGTTTATGACCGTGACTTTGTTACACGCAGCTCTTGCCATCGTTTCATAATACCTCTGTTCCGATTTCTGCTGAATGGGTGTTTCTTGTCACGCTTCCCCAAGTTAGTTGCATAATTTCAAGCCATGTTGACGACATCACTGGTGGTATACCAATAGCGTAGCTTGGCCATTGGTTTCAAATGTTTCACAAACATTGCCTCTTCTTCCAGACAAACTTCTTGTATCGGACTTAATAAAAAGCAAAGAATCACTTAGAATTAACAAAGAGATCAAATTTTCAAAATTTAACCCTTTAAATATAATTCATATTATTAAGGTATTGAATACATGATAAAGAAGTGTCTATGTGTATCAAATATAAAATTTTAGCCATGGAACTATTTCAAATTTCCATACAGCAAAATATCAAATTTTCAGAATTTTAACGAAAAGAAATAAAGAACTAATAAATAGTTATTGAATACCTGATAACGTAATTTCTGGATTGACTCTTCATAATACCCTGTGTCGCAGAGATGTCTGAGGTGCACCATATGTAATAGCAGCTCTCTTTACTAATGCCTGGTCCTCTATAACAGCAGGGTATGCATTAGTCATGGCAGAAGGTGAGTAACATCTGTATTATGAGTTATTCAATGTTACTTTCACTGGATGAGCGAAACAGTTATGGATCTGGATCTGTTTTGCACATTCAGTGCCATACTATCAAGTTACAATGAAATATATAAGGGTACGGGTGTTTTTTTTATGAAAAACCTGTACATAAAAATGGGCGAATCCTATGTACGGCATATTTCAATGAATTTATTCCAGTGACCGCGTTCTCTCCCTTTGAACGCAAATAAATAATGTACACTAATTTCAACTGGAAAGGATCTGCTTACATGCAAAATAAGATCATTAATAAAATGACATACACTGAAGTTCTTTCCTATTAAGTTTGAATAGACTAAGTGTTATCGTCAGTGATCTTCTGTACATTGTATTCATTACCCTAAAAGATATAATAGCATATATGAAACCAGACTAGACAATGGTTTCCCAATATTCAATCATATTTATAGACACAGATCAGTATTGTATTCAATAGCCTACAGATCCAATTTCTGTGACGTGTAGACAGTCCTATTTCTGGCTTCAAAGTTTTCAAAGAAGGCGGAATTGAGTCCATAAAGAAAAAAAAGGTATTTGTTTTTTAATTCAATTTCTGTGTTTATATGACTTGTATATTTTGTGTCGTTTTTTTCCGTTCAGAACGTACTGATTGTCATTACATGTATAGGTCAAATAGTGGTTGAAGTAGATCTACTCTTGGATGTTTGTTTTCATTTCATCAAATGAAGGAAAGAGAATCACCATGGTCATAGGAAAGAAAACCTTAATAACATCATTATCAACAAAAAGAAAATGTATTACACAGAAACAAATACATTAGCTGTTTAACTTTGTTTTGTAAAGACAGGATGACCCTATCTCCATGACTACGCTTGCAATAGGTTTGGTATTACACACATATTTATTTGTCAAACATTGCAAATATTAAAAAATTCAAGTTATATATAAAACCTGAGTATGATAAAATTATATATAATAATTGTGAGCTAATGACAAGTGTGTTGCTCGAACTAGGCTGAGCATGGTGCAGGTCTAAAGTGCTTCAGTTTGATGTTTATTAACTATTTGTTTTTACTATTTGTTTTTACTATTTGTTTTACTATTTGTTTTTACTATTTGTTTTTACTATTTGTTTAACTATTTGCACAGTTACGTCTTCTCTCGACCTACTCGCACAGGCGTCGGTATCCAACATCTCAGTTTCTATCCAAGTTATGATGACCTGAAACTTCAAATATTTACAAAATATCTGAAACCAGAGAATAAAAACCCTTTACAACATTTATAATAACTGTTTTTCAGTTTATTTCCCTTTTTAAGTTTTGAAATTTTATAGTCCAATATCTCAGGTTCCATTATAGTTGTTGAATTGAAAAGAAAAAAATGTAGAGCTTAACGAACGTTTTAATCTTTTTTATGTTATCTGTAGCCATAGGAAATTATGTTCATAAAAAGCGCTTTTGTTTTCAACAGTTTAATCAAATTTAAAAGAATTTGTGCTTCTTCAACTAATATGGAACATACACACAACACTGAGACAAATTATTTGAATGGTTTATTTAAGACCTATTGTGTTTAAGACAGCTCATTTTCGTTGATTGCTCTATTATTGATTGATTGGTAAATTATAAGATTAGTTTTCATTTATTCATTCCTTCTTTTCTTCCTTCATTCATTCATTAGCTCACCTGAGCATTAAGTGCTAGATCTATTTTGATCCCCCTGTGTCCATCGTCCAACGTTCGTCGTGTGTCGTCAAAAACCACTAGGCCAAATTCTTCACAGGAATGTCTCTTGCACAGTCCTTTATCAACGTTGCAATGGCAACCAAAATGAAACATTTTATCTTCTCTATAAGTATAGATGTTTGATATGTAGCACTGTGTAGCACATAGTTTGTTCAAATTAGAACCCTAGGTAAAACTGTTCCCACTCTGGGGTCACTTGTTTTACATAGATTTATTTACTTAAAACTCTAAGGGTCACTTGTTTTACATAGAGTTATTTAGCGAAAACTTTGAAAATCTTCATCTTGAAAAACGCAAGGCTCAGAGCTTAGATAGTTGAAATGTAGCATCGTGTAGTGGTTCTATACCAAGATTGTTTCAAATCATGCCTGTTGGGTCAGAATAGGCACCGCCCCAGTGGACACTTGTTTCACATGAAGTTATAAAGGGACATCTTCAAAATTATTCTTGTTTAAAACTGCCAGTTCGAGAGGTAAGATATGTGATGTGTAGCAGTGTCTAGTGGATCTTTTCCAAGTTTGTTTAAGTTATGCCCCTGGGGTCTAAATAAGCCTCGCCCTATGGGTTACATATATGTGAACATATCTTCTTGTCAAAACGGCAATGCAAAGATCTTAGATATTTTGTATGTAGAATTGTTTAGTGGTCCTCTCTAAAGTTGTTTCAAATCATGTCCCTTGAGTCAACATTGACCCGCCCAGGGGTCACTTGTTTTACATCGTGTTTATAGGGAAATCTTCAAGGCCCAGATCTCAAATACATAGACTTGTATAGAATTTTTTTTTTAATTCTTCTCCAAAACCACAATGTCTAGAGCTTATATATTTATTATGTAGCATTGCCTAGTTGTCATTAAGATTATTCAAATCATGCCCCTAGGATATAAATGCACCACACCCTGGGCGTCCAATGTTTAACTTTGACTTTATGGGAAAACTGTTTAAGTATTTTGTTGGAAAGGATTGACCCACTATTTAAAAATATATTCACAAAACTGGGGTCAAGTTTGCGGTTCTAAAACAAAGGCCCAAAAGAGCCAGAATCGCTTTACTGGATTGAGAAAAAAAAATCATGTGGCCTTAAGAAAAGAAAATTGTTTGGCCTTAATGAAAACTTAAACCTTAAAAACAAGAGATTTGTGACCTTGACCCTTAACTCACTGACCCCAAAATCAACAGGGATCATCTACATGTTACAGGGAACCTTCTGAACAAGTTTAATGAACGTTGAAAGGAAACTGTGACATGTAGAGCGTTATCAATGAAAATCTAACGGAGGTCACTGTGACCTTGACCTTTGACACATTGACCCCGAAAACAATACGGATCATCTACATAATGCAGGAAACCTTCTGAGCAAGTTTGATGAAAGTTGAAAGAAAATTGTGACCTGTATAGTGTTATTAAGGAATTGGTATCGGAGGTCACTGTGACATTGACCTTTGACGCACCGACCCCAAAACAATAGGGAACATTTACAATTTGCAGGGATCCTTATCAGCAAGATTCAAGTCAAATGCCTTAAATAGGCTTAATATATAAGCTGCATCATGTATCTTGTCTACAGTAACTTCTTCCCTCATAGCTGGAAGGTTAATAAGTCTGTATGTATATCTGGGTGGATCGTACTTTGTTTGACAGTGTTAGGACATTACTCTCTTTATTTTTCTTGTATATCAAAGGAAATTAGTGTTTGTATTAGTCGTTCTAATTGGTACATGCGACGGGGATATGAGCGTCATGTACATGTATAACAGAGGTAAATAGTGCATAAATAAGCTATTTTAATCGTTATCAGGCGATATAAAATGAAATTAATATTGACATGTTGAAAAAATCTCTTCATGATAAACCCATTCTGTTTTGAGTTGGCCCGAAATCTAGTGTAATTCAGTATGAATCATGCAATGGCTATTTAAACATACACGAAATTATAATCATAAAATATAAATGATCGTATTTCCAAAGCATGTAACAATAAAGTTTTGAAAAAATGATCAGGATAACGTTTTTTTTTGTAATCGACACTATTGAACTACTGTATTTGAGAGCAGCGGTCCACTGAATAAAAACAATCATAAAACTAGTCGATAAAAACATGAAGCGTTCAATACGTCAAAGGCAGATTATTAGTAAAGACCAGATTTTTCGTGGTCATCAGAAAAGAAATACCGATTAACATCATATCAAAACATAACTCTACAAAGAAGGAGAAATGGCAAGAGAGAAGTCTCCGGACAGAAACCGTATTAAATTTGCACTTGAAATCTTTAGACATAGCCTAAGGAAAAGTAACAAATAAAGTAATAAAAGTATATACGTTGGCTGAGCTACTCCTATGCAATGGATTTTCCTCAAATATCACGTCAAGCTCACATGTTCATTTATATGGCAGGTCCGAAAGGGGGAATACGTTCTTCAGTTTCGAACACGCTTCTCGATAATAAAGATTTTTCATAGGCCTAATTAAAATAATAATAATAATAATAAAATCTTTATTTATAGAAGGTAAACACATTAAGTAAATGTACAAAACATTTGACTTATTTACAATGTGGCCTTCTGAAAAGAAATAACATTTATACAACAAACGAATGAATGAATGAATGAATGAATGAATGAATGAATGAATGAATGAATGGATGGATGGATGGATGGATGGATGGATGGATGGATGGATGGATGGATGAATGAATGAATGAATGAATGCTTCGAGAAAAAGAATGCAGAATGAATGAGTGAATGAATGAATGAATGAACATTTTCTAAAGCAATATTAACTATAGCAGACGTACCCGACAAACACTTATTGATTAATAAAAAGCAGTTCAATTGAAACATTTCAAAATGTATACACATTCTTCACTTCAACATACATGACCGTATAACTAAATAACCTGAACATTGTCAATTTTTTGTTAACTTTAAATACAATAAAACATTCATACGAAAATTCTATATGACTCATTTATGAAAACTGTATATTTAGTATAAACTTGCGTCAATTATATTTAAAAGAATTTAATGAATTAATCTGTCTAATATCGGTAACGATCGTAGGACATGTAATTGTGCTAAAATGTTTTTACAAAATTGAATCGAGTAAATATTGTATTTCATTATATCGGGGTTTTAAGTCTAATATAAAAATATATAAATATCCCAGCGGCCTTCTAAAATGACAGAAGGCACAGGGGAAGTTACCACATTTGTAGGATTACATAGTTGTTACACAGTTGTTATAGTTGTTGATATGATAAAGAGAATAAACAGTTTTATATTCTCAAAGAAGAGTTTCTTTAACTTTAAGCAAGGGTCTGTTATCAAATAGCGACTTTCACGTGTTTAGCGAGTGTGTGCGGCAAAGTTCTTTTCGTAAGTGTCTCTTGTAAGGAGAGCAATATATATTCGAAATACTCAGGCAGGTGGAGCCAACGCAATTTATAGAGGAGTGCAACTTGCAATTCAAATTCAGACAAGAAAAGGTGTCACAGACATTAACATTCTAGTCCCTGTTATCTTTCATAGTTTATGCCGTTAGTATAACTTGATTAATGAATAGCTTAAATTTACTTAAATTCAATTTTGGTACATGGCAATAAACGAGAAAATTTCTATTAAACATGTGTTTTGTCGTATTTTACTCGCGGATCATTAGAATATATGAAATCTTTTCTGGCACGCCTTTGATAAACTCCACTTTGGGTACATGTACTACGGTCATCATATTGCATTTGTCGCCTTTTATTAAACCAAATGCTTCTCTGTTTCATTGTTTGTCCGCTGTTATAATTCGGACTAGCTTTACATAAAATGTAAATTTACACGTATTTAACAAATGTAAACATATAATACATATAACACTTGCAGAACAATGCACAAAAATACAGTATTCAAGTTATACAGAAGACATAATTGCAGTGAACCTTGTCAGTTTCATTTCTCTGGTGATTTTTCTAGAAACGATACACCTGAATTGCTGTTTGATCGTCGTTCTTACTGCAATTTCTGAACGTCTCTTGGTCATACGTATGTTTTTTCAGTGTTACTTGCTTTAGTCCAGTTTCATTTGTAGAAGGTTGTTATCCAAGACAATTTTTACAAATAGTTGAAGCATTTTGTTTCTTCGTTTTAACACTTTTTCTACTTTGAATAGATTATTTCTACTTTGGTTCATTTTTCGTTATCCATTCCCATAATATGATGTTCACGATGCTGATATTGTTACGTACAATGATCTTATAAACGAATATTAGTATTAAAAGTAGATGTCGCCGTCAAGGAACATCTATATACATGTAACTTGATGGCGATGTCTATTAGTAATAAGTCACTGTAAATTCGTTAAAACGGCGGCTGTAGAAATTGTAGAATGAACAAAACAACTTCTAAAAAGAAAATAAAACAGCCATCTCCATAAAAGCAACACCTGTGTCGAACATGTTTAAAATGCAACCAACCGTGATGATTACGGTCTTATTGCAGTCCTATAACGGAAAGCGCAGTCCAGTGGAAATGTTTTAATTTTTGTTAATAGAGTGTTTGCAAAACTTGAAAATAGCTTATATAGTTATGTAATTGTGATGTACGAATAAATCTAGTTAAAACTGCTTCTGCGTTTTCCCAACTACATATCTTAGTTGAACCATATTTTATTGCAACAAACACAAATGTTAATGCAATTACATATATTCACAACGAAACAAAACGCAAATGGGTCGGGACAATAAAGCTAAAACCATCGTTGACTTGGAACTGTAGGTGTATTCGTTTATATCGATATTTCTTCTCCCTTTGAAAATGATTGAAATTATCTTGTTTGGTGTAGAATAAGTAACAGTCTGTTTACATTGTAATACACATCTCCCAAGTTTGAGTTCAAACCATGGTGATAAAAAAGACAACCCTTGTTATTGTTGTGTAAAATACCCTTGCATATGTCCAACACCATCTTCGTAAAAGTTGAAAGGACTCCTGTCAAATTTAATAGTTTTAAACATTAAACTATATTCTATTTCGTCTGTTGTGCATCTCACTGCACTACACAAATTACGTCTAATCATGGGATAAGGTTGTTACTTGTCACGCTCGAAATACCCGCATTTCACATTCTCCGGCCTTAACAGAGTACTAAGAGACGTGGGATGGTTTATGATGTACAATTCTCACTTCATCATACATTTATTAGTCCCAGTTCCATTTGGTTCATATTTAACAGGCTACTTAATTTCAGTATATTGTACAAAATTCGAACGAAACTATACATATAAACTAATAGCTTGCATAGTGCAAGTAGATTGATGCCTAAATAATATATATGGCCGATGGATTCATTTACATTTAAAAAGTGAGAATGCTGTTTTGATATAGTGCAAATATAAAACGTTTGTTTTAACAGTTTTGGTTCAATGCCATTGCATCTTCATGTGCGTTAAATTTAATTTAAGTAACGACTATTGCGTTTAGAATTAGGTAATATTATCCCCATTTGCAAATTGTAGCTAATAATAATAAGAATAATGTGGTTCATAGGTTTTGAACGTTGATCACTTCTTTACATCTTTATCAAGTATAATATACAATGCAGTATAATAAGTAAATAGGAATTGCTTTTTTTTCATAATTTTTAAATTTTAACAGTAAATTTTTTCAACTGATCGACATGACGCCACAGTGGCCAGAATAAAATTTTAAAACTATGGGTGCATAATCGTGACATCTGAGCAGTTATGGGCACATTAATCATCAGAATTTGGTCTTTGATTTTTATCACTTTTAGCTTAGTTACTGAATAACAAACAACATGTAATGACTTAGCAGAGAGGGTCGGGGAGTATGCCGCCCCTGGAAATTTTTTGAAAATACTGCTATGCATTTCTGGCATCTGAGCGATTTTGGATACAACACTACATATACAATAACACTCAGGTTGTTTCTGAACTTTAAAAATCACTTTTTGGTTACTATCTGTATCATGACTGGCTGCATCTGAAATAAATCATGACAGGCATTTTAAATAATATATTGTTATTGCCAAATTAGCAAAAAGAAAATATATCTAGTAATATATACGTCTTGGTTTGGTTGGCGCCTGTTTTCAACAATATGACAGTCATAACAGGCGGGCAGTTTACCGAACCATCATTCATGGGGTTTACCATTACTAGAACTTTCCTCGGTAGGAAACTGCCATCTTTCTCACATAAAGATCCACAGTCGTCATCAGGGCATGACTCATAGTCCTATCAGAGAGGTTAAGTGATTGCAAGTCAACGACTCTAACCACTCAACTAAGGAAACGGGTCGAATTCCTAGCGCATCATCTAACATCTGACATAAATCTATTTGAACCTTGGACTTAACTTAACCCTAACTTAAGCAAATTCATTAAAAAAAAATGGGCATAGGTTCCCCTAGCCTAGGCAGTTTCATTAAATATTTGAGCAAAGGTTCCCCTAGCCTAAGCATTTTTCTTATGCAAGATCTAAATAACATTATGCAATGAGGGGTGGGGTCAAAACTAAAAATCGGGAGGGTTTGGGACTCTCAGAGTTCTATTTATCCTATTGAAACCCTGACCCTCCTGTGCAGAGAAATGTTGCAGCAAAATGCACTTAGATTCTACCTAGTTAAATTTTATAAAAACTCTACGCAGGAACATCGAATATCGTTAAAAACACGAAATATATCAACTTCAAGTTCAACAATTAACTAAAAAGAATATGAACTTGTAAAGTTACAACATGTATAATAATTCAAAACGTATAAATAACACATAACAAGATGCCAATCTGAATATAGCGCAACACTGTTCTTACTTGACACACGGACAAAATATTCGTCAATCTTTCTCCTTTTCATTTTTATTTGCAGGTATGAGACGCCTAAATACATTTCCATATACTTACATTATAAAGGTTTCTTCCAGTGCGACTACCCAAAATCTCACCGACTGCTGAAATGAACTTTATTTTGTAGAATCATCCTAGTCCCACATAAAAATAACAAAATTTATACATGTGATCCAATACTTTATGCCAGTAATTTGGAGCTCAGTGACACCACCCCCATTTTTGTGGCAGTTTTAGTGGTCACCTACCAAATATGTCAGTATTTTCAAATACCAAATATTTTGATTAAAAATTATATCCAGATTTTTCTCTACATATTTCATTTATGATCTATCATGCAGCGATTATTTCAAAATAATTTTTATTGTATGAATCCACTTAGTTTCAGCGAATCAGCAATCAAACACATATATATATTATATAGTGTAGGTCCGCATGTTCCCTAGACAAAATAACCTGCTTCCGGTTTTCACCGATTTAGGCGTCTCATACCTAAAGGAACAGCTGGCGCGCACGGTAGTTACGTATTATGTTACCGAGTTCTCGATTGGACAATCGGAACTAGTCGACCAATCAGAACATACTTTACATACCGGTACTTAGGTTACACCCGGTACAATCCTTACAAAAACGAATGAAAATATCCTCGTCGTCGCGATTTTAAGTAGGCATTTTTTAATTTCTTAAAATAATTTCTTTGCCAGCGCAAATCTTGATTGAAGCCGTTAATTTGGCCGGCGGCTGGCGGCCGGCGGCCGGCTCTTAATGACAACCCTGCGGTCAAAAGACAAGTTACTTATCATATCATTACATATGTACTTGTAGATTAATGACTACTACATACTACATTTGTTTTCATTGTTCTTTGGAAATTTAGCCCATATATTGTTACATGTTTAACGCATATATTGTCAAACTGTGTGACCGATTTATTAAGAACTTAGTATAATATAACTGTATATATTTTTCCAGGTAAAATAAGATGTCTGACCAACTGTCAGCAAATACAAAGAACTGGGTCAAGACCGCACTTGGGTTTGGACATGTTAGAGAAGGCCTGGAACCATTCTGTGATGATATCGTTAAACAACAACATGCTGATATAGTCAATAAGGTAATGCAAAAACATAACCTGACGACGTCTTCTTGTGGTCAATGCAATTTAAGGACGCTCAAACCAGATCATGTCTGTAAAAAAAATAAGCAGTGTCCACTAGATCAAAAGGACTGCAATTGTCAGTATCCAGGAGGAAAGGTTGCTTGTCCAAACAGATTATGTGGTGGAATCTACGATGAGATAATCAAACTTCATGCATCGACTCCTCCAAGTCCATACTGGAAGAACACAGACGCTAAGTATTGGTGCTCGCAACCCTGGGCTTTTGCAAAATGTTTCATCAATGCACCAGGGTATTCACAGAAATCAACTGCCTCAGAGATAGATTGTCCTGGCTTACTTCACGTACTGATAAACAACAAAGGGCTGCAGAAACATATTCACTGCAATAGTACTACAACGAATGCTTTTATTAAGGTAACTTTTTCAATTCTGATTGTTTATAAGTCCTGGCCGACCCTGGGACTTCCCCTGGGTGAACTTGCCAAAACTCCTGACATGCGCAAGCTGAAGAGAGACAAATGCAAATGCAAGGGGAACCGGGTAGCAGGCTATATCTAGCTATATTTACGAATAGACCCCTTGGTTATTTTACATGCCCGGTGTATATCACCGATACAAGTGACACTATCTCTGGTTTCTAACCAGTTCATCTCTAGATGGGTTGGAAACACTGAAAAGGGTTTCTGAAATTTTCAGTGCCCCGGCCGGGATTCGAACCGGGGACCTCCAGATGTGTAGTCCTCGACCACCGCACCATAGTAATTCAATATACAAAAATGTATAAGTTTTAAAGGATTAGTTTCACATGTATAAATTTGTATATGGAACAGATACACGAAGTAGAAACATACCAAAACAGTATAAACATCTGCTTTAATTGTCTTTGACTTAGACAGAGCAAAAAGATAAAGAGTATAATATATTTTGTAATATTGACATCAGATGTTTATGAAATGTATGCATAAACCTTATGATTAAAGTTGATTGGTTGTGTCTTCTACCAGTGGATGCTAAATTCTGCAGGACTTTAGACTGGTGAAAATTACATGTATGTTTGTAACAAAATGCCATTTTATTCCTAATTGATTTCATAGTTGCTAAAATAACCATGTTCTCTATAAATGTTAAATATGTGAGTGAAAGAGTCGTAAACTATATTTGTTTTTGCTCTTTGTTCTCTGTTGGCGAACCCTTGATTTCTGAATCCTTTGATCTACATGAAAAATCAGGTAACAGTATCATATTTTGCGGTAATTCAAAACTATTGTTTTCTACTACCACTCATGTTTTGTTCATACACATGTTTTGTTCATAAACAATTAGGTCCGTCAACACAGAAACAAAACCTTCCATAGTGTAAACATGGAAATAGAGGACGCCGATGTTGTAACTTACATTGATGATATGATTGATGTTCTACAAGATAGTAAGGAACTGTGCAACAGAAATAAATCAAAATCTGCGGTTCAAAAACTATTGCAGGTATCTGTCCATTTTGCTAGCACCAAATGTCCACCTTTTCGGGCAAATCACTTTTCTCTTTTTATATCCATTCTATCTGTTTGCAATTTTTCCCTTTTTATAAACACTACTTACGTCCTTTTGTTTGCACTCGGGTGTTTCATTTAAATTTAAGACTAAGGTATATCATACGTTATTAATTCAACGCTAGACCATGTTGAGGAAAGAGCATTACATAGTAACATACTTGCGAATCATCGCTTAATTATGCCCACCTTTGAAGATGCGGGTGTATATTGCTTTGCACATGTCGGTCGGTCGGTAGAGAATGGTTTCCGTACGATAACTTAAGAACGCTTTATCCTAAAATCCTCAAACTAGATGTGCAAGTTGGTCATGACCAACAAATGACCCCTATTGATTTTGAGATCAGTAAGTCAAAGGCCAAGGTCACAGTGAACCGGAATTGTAAAACAGTTTCGGGACGATATCTCGAGAACGCGAGGGCCTAGCATCTTGAAACTTGCTGTGGAGGTTGGTCATGACCATTAAATGACTACTATAGATTTTAAGTTAGTATGTCAAAAGTTAAGGTCACAGTGACCGGTAATTGTAAATTGCTTTCCGGATGATAGCTCAAGGAGATTTGGGCCTAGCATCTTGAAAATTAATTTGGAGGATGGTCATGACTAGCAGATGACCCCTAATGATTTTGAGATTAGTCGATCAAATGTCAAGGTCACAGTGACCTGGAATTGTAGAATGGTTTCCGGACAATAACTTGAGAACACATTGGCCTAACATTTTGAAACTTGAAGTGGAGGTTGGTCATGACCAGCAGATGATCCCTATTGACTTTAAGGTCAGTATGTCAAAGGTCAAGGCCACCGGACTTTCTTTTCGGCCACATGAATTCTTTTCTTTAGACCAATATTTTTTTAAGGCCAACAATTATTTTTTTGTAAGGCCACAGTGACTTTTGCTTTAAAACGGGGTCCTTGGATAGTTCGACTTTTTCCACATTACTGATTGCATCAAAGGGGGCATACATGTTTTACAAACAGATCTTGTTATACATGTCTGACTTAAAGGCGTAGTAATATGTGCAGACATTCGTCAAACAGAATATATTTTTAAACTTTGCAGGATGTGAATCAAAAACATGTAACAGTTTCATTATTTCTTGAATTCTTTTGAAAATATCATAAACTCTTCTGTGTTGTAGATCTGTTTAATGTACAAGGAAACTGCCTTACAATTTATATGACTTATTACAGCGGTCCTGTTAAACGTTGCTTTTTATATGTCAACCTTGGTTGTTCTTACTACATTAGTTTTTAACACTCTATTTTTTTCTGAAATAAATTTGAGTCTTTTTAAACTAGTTTACGAGCTTACTCACACTGATTGTTTCATGAAAATATCGGTTTCAATACTCAATTGCAGTTGAAGCGATCTGATTTCATCATTACTCCATCAATGGCGGCTGAAGTTAGAGCTGCAGCAGAGATAGAACAAAAAGCTTTAAACGCCACGACAGAAATTAACCAGAAAGTTTCAGATAATCAGGCATATATCGCCCAGAAAGTTTCAGAAGTAGACCAGAAATGTTCCGACGTCATAACAAAGGTTGACCAGAAAGGTTCAGATATAAATGCAAAGATCGCCCAGCAAGCCTCAGACGTCAAGACAGAGTACGAGCGTATGAATGCATATTTGGAACATAAAATAAAAACGGTTACAAGTACGGTATAGATCACTAATTAAAACAACCCTTCATATAGACTTTTATTAAATGAATACACTAAATCTTACTAGACAAATAAAAATCTTAACATGTTACGGCAGCCCTTATCCTAAATTGTACTACGGATATTTTCAATCAATATTACCTGGGGCAAAATATGCTCTTGAGTAACAATATATTAAAGAACGTACTTTTGTATACTCGCAGTCAATGAAAACGCCCCAGAGAACATACTTAACATAATTTGACGTTGATGTGAAAGTCCATTAAAAACCTAGAGTAAAATGAAGTTAAGGCTATTCTGAAATGTAACATTTGCCAAATGATGATTTGTTGGTAATTAGTTGGCATACTAGATATTGAGTTTGTGAATTTCAGATTTTAACCCCTGACGTACGTCTTAGGTGGCACAATAATCATCAAATTATTTATCATTTCTTTGTTTACCAACAAAGGAATGCCAAATGCGTGTTGCACTATGTGGAAAAAATCAAATTTTCACCTCACGATCATTTTTGTATGACGGCAGATAACTATACAGTATATACAATGTAGCGCGTCTATAACTCGCGGGTTTCCATTATTCGGAACTTGAATAAACTATAAAGTAGCTATACACGGGTTAAATAAATTCCGACCGATTTGCAACTTTCAACTTGACTCGCCACCAAATCCTTGAATGAAAGGGTCTGGTTGTCTGGCCCATCCCTCCCCACCCCTAGGGCAATGCATACATACAGGTAAGAAATATGTACTGAAATCTGTTTACAAGTACACGTTATCTCTCTCTCTCTCTATGTATTTATTGTTTTTAGGTGTCCTGTTAAGGACAACTAATACTGGCGTTTTCAGGCTTGATTCTTAAACCGAAAACTGATTATACTCATCTGAAAATCGTCCAAATAGTTCAACGATCAGAATCAAACATTTAAGAATGTACGTATATTGCCGAAAACACTTCATGTTTGTTGAATAATTCATGCTAAACTCTATATAATCATTTATCATACAGAACCATTTTCGTCATATGTTGATATATTTTTTCTACACATAGTATATGCTCGGAGACAGATTGTTTTATTTATACTGTAAACAGGCCCCACTTCACATATTATCCGCCATTGAAGAAAATAGTCAGGGCAAACAATTCCCGATCGGAGGTTCTCGGCATATCAGGCCTCAGACCACAGTTATTTTTACTATATGTTCTATATAAACACTATGCCAGCTGGCAATTTCTCTGACATCCCAATCAAATAAAACTAACCTGTTCTGAATAATATCATCCAAGTGCAACATTTTAAGCTCCAGTAAACTATAGGTTGACCGGCATTTTTTTTCACCATTTCAGGTCAAAGTTCATGAGTATGAATAATCTCTGTAAATGGTCGGAACCATGCAAAATCACTACTGTAAACAAGCAGTCAAGTAATATTTTCTGACATAAAAACTTCAATAAAATTATCATTTTCATGCTATTTTAGGTCTTCTCTTCCAATAAATGCCCTTTATCCTATATCTTTCATTCAAAAAATTATAAATATCCAGCATCAAACACAAGCACTATTTTACCTATAACTGCTTCCGTATTGTGGTCAACCAAGGGCAAATAACTGTGGTCTGATGCCAGATTCCGTTAACCCATGCCGAGGTGTTCCGATTGATAGTGTAACGGATAATTTTTCCGCCATATTGGATAGTTGTAACGAGAACAAATTGACTGACCTTGACTATTATCGTCTTCCAGCGGTTATTACAAACAAAGGATAATGTGAGAATATCAGTTAAGAAAGGAGAAGGGCAAAAATCGGTCAAGATCTCCCGAACACGTATGCAAATTGGGTTTAGCGGTAAGTAAACATCGGGTGATTCGTAAATAAATTAGAATGTATCCAAACTCTTTTCAAAGGAGAATTTCTCTTTTACCGGAAGCAATTATTTATAAATTCAAAGTCACTTCTGTACATGTAAAACTGAGTATGTTATACCTCAGACATACTATGTACGTATAAATATCATGTTATGTTTTCTGTGGTTTATCTTTTTATCATAACCATCTTTGATAATGGCTAACCGTCATAACTGATTATCTTCTTCTTCTTTCTCTTACAGGACAGAAATCAAGTAACTAGATTGTAGTGTAGTTATATTATTATAATGGCCACCAGGGTGTCCGGTAGGCTATGAACAGGCTTTACATATCTCCCGATCGGGGTAAATACTCCGAATGAGCTAAAATAGCCTGATCGGGCTAAAACATAAACAATAGAAAAGTACATTTTTTAAGTAACTTTTTTGCTAGGAAAAAGCGCAAGTTTATTTTTCAGAGTTTGTTTATTTTATTGTAAGCAATAAGAATTAAACAATTAAATTTTAATGTTTATATAGGTTTTAACCATATCTGGCAAAATAACTATATGAACATATGAATAAGCAAATTTCATGTCAATATCTTGTTGGTGAAATTTTGACTTTTTTACCAACTGAAAAACCAGAAAGTAATGTATTTAGATCAGGTCTGTATAAATGAGATTGCGCTTTTTCTTTAAAAAAAAGTTATGTAAAAAATTGTACTTTTCTATTGTTAATGTTTTAGCCCGATCAGGCTACTTTAGCTCATTCGGGGTATTTACCCCGATCGGGAGATATGCTCAGCCTGATGAAACTCAAGGGTCATTGTCACTTCAGCGTAAAATTTTCAAAGGTCAAAATTAAATTTTCAAGAGTTAATGTGAGATTTTTAAACGTCGACCCATGGGTCATAGAGTTTCGTGCCTTGTCATATGTTTGAACATCAATTTTTTCAGTTTGTGTTATGAAGCGGGTCAAAACCAAGGAGCTTGGGTCTACTAAACACCCTCGCCATGCTTGTATACATTATAAAGTTATAACTGTTTCTTTGCTTATCATTTTTCTTAATTCTGTAAAACAGAACTTGTAAAGACTCTTACAATCTTTCTTTCAGGGAAAAAGCATACTTGTATGAAAGAATCCTCACTGGGTCCCGTCAGTAAGCTTTGAAAGTTTGAAGCTGTACTTGTCAGCCAATGCTAAGCAGCTTACATAAGAGGAAACACCATTGGTACTCATGTTGGACTCTGAAGAAACTGGCGCGACTTTGCAGATGGACATTGATGGTGATTTGATGGATGATATGAATGCAATTTTACAGAAATTAAGGACCGAAGCGTCTGAGCTGAAAACTGAAGTGCTGAAACTGAAAACGAGATTTGATATTGACTATTGCAGGGACAATATTGACAAATTGAAGCACCTTACTGGTCTCCAAGCATTTGCAATGTTGATGTCGCTTTATCGGTTTCTTGAACCATATTATGATATTTACCAAACAGACTAGCTATTAACAAGTTCAAACTTATGACATTGCCTCTTATGAAACTAAGACTTAACCTGTTCTTTAGCAGATGAATTTGATACAACACAGCCAACTTTATCAAGACTGTTCACTGCAACTATTGCAGATGTTTAAGAGAATGAGGAAGCTCATTAGATGGCCAGAGCATGAAACATTCCGAAAAACTATGCCAATGGAATTTCCCAAATACTTTGATAACAAATTTGCAATGATTTTCGACTGTTTCGAGATGTTTATTGAAAAGCCATCTGGACTTGATGTCTTAAGCCACGCTTGGACAAAATAATTTATGTTTATATGTTTAGTTTACCTTTTGAGGTATAATAATATACAGCCAATTTATTAAGTTACTGTGTCATTGTCGTCGCAGTAAAAAAACTTAACTTATTCTTATTCAGCGAATAAACATCATAAATGACAGGGAAATTGCAGTTTTATATTTACATTATACCACGGTATAGATTGAAACTATACCGGTATAATCCAGCGGATTCACGTCACTACACTTATAACCCTATTAAATCGTTGTAAAAGTTTTCAAGTAGTAGTCTAGTAGATATGAATAGGGTTTTCACATGCTTTAGGAATAGCTTATGCCCTTGGTTTTGTTGAGGAGGAAAATTTATTTATTTGACTTATTTATGTAATCATAATTATTTATTCATTCTACAGGTATAGGGATTTACTGCCTCATTTACTTCAGATTCATTCATTGACTTTAATATTATGAATATGAAATCTATTTTACTTAACAAAATTGTAAAGTATTGTTGTCGAACCTCTTGCAACTCAATATAGCTGCTAAAATGGCCGTTCAGTGTATGCATGTGCGTCCGTACATCTGAGTTTAGCTTGTCCGAGCTGTTACTATCCATGTATTGAGGTATTCTTAAATAACTTGGCACAATTGTTCACCACCAAGAGACCGAGTGTCATGCGCAAGAACCAGATCCCTAGTTCTAAGGTCATGTCACTCTTAGAGGTTAAAGGTCAAATTCATGAATGACTTTGTTCAGAGCATATTCTTCATGCATGAGGGAATTTTATGTAAATTGGTACAAATGTTCACCATCATAAGATAGAGTGCCATGCGCAAGAATCAGGTTTCAAGGTCAAGGTCACACTTACAGGCCAAAGGTCAGATACAAGAATAATTCAAGAATGACTTTGTCCGGAGCATTTCTTTTTTACGCCTGAAGGGATTTTAATGTTACTTGGCACAAATGTTCACCACCATGAAACGGAGTGTCATGCGCAAAAACAAGGTCTAAGGTAAAGGTCATACTTAGAGGTTGAAGGTTCAACAGTATCTTTGTCTAGAGAATTTCTTCTTCATGCATGGAGGGATTTTGATTTAACATGGCACAAATGTTCACCACCATGAGCTACCCTTGTTTTTAGAATTACCTCCCTTTGTTTTTACTGTAAATAGCTTACATTTTAACTTTTTTATTAGTGGCTGTTGGGAAAAATCGATACCACTTTTCTGTGATACAACATGCATCTTACATCTTTTAGGTGTTTTTTTTTTACCTATCTCTACTTGGTAAGGAGTTGGCCCTTTTTACAGCTGGCGGTCAACATGTTGCCCGTGAGCATCTTGAGATAACTTAATTATTTAATAAATCTCCCTTTCTGTTTAAACCTTGTCAGGAAAAGTTGGATAGTATTGAACATTGGGATTGAGTTAATACTTGAATCACACCATCAGGGAGTGCAGTGACGAAGAACCATAACTCTAGCTAATCCCATAATTAATGTATTTATTACTCTTCAATGAAATTGCCAGCCATTTGATTGGTCAATGACAGGTACATAGATATTGATATGAATTGGCAAGCTGGTAATATGCTCTGGCCACCCCACACTAAACCCGAGTGTTCGCATTAAGTACATCAATGGAGCAATCCTATTCAAACTTAGAATGCAGCTCTGCAGTATTGAATAATCACTATCCTCTTGTTACAATGTTACAATACTATTAAGATATGTATGCTTTGGGAAGTGGTCACAATTATCGTATAAAGGACACCTCCAGTGCCTTCAGCGCTTTGATTACTGTATTCGTCACTTTCGACGGACTTGATTAGACAATTTTAAGAAATTCGTCCTGGAAGAAGCCTACAGAAGTTTTGAATGATTATTGCACTATGATGCTAAAACCGTAATGTATATAGATAAGCGCAAGATTCGTAACTGCCACCGCGCGTGCACTGTCATCTATTTAGTTTTGTTGATACAACAACAGAGTTGCTATTTCTTTCATAACATTGGAAAGATATCTTAGAAACATTTCTATATTGACCTTTTAATACTCACATTAGTTACCAAACTTAGTGTCAGATTTGAGAAGTATATGGTAGGTGGGTGATTAACCAAACTTAAGAAAATGTGTTTCAATGTCAGTGAGTTCATGTCATGACAGTGATGATAATGAGTCCGTGACCTCTATAAACGTAGATTCTACATTGCATTTCACAAAAGATTCTTATAGATCTAGTCGTACTGATGAAGTTCTTCAAAGCAGGTTGAATAATGAAATAGAATGTGGTAAAGCCAGAACGTTAACATTTGAAACAAAATTCTTTGTTAATTGTATCACCAAAAAGTACGAAATTCCAAGACTCTCGTGCCTAAATGAATATCTGTTTTGCCTCTCATTTGAAGAACATTGAAGCTAATCATATGCTAGATCTACTGCCTTTTAGAAAATAAGTTGAAAGTATAAAACAAAAACAAGCACACCAGTCAAATAACTCAGCAGATCAGAGCAACCCGTGCCCGTTGTGCATGACACATACCTGGGTATGGGGAGACTCGGGTCCCAATGCCAATCTGAATTTCTCGGTGTATAAAGAGTAGTTAGCTTTTAAAATATTTTGCCTTGGGATCGGAGGATCCCAGGTTCGATCCCCCATCAATGCCCAAGTACTGGTAGGAAAGACACAGATAAGTCCATATTGCCTGTCCGGGTTTTTTTCTGCAAAATTGGGAAGGCCAGGCCATAGATGCTATTTGTTAGGTCGGTCAAAAGCTATACAGTACATAGCTTATGTTTACTGTGTTATTATATGAAATACATACTATAAATAAACTTTGTATTGTATTGTATCAAATTGGGAAATTCTATGCGCGGTGTCACCAAAACTTGGAAATTTTATTCGTAGTTTTATTCAAATTTACCAATATAGTTGCTAAACACATGAAGTGTTCAACCCTGTATCGGCAAAAGGGTCTGTTGCTTTAAATATATATGGCAAAATCATATGAAGACTTTTTCAGGCTTGGAAGATACATATACAACATGAAGGCAAAATGTATCTTAGATTGGCTAGAGTTTTGTTCCCACATAATTTGCGTGTGTGCGTAATCTTGTATAGCCCTAGAATTAAACATTCCCCCGTAACACACCACCCGTCTCCTTTTCCTGAATTTAAAGCAGGTCACTGATGAAAATTTGATTCTAAAGTTTTTTCCTAATTATTGTTGTTTGTCATATTTGTCGATCCAAATGTTTCCCGATTTTCGTGAATACTTGCCGATTTTTCGGCGAGATGGAATTTAATCGTTCATGTGTTTCTTCAAAAGCTTAAAACCGGTTGATGATGACAAATCATACGCTTTTTAAGGTAGTTAATGTTCTCAATTTTCGAAAATATTAAGCATTTTTAGCCTTTTAGCAGGGATTCAATGTATCTTCATTAACCTAAATAGATACCGGACGTTATTAGACACAATTCTGAGAACTTTTTGTTCACTGGTTTGGGATTTATTTTGCCTCAATTAGGAAATTTCTTCAAGCCAGTCCTGAAGAGACCTTTGGTAAGAGCCACAACCCCCCCTCCCCCCCTTATGATGCCTTGTCAGAACTTAGGTTCACATAAAGGATAAATCCACGTTCTAGGCAGTGCCTTAGTTCATAATATATTTTACTTTAATCTAAAATTGTTTTTCGTTCATGAATTGTACACGTGATATTCTGTCTAAGATAAAACATGAGAAAAAGGTGTAACAGCACTACGGTTTTAAAAAATAAAATAAAAGTTCCTGTGATTGCATTCAAACCTGCACACAGGGATGGATGAACCTTTAACACGACACTATATCTACTGACTGACTAGCAGTATCAAGACATAACTTTTATTGAATTACATGTATCGATTCATTAAAGATTTGTAAACAAATGTTTACGTCACTGTCTAAATTCAGCGATAGGACAGTACAATGTACTTTATTCTTTATTTTTATGAAGAAATTTTGTAGGAAAAATGTACACATATACTAAACTGAAATCGTTTTTTTTCTAGATTTGCTGCCTGCCTTCGTCGTTGGTTTAGTTACTTTCTGTGGTATATTCAAAATGCACAGTAACACACTCACGTAAGTATGAAATTGTTATTTGAGATTAAAGACGACATTTATACAGTCAGTTTTATAAGTATGCTGTTGCCAACAAGACGAGTAACACAGAGGTCTGCAATGTGGCAATTGCTGACCGAGATAATACCTTGCTTCTAAATACACAGTAAATGAGTTTATTGATGTGCATGTCCTAATAGACGCATAATAGTGCCGTTGTCAAAATGTTAAGTATTTACTTAAAAGTATAAACACCCTATTTATATAAGCATATCATTTTATTCTAGACGTAGAGTCAAACTCGCTTTATACGAATTCATTGGGATCTTGGCAAATTGTTCATATCAAACGAAATCATATTTACAAAAATACTCTACTAGCAGGATAATCCGAGCAGACGAGTTTCTTTGTTTCACCGGTGAACATTTAGACCTTATTCAGCTTTTCGAAATTTTTCTGAAGTCATATGTTTAATATATAAAATTAGCATTACAACGTAAATGCGTATATAACATAATCATACATATATAGAGGACGAAGGACAAACTGTTATAACTACAAAACGACTTAGAAAATGTATTTAACATATTGACAAATGATACATTCACAGAACAAACCGTCGTTCCTACAGAACGACATGGAAAATGTACTTAACATTTTGACAAATCTACAGCAAAAAATACAACACAAACTATCGTTACAACAGAACGACTTAAAAAATGCACGTACTATGTTGACAAACGTACAGCACAAAATGCTATATGCACAGAACAAACCGACGTTACAACAGAACAACTTAGAATATGTACATAACATATTGACAAATCCACAGCACTAAATGGGACATGCAAATGACAAACTGTAACTACAGAACGACTTAAAAAATACTTCGCCCCGAGCTGGATTCAAACTCTAGTCCCTCAGTACCCTAAGCGGACACTCTATCACGTCGCCATAAATACTAGCTTAATGGCAAGGAAGTACAAGTGCCGTATTATACCTCTACTACATAAATACCAGAATTCGTCCTCATAATCTTTAAGTATAAAGCTACGGGACGTTCTAAGGGTGCTATCACTTCTAAACACGTGGGTTATTTAAGTTGGGCGCCAATTGTAACCTTGAAATATACTTCGCCCCGAGCTGGATTTGAACTCGTGTCCTGTTGTATCCTAAGCGGACACTCTATTACGTCGCCATAAATACTAGCTCAATGGCAAGGAAGTACACGTGCCGTATTATACCTCAACAACACATATGTACAAATGTACAGCATGAAATCTGTAGCACAAACTGTCGTAACTACAAAACGACTTAGAAAATGCACGTAATATATTAACAAATGTACAGCATGAAATGGTACACGCACAGGACAAACTGTCGTTACTACTGAACGACTTAGAAAATGTACATAACACATTTACAAATGTACTGTAAAGCACAAACTAATATATGCACACGACAAACTGTAGTAACTACAGAACGATTTAGAAAATGTACATAGCATATTGACAAATGTACAGGACGAAATGATACATGCACATGACAAACTGTCTTAACTACTGAACGATTTGAGAAATGCACAGAGCAGAACGTTATTGCTACAAACAACCTGATAAGTGTACAACACATACAGAAAAATAGGATCAGAGGGCTCCGGCGTTCCATAGTGTTTGCTGTAATCTATCATGCCGTAATTCTCTTGACTACAATCAAACCTTTGATTAAAGCCTACTTGATGGAAGAACATGAAGTGGTCCTTGAAGACAGTCTATATTCGCAGTGTTTCACAATAGATAAATGTCACACTCTTTCCTTTCTGTTTTATTCAAAGGAAGGTTTTTATTTGGATGTTGTCCTTAACACAAGTTTGACTGTATAACATGTTGTTGAAATGACCCAGTAACAGGAGGAAACAGTTTGCTTGCATTCTAAAATCACAACAGAATCAAAGATTCTACTGTGTGATTTTTAAAATTATATTCTTTGCAATGTACTGTCAGATCTGTGTCAAGGACAATGTCCAAATAAAAATCACTGAGAATAAGGTCTGGCAAGGAGAAAATGATACACCATTCATGCATGGTAAAATACCTTTGAATATAGTTTCCTCTCAACAAAGATCTCTTTAATATCTTCAAGCCAGTGGTCTTTGGTTAAAGGAATGTACCTGAATTACAATCAATCTGTGATTATTTAACAGGAATGAGGAGAGTGACAGTAATGGAACGTACAGCACGTGTCTATTGTTTGATGTGAATATAGGCTACCTGTGTTGGTACCTGTCATACGTGTGTATAATCACAATGGTAGCTTGCCTGTCCGCAGCAGTAGTGTTCTATTCGAAAACTGTCTCTTTCTGGGGTAAGTATGTGTGCATCAGTTTATTTACACACTTGAGCACAAAGCTGTTACTATCGTGTGATTGCCATGGTCGAACTTTCTGTCATTTGTCTGGCACATGTATCTTTAGAGCACTTTAGAGGCCACATTTTATATTCAGTTATCTTGAATTGGCCAGTTTGGATACATCAGTCCATACTGCTTCAGCCACCTAGCTGCAAGATAATATTTCATAGAAACAGGTACCATTGCCATTCTTAAGCATGCATACAAAATAGTGTGTAAATTTTTAAAAGAGACTATCAATATGTCTTGAATTTCATAGATGGAAACAATTAATTTGAGAAAATAAATGTGACAGCTTTGATGATAAATTTCAGCAGTTTGGAGAATTTTCGTTTAGAAGTGCAGTTCTACATTAAAAATGAGACACGTCCGCGAAACTAATTAAGAAATTCTCAGGATGAAAGTTGCTATACTAGTGCTTTGCAGAAGGCTTCAGGCATGAAAGTTCTTTTCTTGTACAAGTATCTTAGCCCTTTACCCTGCTAATTGTTTGGAATTGGACTTGTCCGTCTTTCTTTGTGGACAGTATCATTAATTGTATAAAGGGGAGCCCATCTGAATAACGAAAAGTGTAGATCATGGTCAGACTGTATGGATGTGCAGGCTGGTCATGATTTGCACTGTCAGCAAAGGAAGAGTCATTTTCCGTCAGCAGGGTAAGAATTAAATGACATGAACATGTTTTCTTGCATACCAGATCGGGATATCTGCAGTTTTCACCAGTGCTGGAAAATCTCATCTTACACCCCCCCCCTCATGTAAGACCACTCGCGTGAATTACTTGTGACGTAACGTTATAAACAATGTGACGTCATTGTCCCAAACACAGCATCTGAATAACGTTTGTTAAGGTAGTGGATGTGTAATGAGTACTTCCTGTTTAAGGATCATTAGGAATACTTTGGATTTTATAGCTGTGCCTATTTTGTACTGTGGTGCAGTGGTTAGAGCGTCTGCTTTGAGATCAAGAGGTCCTGAGTTCAATCCCCGAAGGAGCCAAAACTTTTTTTCGTTATTTTTTCTTTTTTAGTTATCAAACTGAATAACATGAAAAATTAAGCCATTTTACAAGATTTGAGAACTGTATCTTAATTTTCCTTGGTTTTATCAAGCTGTACAGTTACTTGAAAATACAAAAATTGACCGTGCTCATTTTTAAAAGTTGAATATCTCAAAAAGTAGACGGTAAAACATTTTTAGTTTTTCTTATATTTCAATTCATATACTACTTATAAAAGTTTTATAATCAATAGTGATGGCCCTACTCCGAATCTTTTGCTAAAGCCGTGTATTTGTACATGTGTGATATGTCTCGTGGCAAAATTAGGAAAATTATACACCCTAGTTTTTGGCATTATTGCATATTTTTTGTTACACAGGTTAAGCTTGTACAATTATAATTCATGTTTTGTAATTCTACATTGCTTGTAGTACTTTTTGAACCTGGAATTTTTTTTAAATGTATATAGATAATTGCAAACATACCTATTTTAACTTTTATGGTACTTTTTAATATGGTCAGTATTTCTAAAGTGGGGGTAGGGCAACAAAAAACGGAATTAATTTTTAATTAAACGGTGAAATGTCTTTAAATTTTGCACACTAGTCGGTTAACAGATGTAGATCATATAAATGTTAAGTTTAATGTGTTTTGGAATAGTGTCCATTAGACCCCCACTACCTTAAGCAGGTTTGTCAAGAGGGCGGATAGGCGTCAAACATTGGTTTCCGCTCATTACTTTAGTTAGGAGTGACCAATTACAATGAAACTTGGTGTTTAGGTAGCTTGCATAAAGACGCAGCTTGCATATGGAGTTACTAGGGTCAAGGTCAAGGTCATTGTTACTAAAAATAGAAAAACGGTTTCCGCTCAATAACTCCAGTTAGGAGTGACCAATTGCAATGAAACTTGTTGTGTAGGTAGCATGCGTAGTGAGAAAGCTTCGGATGGCATTTAGGATCACTAGGGTCAAGGTCAAGGTCACTGTTACTAAAAATAGAAAAATGGTTTCCACTGAGTTACTCAAGTTAGGAGTGACCAATTGCAATGAAACTTAATGTGTAGGTAGGTTGCGTAGAGGCGAAGCTTGGGATTGCATTTGGAGCCACTAGGCTCAAGGTCAAGGTCAATGTTACTTAAAATAGAAAAATGGTTTCCGCTCAATATCTCAAGTTAGGAGTGACCACTTGTAATGAAACTTGGTGTGAATGTGGCTTGCGTGAAGAGGAAGCTTGAGATTGCATTCGGGGTCACTAGCGTGAAGGTCAAGGTCGCTGCTACTAAAAATAGATTTTTTAGAGTTTTAATTTTTTCAGGTCAAAATCACTGTTATGAAAAACAGATATTTTTTTAGTTTTTAAATTGTTTTAAGCAAAAAGAAATGTTTCTGGTCAAGGTCACTGTTACTAAAAATAGATTTTGTTTTAGTTTTTAAATTGTTTTTAGCAAAAAAATAAAATTTTGGGTCAAGGTCACTGTTACTAAAAATAGATTAAATTGGTTTTCTTTAATTTTTAAATTGTTTTACGCAAAAATAATAATTTTTCTTTGCACGGAGTAGGGGGGGGGGGGGTAGTGGTCAAGGTGACTGTTTTTTTTTTAATTCTATCATTTCTACAGGCGCCGTTTTAACCTGCTTTGGCGGCATTGCCGCGTCTTTTTATATTAAAATGCACCACTTCTTTGCACGGAGAGGGGGTGGGGTGGGGGTAGGGGTCAAGGTGACTGTTTTTTTTTAATTCTATCATTTCTACAGGCGCCGTTTAAACCTGCTTTCGCGGCATTGCCGTGTCTTCTTGTTTTTATATTAAAATGCACCATTTCGATAAGTTTGTATTTAAATATCTATAAAGTGCAAGACGGTATGCAAGAAAAGGTTTCTATGAGATACTTGGTTCAGATGGAAATATCCGTCACTTCGGGTAACTGTTTCGCGGGAACTCGGCAGAGCCTCGTTCCCGCCAAACAGTTTCTCTCAGTGACGGATATTTCCGTCTGAACCGCCTGCTCATGTAAGAAACTAATAATAAAAGTAAGACTTGCATTCTAGAAGTTTCAAAGGTAGAACTACTTTTTTAATAGTCTGTATTTTCGTATTTTTTCATTAAACGCAGCACGTACCTGTCACCTTCTTTTAGAAGTTCTAGTTTGATTTGGTTTGCCGTATGTCAGCTTCAGAAAATTGATATTGCTTGTTTAGGTGGAAGAAGTCTAGCCTTTTCCATTAAATTTGATTGGAAAATAATACCATTGTCAGGCAGTGATATATCTCACTGCCCCACGCCACGTTTGTTTGCTGTACTGAACGAAGTGATATGTCCGACGTCCGTCCGTCCGCTCTTACAAATAAGTACTTATGTGGCTGAACTGTCCATAGCAGGCAAAACATAACTGTAAATTACATTCATTTCGTATGTTAATTGGCTCTTATGTGACTAAACATTTCTCTTACGCGCCTAAAATTAGACACAAAAATACTTGAAATACATAGCCACTTAAGGACCCATTAGTAGGAACGTCCGTCTGTAAACTACTCCTTGATAACACTCTATAGGTCACAATTTGCATGAAATCTACTCAGAACGTTGCCTGCAACCCGTACATGATCCCTATAGTTGTTGGGGTCAGTGGATCAAAGGTCAAGTCACAGTGACTTCCGTCAGTTCTTCCTTGATTACTCTCTACACAATTTTTTCAACTTTCATCAAATTTGCTCAGAAGGTTGCTTGTAACATATAGACGGATCTATTGTTTTTGGACGATTGGTCTTACAGAGTAAACGATCCTTACTCTTTTTTGGGCCAGGGGTCAAAGGTCAAGGTCACAGTGACCTCCGTCAGCTTTTCCTTGATAACACAATACAGGTCACACTTTTCTTTCAGCTTTCATTAAACTTGCTTTGAAAGTTGCATCATTGAAGGAACCCAAACTTTTAAATCATTTCCGCTCAGTAATTTGAGATCTTATAATCAACAACAGTCGGGAGCGGTGGTGTAGAGGTTATGGAGTCTGCCGCTCATCCCGGAAGTTGCGGGTTCGAGCCCAATTTTGGTCATGACTGTACATCCTCATATGACACCAGTACTGGTTTTCCAGGAAGCGGACTCGAGAGTGACTCGATAAGCTACAAGCTTTCTTTCCAATCGAGCTAAAATAAATTAGTATAAACTAACTGTATATAAACTAACAGTTTCAAGACATTTTGTATTTCAAGTACTTACAGTGAAAGCATTCTATTCTTTTTTTATTTATGTACAGCTTTAAAAATTAATTCTGGTCAACTCTTTATCGATATTCTCTCCAATTGATCATACTGTTTGGAATCTATTAATAATGATGATAAAGTTGAAGCCATTTCAAAGTTGTTTCAAGTTTGGTCATTCTAGTAGTAAAACTGATTCTTCAAGAATATTAAACTTTAATAGATGAGGCTTTCTGTACTTCCCATTTAATTATCAAAAGACATTCTTTCATTTTAGTAAAACATTTTATATTAAGAGTGAATTTAACAGAATTAATTTTGCCGTTCAACCCATACATATGTTCTGGTCCTGTGATACATGTAGGAGGCTTGGAGAATTATACTTAAAATTCTCCAGCTTTACACTAACATTTTATTCTCAGTTGCGAAAAAAGTTCTTACGAAATCGATTTATTGCATTTGAACTTACTCTAAGTGAAATAAACATTGAAAAGAGAGAAAGAAGCAGTGTGGAGTTATTATGCCTTGCCTAAGGACACTGGCACTACATGGCGCTGATTGGGATCAAACCTAGGACACTCTGATTTTAAATACTTGTAATTATCTTACAGCCATGAAGTTCATGAAGAGAACGAACGCCATCATGGCACATCACGGGGACAGCTCGGACTCTGAAAAAGAGGAGGTATTAACTTTACTGTAATTGCGAACCATGCTGTAGTAAAAACCAACTTAATATATGAATTTTGTGACGAGCATTAAATCAGGTCAGCCTGTTCTGCTCATTTTTACCAGATCTATTTTGTTTGGTTTATCTGTCATGATTACTTGATACATGTAGTTATTAACTCACCTGAGCACGAAGTGCTCAATGTGAGTTATTGTGATTGCCTGGTATCCGTCGACTGTCTGTCGTCTGCCTGTTGTCAGTCTGTCAACACTTAACATTGTGTATGCAATAGAGGCTGCATTTTTAAGTGGATGACTGCCTTGATGAAATCTAGGTCGAGTACGAATATGGGTCATCTTAGGTCAAAACTAGGTCACAGGGTCGAATCATAGAAAAACCTTGAGTGTCTAAAGTAGAGGTTGTATTTTTAATCGGAACGTCATGAAACTTGGTCAGTTTGATTGCCTTGATTAAATCTAGGTCAAACACTAGGTCACACAGTCAAATCATAGAAAAACCTTGTGTATGCAATAGAGGTTGCATTTTTCATTGAATCTTCCTGAAACTTGATAAATTCAAAATTGACTTTGCATATGTCTCATCTGGGGTCAAAATTTAGGTCACCCGATCAAATCATAGAAGACCCTTGTGTATGCAATTGAGGTTGCATTTTTCAGTTGATCTTCATGAAACTTAGTCCGTATGATTGCATTGATGACATCTAGGTCGAGTTCGAATCTGGGGTCAAAAACTAGGTCATCCAGTCAAATCATATATATTTTGTTGTGTATGCAATAGAGTTTGCATTTGAAATTGGATATTTATGAAACTTAGTCAGAATGACTGCCTTGATACAATTTAGGTCGAGTTTTAATATTGGTCATCAAGGTCAAAAACTAGGTCACCCGGTCAAATAATAGAAACACATTGTGTTTGCAATAGAGGTGTATTTTTCATTGGATCTTCATGAAACTTAGTCAGCATGATTGTTTTGATAAAATCTCGTTCGAGTTTGAATATTGGTTATCCAGGGTAAAAACTAGGTCACGAGGTCAAATCATACAAAACCTTGTGTATAAAGTAAAAGTTGCATTTTTGTTTGGATCGTCATGAAACTTGGTCAGTATGATTGCCTTGATGAAATCTAGGTCGAGTTTGAATATGGGCAATCTGGGCCAAAAACTAGGTTACCCGGTCAAATCATTGAAAAACCTTGTGTATGCAATGGAGATTGCATTTTTCATTAGATCTTCATGAACTTCAACATTAGTCAGAATGTCTGCCTTGATAAAATCTAGATCGAGTTTGAATATTGGTTATCCAGGGTCAAAAACTAGGTCACAGGGTTAAAAGATAGAAACACTTTGTGTATGCAGTAGAGGTTGCATTTTGAATTGGATCTTCATGAAACTTGGTCAGTATGATTACCTTGATGAAATCAAGTCGAGTTTGAATATGGGCCATCTGGGGTCAAACACTAGGTCACACAGTAAAATCATAGAAAACCTTGTGTATGCAAAAGAGGTTGCATTTTTCAGTTGAATCATCCTGAAACTTGATAAAGTCAAGATTGACTTTGCATAAAATATGTGTCATCTGTGGACAAAAACTAGGGCACCCGATCAAATCATAGAAAACCCTTGTGTATGCAATTGAGGTTGCATTTCTCAAATGATCTTCATAAAACTTAGTCAGTATGATTGCCTTGATAAAACTTAGGTCGATTATGCATATGGGTCATCTGGGGTCAAAAACTATGCTGCGTGGTCAAATAATAGAAAAACCTTGTGTATGCAGTGGAGTTTAAATTTTTTATTGGATCTTCATGAAACTTGGTCAGTATGACTGCCTTGATACAATCTATGTTGAGTTTGAATATTGGTTATCTTGAGTCAAAAACTAGGTCACGGGGTCATATCATAGTAAAACCTTGTGTATGAAATAGAGGTTGCATTCTTCAATGAATATCCCTGAAACTTGGTCAGAATAATTGTCTTGATTATTTCTAGATTGACGTTGCATATGTGTCATCTGGGGTCAAAAACTAGGTTACCCGGTCAAATCATAGAAAATCCTTGTGTATGCAATAGAAGTTTCATTTTTCATTGGATCTTCATGAAACTTGGTCAGTTTGATTTATAATGTTTATGTATGGACTGCCTACCTTCTCATTTGTAATAGCATAAGTGTTCAAAAACATTTTCTTCGGTCATGACAGGAAGCAAATTAATTTCAGAAATCAGTTCTGATCGACATTTATCTGAAAATAAAAAGGAAACTTTCAGTCTTCAGAAAACCTAAATATACACGGAGTATTGAAAGCTATGTACAGGCAAACCTGTGAAGAAAGACCACTGGCTGGAAAAAACTAATGCGATATATGTAGCTATGTGGTTTTGTAGTTCACTTGGAACAAAGTACCAGAGTGAGCTATTACTGTAACCGTATGTCGTCCGTCTGCCCGTCCGTCCGTTCACCATTTTCTTAAAACAACATGTTCACTGAAACCACTAGGGAGCTTTCTTTGTAATCGAACTAAAATAATTGGGTATAAGATAAAAGAGAATAATTATTTAAGCAGTAAAATTATTTTTGGCAACTTTATCTTTCTTAGAGAATCTAAAAGGTTATATATTCAAATAATTATTTTCTTCAATTTAGTAATGAAATTCCTAAGTTTTAACAACAGCCATCTATGATTTCTCCTACCTTTGGCCATTTACAGATTTTTGTGAATTTATTGATTAATTGTTTGTTTGCTGTTACACAATAGAAAAGCCAAACTCACACAGACATCACCAGACACACACACAGTACGTGGAATTTCTTTTGACAGGTCTAAACATGTTGTAGAACTTAATCATTTTGCCAACTATTTTAGTTTGTTTTGCAACTATTTCTATTCAACATCATATTTTGCAGACTTGGTTAGATATCATAAATAATGACTGTGTTATAATTCATTTAGATCTTGTTTGTAATTGTTGAATTGCTACAGTAGTAATGATGTAAAACTTTGGTTGGTTGTTAAACTAATCCGTTTTTGAGTAATCAATTGCCATCCTGACGGACGTATTTCTATATAAGATGTTATTATGCTGTAACAACTATCAGCTCCACTAGGCAGCAGGTACTTCTGGCGTGCCGCACCAAATTTAGACCCTAGGGTAAAACGTGATGCCGCCTTGGGGTCACCTGATTTTACATAGGCTTATATATATCTTCTACTTTGAAACCACAAGGCATAGAGCTTAGATATTTAGCATGTAACATTGCCTAGTTGACCTCTACCAAGATTATCCAGATCATGACCCCCGGGTCAAATTTGATCCCGCCGAGGGTGTCACTTGAGTCTACATAGATTTCAATAGGAAATTTTTTAAAATCTTCTTCTCTAAACCACAGGGTCTAGAAATTACATATTTAGCAGATGACAGAAGTGGGACAGACATTCGTGTGACGAGTTTCTCTTCTTTTTGCGTGTTTTTGTTCTAGGTGTGTACAGATGCAGCTCCATGTTCTGAAAGCTCATAATGATTGTTCCGCTTCTGCAACTACTAATTCTGCTTTCTTTGGGTCCTCAGGAAGCTCCTGTTATAATTCATAATTGAACCGTTTTCTAAAATGCATCATCGTTATATCGAGATATTGAGTTACCTCCCTGGTTTGTTCGGCTGGATTTAAATATGCTCTCAAAAAACTCAAATTTAGGCATGGAATAAGATGTTTTTGATCTCCAGTTTATAAACTATTGCTTTTGTAGAAAAATTCTGAAAAGGAATATGGAATTTAATTACTAAACACATCTGTGGAGGATTGGATATTAATGTTAGCAAGGTGATTATATAAGATGTTATTTTTCTACAGTTAGTGCCGCCATATTTATCAATACATCCCACATATTGACACCAAGCTAGTGTGACCGTATTGAATTGACAATTGATTACGTAACACTGTCCGGTTGTTGAATATTTAAAGTATACTGCACTCCAAAGACATGGCTGATACAAATTTGACGGAAAAGCATGTAATGAAGGTTTAGGTGAAAAACGAAAATACAGTGAGGGTTCAAGTACAAGTGAGCTAGACTGCAGTAACACCAGTCTAGAAAAACAAGAAAAAAAGAGAACAAGAAAGCAAGTTAAAAAGATGAAAAAAATCAAAGAACTAAACAAGAATAAAACCTCGCAGGATATATCAAAAATACGAAACCAAATTAAACAAATGAATGTTAAACTTTTGAATGTTATGACCAAAAATGATGGGTCGTTAAGACAAATGATGTGAGAGATGTTTGACCAAAGGAAAGAAGATTTAATGGCATCAATGTCAAAAAAAATGAAGTTATAGAATCACGTTTGTTTGAGAAAGAGCTGGAAAATGACAAACTGAAAGAAAACGTTAAACGGTTTGAAAAAGATCTGGAAAACCAAGAGTATGAAAATAGCAAACTAAAAGAAGAATTACAAAATTCAAATACGAAAGTAAAGAAGGTATTGAACGAGCAAGAACAATACAGTAGAAAAAAAACAATATCAGAATAAACGGAATTGAGCAAAAAGATAAAGAAACACCAGAGCAATCTATAGCTAAAATATGCAAAACTATAAACGGAAAAATGAAGCCAATTGAAGTAAAGGACACAGACATTGACATCGCCCACCGAATCGGGAAGAAAAATAAAAAAGGCAAACGCCAAATAATTGTTCGTTTCCAATCAAGAATAATCAGGGACAAAATCATGAAACATAAGAAAATGTTGAAAGGTACAGGAATTTTCTTCAGTGAAGATTTGACACAACTGAATTTTTATGTACTGTTCTGTGTTCAAAATAAATCACCAGACGAAGTTAAAAGTGCATGGACCCACAATGGCAAGATCTTATATGAAGATAAATTGGGCGACATTAAAGAAGTGAGATTCAGTGACTTTCAGGACTGGATTTATATGAACTGGATAGAGCAATCTGAAGAGGTGAAATTACCGAGCACCGAAACCCAGTAAATAGGGAGAGAGATGGTGTAAATTAAATAATATAAAATCTGCTAAAAAGATAATTAAGTGTCCCGTTATATTTCTAATGAAGTATACTTGTACATATTCATTCAACCGAATCCACAAGGTGTGATGTGTAGTTGAGATTATAATTCAGTATACGGTAGATTTTGAAGATAAAGTTGTATTACTTAATAAAAAGAAATGTCTTGAATTGCCAAGAAACGAATAATTTACATTTTCATTCCGACACGTTAAACTGTTTTGATTTTTCGTGAGGTTATAAAAAAAGAGAAGTTTGACCTGGCACAGCTAACCTTTAAAAAATATTGGTAAAGCACATGTTTGTATTAAAATTATTTCAATTAATTGAGTGTACAAAAAAGTACGACACCGTTAACCTTCAAAAATGTGTGCAGCTTTATGTCTTATAAACATATACTGTTTAGTTGATACTGTATTTCATGTTTAAGAAGAACAATGTACATATATCCGGTACTATGTATAGAAAACTTTCTGTTTGTAATTGAATAACTGTTTAGTATTTCTTTGATGCACAGTGACTTGTCATGCAGTAATACTCTTACTTTAAAAACAAATAATTTGTGATCTTTTTATAGCTTTAATCATTTAGGCTAGATTGAAATAGCGCGGAAGTCGTGAAGTCAAAATTATTTGGTTCTTTCTTTAAATGTTTATTTTTATTTAAATATGCACACGAAACCTAATTTGAACATTACTTACTTCCATTTTCTATTAAGCACAGCGAGTTACATTGTGTTTCCATACAGGCTACTGTTGTTTTACGATACACGCAAAATAATGATATTAAGTTTAAAAAATCAGTTACACACTTAAGATCAAAACACATATTATTTCTATGTAATAATGTACATGTACATCCAAACAATGGCCGATACATACGACACTGGAATATAGGAATGCATGTATAATAATGACAAAATGTTCAAAATAAAAATAGTTACACTTTTGTTTTTTTATATGCAGCTTTATATATGTGTAGGCTCATTGTATCTGTATTGTTTTGACAAGGGTGAATAGCACAAACTTCTTATATTGGATAAAGACAATGAAATACAGACAGTATGATTAATTTATTTGAAGAGATTTCCAGTTTTTTTACACTAATAACGTCCCTTGAATTTCGATGTTTTCGTCAAGGGTAACAAAAAGTGTTTTAAATGCTGTTAAAAAGGTCTTTTGGCCTAGATTTAGTCCTTATTGCTAAAATATAAGAAAATAATAAGGTTTTGTCAATATGTTAAATAAAAACCAACAGATACGGACATATAAATTATTTTAACCTATAGGTCTGTTCCTTTCGTATTTCTATATAAGCACTTGTAAGTAATAGAATAAAAATGATAAGTATTGGTTATGCAGTATTTTTCAGCCACAATTAACGTATAAAGATTACAATTCTCCACAGAGTGACATCGAAAAAAAACAATAGGAAAACCAACCGCTTCTTCATTTCTTTCTGTTTTCTTAAGTTCGTCATGTTCTGCTTTTCTTGTTGCTGCAAGTCTAAAATTAATGAACGATACAAAGTGAAATTTTACTTACTCTTAACAGTGTATGAGTCTGAACGTTAATACATTCAATGTTAATGGACTGGCATCTAGAGAAAAACGAACCAAAGTTTTTGCATACTTACATGTACAACAAATACTAAGTACAATCTGTTTTCTTCAAGAACTTCATTGTGTTCAGGGGGATAACGATTCATGGAAATTACAATGGGGCGGGGACATTTACTTAAGTGGACGAAATAGTAATAGCAAAGGAATAGGCATTTTTATTAATAGACATCTCAAGTACAAAATGTTGGAATATAAAGAAATAATAACAGGTCGATTGCAAGTATTAAAGCTAGAGATTGATAATAATATGTATGTTCTATTAAACGTTTATGGACCAAACAGTGCATAACCTTTTTTAACACACTAGAGGAAACTATAATAGCGTATAATAGTGAAACTCTTATCGTAGGAGGAGACTTTAACGTCGTTCTTGATTACAACTAGACAAGCTAAATGGTAAAATAGATACAAATCTAAAATGTTCTAAGAAACTTAATGATATAATTACTAATAATGACTTATATGACATTTGGCGTCAAGAAGTATACATGGTACTCGAACCATAAGCCACCGATTCTTTGTAGATTGGACTATTTTCTGATTTCGGCAAACTTACTTAACAGTGTTGCTAAATGTAAAGTATCAACAGATTATCGCTCAGATCACTCTTTGGTCCACATTAACATTAAAGAAACCAAAATAAAAAAGGGGCCCGGGTTCTTCAAACTAAATAGTAGTCTAATCTTACATGAAGAATATCAAGAAAACATCCGAAATTCTATAACAGAAATTGCAAACATAAATAAAGAAGCAAACCCTAATACGTTATGTGAAGTAATTAAAGGTTGTATACGAGACGTATCTATAAGATATTCGGTAAAGTACAAGAAACAGCAAACTGAACTATATAATACTACAGGAAACAATATAAGGAAATTATCAACACAATTAAACCATGATCAAAACAATGAAAGTCTTCTAAACGAACTGAAGAAGGAAAAAGAAATCTTAAACAAAATAAGAGATAAGAAAATAAATGGAATATTATTAAGGACAAAAGCTGAATGGATTGAAGGTGCTGAGAAAAACACAAAACACTTTGCAAATCTTGAAAAGAAAAAAGCCGAAGAAAAAATAATAAAAAAGCTAGAAGTAAATGAACGAGATATTATTGATCAGCAAGATATTCTAAAATATTCTCAGCAATTTTATTAATCAATGCTAAAGACTGCTCAATAATTGAAAATGATGATTTTTTCCCTTTGAATTCGCGAAACACATTAAATGAAGAAGCCAAAAATAATTGTGAAGGTCTTCTTAATGTGAATGAATGTTGGATAGCATTAAAAGAAATGAAAAACATGAAAAGTCCGGGATCAGACGGAATCACTGTAGAATTTTATAAAGTTTTTTGGAATGACATTAAAACTTATTATATCAACTGTCTGAACTATTCTCTTCAAACAGGAAAGTTATCTGATATGCAAACACAAGGAATAATTTCACGATTACCTAAGAAAGACAAGAAACTTACAGACATCAATAATAAGAGACCAATTTCTTTATTAAATGTTGCTTATAAAATCCGAAACTCAAAATTAACCTACTTTAACGAAAAGAAATTTAAATGGACATCAGATCAAGCAACAACATGGGGAATCATATTCACAAATGACAAATTAAATGTACACAAACTTAATTTGGAGCCAGAAATCACACAATTCAAACATACACTTACCACGTGGAAAAAGTGGAAATTGTCATCAATTGGTAAAATAACTGTGCTAAAAACGTTTGCACTCCCAAAACTTATATATCCTGTAACTGTGTTGACCAATCCCCCGTCTGAATTAGTAAAGGAACTAAACTATCTTATGTTTGACTTTTTATGGGATTCTAAACCAGACAAAATAGCAAGAAATACTATCATACAAAACTATGAGAATGCTGGCTTATCAATGATAGACTTAAACTCAACATTATTGTCACTTAAAGCCAGTTGGGTCAAAAGGATTATTTCCGAAAACTCATCAATGTGGCAAAATATATATAGAAATGAACTAGAAAAAATAGGCGGCACCACTGTTTTTAAATGTAACTGCAATAGTGAGGAAGTACACAAAATAAAATTAGAGTATACTTTTTTGAAGGAAATCCTTTCCGCGTGGTGCTGTATTAACTTTTGTGAAAATATTACTTCTTTTTCGAAACAAATAATATGGAATAACTCGTTTATTACTGATTCAAATGGAAGCACATTTTTTTTACAAAAAATGGTTTGATAAAGGTTTACTATACATTGAAAATATGTTTGACTATCGCAAGGGAGAATTCCTGACATTTTCTGAACTGCAAAATGTGTATAATATACACAGATCTGATTTTTTTAAGTATTATTCATTACTTTCTTCCATAGACAAAAATGGAAACAAAACATGATACAGGAGTAAATGCAAGGAATAGTAATTATGCCAGATTACTTGATCTCTAGAATAACACCAGAAACTAAAATAAATAAAATGCTTTACAATATAGAGGTGAAAAAAGGCAAGCATGCACGAAAATGGGAGAAAGATAATATTGACTGGAAAAAGGTATTTATATTACCATTTCAATGTACAATAGACACTAAAATAAGAGAATTTCAATACAAATATATAATGAGAATTATTCCAAATAATGTTTTCCTGTTCAACGTAAGATAGTTCCGTGACTTTTGTTCTATGGCTCCAGAAACCGTTCAACACTTGTTTTGGGAGTGTGAAAGAATCCAACAGTTTTGGGTGGAAATACATAAATACTTAACAATTAAAGGATATGAAATTGCTCCATTGACATTTGAGACTATTTCTTTTGGTTTATTAGAGCACCAACTAGAAAGGGAGAAATTAAATATAGCTAATTTCATAATTATCTTAGCAAAGTATTTTATATTTAAAAACAAATGCAACAAAACTTCACCTTCCATTGAAATGTTTGTGTACTTTTTGAACAGTAAAATAAAATTAGAACATGTAATAGCAACGATGAGAAATAAAACTGACATATTTAACCAAAAATGGAGGGAGTTTATGTCATAATACAAGCTAGATAGATAAACAAAACATATTTAGTAACATTTTCAAAAGCAGAACATTTCGAACCTTTCGAGCTTTTTTAGCTCTTCTCTTTCACTTCATATATTTTTTTCTTTCCTTTTCTCTTTATATTTTTCAATTATAAAAAAAAAAATCCTTGAAATATGTGAACTGACATTTCGGGTTTATAAATATAGTAAATAGTTACCATAGATTATATGTATGTTTGAATATTAGATAAGAATTGTAATAAAGTATTTAAATGTATATGTACTGAAAGGAAATAAAAATGGTAAAAACGAAAAAAAAAATCATCATCATTTTGTAGGAAGATGAGGTCCATGTCTTGTTAAATAGGGTCTTCCTTATTTCCGTGTTTTTGTGGGTCTTATGTTTTGGTTCTGTCTCAGTGCTGGTAGTAACTGGAGCAACAGATGCAGTGGGCACAGTTTTCATATACAAGTGCCACAACTGACAGTTCTTTAGCTGCTTGGCGGATACCTGACAGACTATTTCATTTGGGTCACTTTGTTCCCTGTCGCTTTTCTAGTTTGCCTCATTCCGGTTGTTGGGAGATTCCATCTGCATTTCTATCTGCACTTGACGCATTGCGGATAATCTTGAAGTTGTATAGCCGTGAAGTATCCGAACTCATATGTCTAGACGTCCTTATGCTTAAAACGTATATTGTACATCCGAAGAGGAGGAAAAAAGGCTGAATATTGACATGTGACATAGCACGGGTATCTAGGCTTAGTAAAAATACGTTGCTGTTTTGTTCAACATGAATGGATGCTCTACATTAACTTTGATTTATCTTTTGATAGTTGAATGACTCCGAAGCGTTAAAGGTGTCTGAAGAAATGATTGAAGAAATGAAACCGAATGAATGGTTCAACAAACTTCAATTGACTGTAGATTCACTTGAAAAGGTATGATCAGCTTTTTCATCTTTCTGACATGTACTGTACAGTACATCGTTACTTGATAAATACATTTGAAGATTGCATAGTAGTACAATGCTTGCTGCTGACCAGGTTTTTCAATGAAAACCTGATTATTAGAATGGCGATGTCGTATGTCGGGCGGGCGGGTGTCAAACATTTGGTTTCCGCTCAATAACTTTAGTTAGAAGTGACCAATAGCAATGAAACTTGCTGTTAGATTACATTTAGGGTCACTAGGTTGACAGTCAAGGTCACTGTTACTAAAAATAGAAAAATGGTTTCCACTCAGTAACTCGAGTTAGGAGTGACCAATTGCAATGAAAAATTGTGAGGAGATAGCTTGCGTGAAAAGAAAGCTTGTAATTGCATTTGGGGTCACTAGAGTCAAGGTCAAGGTCAATGTTTCTAAAAAAAGAAAAAAAATGGTTTCCGCTTTATAACTCGAGTAAGGAGTGACCAATTGCGATGAAACTTAGTGAGTAGGTAGCTTGTGTTGAGAGAAAGCTTGGGATTGCATTTGGGGTCACTAGGGTCAAGGTCAAGGTCACTGTTTATTTTAGGGGAGGGTGGTAAATGTCACTTGGTTTTTTTTCTTTTCTTAATTCAGGGTCAAGATCAAGGCATTTCTGGTCATTAGGGTCAAGGTCACTGTTACTTTAAATATAATTTTATTTTTAATTCTAAAGTTGTTCTTAAAAAGTAAATAACAAAATTCGGGGTGTGGGGGGGGGTGGTGGAATCCAGGTCACTGGGGTTTTCTTTGCTTTTTAAAAAAAAAATTCTCTTTTTTTGTCAGGGTAAAGATCAGCACTGTTTTTTTTTTTCGGTCAAAGTCACTAGGGTTTTTCTTATTATAGAGTTTCTACAGGCGCCGTTGAAAACGTTGTTTGGCGGCAGTGCCGCGTTTCTTGTTCATTTGATATTTTCCCAAATTCTCAGATTTCCAGACAATTGTAAACAGTTAAAATTGAAGTATTATTTAGAGCTACTTGAAGAAAAAAGGGTGATTATTGGAGAGCAAAGTTAGTTTCTGTATACACTAAACAAAACTTCTAACGCACAACCTGCCATTTTCCTTCTTTATTTAACTATCTGCCCTTCCAATATCTGCCAGCTTATTTTTAGCTATTGGTGCACGAAAGCTATCATATCTTGCATTTATGAAGACACTACGTAGATACTTTAGTCACACGAATTTCATAAAGATGGAGTGGCACAAATCATGTGGCAGAGAATATTACTTTAACGTTTAAACCTCCGTAGATTTAACATGCGTTTTTGCCTTGATGCTCTTCCTTGGGAAAACCACTCTTAAAATTTTCTTCCATATGAAATTTGTACCACTCAAACATTTTGAAATTTCATATAACAGAAGTATCTACCCAATGTCTTCATAATTGCAAGATATGATGCCGTTCGTGCAGCGATAGCTAAAAATAAGAGGACATATATGGGGAATCTCGGTAATTAAATAAAGAAGGAAAAAGGCAGGTAGCGCGTTAGAAGTTTTGTTTAGTGTACGTCTTAATGATAAAAAAATCTGATAAATTATAGGTCAAATTGAGAATAATTTCACCATTAGAGGGATTCTTAGTATAAGTTAGAGTTTATTAAGTCAAATTTTAACAATTAAGAAATCCCAAGGGAGCGAGCGGTAGCGAGCGACCGGGGTTTCTTAATTGTTAAAATTTGACTTGATAAACTCTAACTTACTTAGTGTTTAACCTCATTTGACCTTTTACATAGCCACCGACATGTATTGTGGCACGGACCTGTGTGTATATAGGTCCGTTATTGTGGGCGGAGCTTAAGTGCTTTCTGTTTAGAGCGAACTCTTAATAAATTAAGTGATTTCAGTAGATAGTTTAAATAAAAAAGAAAGACGTTTATTTGAAAATCTAAGCGATTCGATTGGTGGGCAAACGGGGTCAAACACTAATATGTGTCTTTGTAAAAAGTGTTTTGGATTGTCAAAGATGTAGTCTAAATTAAGTACATTTTCCTATATTTCATTGCAGCGTACGAGTCAAATTGAATCACAATCTGAGAACCGATGGCCAACGTCCGAGGAAAGAATAGAAGGTCAGCTATAAATTGATATAACTGCATTGACTTGATACATCTTCATAAAACTTTTCAAGATTTATCTTTTAATGAAATACTTCAAATTTAAATTCTTCAAAGGTTTATTAATTTTTATAAGCAAGGCAAATAAGGACTACTTTAGTGTAAGCTTTAGATTTTGCATTTCAGAATTCAAGAACCAGTTGATATCGCTCAACAAAGGAACAGCTTGCACATTGCCAATATGCCCTACACGTCCAAAACTGGACACGCCATTAGAAAAAATATATGTACATCGTCCAATTTACGAAACAAAATTTGACCCAATAACAAATGAAGAAGACGTAAATGAAAGGAAAGCTACGGATTACAGTATATTTAAGAAGGGGAAAAAGATAGTTCTATTTGGAGATAGGGGAGGTGGAAAAACAGCGGTACTACAGCATATTATTTTGATCTGGTGCCAAGCTCACGGGACAAACGGCGACAACAGTGAGTTTTATTCTGGTAAGGAAACTCATATTAGGGAGTTTGATTTCGTATTTTATTTATACTTAGGCGAAATAAATCCAGATAAATTAGACATAGTGTTTCTGATTAGAAACGAGATCTGCAGTCGATTAAGTATAAGCTCGCTATTCAAGGAGGAGAGCTTTATAGAAGATATTTTAAAGAATAAAAAATGTCTGATACTTGTGGACGGCCTTGATAACAGACAAGATAATACGAATCTAAAACTTCAGGGACGACCTTGGGAAAACTGCACAGTTGTAACAACAACATCGTCAAAGGAATACGTTAAGGGGCTGAGTTCGAAAGAAGTTGATATCTATATTACGATAAAAGATTTAGATGAAAATAAAACCACCAATCTCATATCAAATGTTCTGAAGTTAGACAGCATATCACCTAAAATTACTGATCTGGAGAAAAATATTGAACAAATAAAGAAAATTTACCGGGAAAAAAGAGGGGTTACAGAAATCAAACTTTACAGACCGTGTGATGTAATGGGTGCAATTTTCACTCGGCTACAAGATGTATTAGACAAGGAAAAAGTTAAACAAATCCTGTAGAGTCGGGTGACTAACAGAACCGAATTAGCAATACAATTTATAAATGATGTTGTACTTAAACATATTGGCACTTGTGTGGCTTGAGAAATCCCCGAATTTATTTCCGAAGTACGTATTATTTATAAATTGTATTGCTAATTCAGTTCTGTTTTGGCGGGCGTTCATTTTGGGTATATTGACAGTCGCCGTTGATTGTGCCAAATGATAACACAGCACATATAACTCACTGCTGTACACGACAACGCCAATGTGTTACCCTAAAGAATGTCAAAGGGAGACAATGACTGCATCATGTTATTATGGTTAGTGGGTTTTGGGAAAGTAAAATGAGGAATTTGATTCACATATCATTATTTAATTTCTTTTACATGTACTGAGTCATCAGAAGAAAACAACAGAAAACTGTTCATCATTAGTATATTTTAAGATCCGACCGAAAGTACATTCACACTCATAATGTATTCTAGTATGCAGCGGACCCCGTAATTTTTACACTCTGTACACGTAACCAGGGCTAAAATACTGCCTGGTTCTCTCAGCATTTACCAGTTACTGTGATGGCTTCACACCAGAAAAGCTGTAGTCGGTTTAAACATTTGATATTTTGACAATAGTGGATACTTGCCTTTTTATGCCCCCGAAGGGAGGCATATTAAAATCGCACCGTCCGTCCGTCTGTGCGTCCCTACTTACAATTCGTGTCCGGACTGTAACTCTGTCATGCATTGAAGGATTTTAAAATAACTTGGCACACATGTCTAGCACATCAAGACGACGTGTCGCGTGCAAGACCCACATCCCTACCTCAAAGGTCAAGGTCACACTTGGAGTATGAAGGTTATGGAATCCTCTATATATGCACACATTCGTGTCCGGACTGTAACTTTGTCATGCATTGAAGGATTTTAAAATAATTTGGCACAAATGTCTAGCACATCAAGATGACGTGTCGCGTGCAAGACCCACATCCCTACCACAAAAGTCAAGGTCACACTTAGAGTTTATAGGTAATTGAATCCTGTATATATGCATACATTTGTGTCCGGACTATAACTTTATCATGCTTTGAAGGATTTTAAAATAACTTGGCACAAATGTCTAGCACATCAAGCGGATGTGTCGCATGCAAGACCCAAGTCCCTACCTCAAAGGTCAAGGTCACACTTAGTATTTAAAGTAATGGAAAACTGTATGCATGGTTCCTCTGTCATGTATGGAAGGATTTTAAAATTACATAGCACATTTATTGAGCACATGGAGAGGACACAGACTGTGAGGCACCTCTTTCGGGGGCATTCGTCACTTGTGAGGGACAGCTCTTGTTAATCACTGTATGGATGTTTGACTTAAAGGAATATTTCAAAACAGTGTTCGATGTTAAATCAAGTTGCAGCAAGTATCTGGATCAAATGCAACCTTTCTGCTATTTCTCTCTAATAATCCTAGCAATTTCTGTCTCCGATATGCTTTACATGATATTTTGGCAGTTGTTGCAATGTCGGCAAATTCAAAACAGGTGAAACTATTTCTTACCGCAGATTTAAAGCCGTAAACAGTATTTAAAAATAATTTCAGTTAATTTATAACTTATACAGTCATGAAGAGCGTGTATGCTATGTTCGAGCATGCACAGCGGCATAATTTGTCTGTATTAGTATGTCTCAAACTTTGGAGTAGGTACATTGTATGCATTGTATTTTTGTTAATTTCCAACATGCGACTTTCAGCACCGATCTTTCCTAACAAACTGATAAAATGTGTCCATGAACGCAACTCAATAAATTTAATTGTTTTGCGCCAACCCTGGCTAACCTGTGAGAAACATGCGATAACTAGAGTCGTTTAGGTTAGAGATTATGCGTTTGCACACTGGTTTCACTCGACATGTTCGTTTTTAACTGTTTACTAGGGTGGGTTACCTAGAAACCTTGGCATTCCTAGAAATTTCTGTCCGCGATATGCCGTACGTGATATTTTGGCAGTTGTTACGATTTCGGCAAATTCAAAACAGGTGAAACTATTTTGAACCGCAGATTTAAAGCTGTATATAAGATTTAAAAATAATGTCAGTTTACTTATAACTTATATTCTGATTTAGCTATGTACAGTGGCATAATTTGTCTCTACTAGTATATCTCGAACGTTGGAGTAGGTACATTGTATGTGTTGTCTTCAATTCCCAATTATAAAATGCTCTTAGACTAAACAGAATGGACATTAAACATGAAATCAAATGTTTCTGTACAATCATACAATGTACTTTGTAAATGTGGTTTATTTAGTACAGTAACAATATATATTTTGTGCTTGATCTGCACGGAATTCACGATTTTTAGAAGTATGATTTTGCACAAAACCGCAGGGGTGCGAAAGGTGTTATACATGATAACTTCGACAGCAGTCAAATTTAAAAGTAGTGGCTTCGATGTATACGTAGATATATTATCCTAACAACAGAACACGCTCTTTTAAATGCATAATTTCAGCAGTTCAATTGTATAGTCTTGTCTTTCATTTTTCGAAATGGTCTTTATGGTAAATACATGAGCTGTAAGCATGTTTGATGTTTGATCCAACACGAAAAATTGGTTACAACTCTTGAATTTAAGTCGCAAACCGATGTGGTATTGTTTAATTTTGATATTCATAGTTATTTTAAACATGGTTTTTATTTCTTAAAAAGCTGCACATTATAATGGCGTTGTCGTATGTCGTGTGGGCGGGCGGGCGTCAAAAATTATGTTTCCGCTCAATAACTTTAGTTAGGAGTAACCAATTGCAATGAAACTGTGTATGTAGGTAGCTTACATGAATTGCATTTGGGGTCACAAGGGTCAAGGTCAAGGTCACTGTTTCTAAAAATAAATTGTTACAGCACATTTACAAGCAATTTTTCACGGAAATGGCTACATCATCTTGTCTTTGTGCACATGTACTAACTTCACTGCTGAGTGCAACATCACAAACAATGTAATCATAGAAGTAGTATTTTTTATCAAATTTTTTTCCGTACTTTATCAGGTCATTCTGTGCTAACATATGTATATCTGTGATATTCTTTTTTTTATCTTTTATTATTCAATTTCATTAAACATGCATATACACAATATTTTGTAATGTTAACATAGTTTTTCTAACACTTTATGTAATATGCATATATACAAGTGTTTTTTTTAATAAAAAAAATTAAAGAAGAAAAGGAAGTGTAAAGTAGCGAGGAGTTATATTTTGGAGAACAAACAAAAGCCAAAATATGCATAAAGGATCAGTTAAGAAAAGAAACCTTTTGGAGGAAAAGAGAATTGAAAATATGATATCCTTTAATGAAATCGGTATGATGGGTGTCGATCTTGATATTATTGATATTATGCTGTTATATTATATTTGACTCAAAGATTTAAAAGACAACATCATAGTATGTTAGAAATATTTTGACGTATGTTTTATGAACATAAATTCAAAAATTGCCATTTTCTTTGATGCTGTTCAATTTTGTTTTGTATTAAAGCAATTTCTTGCTCGATTTCTATTCTGACTGTATGAAAATTTTTTTGAAATGACCAAACACTGGTATTTGTTTTCTATTTTTCATTTGGTAAATATATTATTTCATAACTATTATCATAAAATTAATAGCACTGGTAAATCTATTATTGATGTTTATACCAAAGCATATATCCTGAAAATTCAAATTGATATTTTTTTCCTTCAATAGATTACTTTATCCATTCCACAAGACTTGAACTATATCGCATTTCCAAAAAAGTGCTCTTATGTTTCTTCGTGTCGGTTACAAAAATAACAGAGATTTGAATTCACTAATTTGCATTTATATAAAAAAAGTGTTTGTTGGAATCATACGCATTATAAATTTGTACTGAAAGTTTCTTAGTTTTGTATCAATACTATTTTTGAATACTTGGATATAAGTCTTATAGTTTGTGACGTTGAGTATTGATTTGACCCACTGTGTTCCTTTAATTGTTCGTTTTGTCCTCGTGCTTTGTATGCTAGTGTGTGTTGGTAGTGTACGTGTGTGTGTGTACATGATTGTGTGTATGTGTGTGTGTGTGTTGGTGGTGTGCACTTCTGGGTGCTGTGGGGCTCGTTTTGGGGAGGCTGCGTTTTTGGTACGTGGCTTTCCCTGTTTGATATTTTTTTTTTTCTTCCATTCAATTTGGTTATTATTCAGTAAGTTTTCCAACTTTTTTCAGCTTTAACATCAGTCTTTGTATTTGTTTTTATTTGCATGGAATACACTCCTTCATCTTGTCTCGGTAATTTTGACGTTTTCGTTTTTATATTTTTCGGAATACTTGTTATTAATTGATTATATTTTAGAAAATTAATATCCTCAGAGTCTATGTTACATATAAACTTAAAGTCTTCCAACTTGTAGAATTCATTACTTCTATAATCAAAACAGTGTTCTAAATATTTAATACCTTTTTCAAACCATTCTTTTTAATAAACTGTACTATTTGCGTTTTTTATGTCAATGTTATTCCAAATTATTTGTTTTCTTATTTGTTTGGTTTTCATTATATTTAGATCTATTATTCTCCATGAATTCAAAACATCTTTGAAGAATTTGTTCCCTTTGCTTATTTTTTGATTTCTTGTTCTAGATTACTATCCAATATTAAAGCTTCTCCATAGTTTTTCATCATGTTAACATAAAAGACTTTCCATACGCAATGATTATTTTCATCCGTGCTTCTTTTAGCCCAACTAGCTTTTAGTGAGTTGAAAAATTTATATCAATCATTTTTAACCCCCCTAGTTCATAATCTAATGTGATAATTTCTCTTTTTATTTTTTCTGGTTTGTTCATTCAAAGAAATTCAAACATAGTCTTAATAATGTTTTTCATAACATGTGCAGGTGGATTTTGTAATTCTGTAAGAGGATTTATTATATACCTATAAACATTCTTTCAAAAATACAGCCTTTATTCAACCATCAAATACGGCCTGACAGAAATAAAATCCGTATTGTATGTACGTGCAATACATACAGTGCCATTATTTGTAAGAGTGCTCGACGCATGCTGGATCACGTTACTATACTAATAACGCTATTATATCAGTTTTGGCAGTGCAAAACATTTTATAACTTTGCCTAGCAGCGTCAGTTTTCGATGTTGCCATTGTTTCAAACAATTTTTGAAACTTACTGGCTTTGGTTCTAGGTTTAAATGAACATTTTCTTCAGGGTCATTAGTAAAAGTCATTCCCAGTGTGTTAGCTGAATTAGAAGTCCAAATGAAATTTCTTTTTTGGCAAAATTTTACGTTGGTGTTACGTAAAGATCCGACTCTAAGAATTGATGATTTATTTGTATTAAGTTTTAGTCCAGAGGCATTTTCAAAACATACATCAATTTCTCAAGCGATTCCCGTGTTCCATTATTGACAGAAGTTGAATCGTCTGCAAATAATGTTTTACATTATTTACCTTGATACCTTTTATTTATTTCTCATTTTTTATACAATTTGAAAGGACTTCAATGCATGTTACAAATAAAGAGGACGAAAGTGGACATCCTTATCTTACTCCACGTTTGATCGGTATAGATTCAGAAAGATGTCCATTATTCGATATAACACTTACTATGTCGTTAAAAAAAGTTTAACCCATTTTATAAATGAATCACTAGAATTAAAGTATTTCAAACATTTACAAATAAAGTCATGATCTACACTGTCAAATGCTTTCTCAAAGTCTGCAAAAAGAAGAAGGCCTGGTTTGTTATTAATTCTTAATTATTCAATTACTTCAAACAACAGTCTAATATTTTCTCCAATATATCTCCCTTTAATGAAACCTGTCTGTGCATTTTCTATGATTGAGCCTATTACTTTTTAAGTCTATTTGAAATTGTTTTTGTAGCAATCTTATAGTCTGTATTTAATAAACTTATAGGCCTCCAACTTGGTAGTAAAGATGTATCTTTATTCGATTTTGGAAGTAAAGTGATAATCCCCTGTTTTTGGAGTTGTGTTAGATTTTTATTTTTGTAAGAATAATTCAGTGATTCAATTAAAGATGTTTTAACTCATTCCAAAATGTTTTATAAAATTATACAGACAGACCATCAGATCCTGGACTTTTTTGGTTTTTCATTTCATTTAATGCTTCCAAACATTATTCTTCATTTAGTAAACCTTCGCATAATGATTTCTCTTCATCATCGAGAATGTTGTATTCTGTATTAAATAGGTCGTAATTGGTATTTGTGAATGACTGTTTCTTTGAGTAGACTGTTTTATGAAATGTTACCTCTTCCTTGATTATTTCTTTTGGGTTAGTTATTTCTGTGTTATTGACAATAAGTTTATGAATGGCCTTTTTTCTGCGTTTCTTTTTTGTAAGTGAGCGAAATATTTACCATTTTTTCATTTCCTTCCACATTTTGCGCTTTGGCACGTAACATTAAGCCATTTATCTTTTTATCTGTTAGATTGTTAAGTTCCTGTTGTTTTTCATCAAGTTCAAGCTTTAGAGCATCAGTATTTTCATTTTCTATTTTAATTACTTCTGTGCACAGGCTTTCTTCTTTTTTACTGTCATTTTTTTTCTTATAGCTAGCATATTTAATTGTTTGGTTTCTAATGTTCCCCTTTATTATTTCCCAAAGTGTATTTGGATTAGCCCCCTTATTAAATTCTGAAGTTTCTTTAATAGATTTTCTTATGTCTTCTTGGTATTCTTTTTCCAGCAATACGCTGTTGTTTATTTTGAATTATCCATGACCTCTGTTATCGATTATAAATGCTATGCTTAGGTCTACAACGGAATGATCTGTCTTATAGACCTGTTTAATTTAACAACTTTTTACAATGTTAACTGAAGAATCAGAAATAAGGAATAGATCGAGTCTGCTAAAAATGGCAGGTTTTGTATTAGAGTGCCACGTGTACTGTAAAGTTTTTGGGTTTAAGAGTCTCCATATGTCAATCAAGTTATTGTTTTCAATTATGTCGTTAATTTTTTCTCTGCATTTCTTGTGTGTATCCAATCTACCATTTTTCTTATCGACATTGATATCAACAACTGTGTTAAAATCACCTCCACAAATAAATCTTTTTTCAGGACTTTCATATCTGTGATATTCTTAGCATAATTGTGATATGTTTGATCTCATACATGTATCTCTGATTTTAAATCGGTCAGAATTAATTTTCTTATTTCAAATGTGTCAAATCAACTTTTATGTCATTATGATCTCAAAATAACTGCAACATTGTTATGTATGTGCACTATAATTTATAAGTTGTTCACATATCTCACGAATAAAATCTTCAGTCTTCTTGTCACATTTTGGCTTTCATTCTATGCCCTTTGATAGCCTTGTGCGATAAGGGAACCGAGTGTGTAATTGTCGTCAACCAGGACATATCCCACTTAGCAGAACCTGTTCGTGGCGACATACGAAAACTGAGCACCTCTTGGCCTGATACTCAACTGTAAGTGACTCTGAGAAGGTCTGCCCCAGGACATGCGGTGGACATGCGTGTGGACATGCCCTGATGCCCATGAACAGATATCCAGCTATGGACAAATAGCTAGGATTATGACCCTTATTAATTTCCCTCCCGTGTTTTCAGGTAGTGTTTGCACCAGAAACTAAAGGAGGAGCAACCCTGATAAAATATCCTAGAAAGCTGAAGTCAGATATTCCAGGCCAGTTTGGTGCTCCTAGCAAATCATAATACATGTATACTAGTAATGTATTCCCACACTGTCTGCACAATCATCTAGAACATATCGGGATGGTGCTGGAGAGAAGCAGCTTCGGACTTCAAAATATTTTAAATATGCTTGAAATTGCGCAATTTTTAGATACAGTTCAAAAGTTTCTACATCGAGAGGTTTTTCACGGAATTCCGTTAGGGCCATCGCCTTTGAATGTGTTGATCTGAAACGCGACACTCGATAGTACGATGATGAAAACGCGAAATCACGAAACTACGATAACAAAAACGCGATAACACGATGATGAAAACGCGAAAGTACGATAACGAAAACGCGAAAATACGAAAGTACGATAATGATAATGCGATATACTATTGTGTTTTCACCATCGTACTGTCGCGTTTTCACCATAGTAATATCGTACTGTCGTACTATCGCGTTATCATTATCGTAACTGTCGCGTTATCATCATCATACTGTCGCGTTATCATCATCGTACTGTCACGTTATCATTATCGTACTGTTGTGTATCATCATCGTACTGTCGCGTTATCATTATCAATCAAAATTGTACAAGTGGTCCAAATCTTAAAAGTAGGTGATAAGGTCACGTTCCAGGTCATCCAAGGTCAAAGTTCTACTTGGCATGCAAAATTGTGCAAGTGGTCCAAACTTGAAGGCTCTATCTTAAAAACCTAAAATTAGGTCACAAGGCCACATTCAAGGTCATCCAAGGTCACTGTGCTGTAATACAGTCATAGTATCTGCTCTGTACTTGTACTATCGACTGCTTTTCAACCAACATCCTCAGCATGGAGTCCGCCGTCAATGAGTGTTTCGGCCCTTTAATCCATGGACACTCTCGTGACGGATGGGCCCACAGTGGTGATCAGTCACTGTGTGTTGGTTGATGGCTTCCAGCTCTTCTCCTCCCGTCGCAGCCACAGCCAGCTCGATGCACGTTCAGCTGCTTGGCTCAGTCTCTGGATAGCCTTCCGTTTCTCTCTGCCAGTAGTTCCAACTGCTGTTAAAAGTCGGTAAACGGACTGGGAACAGAACCCTCTAGGGCCTACTTCAACGGGGAACAGCCAAGTGCGCCAACCTTGCTGTCTGCAAAGATCCAGAAGCTCTGTGTACTTTGCCTTCTTCCTCTCGTAGGCCTCCTCACATCTTGTCTCCCATGGTACTGTAAGCTCGATAACTATGAGCTTCTTCCCTGTCTTGGACCACAGCACAATGTCTGGTCTCAAGGTGGTCTGTACAATGTTTGGGAATACAAGTCTCCTTCCCAGGTCAACTTCCATGTTCCACCCAGTAGTGCCGTCAAGGATAGATGTTTGCTGTGGGGTTGCTCTCTTTGCAGTTTCACCAGACTTGACAAAGGTGATGTGACCTTGTGTGGGGTTACTTCTGCGTTCTTTCTTTCTTTCTCCCTCCAGCCAGTCAGTCAACTCTCTGAGGACTGTGTCATGTCTCCATCTATACCTTCCCTGTGTCAGTGATGTTGAACAGGATGAGAGTGCATGCTCTAGTGTGCATGGTCTGCCACATAGGCTACAGTTAGGGTCGGCTGTGAGTCCCCATCGACAGAGATTAACTGGTGATGGTAAAAGATCATAAACAGACCTGAGGAGAAAGGACAGTCTTAGTGGTTCGTACTTCCAGATGTCCCCCCAGGTCAACTTCCTGTCTGTGGTGTTCCACGTAGTCCATGATCCCTGTGAACCCATTTCCACTGCCCTCGCTTGTCTGGCATGTTCTTCCGCTCTCCTGACCTCTGACTGGATCATGGCTCGCCTCTCTTTCTGGTCTGACCTGCTCCACAGTACTGTCTTGGTGGCACCGATACCTTGACGTCCCACAGCAGTTATTACGACAATGTCTTTTTGCTTGAGTGAAGTCTCTGCTTGGCTCACTGTCTCTGTTGCTGACCATTTCCTGCCAGTACGGGTAACAATCCCTGCTTCACGGATAAGTGTATCCGGCGAATCTCTTAGAGTCAACACCAGTCTTGTCTTGGCTGTCTTGTATTCTTCTACCAGTGAAGACAGTGGGAGCTGTAATTTGTCGCTCTTCCCATACAGTCCTATGCTGGTGAAACTTGGTGGTATCCCTAGCCACTTTCTGAGATGTCGGCTGGTGAGTCTCTCAATGGCTTCTACTGTTGAGCTTGGTACCTCGTATAGCATCAATGGCCAAATTAGCCTTGGGAGTAGGGCATGCTGGTAGAGCCAGGCTTTAAACTTGCCAGGTAGTCCACAACGGTCAATCTTCTTCAAACCATCCTCTACCTGTTTCTCGAGCTTCTTGACATTGTCCCTATCCTGTAAACTAGCATCAAACCACTTGCCCAGGCACTTAATTGGACTCTTCACTATTGATGGAATTTCCTCGTTCTGTACTTGAAGCTTGAACCTATCTGTCGTCTGTCCCTTCTTTATGATGAGAGATCTGGATTTAGTAGCCTTGAACTTCATTCTTGCCCATGATGCAACATCTGTCAGAGCTGTCAACATCCATCTAGCTTGTATGTGACTTGTTGTTGTCAACGTAAGGTCGTCCATGAAGCCTCGGCTAGATGGGAGATAGATCCCTGATTCTGTCTTTGGTCCACGAGTCTCTCGTTTGGCGGCGTTGATCAGTAGGTTCATTCCCATAATGAAGAGTACCACGGAAACTGTGCATCCTGTGACAATCCCTTTCTCCAACTTCTGCCAGTTGGTTAGCTGGTCACCCACATTAAACCGGAGCTTGATTCCATCCAGGTAACTAGTGATGATTTTCTGAATGTGTTGGTCAACATGGTAGTGTTGGAGAGCCGTGTAGATTAACTGGTGTGGTATGGATCCATAGGCATTGGCTAAATCGAGCCATACTACCGTCAGGTCCTTCTTGCCAGTTTTAGCCTCACGTATTAGCTGGGTGATGACTTTTGTGTGTTCTACGCAGCCGGAGAAACCGGGAACTCCTCCCTTCTGGACTGAAGTGTTGATGTAATCGTTGTCTGTAAGGAATGATGTCAGTCTTCTTGCAAGGACAGCAAAGAATATTTTCCCCTCGGTGTTGAGCAGCGAGATTGTTCGGAACTGGTTGACTGCCTTAGAGTTCCTTTCCTTTGGTGTAAATATTCCCTCTGCCTCTTTCCAAGCCTCTGGAACATCTCCTTTTCTCCATACAACTTTCAGGAGCTTCCATAATCGCTTCAGAAGTAGTGGGCACATCTTGTACACTTTGTACGGTATGGCATTGGGTCCGGGCGCTGAACCAAATCTTGCTTTCTTGGTGATATCCTTCACCTCTCCCAGTGTTGGTTCGGTAACAACTAGCTCCTTCTCAGGCAGCTTTGCTGGGTCTATTCTGCCACAGTACCCTAGTGCTTCTTCTCGATTGGGATCGGAGTGGGTATCATTAAGGTAATTTTCGACCTCTTCAATTGGTGTTTCTAACACTCCTGATCTTTCTTTGTCGAGCATGGATCTAGCGAACTTGTATGGGTTTGCCGTGAATGCTGCTCTTTTCTTTGTCACAGTTCAATTCTGCATACACAATTGTACAAGGAGTCCGAATTTGAAATCTTAAAGGTAAGTCACACTTTACACAGAATCCAAGAGCTATTGCTGTTGCTATTGCTGATGCAGGTTGTGTGCAGGTTTTGAACAAATCAAAACATAAATGAAGGCGCTAAAGTCCTACAAAGGCCAAAAAGCTCTATTGTGTTTACGAGGAAGCGTTTAAGAACGAATGCACGGACGCACGACTTTTGAAATGTGATCACAAAAGTTCACTTTGACCCTCTGTGACAGGTGAACTAAAAACAGTTATGTGTCAAGTGAACATAGTGGCCTAGGCATAATTATATTAGTATTAATTATTCATAAATCGTTTAAGCATTTACAGATCATTTGTCTTCCTTCAGACGTTCAGGCATTGAAAAATAGTTAATATGAAATATAGATTATAGCAACAACAATCATAAGCACACTTCGTGCTCAGGTGAGCAAAACATTATGGAAAGAAGATATTGCTATGAAAAAAATACTGGCAAATAAATATCTGACAGTTGTTCATGATGAAGTCAGTATCTCTAAACAATAAATGATTTTTCTTGTATTAATTTTGTCACATGGAGGAAAAAAATTTCTATGCGCATGCGCACCAGAAGGCAATAGTACGATGATGATAACGTGACAGTACGATAATGATAACGCGAGAGTACGATGATGATAACGCGTCAGTACGATAGTGATAACGCGACAGTACGATAATGATAACGCGACAGTACGATGGTGATAACGCGATAGTACGATAATGATAACGCAACAGTACGATGATGATAACGCGATAGTACGACAGTACTATAACGAAAACGCGATATCACAATATTACGATGGTGAAAACGCGACAGTACGATGGTGAAAACACGATAGTATATCACATTATCATCATCGTACTATCGTATTTTCGCGTTTTCGTTATCGTTCTATCGCGTTATCATCATCGTGTTATCGCGTTTTCGTTATCGTAGTTTCGTGATTTCGCGTTTTCATCATCGTACTATCAAGTATCGCGTTTCAGATCAACACATTCAAAGGCGATGGCCCTAACGGAATTCCGTAGTTATTCAGCACTTGAGACTATTTTTTTACATAAGTTTATAGAAAGGGGAACTTAAAACATCTTCTTTTCGATAAACACCGGCCATATTTCAAAATAACTGAAAAACGTTTTTTAAGTTCTTCCATTCAAAAGCTATTGGCCATATTTCAAAAAAGTACTTGCAATATACAATTTAGGCCTCTACCAATCTCCTAGGCTGTTAAATAGATCTTGATTTGTAGAAATGATCAGTTTGGACTGGACTTTTTATTTTATGTATTACAGAAAACTTTCCTTACGTGAATCAGTACCTAGATTTTTTTTATTTAACTGTACTGTGCGCTAAGAGGCGCTTTGGCTATCAAAATATGGCGTGCTGGTGGTGTCAAAGATGTCAAAGCTAGGGTGGGCAATAATGGGTCGGTATTGTTCCAGTGTTTTGTTATGCCTTTTAACTATTAGCTCTTTCTGCATACATACTTTTGTGTTTTAATTATCAAACCTTTTGAATTGTTTAATATTTGGTGCTTTTGACAACAATATTATAATTTGACATTTCAAATCTAAATTTATCGTCAGACACCGTCTTTTGTGGATATACAATTAAATGAACTTCTAACGCTACCAGAAATGGTTTTGAAATCTTTTTGAAACCAACCAAAATTTGCATATAGTTGTATTATCAAAACAGCATGAGAGGTGTTAAGGAGATGAGTAAATTGATAAATGTGTTATGATAGGGTGGTGCTACATATATACTATATATACTGTAGATTTCTTGAAATGTAAATGCCTATAAAAAGTGTCCGTGAGACGGATGAAATATAATTTTATTCACACATGCATGCATTTACTGTAATAAACAGTGCTCGACGCTAAAAATTGATTTGGCATCACGTGCACTCGTTTAAAGTTAACATGCTGCATTTGCGTTCTTTTGTAATTTCCCATGTCCCACTGACACTTTTAATAGGCATTTCATTTCAAGAGATCATTTGGCGTAACTTGAATTTATTTACACACCGGATCGTCCAGTGACGAAAAATGGCTACTTTGTGTATGCATTCGTACATGGCATCTCAAATATATTTGGAAAATGGGATTTAAGACTAAAATATAAGGACAGTTTAACATTGGTTATGGAAAATCGCGATTGTCGCCAACATGTAAACGTTCTACAGACTACAATTTGAGTTTTTTTTTCGAAATTTCATGCAAACGGCTGTCTCAACATTGCTTCTGGTAACTACATTCCCCGATTTTTGAAAGATCATTAAAAAAAACTTAAAAGAAAATTTACAAAACTGATACATTTGTTGTTTATTTTTCACAACCCCACCATCTCAGAAGTTTGCACCTCACAGTTTCCTTTCATCACATTTTGTGATGGTGGTGGAGTTAACCACCCGTGTTTATAGATCAATCACAGTTAAACAATTTCTCTGCTCTTTCTAAGTGATATAATCGCCTTCATGTTTTCCAAAATACTTGGGCCAATAAAGGAGTAAAACGCACCTAGCCCTTTGCAAAAGATGCAAGCTTTATCTGAGTCTGAAGAAGAGCTATATCCATCATACACAATTCTCAGAGCTCTTTCTTGTATTTAGTCCATTTTTCGAGTACTTGTTTCAGAACAAAAATGCCTAGGCATAGAGCAGAAATTGAAATTTGACAAAATAAAAGTATGAAAATATTGTCAGCTTGTTAAGTTTAATTAAGTCTTTTCCAATTCGTTTCAAAATATTTAGCTGCCTTCCAGCCTTTTAACAGCTGTTCCCAATATGATTAGTTTTAACATATTTATTTATCATAATACATGTACAGGTACAAAAATCATCACAAAGAATTGACCTACACTTATCAATATGATTTTCTTATCAATTTGTAATCAATATATATGTACAGCATGGGAGAAATGTCCTTTTACCCAGAAAAGAACAGCATCCTGAGAGTGCACAGAAAGAGGCAGCCAATCCTACATGAGGAGAGATCAGCAAGCTGGAGACGGTCCAGAGAAGAGCTTCGTGACTAACCGTTATCACAACACCAGCAGTGTCTCACCCATGCTCGATCACCTAGGTTCAGAGCCACTGCAATCCAGGCGAACAAAAGCACGGCTGACTCTGCTCTACAAGATAACAAATGACCTTGTGGATATACCAGGCAACCAGTACCTCGACCCTAGCTTCAAGCAATACTAGATCGGCCTACTCCATGAAGTACCGCCAACCAACAACATCTTCGTCTTACTACCAGAACTCCTTCTTTCAATGGATGATCTTAGTTCAGTACAGACTACCAGTCACCGTAGTACAGACCCCTGATTTGGCATCCTTCAAGCAGGGGCTGTCATCTCTCACCTTCTAAGTCTTGCAGCGCCTAACTGCAAGAAGCACCTTATGATTCCAAAGGCTTGCCGGCCGCGGCCACCGTGACCAGAGGTTTGAGTTAAAGGGAAGAAAACACAGTTGGTCAAACCTTTTTATCTACTCTTACTGTTAACTATCAAGCTCTTCTCAATTTCTATTTTCCACGTTAATATTATTTATACTGTCATAACTTGCAGAGGAATGTATGTGATAACTACATGACTACTTACTTCGGGTTAAAGTTTCAAATATATTTGGAAACGTTAGAACGCCTTCTTCACAATGATACCAGTTTTATACCAGTCGGATGAAAAATGTTGCCTTTGTAACATGTGTTTTAATTTCCGTAAATATAACCTACATTACCATTAACTTGCAGAGGTATTTGTGTGATAACTACTTATTTTGGGTTAAAATGATATATCTTTGGAAACGTTTGAACGTCTTGCTTTAGAAATATTCAATATTATCAATAAACAATGTCCAGTTTACCTCCAAGATCTGATTCATATCAAACAAACTTCTTAATCTTTTAGATAAACAAATACAGCAGTAATACCAAACGTAAGAACATCAAGCTATGGCATCAACTGCTTCCGCCCAGGGGCTGCAAGACTCTGGAACTCCCTGCCCTAACACTTACTGGATGAAAACAATTTCAACCAGTTTCGGAGTCTTGCAGAGTCATGGGACGGAGGGGGGTGTGCATGTAGTTCCTGTGTGAACACATAATCCATTTCTGTTTCCGGCCTGGGGCTGTAAGCCCAAACGCAATAGTTAGCATGCTACATTTCAAAAACCGTAGACAATTTAACTGTAAAATGTGCTGATAACTGTAATATTGTGGTGCTAATAAAACAGAACACAAGCGTGTTGACAGTTTGGTTTTATATACAGGACTGCCGTATTGGCGGGAAATACATAAACAGTTTCATGAAACATGTGGTCAGTGGAATTTTACCAAGTCTCGGAATTAGTTTGAGGCTAGAGGTCAATTGGATGGAGTCCAATATTACAGCAGGAAGCCAAAATAAAACAGTTCTGAAGAATAAAAAAAAAATATCTCAGTAAGAACATTAAAGGAATAGATGTAACAAGTCAAACATTACAACATGCAAGGTCTCGGTTAGACTTATACAAGTCGGTTGAGATTGAGAGGTCTTTTTTTCTCTTGAAGTCTTTTTTTCTTTTAAGAAAATTATCTCTATCAAAAGTTTGTCTCAATCACAGCTCATCTCAGCAGAAATTGTGAAGATGTTGTAATATGTCCAGAAAGGACATGAGTAATGACTCTAACGACTGATGCCAGTCTAGGTTTCGGTTTGCATGATTCCTTCCATCTCCTGTTAGAGCAGACAAATAAGTTTTAGTGCATTCACCTCCGGATCGGAAGGTTCCGGGTTCGAACCCCACCAGTGCCATGTATTGGTAGTGATTTCAGTCAAGACAGAATAAATCCGCGTTCCTCTTTCTTTTCAAGGTTGATTCCATCTGGGGTGAGTCTAAAAATTAGTTAATATTAAATGTATTTGTTAGAATTTGTTTCACAATCGAGAATAATTAAAGTGGTATAAATAAATCAACTACAAAATGTAGGTGGAACAAACTTAATAAAGGACCAATAGACAATGATACACACCAAATATTTAAGCTCTAGGCCTTGTTGTTTTAGAGAGGAAGATTTCAAAGTTTTTCCAATACCAGGATCAATTTTGACCCTGGGGATGATTTGACCCACTACACACTGTTACACACTAAGACCTTGTGGTTTTGGAGAGGAACCATTTGGACAAACAGTCTGAGTTATTTTCATACAGATCAGGTAGAAAAAAAAGCTATCTAGAGTGCATAAAAGTTTTTCTACAATTTAACCTGGTGATCTAGATTTTGACCCAATGTAACCTAGTTTCAAATTTGACTTCAATTTTATAAAGACAAACATTCAGATTAAGTTTTATATAAATCAGTCAGAAAATGTGGCCTCAAGAATGCTAAACAAAGTGTTTCTATAATTTGGCGTAGTTTTGATTCATAATTAGCCAGTATTCAACTCTCCCGAGATTTCATCAATATCGATATTGGCACATAGTTCCATTAAGATTGAGCCTAAATTGTAGTCTCTAGAATGCTTACTTACAAGAATTTGTTATGGTAACTCTGTCAAGGAGTTCTTTTGAATTGTCGCCATCCCGGTTGAGTTTTTTTTTTTTTGGTACTATTCTACTTATTAACTTAACCATTTGAGATATGACTTTAAAAGGTGTAATACTTATGCACCATCATGGCACCCATCTGTAAGCAAGAGTAGATAACTCAAAATATTTTATTGTACTTAGAAATTCCTAGTTAAAGTGTTGAATGCAAGGCACTATCATGCACATACATGTATATCGTAACCACTTAAAGTATTAATTGGAATTCATAGGTTTCAAACAATTAAATAAGATAAATCTTGAGCTAATATTTTGCTAAAACTTTGGTAGAAAAGTTACAAAAAAAGTTTTGCACAAAAATTCTTGTTTTGTCTTTTATTATCACAAGTTTTTTTCTTTTCAAAGGCAAGCACTGAGAATGATGCTAATCATAATCAACAGTGTTCGAATTTTCAGACTTGATTACTTGCAGCCAGCAACGTGGGAATTAATTATTACATGTATGCCATGTTCATAAATAAATAATTTTGTGAAATCACCAGAACATTCGGTTCGTTATACGTACGGTTGAAATTGTTACCGCGGAAGTTCGATTTGAAAACATAAGGCTCTCCTTGCTCTAACAGGTTAAATGTCAACTATTTGTAATTGTTTTATTATATCTTATAAGTAACAGTTGGTTTGTCTGTTGTTTTTTTCTAGAACTTTATTTCTGGATGAAAAGATATACAGAGTTTCCGCCCACTTCGAATGGCAGTTGACGTGTACAGCAACTAAAGACATAGCTCTGGCGGCCAAAATTTAAAATGCCGATATTCTTATACATGTATCTGTTTTAGTACATTGTACTATCAAAGCATATAGACTGGACATTCTTCAGCTATTATAGACTTTGAGTGATAGTGGTCATCTTTTTTATCCCGATGTTGAGTGCTAAAGATGAGAATTGTCGTCTGCTGACTTCTTGAAGCGTGTTCTGAAAGTCTTAGGAAGTTAACAAAATGCTTGACTTGCTATAAAACACAACAGTACTTGTACGGACGATCGTGAACGAACCGACTTCTTCAGAAAAACACGTGCATTCAAAATCAGTCACAGGAATTGTATGGGATAAAAAGAGACTAAATGTTATATTTATGAATGTTGTGAAATTTTATGCTCCATTTTATAGTTTTAAAGGCCAATGATCTCTTTGGATGTTGCAATTATTCGTGTTATTTATATTACCAAGAAAGTTGCCGGCGAAATTCATCGTTAATTACACACAGAAAAAAATCCTAACCTTTTTTTTTAAAAGGAAAGTATATTTCATAAATTCAAAACAGTATTTTTTCCATGATAGAATCTATGGCAAAAATTAGAAATGCTTTCTCGAATACTTTTTATTATAATTAAGAAAGACAGGTATTCGTCAACATTGTTCCGTTACTGTATCAGTAAATAAACTATTCTATACGAGCAAATGCTATGTTGTCATGGGGCTAAATACATTTTATGTTAAAATGTGTAAGAAACGTTAAAACATGTTATTCGAGTTCCAGATTTTTGTTAGCATCTATTATATATTTTTTTTATTTTATACTCAATATGTAACTAAAAACTTTATTGATACAATGAATTTCTAATTTGAATTTTATGGAAGCGTACACCCTTTATTTGTTCTAAATAAGTGACAATTAGTGTTACATTTGCACGTATGTACACCATATAAAATCATATACGAATGTTTAAACATATAACTTTATCCCTGTATGCCTTTATAAACTTTCTCAAACGAGTCTTTTAATTTTTTTGTTGTAAAACAAATGAAATCGTATTTTAATAATAACACGTAGATGTAAGTGTAAAGTGAATAAAAATGCTGATGTGCCTTCAGACTTATTGTACCCTTTATGAATTTGAAAAATAAGTGAAATAATCTTTTTCATATTGCAGAAATTGAGTCAATAAGGAGAATACAATTTGCTTTTTTGAATGGGGGCATTTGATTGGATCGGAAAGTAGCGTAAATTGTCAGATTATGTAGAAAAGCACCTCTGTAATTTCTGGGACGTGTTTTGTATTATACAATTCAATATAATGTTTCTTCCAGTTTATGTGATATATAAATATACGTTTTAAAACAATACATATCAAATTACCTGATGTTGATTAAAATAAGCGATCTATAATGCAATTATAACCATATAAGGAAAGTGGTAATGTATACATTGTAATTGCATTTGAATCGATTATCATTAATAGGAAAGATATACTAAAACATCCAACAGTGATATATTGTATATGGTATTGTGTTACGGAATGAAATTAAGTATTGTTTAACAATAGCCTACGCTAGTAATATTTTCATTTGCTCAAAAGCCACATTCCGAAAATTGTAAATTAACTTTAAACATCTAATACATGTACTTCTACATTTGTTATTACACGTGACAGCAACACAAATTGTCATAATGCCTAGCTAATCAAACTTCTTCTTTACTCGACCTCTAAGTCTTTCTTCGCTCTTACAAAATTATTCATTGCATCTACCAAACATGGTCAAAAGCCGACTACCATCATAAAGTCTCGTCTTAAATTCATAGTTTAAGTAATTGTTGCTGACTATTTATGACTGTGTACACTGGTGTGGCTGTTTGGTTGTTGTTGTATATGTTTAACGCCAGTTTCACCCGTATTTCAGTCATTTTTACAGGCGGTCAGTTTACCTAACCATCGGACCTGGGAAGGACCAGTACTAGAACCCTATCCTCCGTAACAAACTTTCACACATAAAGAAACATGGTCGGTAGCAGGGCTCGAACCATATGACCCTCAATCCATGAGAGGTCAGAGTAATTTCAAACTCTAACCATGACCTCGACCACGGAAGCGGGTATGTGGTCGTTTTATTCAGAAACACTGTTTTATACAGACATTACACACAAAGTACAAGGGAGATTTTTGCTGGCCTCATACTTAATACAAACTTTCAATTTATCTGGCACTTGTGCAAATTCTCGTGCATTTTAGTGAGATGCTCACGTTTGATCACTGGTTAAACATCACATTGCATTTCTGTTAAAACAACTTCAATTCTCTGCAAGTTATATGAATCGATTGAAAGTTCATATTAAACTTCAAGCTGTCACAAAAGTGAAATTATTTTCTGGTATGTGTATATGAGCAGAAAGTAAGCAGAGAACCATGTGATCATCATTTGACAGCTCAACAAATCTATATGTTAATAAGGCAAAATCTCTTATAGATTGTGCTAAAACACAAATTTCTCAAGCCAAAAAAAAAATTGTGTTTTGAGTCGCCTTGCAAAAAAACAACAAGGGCGGTCAGTCAATAAATTTTATTTATTTTGCCTATTTTTTACTCGAAAACACTTCAAATTTGTCTTTTTGATCATTTTCTGGTAAAAAAAGTTTGAGGTCGGCAGTCAAAAGTTAAGGTCGGTTAGGAGACCCCATACCTCTATGCATTGCCATGTGTTTCACCATATGCTACACGTATGTCTAAAATTTCATCTCCATGTATTAACATTTTGCATATTTATTGTATAGTATAGATACAATATAGTAGCTGGATGAGGTGTTAAAAATCTTAGAATTGCTGGAAATTTCCAGTGGTTTATGGAATAAACACGACACTTGTACAGGAGTGCTACGACCACTATGTCATATTCCGCGGAAGTGAACTTTCACCGAAGATTATCATTAGAAATACTCGTAGAAGTTAAGAATGGGGTCCTGTCTTTTTTGTATAAAACAAAAAAGCGAATGCAACGCTATCGAAACACATGCACAAGTTATGAAACGGGAAATAATTTTAAAAATCCATATATTTAATTTGCTAACTAATTGGGGTTTATTGCCGAGTCATGTTTTGTTCACTACATGATCTAAGGCATATACCACGAGATAAATCGGAATTTTCGGAAAAATTTCGTTTAATATTTATCAGAATTCATTTTTTACCACTGTCGTATTTGTATGACTAGAGTTGCAGTTGCAGGGATGATAATTGTGTTGGACCAAAGGCGATATTTTAAACTGTTCACTCTTTGATTAAATTCCTTGCGTACATGTATATCATTTCCATACTATATACTGTCTTCATCTTGAGTGGTTAATGCCTGAATTGTTTGAGGTTTTAAACGTCATACCCTACTGGCGGATAATGGATTTAGACATTGTGTCCTCTTGTACAGCTGTCACATAGAGTATGTATATCGGGCGAGTAGTCGGGAGTGCAATATACGCTATGTCCGGACATACGCTGCTATGTCCGGGCTTTGGAGGAACTAAAGGAAGACAGTCGGTCTGGCCAACATCAGGAAGATTTTAATCTGTTCACGCCAGCTTCACACGAAATACGCATGGCAAAACATGTGGCATGCCAACTGTTTCCGTTCGAACGTTTGACTTAACCCTAAATGGTACACGGGGAAACTAGTGACCGATAACAAGAAACCACTGTGAAGAAAAAAACAACAGTATGTTAAAGTTTTTTTTTATTTCAGAATACTCTCATTTTTTAAACTAAAATACATCATTTTCCATTATATATATACATGTATCAATACACAATATACATTTTCAACATATCCTAAGATACAGCGTATATATTACTGTATATAAATTAATTTTAGCTGGCTTTTGCAACCACAAAGATTTGCTTTGAAATGTCTTACTTACTGCATGCGAAAGTGTACGCCATTTGTATGATAAATAAATGTAAGCAAAGTAAAGGAAATAGAAGACAAAGAGAGAAAGTTGTTTAATAAAATTATGCTGTTCAATTATGACTTTAACTATGTTGGATGTGACAGATATTTGGTTTGTAGAAGCAATGGAGAAGTGAGTGTACATTTGCCGGTGTTTCGTGGGATCTAGTCATCGGAACTATCGCTGCTTTCGCTGCTATCATCTAGACCGGCCATGGGAGCCGGTGCTGGTGCCGCTCGAATGTCGTCACTTTCAGAACTGCTGTCAGTGGAGGAGGATCTCTTCTTTCTCCCGTCGAATTTTTCTAGCAGAAATGATAAAGATAAGTAAAATTAGATATATTTTTATTTAAACTATTTGTTGGTAGGCACAAACAATATTATTAATTTAAATCGTTTGAATCTAAGCCACGACATAAAAATATGTAAATAAATGAAGGGTTCATCCAGTAATATGTGAGGGCTCTGTCTTTATTGGACTAAGAACTTCTCATAAGATGCAAGGCAAGGACTTTGTTGTTATTTTCAATCGTCCTGAAATTAGCGTCTTTTGTAAGCACTGAGAACAGTCAAACATCCTGTCTTACGGACAGCTCTTGTTATTATGTAAAGTTAAACTAAGACTTTGCAAAATGGCAAAATCCCCTAAAATCGTCATATTTACCAACATGCTGGTTCTCATGTGCTTTTGCCACGTGATCAGCTACAAATGCTGAAACACAGAGAGCAGAAATTACACAAATCTGTGACGTTTCAACGAAGGCTTACGACGTATTAGACTAATAGTTTCTGTCATGAGCACGAGGTTCAGATCGGAATATCCGTCACCGAGGGTAACTGTTTTGGCGGGAACGAGGCTCTGCAGTTACCCGAGGTGACGGATATTTTCATCTGAGCCAAGTGTCTCATGATGGAAACTTTTTCTTGCATACCGTCTTGCACTTTAAAGTAGATTTCTAAATGCAAACTTATCAAAATGATGAATTATCATGAAAAACAAACGAGTTTCCGACGTTGAGTTTAGGAAAGTGACGTCACAGTGTTTATAACGTTACGTCATAAGTAATTCACGAGAGTCGTCTGGCATAGGAGGGGTGCCAGACCGGTTTTCCAGCATGGGCAAAATCACCGGAAATGCCGATCCGATATGCAAGAAAAATTAATGACGTTTACGCAATAAGGTTTGCAAATACCTATCACGAATTGGTGTATATTTGATATATATATATAATATATTATGTCTAACGGCATGTACAATTTCAAGTTTCTGTCAAAGTTAATATACATAGATTTCTAATTATTTACAATTTCACTTAAATTGTACTCGTAACACGTCACTGCCATTATATTAAAGACACAAGCAGACACTGAACAAAACCGTGAGGGTAAGTTTAATTAGACTTTTATCACAGAAGAACCCAGCAACGTGACGTAACGATAAAAAGAGAGAAAATGGCAAGATGTTGCGCTAAAAGTGGGAAAACGGAAAGACAATATTGCATACCATGACTCGGAGTTGCCAATACAAACAGTGCGCAAATCGCAATGAGAATCAAAACCTTCTTTTCCATTTTGGTAGAAGTAAGCAAACACTTTGAAAGTGAAAATAAGTTAGTTTTTGTTGGGCTATCCGATGTCTGAAAAGGAACAGCAATCTTCGAAGAAATTCGATTAAATCCAATGATGACTTTGGATGTAACATTACTTGTAGCTGTTATATTGCATGGACATATATGTTACCGACAAATTTAACCGCTATTTGTAAAGAAAGGTATTCCTTACAATGCGCTTTAAATTGAAAGTATGTGCTATAAATTTATCACAGTTTTTTTTTCCATTGATATTTAAAAAAAGTAAGAAACACTATCTGCCCAAGCTTTTTTGTAAAGAAGCGACACATATGAAAGGTATACGTCAATATCATTTTAGGAATAAATAGAGCACAGTCCTGTCATTATTCTACATACGAGTACATTTATTTAAAATGATTGTGGGACTTCAGTGTAACAGGCGTCCCAATTGTTGGATGCTATGGGCTGTACACTACAGCGATGACTAATATCTCTGATATGACTATTTTAAATCAAAAACAGGCATTTTGATATCAAATTTATATCAAATTTTGCGGATTAATTTTGTTTCTGTTGATGTACATGAAGTATATGTAACATAAGTTTGAAAACATGGATTGTATACAAACTACTTAATATATCGGACATTCGCTCTTTGAATGTAAAAGGCAAAATGTGACGTCAGTCTTCAGCGCCTGTATATACATGTAGTAGCAATCAGACGAAAGTTAACTTACCGTTGTAGAGACAGAATATTCCATGTAATTTTTACCTGTTCCATATTTTACAAACATTTTAGCAAGCCATTTTCTGCTTGCAACTTTGTCGAGTAATATCCAAAGCAGAACATTATGTACGGACACACAAAATTTATAGAGGATTAAAGATAATTATGTGCTAAATAAGAGATGTATTTTTTAAGATTTGGTATATTTGTATATAAAATTTCTAGAATTCTTTTGTTTTTATCTTATTCTCAAATCACCCATGAATTTGCGCACAATTTGAAAATGTGTTTAAAATCGTGCATGTTATTCCATTAATTTTGAGAAATTGTTTTGACGGTCAGCTGTGGACAGTCAGCTGTCGTTTAATTATGTAATTATCACAGACTTTATTGTCTCTGTTCGATTGTGAAGAATTTTGGAGGCTTATCACGTCACCTTATCGCCAGCTTCAACCTATGTTCCATGAGGTAGATAACTTGTGGTGAAATGAGGTCTAAAGCAAAGCCTCCGACTACACCACTGCATCTTTATTAATTAAAATATATTTTTCAATGATCAAGCTAATATATAGGTTCAAGCATCCTTTTATAAATTTATAATTTGGAAGACAAAGCTGATTTGTCCATTACATCTAAAACCGAGTTAGTAGAATCAGATTGAATTGGTTTCAAGTTTAAGATGAAGAAGAAATTAATAATAACTGTTCCCCCGTTTTTTTTTCTTAGACAGTATTTTAAAATCAAAATTATAATTATAACGAAAGTTTAAATACAGTTAATGTTCTAACATTAAAGATTTAGAGTGTACGATGCAAACCACTTACAATAGCCAAAGAACAAAGAAATAAAGAAAGTTTAAGGTAGATGAAATGTACAAAGCGCTTACCTTTAACAACTGCGGAAAACACACTACGCCGGAACTTGCAAACAAGTCATATTATAGGTATTCAAAATCATACAACTAATCGAAAATCACAAAAACGGACGAAGTGACACACAGATGTTCATAATATTTCCATATTAAGTATCTGTTTTCTATATTCAACATCTCGCCAAGGTTAACTGTGTGAATCATCTCTCCCATCTGTGTCTAAAATGAAAACCAAGCACAATTTTACAATGTACATACAGACTGAAAATGTAATGTCATCACTAAAAGGAACTGCATTTACAGGCAAGAAGTTATTCTTTCGCTTGCAGTATGTTGAACGGAAAATTTGGACATAAATAAAATCATTGAAACGTTTAAACCCCCTTCAGACGCTGTCTTATTGTATATCAAAATAGATATTTGATTGCGAAAGAGAGAGAGAGAGAGAGAGAGAGAGAGAGAGGGGGGGGGAGACAGGAAGGGGGCGCGAGAGAGAGCGATGTTTGGGGGGATATATGGATATATTCTACATACTGTCGTTTTATATGTACTGTATTAGAAGTTCAGAAGTGACCATTCTAATTCATGTTGGTTAATTTTGTTCTTCATAAGTGCTACTTGGTATTCAAATTCTTTTCTAACCTCTCCTTTAGCTCTTACTTGTATTATATTAATGTTGGAAACATATTATTTATGAATTGTAAATGTGGGCAATAAATACAATTTTAAGCCAAAGACTTTGGTTGCAAAAAGCAGATGAGGTCACTCTTACCGACTTCATTTTAGGAAACCAGAGTAACTTCCATTTTTTCAGTTGACACCTATTCCAAAGAGCAGGGGAGGTTACTCTTACCCACTAAATTTTAGAATATACAGTGTTACTTCCCTTTCGTTTGTTGCCGCCATTTGCAAAAATCAGGGGAGGTCATTCTACACTCTAACCAGCTAATTTTATGATATCCAGAGTTACTACCCTTATTCTCTTAATGCAAATTGCAAAAACCAGAGGAGGGCACTCTGACCAACTTATTTTTTAGGATATCCATAGTTACTTCCCTTTTTTCTGTTGATGCCATGTGTCGAAATCAGGAGGTTACTCTAACCGACATGTTTTAAGATATCCGGACTTACTTCCCTATTTCTGTTGACGTCATTTGCAAAAATCAATGGAGGTCACTCTGGCTTAAATTTAGGATACCAGAGTTATTTCCCTTTTTCTCTTGACACCATTTACAATCAGTACTGAAGTACTAACAGGCGGTCATGTGTGCAAACTGGCTTTAAAGAGAAAAGTTTAATCCAGTCATTTTGGCCAATAATCTATAAATTCAATTATTTACATGATGGGCTGACTTTTTACAAATTTTACACATAATTTTACCAAAAAATATTTTCGTATTTGAAATTCTATTTTCGCGAAAATAGCTATTTGCGTATTTGAGCTACTTTGGTTAAACAATGCCGTACCTCTCTATTATGTTTAATTTGGATACGTGAGAGATATGGCTGTAATAAAACCTTTTACTGTCAGGAAACGACAAATTGCAGCATCGTGCTTAAATCATTTAGACAGGAATGTGCTTACCATCACGAAAGCAAAGAGACGACCCGGCACTTCTTTGTGTAAGGTGTTCGCGCTAAAAACCTGCCGCTAGGTGTGTCTGGTGATCGGGTTCCCAAATTTTTCGTTTTTATTAGGCGTTCGCCAGCAGGGGAAGTCACCCTTACCGACCAAATTTTAGGAAACCAGAGTTACTTCCCTTTTTCTGTTGACGTCTTTTTTCATCAGGGTATATACCCTTTGCGGGTGTTGTATTTTATGCCGGGGGGGGAAAGGTGGTGAAACAAGTTTGGTCAAGAATGTGGTCGTGTGATACACCATTCTTTTCTTCTTTTCGTCTTGATTAGTAGGTTACAGAAATGTACAATACTTTGGGTCTATCTTTACATTTGACCTCTCCGTGACCTACTTTTTAGGTATGACTACCTTTGACCCCTTTGGCCCGGAAAACGGTGATAGAATTAATTTGCAATAAACTATATTCATTTTAAATGCATTTCCTTCATGTACAATCCCTGCAAATATTGAGACAAAAATATTTTCTCGAAAAATGAATTGTTCAACAGGTCGGCACCCGTTGCGGTTTTTTTTTTTGGGGGGGTGAAACAACTTTGGTCTAGAATGGGGTCATTTGATACATCATTCTTTTCGTCTTGATGAGTAGGTTACGAAAATGTATTTTACTTTGGGTCTTTCTTTACATTTGACCCATATGTGGCCTACTTTTAAGGTATGAATAACTTTGACCCCTTTGGCCCAGAAAACGCTTGTTAAATGCTTGTTAAAACATTTTGTTAAATATGTATTTAGAAATGTTTATTACGGTCGGTTCAAAAGCTCTTAAGAGCTTATGTTGTTTACTGTTGTAGTCTTGCCGACATGAAATAAAACTTATCTTAACCTATCTTTTTAACAAGCATTGAAATACAATACTTTAAGACAGATCAAAAAAGTATATGAACAGTTTTCACATTGTTCTCAAAATTATAGAAAACATATTTAAAAATACTTGATATCTATGAAAAAGAAAAATGCATATTGATGAATATGATTATACATCAAAATATCAAAAAATACTGGCTGACTAAATTGCTGCACTAGTTGCAAGCAATACATTTACAGCTTTTACGTGTCCAAGAGGACATTAATTGCATAAATTGAATAAAACTGGAGGCAGATCTAAAAATCTCCGGAAGGCAGTTCCAGAGTACAGGAGCAGCATATCTGAAAGAATGTTTGCCAAATGTTAAAGATTTGACACGTGGGACTTCTAAAAGTTATAAACTTCTTTAGTCCTTGCTATAACACTCGCGAGAGGGGTTGGCAGTATCCAGAGATAGATAAAATATTAGACAAGTGACAGTAAATTGTCACAAAACCAGGTTTTCATTTTCCAGTCTGCTGGCCGAGCGCAAATGTGTTTTTAAAGTAAGTAGATATACATAATGTGAAAAAGAAACAAAGGTCTTCTTCTATATATTACATGTGTAAAAAAAGCAAAGGGCCATATTCAGGCAAAATTGATCAAAACACAAAACCCAGACAATATGCACGTGGGCACTTGATGACAACAGTTGTGTGAGAGTTTGGTTTAAATATCTTGAGAAATGTAGGAGGAAGTGGGCACGTGACAGTATTCTTCTATATATAACATATGTGGAAAAAAGCAAAGGGCCATAAATCAGGCAAAAGTTATTAAAAAAAAAAAAAAAAAAAAAAAAACTTGCTCTGTGTGGGGTTTGAACCGCTGGTCTAATGAGAAATTTTGTCATCTTACTGTAACAGAATACTCCAAAGTATACAGGACTGGTAATCTATTCTAAAAATAGACAGTAATAACAGAGTATCCTCCCTTTTATAATAACAGAGTATTCTCCCTTTTATATATACTTAAATAAGGAGACACAAAATTGCTAACGGACGGACGGACGGACGACCAGGGGCAGAACATTATATATTCAAAATTCTTTAGTTCACAATTATAGTTCTGTGAAAGTTTGGTTGAAATCCCTTGAGAAATGTAGGAGTTGCACACAGAAGAGTATTTCTCTATATATATTACATTATGTGGAAAAAAACAAAGGCCCATAATTCTGTCAAAAATGATCAAATCACAAAACCCCGACAATATGCGGCAGGGCACTTGGTGACAATTATTCTGTGAAAGTTTGGTTGAAATCCCTTGAGAAGTGTAGAAGGAGTTGCGCACAGAAGAATTACATATGTGAAAAAAAACAAAGGGCCATAATTCTGTCAAAAATGACCAAATCACAAAACCCGGAATATATGCGCCAGGGCACTTCATGACAATACTTCTGTGAAAGTTTGGTTGAAATCCGTTGAGAAATGTAGGAGGAGTTGCGCACAGAAGAATTACATGTGAAAAAAAACAAAGGGCCATAATTCTGGAAGTAACAAGATGGGAGTACTTCCATAACATGGTGAATTATTGTCTTTTAATCTCATGGTAAGGAGGATATATTGTAAAACTAGGTCTTACCCATATGTAAAGTTTGATAATTATGGACATAATAATCTTTTAGTATTTCCCTTTAAAATATATAAGAAAAAACTTTTTAGCTTAATATTTTAATCTTCATTTCTACAATTCTTTTACAATTTCACTTGTTGTATTATTATATAAATACATGGTATATCTATTTATCTAAAAAAATCTATATTTTTATTTTTCATGCAAAAATTGAGACCATAATTATCAACTGCAGAGGATTAAATACTAAGAAAACCTGGGAAATGCTGCAGAGAGGATCTACAATTTAAGTTAAATAATAGGACAACTTATGGCTTAAATAAATGTGTAATAATATGATTTATAAGTGCATTCAAGACAGGACTATGTATCAACTAAAATAGATTTGGGTTTAATTTCAACTGAATTCTAGTTTTTAAGTGTATTCTTCATGTGATTGGACTCTTACCTGAAAGTACGGGAAACGTCATTTGGACGCTTAGTGTATATGACGTCATTAGGACGTGACGTCATTTCCTGACGTTTTGTTGTTTTTTTTTCATTTCTAAGCTTGTCATGAATATGATCAACATGTGAATTTAGAAAGTGTAGACAAATTTCTTGAAAAAGGCAATATTGCAGAAAATTTGAATTAAAGAGTTGTTTTGAATATAGTTAGGAATCTTATTTTGTCCGTGACTGTCTCCGGCCGCCCGTTGGCACAAAGAAGTTTTACTTTTGTTTATGTATTATTAAGACGAAGACACATATCAAGAAATGCACTTTATTTTCGATGTAGGACAGACCTGAAAATGTTCGCGCCAATAAAGCACGTGGTCGTGTTATAAATAATTGTCATCGGAACACTTCGGCGATATGCCGCCGCACAGAACGGAAATTTATATCTTAATTGCAAAAGAGGGAATCATTGCTGCTCGAGCGGGGTCCGATTAACGTATGTGTTGACTAATAAAAGAGAGAAAATCACAGCGCCGCCATATTGAAACAGTGACGTTATTCGGTTGCATTACGCTCTATGGGAAAAAAATAAAAATACGATTTTTGGCTTCAACATCAAATAAAAAGAAAAAACAAAAATCATGTCTAGAGATATTGTTGTTCTACTTTGAAAAATGTAAGTGTTAGCGAATACGTGTGTAAAATGGCCCAGCAATCGAGGTCTCAAAATTAGATGGGACAGACTTTACCTACCTAACCCGTGTAATTTACAACTGCAGCATCTAAACAGATTGTTGACTCAAATAATACCAATGAGTTCATTTTTGAGCTTTTATCAAGTTTTACTTTGAGGTTTTAAAAGTATATTTTTGGCTCAATCTTGTCACAATACAACGATAATGATAATGAGTTATTAATCATTAAATAAAAAGAAAACCGCAACAAAAAATAACACTTTCACACACATTTGCCTACCCTACAGACAACATACAAAAAAGCAAAAGAAATCGTTTTAGATTTTAGCAACAATCCATTTCAATTTCCGTTGGAATTCAAAAAAAACTTATATATAATATGTTCGCATGTATCTAATTCCCGTTATTTATAAGCGGTAGCAATCGCAACAATTAGACTAACGAAAGTTAAGAACAAAAAATAAACAATAGTTTGTTTCCCCTGTATTTTCTACTTTCACTGTATCTATGAATTTCTACGTTAACGCCGGTTCCAACAGTATTTTGGTCATTTTTACAAGCGGGCAGTTTATCCAACCATCGTTCCTGAAAAGAACCTTTATTAGACTTCTGACCTCCATAAAAAACTATTAATTTTCTCAGGGCTCGAACCCAAGACTCTCAATTCAGCGACGCTAACCACTCGACCACGGAGACAGATCTGAATTGCTACAATATACTACAACAAAAAGCTACTAATCTTCTTCCGTATTTTGTGTCAGGTTTCATTCACCGAAACACCAGAATAATTAATAAAGAAATATAGCAAACAATTGGTCATTTTATTCTATTTTCAATCAATACTATGCAAACTTTAATGTTTGTATGCGCACATTTATAAGTTAAAGGCGCAGTCGAGATCAAGTACGTATAACTGGCCATAACTGATTGCATTTGGAAACAGCCTCATTGCTAATAGCATTCAGCAAAGCAGGTGTGAAATACCATTTCGTGCCGGTGTAAAATTATTCGTATTAACTAACTCATAGTGACTGATTCTGAAATATGGACTGTGTATTTGTTACAAAAAAATTCGTAGTCATTTTCATTAAAATTCAAACAGTAAATTTAGTGTTTATTTCTACCAGAAAGAGCACAGAATCTGAGCTAAACATTGTAATACCATCTAAAAAATGGTCGTTTTACAGACAAAATCTCCTCGGGCTTTTTTTGTTATGTACATATAGTTCTAATGATTATTTTATTTAAACATTATGCATTTTCCAAGTGCTTTAACAGTTCTTTTATACCTTTATTATGAACAAAAAAAGTTAGTGCTTCTGTGGCTCCTGTACATCTGTTGTAAGTATTTTACTTTACGGTTACTTCTGGTTCAGGCAGAAGCTGGTGCCAATGTTGCTTGATATTGTTTTCCCCTTGCAGTGGACAGGTCAAAACGTTTGAATTTAACTCCTCTTTTGAAAGTTAATTAGTGAGACAATTTCTATGAAGATTTAAAATGTTCTAATGTATATTAGAGATATCATTTTCTATTGCTTGAGTTTCTTTCATTCCTACTTTCTACTTTAATAACCGGGTTAAATTTGACCAACCGACCGGACAGTGATGAAAGGCATTCATCTACTGACAGGTTCGATAAAGACGCCTTTGACAACGATTTAAGTATGCTATTCACAGTGACTTGATTAACACAGACGTTTTTGTTTTACCATTTAAAAATTTACTAGCTTGGATGAAAATTGGGGCGATTGATGCATTTGCCCTACGGTTCGAACTTTTATCCTATCAAATAAGACCGGTTTCCTAAATGCTGTGACACCATTTCAAAATTGGTATACTGTTACACAGATATTACTATTTGTCTATTTCCGCTTCATAATGCATCCTTAACGAACCATCATAAAGTTTAAAACAATGCATTTACTTCGTGTGTTTAAGATAAAAATGTAGCCAGATTTATTTAGTAAAAATATTTTGTCATCGTCTGACACCCGATCCATTCCGTTTACCTCGATTCAAATCGCTTTAGCGAATGTACTGAAACGGAACAGTACAACCTAACGTCTATTTTCGGTTCCAAATATTTGGTTCTTGTAACAAATGTATGCCTTTTTGTGGTCATTTATTTAACATTTCGTCCGTTTTTTTTAGGTTTCAGTGAATATTTCAAAGCCATGGGAGAGTACAACGTCCGGTTTGGTCTAACTGTTTACACACTTTAAGAGCATACCTGTACGATTTTTATAATGCACTTTTTAAGTATTGTTATGATCAACCAAGACTTATTCTCCATATACATGTTAATTATTATCAAACAATAGGAATGGTCAAATGTTTGAAGCACTTTTAATGCCGTAAAAAGTTCAATAAATCTCCTTTTTTGTACATTATGTTAACATAAAGTGTACATTAATCGGTATTAGATAAATTAAGGACTGAAATAAACTGAACAAGATATAGATCTATATATATATCTTATATTTTAAATACTTGTGATTTAAATATATATCTATATTATCTTTTATTTGAAGTTAATGAGTGTGTACCAGAAAAAGTAACGACATACATAATGTATTCTTTTAGAGTAATAATGATATAGATTACAGATCTATATAAACAGATATAACATTTTCGTACTAACAGGAAACAATGCTGATACACGGACGATTAATTGTAACTGAGCGTAGCGTGTCCGCTTCGTATTGCACGAAATGTAAACAAAATTGTGAAATCACCCTGTGTATCGATCATAAACAAGCTATTCGATAACTCATTTCTATTAATAGTCAACTGCTAGAGTCGTTTTGCCGATGTAGATAAAATTGAGACATTTGGAAATTTAAATCATAATATCGTCCGTCGACCAAAAGTAAAACTACTTTTCTACATTCTGTTAAAATAGTGTGTACATTTATCGGTATTAAATCAAACAAGGACTAAAATAAACTGAACAAGATATTTGTATTTTTCTTATTTTAGAAAAACATGTATTTTGTGTGATATAAATGTATAATTATGTATATTATGTTCGATATGGAGTTAATGAGTGTATACGAGAAAAAATAACAACATATATAATGTATTCTTTTAGACTATTTGTAATATATATTATAGATCTATATAAAATCGATATAACATTTCATGCCTACAGGAAACAATGTTGATACACGGACGATTAATTGTAACGAAAAATGGTTTGATGTTGGATGAAGTTAAGTCCCTTCTTCAGAAGTCTCTGAGGCGAAGAGAACATTCACTGACGTATAAAGCAGCAAAGGAACTGATCGGTGAAGACAAAACTCAGCTGAAATGGCAGAGTATTGTTACATTTATGTTCGAAGACCACTGTTTGAACCATGTGTCGGTTTTTGAGAAATTGGTTGCGCTGTACAACAGGAAGGATATGAAAGGGAGCATTGAAGTTCTCTCTAAATGTTACACATGCAGACATTCAGCTTGTCTCCAGGTGGTAGCAATTAGTGAGAAACACAGAAACTACGAGACGTTTTGGGATGAATCACTTTCGAGTCTTGAGGGGTTGGTAACTAATGTAAATAAAGGCATAAACTGTCCCTTACTTTTGGCGAATATTGTCAAAAAATGGCAGGACAATGATATCAACTCGCTTGTAAGTCTCTTTGGACTTGTAAATATGGCAGCGAAAGTAGAGGAAAGGAAACTGACGAAAGAGGGAGAGAAGATCCTGATAGAAAAAGATATAAAGTCTCCTACAATCTACCATTTGGTATTGTCGATTTTGCATCAGAGGACGGAAGATGAGTACATGAAAAGATTGATTCTAGCGTGCTTCCGGTTTTGCACAATACGTGAAACACCTCAAGGGTTGATCATGTTTACAGTACTGTCACAGCTCATGTACAAAGATACTATACTCAGAAAACCAGTTTCTGACACAAGCGTTCATAAAGTGGATTGGGGGCAGATCGGAAAGTTGGATGTTATGCCTGACTGGGCTGTCGACAAACATACATATCGTGGAAAATTCGGGAAACCTTCCAAGCACTTGTTCCTAAAGAAGTTCAAAAACATGAAACTTTCGGAAGAACAGATTGAACAGTTTCATGGTGATAGACCGAAGGTTGGTATACAAAACTTTTTTGACGTTGGGTGTATTTGCATGAATGATATTTTACCGGAAAATCCAATCTGGGAAGAAGCAAAGGCAATGTATCTCAAACAAAAGCCATCATTGCAAAAATGTGCTAAAATGACGAAACTGTATTACAACGACCTCCTCGAGAATAAATGCGGTGTTATGATGAAACACAACACAAGAGAAGAAACCGACAAACAACCTAACAAACGGAAAAGAAAACAAAATTTGACTGACAATGAGTCTGGGAACGAAGTAAAGAAAATGAAACGTATTGATGATTATGTGATACACAAGAAAACCTTTACAGCTGGCAAAAGCTCCGAAACAGCACAAGCTACATCATCACAGGGTAACACCAGAGAAACAATCACACAACATCCTAAGGGGCCACTACTTCAGCTACCTACTGGGAGCGGCAAGGTCTACACAATATTAGATCTGCAAACGGAAAAAGTATGGAAGGGCCCATATAAATCTAAAGAAAAACAGAATCTCTGTGTATTCCTCCACAGGGCGATGAAAGAAGTTTTCGGAGACAAGCATACAATGGAGTTTGAGGAGATTGGGCAGTATGTCGTGTTTCCCCTTCTGAAATCAAAAGGGGCGAATATATCAGTGATACACAGAGCGTTCTATGACTGCATCTCAAAACGTGATGTTTCTGAAGAAGAGGGAATGTTTGTTGAAAGGCAATCACTTGGCATAGTTCAGCTGCATAAATTTGCAGTTGAAGACGTACGCAAAGTACCAGTGTCTGTTTGGGCACATTTTGCATGGCGATACATCCTAAATATTGGAGATACGGGTCTGTATAATGCCATAGCAACGTTAGATCTGGATACGATCTATGGGATCGATATGGAAGAAAGAAGGAAACAGGTAAAAGGAAATGATGTCATGAATATGATGTTTGGAAAGCTTCCAAGAAAGGAACTGATAGCAGAAATTGAGAAATCAATTCTAGCTCAAGTCGAGGAATTTTACAGCGAAATAAGCAAAGATATAGACTTTGACACATTGGAAAAATTGTTTAAAGAATACCGCTTAGAGAACGATACGGAAAAATGCAGAAAACGACTCGCTAGCCTCATGAAGGCTCTTGACAATATGTGCAAAATGGAGTGTGGTGTTTAAGATACATGCAAATGTACAAAGTTTATCATAAAGGGCCATATGGCGTATAACGTTGGAACTTTGTAAAGGTGAAATACACGTTAATGTTGTTATACCCCGTCCTTCTGGAAGCTGTTGTAGTCATTTGAAATGATAAAGTCGTTTGTGAGTGATTCATTCAATCGCCTTTCATAAGATGTATATTTTGTACATATACGTATACATACATTTTTATTTCTTGAAGCTGGCAGATACGACATGGTAAAACTCAACTCATTCTCATTTTCGCAACTGTCAACATGTCTATAAAGATGTTCTTTTAAATGTTCATTTTCTATCAGTAGTAAACTTCACATTCAAGTTCAATGAAATGTAAATAATATTATCAGTATTTCTTAAATAAAAATTTGGTCGAAGTAATTTGCTTTACGTTGTATTTTATGCACTTTTACAAGAGTATGTTACCCTAAATTGAAAGTTTGTATCTTTTGTATTTGACTTATTGTTACAAAAATGATGTTTTAGTTATCATAATTTCTACAATAACCAAACGTTGTTGGAATGTTGTACTTACAATGTTATATATCGTTACAATTATTTTACATTTCTGCAATAGAAAATATGCTCGAAATGTTGCACATTGCAACCTCTCCACAACAACACCAAAGGAAATATCTTTTTGTTCTTTGGTGTGGACAGATTGTTGCTCTGGGGAGGTTTATTTATTCAGATGAAACTGCTTTGGGAAATAAAACATTTGTCTTTGTAGAGAGGTGTTTGCTCTTCGGAGGTGTTGTTTAGAGAGGTTGATCTGTACTTTATTTCATGTCTTATGTATTATTATAAAAATAGTGTTGTCATATCTGCAGTAGAAAATATATTCGAAATGTTTTACATTATTTTGTATTTTAGATATTTTTACTAAAAACAAGTGTATCTCTACAATAAAAATGCTTGAAACATTGTTCTTTATTTGTAATACATGTGCAGTTGTTGGTATAGTCTGATACTTACCAATAGAGATAATATCCTAGGTCATGAAGCATTTAACAATCTCGAGTCCAAAGCCTTCTTTGTTCATAAATTAAGATTATGGGTTGTCGGCTGGAAATAGTACATACGTATCACGCAACAAAAAAGTAATAACTTGAAGAAGATAAAGGGAAAGCCGAGAATGTTCCATGCGTTATTTTTATTGTCCCGTAAATATGGGATTAAACGCAATGCATTGGAAAATGAATTCAAAATAATTTTATCTTAAAATAAACCTTACTTGACGCCTCACGCATTAACCCACCTTTAAGCTGTTATAAAATCACACAACAAGTGACACAAACATCTGTGCCTGATACAACATTTTGGGCATAGTAAAGTGTTCTGATACCGACGGAAACTTCGAAAGAAATTTACTTCAAGCATGTCACTTATTAAAAAAGAAATATGAGCATTAAGCTCAACGATAACGGCAGCCATGTCTATTTAATCGTATTTAAGCACGGGTCCATTCGATAAAAAGTGTTAGCACCCATAGTCACTTTCCATTTCGTTTGTTGGAAACTAACAGTACTGATGTGAGTGCTGTCATGCTATTAGGTATAATCGTAGAACCCCACCCAAGGCTTGATTCCTATTCACCAATTTCTGTTTGAAAGTCCGATGGTCTTTCTCTATACATCCTTCGGTCGCTGTTTTTATAGTCCGGTTGGGATATTTGTAAGTGTTTATATATACATCAAAGAAACATGTTTAAAATAAATCTTCGAGTGTGCAATGCTGGCGCTTCGCAAGTTCTACACAATCCCATCGTATCCGTAAAATATTTACTGGTCATTTAATCTAATTAGATTTATTCGTTTGTCCTCAAAGAATATGTCCCTTTAAGGTCAACGATTTGCGATCTGTATCATGTGCTATGAATAAGTTTCAATAACTTATAGCACCGAAGTAACAACACTTCTGATAAAAGTTTTTAGTAAAGAGTCGTTTAATGGCGCTCTTAACATTGTGGTCCTCATGGGAGAAAGATAAAAGTAATTCCGTCTCATCATCTGTAAATATTGAACATCGCAGTGCTTTGAAAGGCGTGATATGAGTGTTCGTGTAAATCTAAATACAGTAAACTCCGTATATAACGACTCCGTATATAGCGAAGGTGAGGATATATCGATACAATTTTCTGGGCCCTAATTTTCTTCTTCTTTATTTAATATTAAAATTCTATATGGATATAACATACTCCGGACATAAAGAATGAATTCAAATGATCCAAAGGAGTTCGTTATGTACGAAGTTTACTGTACTAGGGATTGATCATTGGCGCTGTGTGGAAACACAGCACCAGTATTGAATAGGTTTTAATTTTGTACCATGGGGTTGCATAATCGAAGAGGGAACAGTCAACATTATTATTGTAAATAAAAACTATGTATTATGTTTGAACAAACTTTGTGTAAATAAATAGTAGTAACTGATTACAAACAATACTGTACCAAATGCATACGTCTGCGGCCGTTATTTCAAAACTTTCGACATATTCATAGGATATTTAATAACTTTTCCACAAACTTGAAGGTCACGTTTTTTTTATAGCTTTGTTTACGGACCCTACGACAAGATTCATTAAAGCTCAGAAAAACGTCTCGATAGTTGTTTTACTAACTTTAAACATTTTGAAGTTTAAATACATATGTCGTCAACGTGAATAATCAATGAAAACCGATTTTAATTACTACATATTAAAGTATAATGTAGGCATTGTAAAAAAGACCGTTCACCTAACTATGCAATGCACGGGGTCTTAATGAAAGTTATGTAAAGCATCGCTAACAACTGACCAATAGTAAAGACAAAATTTATCACGTGGATCTCGTCTGCTTGAGTGCGTGCAGAAACCAACTAACGCACAATCAACTGCGTAATTAATGACAGAAGTCTGTAAAATTCTCCTAGTATAAGCTATTAGCACCTCTGCTGAATATTTTATTATTGTTAGGACTTGGCCCCTAGTATCTTCATGCTTTATTATCAATGATGTCAGCCCAGATGTTTCTTACTTGATGGTAAAGATATTGCTAGATAACAACATAAGAGAGACTGTATATAAAATTCTATGAATATACAATGTAACATATATTATACCCGGAAAATGAATTAATATAAGTTTTCATTGAAAGCTTTTAGATTCCAATTATATGGTTACACCTTTGTACTATGTATGTATATATACAATATATTTTCAAGAATAAATATTGTTTAAACTAACATATAAGAATATATCAGATTTATCAATGGAAACTATGTCTTTACATGTTTTCCTATCATTAAAGAATTTATTCTTACCAGTACCCTGTTTATTTCTTAAAGGTCCACTACTAAGCAAAAATTAAGTGACAGTTATTTCAATGGCAAGTACATTACCTTATGCAAGACACTAAATAATGAAGATTGGCAGGTTAAAATTTACAGAAAGTGTTTGGAACACGAAGAAAAGCATGCGTATCATGTTGAAATCTCAGTGAATCGACAAAATGACTACCCAGGTTTTTTAACTGTCTTCATAATGCATAGAAACATAATTGTACATGTACTGTGATTTATTTAGAATTCCTACATTCCAACTTTCATTTTTTATTAGAAATAACTTATTTCTGTGCTTTTTAAAGTATATTTGAAGTTTCGCTTTCCTTAGTATTGGACCTTGAAATGGAATCTTCCACCTATCAATTAGGACAGTATCATTAATAAATTAACGAGGTATTCAGTGAAAATGCATTGACCTAGTATCTAACAGTGCAGATCATGATTAGACTGCATGGATGTGCAGGCTGATCATGATCTACACTGGTTACAAAGACATGATCATTTGCAGCAAGTAGGGTAAGGGTTTAATTAATTGTAACAGAAATAAACATTTAACATTTACATAAAAATGAAAAAATTCAGTTGAGATGTAACATGTATTAAACAATCTGCACAATATGAAGAATGTATTGTTTCATTTTCTGCTCACATGTTTACTGATATTCTAAAATGACTCTAAAAACATGCACAGCGCCTTGTCAGTTTGTAAAATGGGTCGGTCTTGCAGTCGAACTATTGAGGCTAGGCTTTCCTCTGCCCATTGATTATCTTCCAGATTTTTTTCCATTCCCTTGAGTCTAACAAATCAGTGATACGGGCGAAAGCTCGAAGGGCGCGAAGCGCCCTTCGGGCGAAGCCCGACCATAGGTAAACGTATGTACGAAGATATTGAATACTGAAAGCAATAAAATTAATGAATTCACGATTTCCCATGGAAGATTTCACTTTGTCCGCACCCATGGACGATACGATAACATACTTATAACGATGCACAGTCTGTACGCAATCGCAACATCTCGGCAGAATGAAGGGTAAGGGAATTTGCCGAAGACTTCCATTTGCGTCTTCAGGTAATCTGTTGTTGTTGTCATTAAATGTCAGCAATTTTTGTGTTTGAAAACGCAACACTTCAGCTTTGTACTTTGAAATGTAAAGAGATCCTATTTATACGGAAATGTATAGAGAAATGTAAAGAGATCCTATTTATGCGAAGCCCGACCATAGGCAAACGTATGTACGAGTATTTAATTGAATACTGAAAGCAATAAAATTAATGAATTCACGATTACCCATGGAAGATTTCAATTTGTCCGCACCCATGGACGATACGATAACATACTTATAACGATGCACCGTCTGTACGCAATCGCAACATCTCGGCAGAATGAAGGGTAAGGGAAGTTGCCGAAGACTTCCAATTGTGTCTACAGGTACTCTGTTGTTGTCATTAAATGTCTGCAACTTTTGTGTTTGAAAACGCAACACTTCAGCTTTGTACTTTGAAATGTAAAGAGATCCTATTTATACACATTTCTAAAGTTTGATGTTCTTTCTTGTGACGCCATAAAAAGCACCATTTCTTTTCGCAATCAACCCTCGATGCATGACTCTATGGATATTCGTGACCAATAATTTTCGGAACTTGAACCGGTTTTGAGTCCCCTGAAAATTCGTACCATTTCTAAAAATGAACTTCCTGTTATGCTGTCGCCCGATATAGGTATTGCCTTTTTTATATTATGCAAAGAACAAAGCTTTATTCTACTTACAAGTTCATTGTAGGAGGAAGAGTTATCATCATATACAAATCTCAGAGCTCTTTCTTGTATTTTTTCCATTTTTCTAGAAGCTCTATTTGTTCAAGGTCTTTCAAATAGTATGGTCCGGAAACGCCCTCTATAAATGTCTTATCGTACTGATAATCTTGTCTCGGTTATCGATTTTTACCTGGAAGCGTTTATCACACCGTGCATTTATCATGTCGAGCGAGTAAACTGGTATTTGTCCGATAGTTGTATGCAAAACTGCCCGTCATTGTGTCATTTAAATATCACATTTAATAAAAAAAATGGCATAATTGGAAAGCTGATGAAATTTTCTGTAAAACTGTGAAATTAAAACCTCTATATATAATTAACTTTGATCTTTAACGCAAGTTAAACCAGTTCCTGGTTAAACACGGTCCATGCTATAGGAGGTTTTAGTGTGTCGTCACATCCGGGATTTTCCGTTACTAAAAATAGCGTGGCCGTCAACTGTATGGAGTTCGGCCATATGCCGAGCGTGTATTGATACAGTATAGACATTATTTATCGCCAAAATAAACTAAATATTATTAAGTTTCTTTTAAGTTATGAAGTGGAAGTGAATATATAATTCCCGATATAATATATATTTGTTAGTTGTTGCTATAATCAAAGACCTATCTTTGATCAGGCCTTGTGACATTTCCCGTCTTCCACCTTTCATTTCTCTTCTTTCCTTCACCGATTATTCTCTTTCTATCTTACCCTTTTTTCTCTCTGTATTTTGTTTTTAAACCACATGACCCAGCATACTTAACATTATACAAGACCATAATTCTACTTTAAAAGTACTTTGTGTATTTAAAAAAAAAATGTTTATAGTCCCGGCCGATCGTGGGATTTCTCCCCTGGTGAACTCGCCAAGACCCCAGCAAAACTCCCATGTATACTGGTACCTTTGTGTATTTTTGATTGTTTGGTAATATAATGCATATGTATGTCTCAAAAATAAATGATAGAAAAGATATCCCTGTTTTGATATAATCACGGAATATTATCTTAGCTGAGCAACTGTTTGCTTGAAATGCCAACACGCCAGTTTACGTCTGCGATTACTCATTATTTCAAAATTTTAAATATATTTGATGGCATGTTGTAAGATTAACAAAGTGTATGCAGATAAGTGGAAAATCTCAAACTTAAAGAAAACAAAGACTTCAAAATATCGAATTACAATTTCCTTTGTTTCAGACATTTGTTATCGCCTCTAAAATTAAAAGAAACTCAGTTATCTGAAATTAAAAAATATTCTGTCTTCTCTGCGTCCTTATTTCAAGGGTATCATTTAATACACTTTGTCATAAAATATTATGATGAATAAATTTATCATGTAGATTCAATCAAAGCTTGATGTGTGCAATATGCCATGTTATGCAATTCAATCAAAGTGGTCATCTATAACGTGTGACCAATTAGTCAATAAACAGGATGTTACATGGATTAATTAAATCCAAGTTATATCGTGCTTTATGCCCTAGGGGACAATATACGTTACTGGATCTCTATGGCAACGTGTCAGTCATCGTCAGGCGTTGTGAAAACATATAGCACAGTGTCATGTATTATATAGCTATAGGGTCTTCATGGTTTCTAAAGTTTAATTTGACAATATTCAAAAATAAATGTACGCTTCACAGACACATGCATGATTTCTATGAATACTTTTTTTTACTGAAAATAGAGACATATGATAGGGAAAATATCCGAATAAAGCCTTGACCTTTCTAAACAAAGTATATAGTTTACAAAATTAAAAGAATCTATCATGTTTTTTTGTTTTTTTTTTAAATTGTGGTAAAAATTGGGAGTCACTCTAACAAGATGTTTTATGTACAATTGGAGGATCATCTTAATGCGGAGAACTTTACTGTACTGCAGTAGCAATTTTTTTCATAAATGTACAGCAAAAAATATTATAAGCACTATGTGAAAATAATGAATATCGGCACTAATTCAATAAAAAAGAGAGGAAAAAATAGGGACACTTACGTCAGGAATAGCAAGTAGCCTAGGGAAAGCGTACATTGTCAAGTTAAATTCGTTTTGGCCGATTCAGTTTAAATTCACACTTTCATATCGGACTTTATAATGACAACTATACATAAGCATCAATGGCATAGACACGGCAACGCAGACACTGAATATAAATACATTTTGTTTCATTTAATAACGTTATAGCCTAAAATATAATCTGCCGTACAGTCAAATGCTCTATTTTGCTTTCATTTTGGCCGCTCAGTTGACGGCCAGTCAATGCGCATGCGCACGAATGACGTCATATCGGGGATTCCTAAAACCTCCTATTCCGTCTTGCGCGTTTTAGCGATGGATGGTAATTTGACTAGCGGTACTGGTCTCACAAAACTGTACGTTATTATTGCTATCAAATAAAAAACGAAAATCTAATTCATATCCGTTGAAAAATAACTCTTAATTTACATTTTAATTAGCAATTTTCCATCATACTATTTGAAAGACCTTGATTTGTTTCAGAACAAAAATGCCAAGCCGTAGAGCAGAAATTGAAATTTGACAAAATAAATATATGAAAAATTGTATACACTTTTAAACTGATCTAAAAATCTTTTAATTATTTTTCTTAATTGCAAAACAAGTATTTACATACTTACAACTTTAGATATATCGCTATCGGGACACTCGAGAGGGACGGCTTCCACGCGATGAAAGAAACTCACATTTGCGTAAAGAAATTTTAGATTGTCATGAATGAAAATTTTCATGATACACAGGAAGTAAATTTTACGCATGCGCTGTAACGTAAAAGCCGTCTGAAAATTTTGCTGGAAGACAACAAAATCTTTTACTCACCAAATGCAAAAAATATGCATAATGCATCGGTGACTTAACGCGAAATGAATATTTTTGGATTTATTTAATATTCCGGCACAGCAGGTTTTCTAATCATACAAGGATTTTAACTGAAAAATGTTTCCGTAAATATGTGACAAATTGTGCAAAAATGCAACGATAGCACCCACACATTTTACGTTTCCGATCAAGTCTTTGGTGCCACATTCAGTTGCAGATGGCAGGTAGAACACAGCAACCCCTCCTGTCAACGCTTAGGCGGCGAAAACGTGCACAACCACCAGTCTTCAACGGTGTCAGTGGTTCGTACGAGGACAAAGACAGTGATTTTTTGTGGTAAGATCGCTGGCATTTAATTGTTAAAGCAGTAATATCTGTTTATTATAATGCTTTTTTTGCTTATCTGGCCAGGGTGACCTATTAAGCTCGTCACGAAATGTTATATTTATTCTGGGGCGATTTTTACAAAATTACAAGGTTTTTGGACGAAATACCGGGAGAATAAACTTTAGCAGGAAATTGTGCGTTTCTAAGGATGTATTTGGTAATTTATTGCGTATTTACACTAGAATCATTAATTTTAAACATAAGACAATTCTCTTATTATGGTTCACAGAAACGCTTAAATCCACGTATTTTTGTGTCGCCCTTTCGGAGAAAAGGCGATACATAAGGATTGCTTTTAGTGTTTCCTGCAGGATCAGAAAGGGGCATGGCGTTTTTGTGTAAAAAGGGCACTTCTGACGCGTGGCTATGTTTAAAAAGGGCACTTTTGTTTTCTCATGTACATAAGGGCGCGATCACTTTGTCATGTATATATATTGTTCTTTCTTTACACTTGCAACTGCATGTAATTAGAGCCTTGTTTATATGACATAATCTGGCTTAATTTATTGCCATTGGGCTTAAGAATTTCTAGATCCTGAGGAGAGGGCCTCAAAACAAAATGTAAATCAGATTGGCCTCTTCCCCTCACCCCCTTTGAGTTTTTTACTAGAGACTGAAGTATTTTTTAATAATACTGCATGTATACATGTAGAATATGATACACCCATGTCTCCCACCTTGTCGAGTTTGTTATATTAGACCAATTTTAAACGGTTTTGTGTATTTGTCTCTGTTTATCACATATTTTCGCGATCCCGTTATCTCCGATTTTCGCGGCCATTTATTTTGACTTTTTACCGACTTTATCACTGTTTCGATGATAACAATTGTCATCAGCAGACGTACGGTATGATGAACATTTAATTTAAAATAAAATTATTCAAAAACATAACATGGAAACCTCTTGAGAAAACAGTATTACTTATAACTAAGCATCCTGAACAATAAACGACCTACCAATGCTTTCCTTCTCTTCTAATTTATATGCGTTTACGGAAGGTGAGATTATAGAAGAAAAAAACAAACAACGAGTCGGCCACTATGTACAGGCAATTATAGAATAATGATTTAAAAAAATTGAAAAGAAAAATATACTGATAATTTTCAATTTAGCGGGATAAACAGAAAAACACAAGTTGTAAACTAAACAATTTATAAGTGTCGTCATTAAATGAAGTTTTCACACTCTAACTATACTTTTTTGTACCATGACCAACAGATTAATTTTAATTTGCCTCTAGCGAATCAAACCCATTGATCAGCAACGTTTTAACTGGACGCAGGACGCTGTGATTGACAGGTAATATTCAATATAGAAGTTCATGTAGGCGGATCTAACGTGACTATTATTATCGAGAGGCGGAGCACACGTCTGCCGACTCTGTTTCGGATTATCGATTTAATTCGGCGGACATAGTGTGTATTAGAGGATGTGTTGACACTTTTATTTTAAGGATTGTCGAGAGGCGGAGCACACGTCTGCCGACTGTTTAGGATTATCGATTTAATTCGGCGGACACGCGCGTGTATTGAGGGCGTGCTGGCAGTTTCATTATTAGTAAAACGGGCGCGGTGGCGGTAAGGGCCTTTGATCGAGGCAGGATGGCGCATGACCGGCCATCAAAAGGGCAGGACGGCGCTGCGCCATCCAAAAACGGTCTAGCGGAAACACTAGCTTTGTCCGTCCGTCTGGCACGTAAACTTTACGTTGGCTATAACTTTGCTATTTCTTAAGATTTTTATGCACCGTCTGTCTGTCTGTCCGTCCGTCTGTGCGTCCCCACTTACAAATTCGTGTCCGGACAGTAACTCTGTCATGCATTGAAGGATTTTAAAATAATTTGGCACACATGTCTAGCACATCAAGACGACGTGTCACGTGCAAGACCCACATCCCTACCTCAAAGGACAAGGTCACACTTTGAGTATGAAGTTTATGGAATCCTCTATATATGCACACATTCGTGTCCGGACTGTAACTTTGTCATGCATTGAAGGATTTTAAAATAACTTGGCACAAATGTCTAGCACATTAAGATGACGTGTCGCGTGCAAGACCCACGTCCCTAGCTCAAAGGTCAAGGTCATACTTAGAGTTTGAAGGTAATGGATTCCTCTATATATGCATATATGCACACATTCGTATCCAGACTGTATCTTTGTCGTGCATTGAAGGAATTTAAAATAACTTGGCACAAATGTCTAGCACATCAAGACAACGTGTCGCGTGCAAGACCCACGTCCCTAGCTCAAAGGTCAAGGTCATAATTAGAGTTTGATGGTAATGGATTCCTCTATATATACATATATGCACACATTCGTGTCCGGACTGTAACTTTGTCATGCATTGAAGCAGGGCTTCCGTTAAGCAGCGTCCGGCCGTAAAATACGCCATAAAATTGGACCAGTACGCCAATACACAAGACCCCCGGCGTACGCTTGACTTCCTTAAATTTCCGAGGACGACAGAATCGCCGACCCATAGCGTCCAAACATAATAAAAATGTAACATTTGCTCTCATTCGGGACCGCCCACGCGTAATTAGTCACGCTATGCGCTCACAATCGGCAGTATTCGATTCGCTCTGAAACGACGTAAACTCCGCCCCCAGCAATTACCATGGGCTATGATTGACAGGTGCCAGGTTTGTCAGGTTATTTTGAAATGATGCGATACTTAGGGCCAATTAACAACATCTTGTGACGGCATAATTTTACTTCAATTACCGGCAAGTGTGAACAATTAATATGACACGGTATTGTTTGAAATTCCCAACATTTAGCGGTAATTTGGTCTACTCTATTGCCGAAATTGGACGTCCTTTCAAAACCGTGAATCGGCGATTTTAAAACTTAGAGGTGTTCAAGTAAATCTGCTTGTACACTGATATGGTTCAACGTACTTTGGTTCATTTCGTCGTTTCGGTGCCGGCCGAATCTAACAAACGAAAGCGTATTAAACAGTGTTTTTTCAAGTCTGAGGGGAAAGGTGGCGGGGCCCTTTCGGAGGGAAATTTTTAGAAAATGTGTAAAATATACTGTGTTAAAAATGTAATAAAGAACAAAATCTATCAAGTATGTTAATGACAGTATTTTTTTGCCAATTATCATTCTTTTTAAATCCTTTGGACACCGTTTTCATTGAAAAAAATAACAAAAATCGAGGTCGCGAAAATATGTGACAAACGAAAAATCGGCGATATTCGGCTGACTATTTCACTGTAAGGTATCAAATAGTTGAAAGAAATAATTCTGAAGCGTTTCAATTTATGTAAACATGCGTTTTTAAACAGTTTTGGCCAACTCTTAAATAAAGTAAATATTTTTTTTCAACATTTTGACTTTTTGAGGGGATCTTTTTGTAAAAAATGGGGAGAAATATATATTAATTTTGGAGAGGAATAGGAACAAATAAACTACAATAAAGTTATAATGATAATGTTGCTTTGTAAATGTATGAATTAAGTACTTAAAATGTTATCTTATGCATTGAATAATTCAGATCTTTGGTCAAAATGAATGTTTATTTTACAGACAGGTTCTTCATTTTCATTATTTTAAACATTAAGTAAGGTATTAGGTGATGATGATGGTGATTGATGATGATGAAATGATGATGTCCCATGTTGTCCAATAGGTTCGCGTACTGGGGACTCCATAAAATTTTCACAGGGACTTCCAAATCCAGTTGCCTTGGAGTCAGGACTTCCTTAATTTGAAACTTAGTGGAAGCCCTGATTGAAGGGTTTTAAAATAATTTGGCACAAATGTCAAGCACATGAAGATGACGTGGCGCGTGCAAGACCAACATCCCTACCACAAAAGTCAAGGTCACACTTAGAGTTTATAGGTAATGGAATCCTGTATATATGCGTACATTTGTATCCGGACTATAACTTGATCATGCTTCGAAGGAGTTTAAAATAACTTTGCACAAATGTCTAGCACATCAAGCGGATGTGTTGCGTGCAAGACCCAAGTCCCTACCTCAAAGGTCGAGGTCTCACTTAGTGTTTAAAGTAATGGAATAATGTATGCGTGGTTACTCTGTCATGCATGGAAGGATTTTAAAATTACATAGCACATTTATTGAGCACATGGAGAGGACACAGACTGAGGCACCTCTTTCGGGGGCATTCGCCACTTGTGAGGGACAGCTCTTGTTTCATCAAACTTTCAAATTGTATTGCATATGACAAAGGGTTGTCAGGATGTTCAATTGACCAGAGACATCGGGTCTTGACCCGTGAAAATCAAGAAATACCTGTATTTGAACCGCAATAAAAATGTCCTGTGTGTCAACTTGACCCGCAAGAATTTTCATCATGCGTCTCAAGTCTTGTCAATTTTGCCATGTCAATAAAAAATCCAACCGTCCTCTATTTGATAACGTACAGTACAGGCCTGGAGGATTATGCAAAAAACGCGAAGTGTGGAGTTTTTCACGCCACACTTCGCGTGAGTAACTCGGGGAAAAATAACGTGACTTCGAGTGAGCTTGGAGTGCCTGAAGTGACTTTGCGTCTGGAGAAATATCGCTTCACTTTGCGTGAGTAAAATCGCGGCACTTCGCGTGGTTTTACAGGTAAATGAACGGTTTTACGGGACATAAAAATCAAATTTATTATATGCGGTAGAAATGTGTCTACATGTAAAATGTTTTTGAGTTGTATGCATATTACATTCAAAAATATTTGCCGACCAATGCACATTTATATAGTGTGTTCAATATTTTTTATCGTCAAAAATAAAACTTACTCATAACATCAACTATTCCCAACTATTATTTCTATAATCCAAAATTATCAGACTATTGTCTAGAATTACTTTTCATGTCTCAAACTGTCAAATGTCTCGGTCTGTTTGATGCCACGTGCTTCACTAAGATCAAACAAAACTCACATGTACAATGTGCGTCACCGTTTGTTCTTTGATCTCGTAACACCTGCAGCCTTATCTCTATGTATAAAACAGGTTGAAGTAAAAATATTATTTCGGCAAAGGTTATTCATTAGAATAAATAGTAGAAAATTGTCACTGGAAAAACGTTGGCTTTGATAGTTGATGAAACAATTAATGACAAAAAAAACCGGACACGCTGGAACACCGCGATTGTCTTTAAAACAGAACATTTTGATTTAAATATAGAACAGTTTGGAATGTTAATTGATAAATACTTTGTGCATTCACAACTCAGAGGTGTTGCACAGCTTGGATTGCAAACAAATTCAAAATTGACTGAATTAGTACGACAGGCCATATTTTTCACACCAATCGCGAGTGACAATGCTAAGAGTCCAATTACATCGGAATTTTTAAATGGGAATAAATAATCTAAATCATCATAAAGGTGATAAATATTTTAGGTTCTGACAAAAAAATAACTCAATGTTTTTTGAAACAACAAAAACAACATAACACTGCAAACAGTAGCGGCAATTATCAACGAAAAACGTCGGCGGCGATGTCTGATTCGACCTTTGTGATTCAATGGATCTAAATTCAACAGTTTGCTTTTACAGGTGTGCTTTACCAATATTTTAATTAATAAATATTTTCATGCGAAGTCACTCCAAAATACTCGGAGAAACGCGAAGTCCCGCAATCAAATTTTCACTCCAAACGGCCGCGAAGTGACTCCATTCAATGGAGTCAGTTTCTTTTGTTCTCCGAGTTACACGAAGTCACGTGTTTTTTTCATAATTTCTCCAGGCCTATACTGTATGTGGGCATCGTTACAAGTCTCAGTGATTACACCGTCAGTCAAAATCGTTTGTTGTCTGTTGTTTAATATACGAAAGAAGGCGTTTGTTGTCTGTTGTTTCATATACGAAAGAAGGCGGAGCTAATTATTAGTCACTACCTATCAACCAGCACTTGGCCGTTGCGCTCGTTATCAAAGGTGTTAATTGATAAACAATGATCGACCTCGGCGAATTTCTGTTTGAAACACGGACTTATGAGCGGCCGACTCTGACACAATTCAGTGTATGCAGTGATTTTTTTACTTTTTTGGCAACAGCCAATGTCTTTCAAATTGGGAATTTTTAGCACGATAAACTTCAAAATTGGGAAAAATTAACAAAACTTAGTAAAAAAATCATTTTGAAAAATTTTATTTTAAGGTAAATTTATTTTATTTAAATGTTCTTGATTCTTTAATTTACAACTTCATCTTTCTATGTTTCATTCCTTTAAAGCTGTCCACTAAACGTTCTAGTTTCTCATTATTCAGTTCATTTTTTTGTTGATTTCTGAGGGTCATTTTGTGGGGACTCAGATTTCTTGGACAGGTCACTTTGCTTTTCTGACGTTTGATTTCTATCTGATTTCTCTATAACTTTACCAAAAGATGTTCGAATGTCCGGAGTGCCGATGGCGTGTTTAAGTTTTATTTTCTTATTATAATATTTGGAATTATGCGACATTTTTCGATAAGTAAGGCAATTTTCTAACATTTTTTTTTCCCGACTCATTTTGACGCATGAAAAAGCGTTTAGCGATAGTGATGAAAGTCATACTAAATGCCGTACTATGTCATGGCCCGTTTTATGCAAACAACGTGCGTCGAATTGGCAACAAAATTCAGCAAATAAACCATAATTAGAGTTGGAAGTTCATGATTATTTGCATCGTTTTAGTTAAACTTTCACAAGAAATCAATCTAATTGGGAAAATCTTGTTTTTGGGAATTTTTAAGCCTTTTTTGGGGGAATTTCTCCAGTAATCATATGTCATTACTGACATTCGCACATGCTTTCATGTTTTAAAACTTGATAAAACTCCGTGTTCCCACTCTCGTAAATTATTACGTAAGTCACGCAAAAAAATAAATAACGCGCAAATAATTTTCACCACGTGCAAGATTACGCGCGTACGAAAATGCCGAGGACGAATAGGTTCAGCTGGAATCCCTCTGTATGTTCTAAAAATAGATCATGGAAATTCTACTTTCTCAGCAAATCGGTTGGCATAACTGCTGGTGATTTACCGTTGACGTTCTGAAATGTAGACGGGTTTCATATTTGAATGCTCTGGGAATTAATATTAGCACTTTAAAAGTGTGACCAATCTAATGATTCCGGGCTTCGTCTGCAAAACTGTGGCAGACAAAGCATTGTGTTTTGCTTCACGGCGAATAAAATAAATGATGCCCAACAACAAAGTGAAGAGTTACCATCCACAAGTACTGAAACAACTACGAGTAGTGTTAAAAGTCGGAAAAAGTACCCGAAACGGTTTCATAACAAGTGGTTGCCGCGGGTTGTAAAAAATTTAAACGGTCACCGCTTGTCTATCATATAATTTTCATACCCCCAAAAACTTGAGATTTACCCCTTCTTTTTGTGTCCAGGGGGTAAGTATACCCTTGAAAAAAATACTGAGTGGGAACACTGAAAACTCGACCAGCACTGATGTCGAAGAGTAACGAATGACAATAAAAGCATTGGTTTTTTTAATATAAAGATATGTGACTTATGTGTTGAAATATTTACTTTCAAAATTGTTACGGACGTAATTTTTCTCTACTCTAATTATCGGCGGGCATTATCTGGCGCCTTCAGTATTTGTCACTGCTAATCATATTTTGGCATTTTTTTTTGTATTAAAACTGTTTAAATCGGTCATTTAAATCGGTTGGGGGGAGGCATGATGGAAAATCATAGACATGCGAGGTTGCGAAAATATGTGACAAACGGGGAACAACGTAATTTTCAGCTGATACAGCCTAGGGATGAGCAGCTATCTAATTTAAGAATCATTAGAAAATATGACTGAAAAGCAGCAGGACACAAACAGAAAAATATGATATAATGCAAGCCTAGGATGATCCTTGACTCGACCCTTAAAATTGTGACTTTGACTCTTGAAAATTTGATTTTGACCCTTGAAAATTTAGGCTGAAGAGTCAGTGATCCTTGATTTTCAAAGCCTACCGAACACCCTGGTTGTGATCCCTCCAGATTTTGTAGGCCAAGGTCATATTTGACAGAGTTATGCCCCTTTTTCCTGAGCCCTGCTCTGTCAATAACATTCTAACTTCAATCTAAGTAGTGCAAAAGAAGATATGTACATGTATGATAGTCAAATAAAAACAGAAACTTGAGAATAAAGATTTAATGTGGAAATGTCTGTTTAGAATATGACCCTTTGAAGTCCCAGGATCACATTGAATTTACTGTTATAGTAAAATAAATTTACTGATAAGTTAATGAAAAATACATGTTATACTAACTCTAAAACAATATTATAGTTACATTAAACTGTTGTTGTTGCACTTTGTTGATGGAAATCAAGTGTCTGTATATATGATTGTAAATATTAACAAAATAATCACGTGTTTTCGCAAGTGTACGGCCATGTTTGAATTTGAGTTCTAATTTTGGCATCATTGTGTCAAGGTTGCAGTGACCTATGACTGAAAAACAGCTTGCAACATTTGGGCCTAGAATCTTAAAAGTTCCTTTCAATTTTATGGTTGTCACGGTGACTAAGCAGAATGATTGGTTCCAAAATAAACCACAGAAGGCAACAGGACACCTTTATAGTGTCCAGAGACATTACTTGTTATTCTTTTTTTTCCAGTCCAATATGTTTTGACCTGATAGATGAAGCACACATGACAAAATGTGGACATACCTTTTGGTAAGCATTTTCATTTTGCATTAAAAGTGTTGTTCTCAATCAGTGTGATCATGTCCTACACTGTTAAAATATTTATTGATGGGTACATTTACATTAAGCAATGCTGCGAACATTAAAAATACTCGTTCTAAATCAAATTTGTCTTGATATACAATGATATTATATATTACTAATATAATCACAAATAATTTATTATTTGAAACCTGTGCGTGCCTGAATCGATAGATAATCAATTACTCTAAAATTTAAAAGTAAAAAGTTGAAATAATTATTGATTTTTTTCAAGTAATTGACCCAATGGTCTGGACCCTGTCCACATTAAAAGTCTTTTACAATTCTACTTAAGAAATTATACTGTGACAGCAAATTATCAAAATTTAATGTTATTATTTTACAGCTACAAGTGTATAAAGACAAGCCTGGAGACAGCAAACAGATGTCCAAAATGTAACTTTGTGATAGAAAGTCCAGATTTCATCTTCCCAAACTTCATGTGTAAGTCTTCTATATATATATAAGAAGTATTTATTTTGCAGCTTATGTAATTGCAATCATGATTAACATGTTTAGTTATCAGAGCTGCCTCAAATGTTACTATGACTGCAGTATCTACAGACAAATGTTTACTTTAAATATGAAAGACAAACAGTTTAATAAACAGGTGACAGATAAAGTGAATGTCTATTGATTTTTAAGACGCTTTATCAAAGGTCAAGGTCACAGTGAAGTGACCCCTACTTTGAAAAATAGTTTCCAGGCGATCATTACAGAACTTTTCATCAATCACTTTTTCCAAAATTCAGATGATTGTTGATTTCCCTTATTGATACATTTGTTTTTTGTTGTATAATTATGAGAACACATTATGAAAGGTCAAGGTCATAGTTAAATTTTCATGAATATTGCTCTTGAATTAATAAATCTAGAATTCATTCCACGTAACAGATTTTGAGACACTAGTGTTTTACAACCAAACACAATGTTTTGTTGATATTGAAAAGAAAAAAACTTTTTATTTTATATATGATAACATCCATTTAATATGAGTGTTTGTTTTATCTTTTACAGTGAATGAGTTAATACTGAAGTACAGAAGTAGGCAAGATGACAAAAGGATACGACTTGATCAGCAGGTGAAGTTTGCTCCCAAGTTTGATCTTTTGCATACATATTTCAGGACTGTGCAGCATTGTTACTGGTCTAGAGTGTGAGCAGAGTAATGGACTTACAGAATACATTTCTGTTGCCTTTATAGTATAAAACGCACATGAAATAAGGTTTTTGTAGAGACGTCTATTAGGTTTTGAATATTGTGTCTCATTTGCAACGTAAATGTGTTTGTTGAAGTCAAGATGCGAAGTTTTGTGTGTGTTTAACTTGGTTTGATCTATTTTTAAACAGACAGTGTTCGTTTGAGAAACATTAAGGTGGTGGTAAATTAATGTCTTATGACATAAGACATTTCTTTACCACCACCTTAATGTTTCTTAAACCAACATTGTCTGTACATATGTGTAACATATCTTTAACATACAATCTATAATTATATGAAGTTTGAAAGAAATCAGAAGCTTTGTTGTAGGAGTTTAATGCTTGTTCCAACCGTATTTTTGGTCATGTAAACAGGCATGCAGTTTACCTAACAATCTTGGGTAGAACCAGTACTAGACTCGTATCCTCTGTGAGAAACTGCCAACTGTCTCACATAAAGAGACATGATCAGTAGCAGGGCTCAAACACATGACCCACAGTCTATAAGAAGTTACAGTGCTTTCAAGTCAGCGACTCTAACCACTACCATGGAGCTGGATTAAATCAGAAGCTTATAGTAACCCGGTCTATACAGCACCTGTGATCTGGTGATCAGATAAAAAACATATTTTGCCAAATTACAATATGTAAATTGTAATGTCAGTTAGGTTTAAAGATTTGAGATTAATGTCACTGTATTGTAGAATGTACCAGGATCTTTAGATCTTGCTGAGCTGGTTATGGAGGAGAATATGGATCTAGCAAATGTGAACACACTCTTGGAACTGCTACACTCAAAGAAACAACAGCTAGAAGATGTAAGTCAATGTTACACAAAGGTTAAAGTCTATGTTTGATAAAGAGTAATATCTAGACTGGTATAAATTGTGTTTCTGCCAACTCAAGTATTGGATAAAAATTGCCAGCAAGATTATGTTTTGAACCACAAACAGTCTTTTTCCAGCTGGTGAAAATTTCAAATGCCCTGTGACTTGGAATCCTTAGTTATGCAACTATATATATATATAGAGATACACATCATCATAATTAAAAAAACAGTTGATCTTAATTGCTAAGTTATCATTAATCTTTTATAAGTCGCTATGTATTGCACTGCTTTAAAGATGGAAGAATGGCATGTTCATATTTCCCCTGGTCACTGACTGTCAGTTAAAAAGTTATTTTAATGAAAGGATAGTAGTGGAATGACCACAAGACTAGAGGTAACTGACTGAACCCTTCTTGGTAAGTGCCACTTAGGTATTTAATGGTTGAACAAGAAACTAATTAACACTATAATTATATGCTTTGTTAATGGATAACAAACTTCACAGACTTGATAGGCCTTTCATTTAGTAAAGTCTGCTAATTTATTCCTTAGCAACCATTTTGTATTCTATATATATGTATTACAGGATGGCAGATTAGCACAGAATACAGTCTTGAAGGAGTTTCTGGTACAAGTTAGGCAGAGAAAACAAGAGGTAAGCTGAAATGCTTTATATCTTTGATGAAAAGTTACAAGGGGTCAGGACACAACAGGGAACAAAATATTAGATTTTGATCCCTTCTTCTTACCAACATGTCAGAAACCAGTAGCTTCAAGTGTTGATTTTTCTTTTCAGTTTAAACTAAAATTGAACTGGACATCTTACCCATTTCCTTGCTTAAAGGAGATATTTTTGCCCCTATGACCTGTGTATACCATGATCCACTTCCCATCTATTCAGTCTAACCATTGTCTGCATGGTTTGCTAATTAATGGATATATTATTATGAACAGTGACTGTCTCTGTACATTTTCAAAGTCTTTAATTCTGTCCTAAAAGGAGCCAGGTTTGGTTGAATATGCTAGGAAATGCACATCCCACCTATCTAATCAGGAAACTGGGTCTGTCAATGCATACCCCAAGGCTAGTCGTTGATATTTGTAAAAATAAAAATTCGGTCAGAATGAAAAGACTCATGTTTAAGAATATATGAAATTTTCTTTTTTCCAGCAACTGGACCAGTTAACAAGGGAGATCTCCATCCTAGATGAAGATGTTAGAACCATAGAGGTAACAGTTTCTTTATAATAACTTCAAGACTCACTGATTCAGTTATAGAAATTTGAAAAATTCAAAACATACAGATGTCAATATAGTTCTCAGCCTGTGCAATATCTGCATACTAACATGCCTAAAAATAGATATTGAAACCTGACCCTACTAAATTTATAAAATGAACTGCTCCATTTTTAGCTCGACTTTTCTATGAAAAGGGGAGCTATCCTACCCCTGGCCGGCGTTGGGGTCACACCTTGGTTAAGTTTTCGTACCACCCCACTTTTATTTCAGAAGTATTAGAGGTATGGCTTTGAAACTTACCATACTTGTTTACCATCATTACCCCATCTAAGACAAGAGTACATAACTCTGTCAATGTTTTTGACAGAATTATGGCCCTTTTTGACTTAGAAAGTGTATTGAGCTTGGTTAAGTTTTTCGTACCACCTCACTTTTATTTCAAAACCATTGGAGGTATTGCTTTGAAACTAACCATACTTGTTTACCATACGACCTTCATCAACAGACAAGAGGACATAACTCTGTCAAGGTTTTGACAGAATTATGCCCCTTTTTTGCTTAGAAAATACATTGAATATGGGTAAAATCCACTTATTGCCTTAACCCTTTGAGATATTGCTTTGAAACTTTTAATACTATTTCACATCATTACCCCCATCTGTATGCAAGAGAAGGTAACTCTGTCAGGGATTTGTTTTAAAATTAAGGCCTTTTATCGACTTAGAATCTTGGTTAAGTTTTTCGTACCAGTCCACTTTTTGACTGAACTGTTTGAGATATTAATTTGAAAGTTGGAATACTTGTTTACCATCATGATTCCCAAACATGGGCAGGAGAAGGTAATTCTGTCAAGGATTTTATTTGAATTATGGCCCTTTTTGACTTAGAAACTCAGTTGAAATTTTCATTCTTGTCCACTTGTTAACTTAACCATTTGAGATATTACTTTGAAAGTTGGAGTACTTATGTACCATCGTAAGACCTATCTGTAAGCAAAAGAAGATAACTCTGTGAAAAATTTTCTTGATTTGTACTTAGAAATTCCTAGTTAAAGTCTTGTGTGCCCTTAACTGTCAAAGTTTTGTTTTATTGGCAAGCACTAAAAAAGTCGAGCACGCTGTCCTACTGACAGCTCTTGTTCAATCTGGACTGGGTTGAGTACTGTTCGAAGTGTGTCCGACTCTTGATGAGAAAACTTTACAGAACATGGTAGTCTAGTGGAGAGAAACTGGAAACTGCTTAATATAGTGTAGAAAAAGATCCCCCCCCCCAACCCACACACAAAACAGGGTGTGTGAAATGCCCTTGTAACTGTTCAGACAGGAAAAATATGGCAAATGGATGAGTGATGTTTTCCTATTTATTTCAGACAAACTCCGTACTCATGTAGTGATAATATAGAACTGCTCCAAGTGCATTGTTTAGAAACACACTTTATTGTCATATATTTATGTTGCTGTACATGTACATTCAGTCTTATGTAAGGGATTTCCTCCAATGTTTTCCAGGACAGAATAAATGAACACAGACAGAAATATCCATACTTACCTGTAAGTATAAGAGATTGCACCATTTGTACATGTATGTTTAAGTTCACTTGCTTGTATTTTGATGCTCAGGCAATTTGAAATCAGAACTTTTATGCACACAGCCACTATTAGAGGACAGATGCAGTATTTTTCACCTAAGGTGCTAGTTTGGTGAAATCTCTTGTAAGCAGTCAGCTGGAAAAGGCAGCTCCTTCGACAAAGGAAAACTGTACCGGTATATGCCAAACAGTCTTCCTCAATGTAATCATGCATGTCTAAAGTCAATGTTTTCCAGTAGTTTTACTGTAATGTTACAGAAGATTATTCACAGAGAAGCTCACAGTTTTCAGTGATATTATTATCAGATTATTTCACTGTTTTTCCAGACTTTTACCCATCCTTGAGTCTTACGTTAAGTAAAGAGGTAACTGTGCTGTTAATGTCTCAGATGAATTGAAATTTAATCTTTGGTCAAAAGTGATCCATATAAAAGCATAAATTCCAAAATTGTCTGCAGAAGATATAATGGTATTTTCTTAAAATTCACAGTAGAAACAGAATAAATTAAAGTTTCGTGGAATATTTCATTGAACATTTTGCCAGATTTAGATCTCACAAATTTATTATTAAAAGACAGCTTGAAATATTTGACGTCGACATTAACTATGGACATACAGGGCTAGAAACTTTCAGTGTACACATCTATGTTTATTTAATGACATCTTTTAAAACTAAAAACATAAAATTATTCTGATATTTTATAAAAATCATTTGTTAAAATTTGATAACCATAGCATTTGACATTAATTGAATGCAGATTAATCATTTTTAGCTCGACTATTCGGAGAATATGGAGAGCTATTACAGTCACTTGTGCGTCGGCGTCGGCGTTGCTTCTTTGGTTAAAGTTTTGCCTGCTAAGTACTATCATGCACATATCTCAGTAACCACTTATGATATTGACTTGAAACTTTGTTCATGTCTTTAGGGGTGTCATACAATCAAGGCAGATAACTCTTGAAAACATTTAGTACAAATTATGGCCCTTGTTTGACTTTTGAAAATTTGGTTAAACTTTTGCCTGCTAGGTACTATCATGCACATATCTCAGTAACCACTTATGATATTGACTTGAAACTTTGTTCATGTCTTTAGGGGTGTCATACAATCAAGGCAGATAACTCTTGAAAACATTTAGTACAAATTATGGCCCTTGTTTGACTTTTGAAAATTTGGTTAAACTTTTTGCCTGCTAGGTACTATCATGCACATATCTCAGTAACCACTTACGATATTGACTTGAAACTTTGTTCATGTCTTTAGGGGTGTCATACAATCAAGGCAGGTAACTCTTGAAAACATTTAGTACAAATTATGGCCCTTGTTTGACTTTTGAAAATTTGGTTAAACTTTTTGCCTGCTAGGTACTATCATGCACATATCTCAGTAACCACTTATGATATTGACTTGAAACTTTGTTCATGTCTTTAGGGGTGTCATACAATCAAGGCAGATAACTCTTGAAAACATTTAGTACAAATTATGGCCCTTGTTTGACTTTGAATATTTGGTTAAAGTTTTGCCTGCTAGGTACTATCATGCACATATCTCAGTAACCACTTATGATATTGACTTGAAACTTTTTTAATGTCTTCAGAGGTGTCACACAGTCAAGACAGATAACTCTTGTTTAAATTTAGTACAAATTATGGCCCTTGTTCAGGTTCAGGTTAAAATTTTGTCAGAAACTGGTACTGTACCTGATGTAATTAACATTTATTAGGCTATCCCTTCAGAGCCCCAATTTTGATACGCATGCGCAAAAGACAGTGGTCTTGTTTACATCATTGAAAAGGGCCCTTGTTTGACTTTGAATATTTGGTTAAAGTTTTGCCTGCTAGGTACTATCATGCACATATCTCAGTAACCACTTATGATATTGACTTGAAACTTTTTTAATGTCTTCAGAGGTGTCACACAGTCAAGACAGATAACTCTTGTTTAAATTTAGTACAAATTATGGCCCTTGTTTGACTTCGAAAATTTGGGAAAGTTTTGCATGCAAGGTACTATCATGCACATATCACAGTAACCACTTATGGTAGTTATATCAAACCTTGCAATAGTGTTTAGGGTAAATTTTGTATCAAACAATTAATTTCCTAAAAATTAAATCAATAGTTATAGATTTTGACTTTTTTTATGATTCAACTTTCCTAGTTTATACTTAATAGTTAGCAGAATTTTTGTTTTGCTATTATACTGATAAAAGTTTTGTTTTATTAGCAAACACCCACAATAGTCGAGCGTGCTGTCTTATGGACAGCTCTTGTTTTTTACACAATGATGATTTTATATGAAATATAATTACTGGCATGAGACCAGTTTCCGACAAAAAATCGAAGTTTTCTGTATATTTAAAAGAAAAGTGTCATGTAAACAAAAGTCATCTACACGTTTACAAACGATAGTCTATCCCCTTTTCAATGATGTAAACAAGACCACTGTCTTTTGCGCATGCGTACCAAAATTGGGGCTCTGAAGGGATAGCCTAATAAATGTTAATTACATCAGGTACAGTACCAGTTTCTGACATAATTTTAACTTGAATAGTTTTAGAATCATGAATTATTTAAATAAATCTGTGAACTTTTATTCTCTAAAGTGTAAATTCCTTTCCCTACTTTTCCGACGCTCGTAATGAGTGTCTGTCTATTATCCGTTCCGTGCCGTTCCATTTCGTACATCACTGTTATCATTTCACAACACTTGATCTGTGCTATGTTTGGCATGCAATTTCTGTTTATAAGAACAATTTGACTTAAAAAAAGTGAATTGATAATATTTTAAATGAAAAATAAGCATTTCAGAAGATTTTTAGAAAGTCGTCTGTTTTTCCGGTGCCAAGTGGGAAAACTGCCATTTAGATTGGGCACGCTTTGCGGTTGTCTCCTGTGCATGCGCAAATCCCCCACATGTTGACATGTAAACAAATTCAGTGACAGAGGTAAAATGTAGAATTTCTTTGAAAGTACAATGTACTTATCTTTAGAAAAGGAAATTTTGTTTGCTGCTTGTTTAGATGATGGTGTTCGTAACTCTAAGGTACTCCTATTTTTAAGAGTTACGCAAAAGCTATGATGACGGGTAGTCGGAAACTGGTACGATTCGGAATCTAGTCTCATACCAGTATAGTAAATTTTGACGTTAAATATATAGTAAATTTTGACATTGTGGAATCACTTTTGACCTAAGATTTGTATTTTGTCGCATGCAGTTTCTATGCTTTGCATAGATTGAAGATCTAACGATTGTATTTGCAGCTTGAAATTGACAAATTAATTTTAAGTTTTCTTTTAATGTTTCAAATGGAATTGTATTTGCAGGATCACTCAGTTCCAAACAGTTTTGAACCTTCTGCTGCATCAGGCAGCTCAGTGATTAGTCAGGATGGTTTCAATGGCAGTAAAAATGTAAGTTATATTATTACATTTTCTTTAAGGACCAAAAAAAATCTGTGTTTCGGGCAACCCGACCCTCCCTAGCGAAACCCCTCGACCCTAGAGTTTTTAAAAAAAAAAATTGAAAAAAAAAAATTTGAATTTTTTTATTATTTTTTTAATGTGTCCCTACCTTACCTAGCATTCTTGGGACCTTTGCCCTAAACACAGATTGTTTTTTTTTCAACCTAGATCTATATCATTTTTTTGGGATTTAAAAAAAAAAAAAAAAAACTTTGCCCCTACCCTACCTAGAATTTTTGGGACCGTTGCCCTAAACACAGATATTTTTTTTGCCTAATCTACTTCTTTCTCAGTTTTCCTATGGAATTCTAAATATGCCTAGTATGCTGTTACATGTAAATTTGAAATTTCTAGGTGCTGCTATATTTATTTAGGCAATAGGCAATTGCATTTAGTAATAGGCAACAATTGCTTTGCAGCATATTTACTTAGTCTTAACAGGGAATTTATTCTACTTTAGCCAAGGAAAAATAGGAAAAAAATAAGTTTTATAGATAAATTATTTCAACTGAGCTGAGCATCATTCTGTTATGTACTGGAAAATAACTTCCAAAAATGAGGGAAGGGGCTAAATGATAGGGTATGTAGGGTCCTTACAGTTGCAATATTAGTTCATTTTGGCCTTGTAAGTATTTTGCATTGAAATACTCATAATGAAGTACCCTGTGTTTTACTTTATAAAATGATCAATGCTTCCTTGTAAAATCATTTGCACAAGAATTACTGTTTTTGAGGATAATGATCAAATATAACTGTACAAACCAAAAACAAATATATAACTATACATTTCAACTTGTTTCATTTGGTACATTTTAGTATTACTATATTAAATGATACACAATACCATTAATTCTGTAGTTTTCTTAAACAGTCACTTCTGTAGTTTACTTCAGTTTTTTGTTCTGTTGTATTGTAGTAATGTTTAAAGTTGTTATTTCTTGTATTGTAGTCCGGTAAACAATGGTTACAAACATCGGTGGCGTCACGGCGGAAGAAAGTAAATCAACATTTTGATGATCTGCAGCAGTGTTATTTTAATATCCGTAAAGATGATTATTCAGGTAAAACAACAGTTGCATTACAAATTATTAAAACAGTTGTTGCAATTTTTGACAATTTAAATTAAAAGTATAGAGGAATACCATAAATACAAGAGGTCAAGGTCACAGTTAGTGCTGAAAAGTCGTGTGGTAGTGAGACATTTGAGGTCAAAATGTCCTAAACTGCTTGATTGCTGTAGAGAGTGGTTGTTTGCCAGTTAAAGTAGTTGATTGGTTAAGGTTCCTGACTGTTAATCACTCAAACTCTAACTAATTAAGGGTTATAGGTTTGAATCCCAACTATGAACCGTCCTGATCCTTTGAGAAAGTTGGCTGTTCTTCTGATGGCAGAGAGTCTTCTAATGGTCGTTCCTAGGTACAATGGTTAGATAAACTGGCTCTGTACATGTCTGAAATACTGTTGAATCAGGCATTTAACCTCGAGAAAAAAATTAAATTGCGCTCTAGCAGTATTTTGTGATTTGAAATGAAAGTTTTCTTTACTCCCATGGTCATTCGTATTCAATCACCAAAATCTCTCTTTTGGCATTGTCAGTTAATTTGAGTTACTATATAATAAAGCCAAACAGTCCTACATCTTTCCTTGCATTAGTAAGGAAGGGGTCTCCTTGCGACTTCATTGTCCACCTTGTGTGATTTTAATTTTGTATTTCAGGTGAACATGAAACGAGCGGAGGACTAGAAGAGTTCACAGAAAGTCTTTCTAAATTTACCCGTTTTAGCTCATTTAGACCTTTAGCTACATTAAGTTATGCAAGTGATATTTATAACAGTTCAAGTATAGTGTCAAGGTGAGTGAAGCAACAAGTTTAGTGACTCCCTAGAGATTCAAACCAGTAACGCAAAGGATGTGTGTAGGCATTATATTGCAAGGATATGATTTATAATCAACCAAGTTTTTACTATTTATTTTATTTCTGTAATGAGTTTAGTGAATATACCGACACATTGGGCCAGAAAAACATTTTCTGTTCCTAGTCTCCCAACTGACACT